>CM040123.1:21807033-22407033 GCA_022559845.1 Amorphophallus konjac | reverse complement strand
AGGTCCGAGCGACAGCGAGATCAGGCCGAGAGGAGGGCCCCAGAGGCCCAAGTGAGGGAGCTCCAGCTGGGCCTTCAGGCCGTCGTGCAGAGGCTAGGAGGGATGGAGACGCGCTACGAGAGAGCGCGAGAGTTCGGGGAGCGACTGCGCCAGTCTGGTCGCTTTGCCGCTAGTGGCTTCTTCGCCACGCCAGGGGAGGAGCAGTGAGTCATTGCTGTGGAGCCGGCGCCACGAGGCGAGGCGGGTGCTACTGCACGGGGATCCAGGAGACTTCTGAGGGACCCTCACCTCAAGGGAGAGGAGAGGGACGCCTAGAGGGACGAGCATGAAGATAATGGCAAGAGTTGGCGAGCTAGTGGACCCGCCTCCTCTATGATTGTAGTGTTTATGACAGCTTATGTAGAATTATGAATGGAGTGATTTGATTTTCTGCTGCTTGTTTGTTCTCTTGTGCGTTCCTTCTTCCCTACACTTCTTCTCCTTTGCACTGTTCCCATGTGATGGGTCTGCCGAGACTCCACCCCAAGCGAAGAATCGCATCTTGTTGTGACCATTTTCCACGGGAATCTGCCGTCGAAGTCAATAATGACGGCCCTAGTCCCTTTTCCCGGATGTTGTGTCAAATTTTGCGGACGTCCTCCAAAACATGATAGGGTATCCCTAGACAACATAGGGGGCTAGTCGTCATATTCTTCGTCCAATCAATCACCCTGTGCGAGCGGTGAAGTGACACACGGGACCGCATGGTAGGTGCCTCATCGCGAGGGCTATCATTAAAGGTGATGGAGGCAATCTTGGCCTGCACTCCTTCCATTTCTATAAATTCTTGTCCCTTTTATCCTCCCAGGTATATCGAGAGCTAACTCGAGGAGCACAAGTTCTCACGGGAGAGGAGGAGTTCAAAATTCTGAGAGTTGGATGGAGGGCGAATCTTCCCACTCCTCGAAGAGAAGCAGGTCCAGTGGTAGTAGTTCCAGGAGGCTTTCGGACCTCGAAGGGCACTTCAGCGAAAGGGCCCAATCACAACTCGTAAGCTGAGCTTTCCTGCCCTTTTCTCATTCTTTCTTCCTTCCTCTTGACAACACCCTTCTCCATTTCTTATGCACGCACAGAGTGTGATGAAATCACACATTTCATGGGAGTTAGCAGTGGCCGCATACAGGGGTCTCCCGGATTTTCAGAAGGCCAGGCTAGACGTGATGGGATTTGGCACCTTTCTTCGGATCGAGCCGCTCGAGCTCGACCTGGTCCTGATCCAAGCCTTGTGTGAGAGATGGGACCCAGTGAGTCGGGCATTCCTGATGCCCTGGGGGCACATGGTGCCCAGCTTGGAGGATGTGGTCCGGATCACAAGCCTGAAGGTGGAGGGCGAGGCAGTGACCGGGGTCACTTATGCGGATTACCGAGAAGGTGCTCGGAAGCTACTGGGTTTGGACCTAGATGGTCGGAAAAATAGGTCGGTAGCTAGGGCGTCCCTCATGGATGCATTAGGGCTCACCGACACTCGTCGGCGGGATGATGAATCCTCAGAAGAGTTCATGGAAAGGATGGAAATAGGATGCCGTGCCGTGTACTGCACAGATTTCGGCAACTGGGAAAGATGCAACATAGATTTGAGGAGATTTCTCCTCTTCCTTTTGGGGAGATTGGTACTGAGCTCGAAAGGGGACGGTATCCAATGTCGCTTCCTGGAGCTGCTGTCAGACCTTGAAAGAGTAGGGTACTACGCCTGGGGAGCTGCCATGCTGGCGCACTTGTTTGCAGGCCTGTTCCAAGAAGCGGATCGTGAGATGGCTGTGAGTGGTTTTACACCATTATCCAGGTATTTTTGGTTTTGCTTGTTTTGTATTTTTTTTTTTATTTTTGCAAGGTACTGATGACCTGCGTCGAGCAGCTGTGGAGCTATTATTACCTCCCCATGGGGAGAGCTCCGCATTGGCGACCCGTGATGGTGCCGCTAGCCAGGCGGTGGGAACCCATCATGAGTGCGGCACCCCTGACCTACCAACTGATGGTGCTAAGGCGGGAGCTACAGGAGTTCCTGCAGCGATGGTAAACTGGAGACCCTACTCAGACATGGTCGATGCCGACCAGCCGTGGGTTCTAGCAAGTCGTGTCCGGTTCGGACGGGAACTGTGGATGTACTGCCTGAATGAAATCGAGCCACTTTGGCTACGATTGGTTATGAGGACTTTGGGACTGGCTCAAGAATGGGTGGATTCAGGTGTGCCACCTCGCGTTGGGAGAGAGACGCGAGGACCGGCGACCTGCATTGACTGGCGTGTGCGATTCCTCGAACAGTACGAAGACTGGCAACGGGGTGGCATAATCGTGGAATCGCAGGCACGGGATAGCGAGGATTACCTGCGTCTATACAAGACAAGGTACACAGAGCGGTTCCAACCCCGGGGACTTGCGGAGGTAGGTCTCCCCTTTTTCTCTTTTCTTCTTTCTCCTTTTTTTTTGGTTTTCTGGTGGAAATGCCGACTTGTATGGCTGCAGGATATCCGTGATACAATGATAGCGACTTTACGAACTCGCTTGGCAGAGATGGAGCAACGGTTGGGCGATGCCCGCGGAGCTACGAGCGCCTTGGTAGGTGTACAGCGCGTTCCTAATTAAAACCCCAGATTCCAGATGTTGGCTGCTAATTCACACGGTCGTAGCATGCCCAGATTGGCGCGGCTTCCCCAGCGATGGGAGTAGGTGGTGCCTCTTCCAGCTTGTGGATTCCCACCTCAGAACTTGACTTGCTTCATGAGCAACTTGCTCACGCCACGCAGCGTGCTGCGGAGGCAGAAGGGATGCTCTGTATACAGGTAAAAGTTTCAGTGTTGAGTTCTCTTTGTTTACGCCTTATCGCGTATCTGAGATGGTACACTCGGCAGGAAAAGGAGACGGAAGAAGCGCTTGCCCAAGCTGCGCAGCGGGAGGCTAGGATGGTAGAACTGGAGAGGGAACTGCGGCGTCATCCTGATGACGACTCCTTCTAGGGATGCCGTGGAACTGAGGATCACTCTCCAGTTGGAGAGGGAAGACCGTGAGAGAGAACGGGCAGAGAGAGAAAGAGACGCAGAGAGAGAAAGAGCCAACAGATTGACTGAAAGGGAGGAACGAAGGGCCATGGAGGCCCAATTGTTCGAACTCCGAACCAGCCTTGGTCTTGCTGAACAGTGGCTGAGAGATGGTGAGGAGCGCTACCGAAGAGCACGAGAGCGTGGCTTTCGTGTTGGTAGCTTCTCTGCTGCTTCCGTGGATCAACGCCGGGGTGTGGGAATAGGAAGGGGAGTACAGAGCGGTAGGAGTACCGCTTTTCGTAGTTGGGTAGCACCTTTGAGAGCGTTTTGCCCGGAGAGTAGTGGGACGAGTAATGCAGAGAGAGAGGGCGGAACTTGATGTAATTTTTTTGGTTTTTGGAATAAAATACAAGGTTCGGTTTGTTTGGTTTTCACCTTTGCTTCTGTTGCCTGAATCCCTGCACACATCACTGAAACAAACAAATCAGAATTTCTGTTCTGACTTGGCCCCTTGCTCAATAAGCAAATGGTCACTGTGACTGTCCTTGATAACTGGTCAAGGGGCCAAGCCTTTATTTAGCGAAGGCAAGGGAAAGATGCGGTGATGATAAATGCGACAGGCAAGCACACGAATGCAAGCGGTATTAAAAGTGAGATGCTGCACGCAAATGCAATCATGCAAAATTGATTTGTTTTCTTTTTTATATTTGGCATTTTTTTTTTTTATCATAAAAAAGATTTTTTTGTTTGCAAATATGTACATTTTCTTTTTTTCTTTTTTGTTGTTTTTATCATTTCAATTTTTTTGTTGCTAACGCCAGGCAAGCACCCAAATGGCACCTAACCTACGTGAGAACAGGGGTTTCTTACTAACCTCCCAGGTATCCTAAGTGCACATCTAGGTTGATTTGGGCCTCTAGACCCCTCGAATGATGATCCCGCCGGCTAAGACTTACCCTGATGACAATACCGTCATGCCATGCTTAGGCTCCCAGTCGCTTCCGACCACAGGGATTCACCCAAAAGGTGTTTGAGGTAAGAGATTTGCCCGACCCGGGTCTGTTTCCTCACAACTCTAGATGGTATATGATGGAACACCCTGGAACCCCAATGACCAACCGCGCGACGCTGACCCGGAATCAGACGCCGTCGCACCCATAGGTGACGCGCTTGCATTGGCCTAAGCCCGAGGTTAAACAAGAAGACATCAAGGTGGTAAACAGGGGTCTTGACCAGCCAGAAACACGGAGACTCCTTCGCAGCGATAGCTTTTACTTTTCAAAGTAGGCAACCAAATGTGTATATTAAAATAAGGTCGCAGACCCTAGGCAGTTTTCACCCTTCAGAAACTCCATCGAACCTTCATCTTTAGAGGGAGAAGGAAGAGTGTAGGGGATAAACCTCCTGAGAGGACCGGCAAAGCCGTTAACCCGGCGAGCGAATAAGGGCCCATTAACTCTTTCCTTTCGGACAACTTCAGACCAAATCTCGAGCATTTACATTCCATAGCCCCCCCTTTGTGGATTCAAACTTTTGCTTTGAGGGGTTCCATTTATCGCATCAGGCACGGTCACGACCAGGCTCTTGATTTTGATTTTGTATTTCTTTTTGTGAGGGAGATATAGTCGTTTGACGTTTGTGGGCTCCCTTTCGTATGCCTGCGGGGACACTGCCCTCTTCTCGTGCTCTGATCGATGCTCGAGGAAATGGATCCTACTCTTGCCTTTGGGGTTTGAGTTTCGGTTTCTCATGCTCAGCGTTTTAAGGGCGCCGACTGTCTCATTTGGTCGAAGAGAAAAGAATAAAGATTACAGCTTCCGGAGATCTTCTGGGTGGGGCCCCACCGTAGGTGATGCTACCGACTTTTTTTGAATAAAATACATAAGTGAGCACATGTTAGCTTCCTTCGAGCGAGCATAGGCCGACGTGGCCGGACAGGGATCTCCACGGTTCTGGCAAACCAAGACCCGGTGCCTACCAAGCCTTAATGGGCCCTATCCTAACATGAAGGTTAGATGCAGTGACTTAACTACATGGTGACCACCAGGCATCGGCATTTTGAATTTTCCATATTTTTAGTGGTTTTCAATATTTCTTTATTTTTGATGTTTTCTATCTTTTCATCATTTTTTTTGTTTTGTGCTAAGGGTAGTATTTCTTAAGATAAAGCCCATTCCAAGGGTGGGATAACTCGGTCCCTTCGGCGTTGACTAGCTTGTAGGCGTTGCCAGGGTACACGGCTTGAATTACAAATGGTCCTTCCCAATTGGGTTGGAGCTTAGAACGCGGCCCTCCAGGTTTGACAAAAATTCTTTTTACGACCATCTCACCGACTTTGAATTTTCTCTCAACGACTTTCTTTTGGTAAAAGCGAGCGAGTCTATTTTGATACACACGCGCGTGTTCGGCAGCGGCCAGCCGCTTCTCATCCAAGAGTTCCAACTGGGCGAGGAGTGAATTACGACGATCGTCGAGGGAAATTCCTCGTCCAATTGTACCCTGAGAGAAGGGATCAGAGTCTCGTACGGGACTACCGCTTCCATACCATAAGTAAGGGCAAATGGAGTCTGCCCGGTGGGGGTACGGATTGAAGTGCGATAGGCCCATAGGGCTTCGATAAGTTTTTCTGGCCAGTCTGAAAACTTACTAGACTCGCAGGTTTTTTTGATGATTTTGAGCAATGTTTTATTGGTGGCCTCCGCTTGGCCGTTACCTTGTGGGTAATAAGGCGATGAATGATGCAATGCAATTGCGTACCTTTTGCAGAGGTCGTATAGGTCCTGAGAAATGAACTGTGGCCCATTGTCGGTGACGATTGTGCTTGGGACGCCGAATCTGGCGAGGATGTTCTTCATGATGAACTTGCAGACTGTTGACGCCTTGATTTCCGCGTAAGCTTCAGCTTCGGCCCATTTGGTGAAGTATTCCGTCGCAGTAAGGATGAAAGATTTCTGCTTGGTGAGGGAATTGGGATCACCTAGGGGACCAATGATGTCGAATGCCCACATGGAGAAAGGCCACGGGGAGGATATTGGATGAAGTGAGGAAGATGGTGAATGGATTTTATCGGCGTGAAGTTGACACTTGACACACCTACGGACATAGACAGCACAATCCTCTTCCATAGTGGG
The DNA here is from genome assembly GCA_022559845.1 of Amorphophallus konjac. Classification (NCBI taxonomy): domain Eukaryota; kingdom Viridiplantae; phylum Streptophyta; class Magnoliopsida; order Alismatales; family Araceae; genus Amorphophallus; species Amorphophallus konjac. The sequence continues at coordinate 22,400,885 of CM040123.1, read as the reverse complement.
CCAGTAAAAGCCTTGCCGAATGATCTTCTTGGCGAGCATCTGACTATTCACGTGGCCACCGCACACACCCGAGTGCGTCTCCTCTACACATTTCCAAACCTCATCGTCACCAAGACATCTTAACAGAATACCAGTAAGGCTCCTCCTATAGAGTAGACCTCCAACCAAAGTATATTTCTGAGCCACCCTTCTTATGGCTTTCTTGTCCTCTGTGGTGGCCCCTTCAGGATAAGACTGATCTTGGCAGTATTTGACGATTTCATAGAACCATGGTTTCTCTTCATCAGCCAGTTCTTCTTCAGCCTCTGCCAACATGATTTCCCTCTTCTCAAGGATATCTTCCTGCAGGATCTTCCTTGCTATCCTGTCTTTGATATTTACGTAGGAAGCATCATCGATTGCAGGGGCGTGAAGTTTGTAGATGGAAATGGACTCAAACCATCTTCCTAGAGGGAACCTTATGGATGATGCCAACGAGGCGAGGGCATCGGCGAGAATATTCTGATGACGAGGGACATGAACAAAGATCAGTTTGGTGAACAGTTTGGCAAAGGCAGCAGTGAGTTCTTGGTATGGCTTGAGTTTGGGATCGCGAGTGCGATATTTAGTGAGCACCTGGCGAAGGATGAGTTGACTATCACCTACGACTCGCAACTCAGTGATACGAAAAGAATGAGCGAGTTCTAGGCCAGCTAGAAGAGCTTCATATTCGGCTATATTGTTGGTAACTGGAAATTTGAGCTGGTATGCCAATGGGAATGTGAGGCCTTCAGGCGACAGGAGGGCGACGCCGATTCCTCTCCCTTGAGAATTCAGAGCTCCATCAAAATATAGCGTCCACATTGGCTCATCTGATTGGTTGACGGACATTAGTTCCTCATCTGGAAACTCTGATTGGACGGGATCGAACTTGGGAAGAGGATGGTGAGCGAGATGCTCGGCTATGGCATAGCCTTTAATCACCTTTTGCTGGATGTAGGTGATGTCGAACTGAGAGAGAAAACTTTGCCAGCGTGCTAGCCTATCCGTAAGGACGGATTTCTCCAGAAGGAATTTGATAGGATTCATTCGAGCAATCAAGTGGACCTCATGAGCCAAGAAGTAGTGCTTCAATTTCTGCACTACCCAAACGAGGGCAGCACAGGTTTTCTCCATGACGGTGTACTTCTGCTCACAGGGATTGAGAAGTTTGGACAAGTAATAGGTTGCCCGTTCCTTGCCTTCTTCATCAGCTTGTGCGAGGACGGCTCCCACGGAGTCATCCAAGACTGAGACGTAAAGGATCAGAGGTTTTTCTGGTTTGGGTGGAATGAGAACGGGTGGACTAGCCAGATATTCCTTCAACCCTTCAAAAGCTTTCTGACATTTAGAATTCCAGTGGAATTCTACTCCTGGCTTGGTCAACTCGTAGAGAGGTCTACACCTTTGTGAATGTTGGGACACAAACCGACGAATAAACTGCAACCTCCCGATTAAACCTCGGACTTCCCTCAAATTCTTGGGAGGCGGCATATCCCTGATAGCCTTAGCTTTGTCGGGATCTATCTCGATCCCTCTTTTACTCACAATGAACCCCAGCAATTTACCCGATGACACACCAAACACACACTTTTTCGGGTTCATTTTCAATTGGAACTCCCTTGACCTCTGCAAGACCTTAGCCAAAACTTCTGGATGTTCCATCCTGGTCCTTGATTTCACCAATAAGTCATCCACATACACTTCCAGATATATGTGCATCATGTCATGAAATATGGCCATCATCGCTCTTTGGTAAGTAGCTCCAGCATTCTTTAATCCGAACGGCATGACCACGTAACAATATGTTCCCCAAGGGGTAGTGAATGACGTCTTTTCCTGATCCTCTTCTGCCAAACGAATTTGATTGTATCCTGAAAATCCATCCATGAATGAGAGGGTTTCGTAGCCTGCCGTGTTATCAATCAACACATCAATGTGAGGTAAGGGAAAATCATCTTTTGGACACGCGCGGTTAAGGTCCCGGAAGTCGATACAAATCCTGACTTTCCCATCTTTCTTCATGACCGGGACAATGTTCGCCACCCATTGAGGATAAAGAACGACTCTAATGAACCTGGCTTTGTGGAGCTTATCGACCTCTTCTTTCATTTTCAAAGCCATCTGAGGGTGGAAACGCCTTAACCTTTGTTTTACCGAGACGGACCCTGGTTTTAGGGTTAAACGGTGTTCGACCAAGGTTGAATCTAGACCCGGCATATCCTCGTAGCTCCATGCAAACGTGTCCTTATATTCCTTGAGAACCTCAATTAATGCCTCTTCTTCAGAGGGTGGTAGGTTGTCACTTATGAGGATGATCCTAGGGTCTTCCTCAGTTCCCAAGTTGACTTCTTTGGTGGATTCTTCTACGGCGGTTGACGGCTCGTCGAATCTCCTCATTCCACTAGCGTATGCGCCCGCCGCATCCTCATATTCTTCACCCTCATCTTCAGTGGGGCATTCTTCATCCGTGATCTCGTAGACTCCATACCCTTCATCAAATGCACAGTCGCCCTCACATTCTATTTCCGGTAGCGGATGGGATTTTCTAACAACTGGGGGATGGCAAGAAGGGCCTGACACCTGGCGGCTAAATCCAGAAGGAATCGACGAGGGATCTGCCTACCCTTGGATTTCTTCCTAGGTACTACCCTTGGCCTATCATTCCTAGATTGACTGACAATATTTACAGAAGAAGAGGAAGACGAAGAGGATGGTGTAGAATGTACAGGAGAAGACCCCTCAGAGGAGGGGTAGAAAAGGTCGCTCATCGGACCTTGGACGGGTGGTCCGCAGGGCGGTACGCACCCGTGGGAGATGTAGGAGGTTTCCTCAACGAAGATGTGTTGTTGGGGAGTTTGAAAATTGACATTTTTTTTTCATTTTCATTTTTAATGACAAAGCAGTGAAAAGAGATTGGAGGAGAGAGAAAAGTGGTTATGGCTAGAGAATTGTGAGGCTCATAGAGCAGATCATGGTTGAAGACCTGGCGCGGGTTGAGAAGCCCGCGTAGGTATGTAAGCAGAGAAGGGGATCTGGGAAGATCATCAGACAATTGTCTGGCCCAGGAAGAAGATATCAGCAAAGGCTGAGACGAGTGGATGGAGAAGATGGCGGCTAATGAGCCGTCGACGGCAATGTTGAGGACGGATGAAGATCCGTCGATGACAGGGTCCTTCTGGCGAGGACGAGGATAGTTTGGAACCTTGGCAAGAGTGGTAATATTCTCTGGTATTCGGAGATCAATGGTGGTCCTTCAAGCTGCGGAGACGAGAACATCCTTTCCAGTGCAACGGAAATGTCCCGTATGTCGAACCATTTGTTCCACTCGCATTCCGGATCTTTGATCTTGCCTCTTTTGGTGATCCTCGGACATTTTTCAGCCAAATATACAGCATGTGATCTCCCATATGCTTCTCGTGGGTAATCTCCCATCTGAACAACGGGCCCTCTGTTGAAGTGGTTTGATAGAGTCCATGTGAGGGGCTTCCAATCCGCCTTGAACGGTCCTTTGAAGCCTAGGCCAAACCTGCGGTTCGGCCTAATTTCCTTTGGCGGTTTGAGCCTACCCTGTAACTGTGCGCCCAGACCTTTACCCTGTTGGTAGCCGATGTTCCTCATAATCTCCCACCCTTTGGAGTGAAAAGGGAGATATGATGTTGCGGTTGTCCTGACCGGCTCCTTTGGTGCTAGTGGAACGTGAGATGAATCACGTACGTCCAGTAGTGACAATATGGGCCGATGAGACGGCCAAACAGAGGGCAGAGAGGTGTTGATAGCATCCACTGTGTGAAGGACAGGTGTACTGACCACTTTAATAATCCTCCCATTGTAAGGAAACTTCAGGCACTGATGGTTGGTGGAAGGCACAGCGTCCATGGCTTCGATGTAAGGGCGACCCAGTATAGCCTTGAATGTGGGGTCCATGTCGAGGACATGGAATTCCGTGGGAATTGACATGGGGCCTAGTTCTGCCTTCAGAATAATCATCCCCTGCGGCGGCCTTTTGCTATTGTCATAAGCCGTGACCGTGATCGAGGAAGGTCTTATTTGTTCCTCGTTGACCCCACACAACTGAAGGGTGTCCATGGAGATCACATTTATGGACGCACCCGTGTCCACAAGACACGGGTTTATGGATACCCCATTAATTTTTATTGAAATGCACAGTGCATATTTTCGAGCTTCCTTGGGAGCGAGCTCGTAGTTGTGGAACATGATGGCCGGTTGTGTGTCCGTTGGGGTCAGGACGGTAGAGATCTTTTCTACAGGGAGGTCCTCATTCACCATGACCCTTTGAAGGTACTCCATTAAGGCTGCCTGGTGGGATGTGGATCTTTGAAGTAGCTCCAGGATGGAGATCCGAGCAGGCGTCTTGTCCAAGTGTTTCAATAGATCATACTGTGTTCCAGGGATAGCTCTTTCTGGTTGTTCTCCATCATCCTTCTCTGGCTGAGATTGCTCAGGATTCTGACTGTTGTGGGGGAAAACCCTGTGGAAAATCCTTCCACTCCGGAGCACCATTGCCTGCGGCTTTTGTACCTCTGTGGGGGTAGCAGTGGGTTTTAACAGGGATTTGAGGGGTAGTGGTGGAGGAATGGTTGATGAAGCAGGGGTGATGACGGGAGCAGGGATTCTGATGAGGGGTTTGTTAGGTGGAGGCATGGTGGAGGTAGAGGGGATATCGCGCGGATTATGAAGGATAAGGGGTCTGGAAGGTGGAGGTGGAGACGAAGTAGAAGTGGGTAGGGCTTGAAGCGGGCAATGATTTTGAGGTGGGTGATGGGTAATGAGTGGTTTTGAAGGCATTAGTGGTGATATGGTGGAGAAAGACGGGGTTATGTATGGTTGACGGATGATAAGGGGTTTAGAAGGCGTAGGGGTAAATGTGGTAGAGGTGGATGGTAAAGTGGGGGAGTGGAGAAGATGAGAGGGTGTGAAGGCGTAGTGGAGAGTGTCGGTTGATAGGGGATCGGGGTACGGATGAGAGGGCGTAATGGTAGTGGAAATGGTGAAGGTGATACTGACGCGGGTTGATGAGAGAGAGGTGCTACCCGGGCAAGGCAAGGGTGTTGCGTGATGATAGGATTGGCGGTAGAAAGAATGGAGGTACTTTCCGGGTGCCACACCTGCTCTCTCCCGACTTCCGGGAAGGAGGAGATGGGGTTAACCTGATGATTGGGCTGTTGGTGCTCCGGTAATGGATTCTGGATTATGCCCATGTTGGGCTGTTGTTGTGGGGCCTGCTGAGGCTGTTGTTGTTGTTGTGGTTGCTGCTGCTGCTGCTGTTGTAACTGCTGCTGTGGCCTATGAGGAGGTCTCCTAGCCTTGAGAGCGGCGACGTATCGTCTCATTTCATCCCAATCTATTTGATGTTCATCATTCATATCGTGGATGTAATCTTTGAAATGGAAGCAGTAATCTACTGTGTGTCCTGGCTGCCTGTGGTAGACGCAGTATTTGGAGGTATCAACATTCGGGGGCCACACGGGCCTTTCTCTGGGTAGGGCGAGTTGGTTTGATGCCATGAGGGCATTAAAAATGTCTGCTAAGGTTTCTGGCAATGGTGGATAGTAGGCTCTCTTGGGACCGATCGGCCTCCTTTGTTGCTGTTGGGGACCATAGTTCCCCGGGGGTGGAACTTGGTTGTACTGAAGCGGTGGTTGTTGTTGCTGAGGTTGTGGTTGTTGTTGCTGGGGTTGACGTAATGGAGGCATATTATCCTGGGGTGGATTATTTTGGGGTGGAGGACGAAGAGGGAAAGGACCTGGTTGGAGGGGAAGTCGGGGCATTTGTGGAGGCCTTGGGTTGACTGCATAGTTGGCATTGTTGACCGCACCCACTTGCTCATTTGTCACGACCCCTTCTGTGGCTCCGCCCGGGACACCAGCGCCTGTCTTTCTGACCACTTTGGGCTTCGGTGACTCAAACATGTTCATAATGGGGGAGTCTTTTAACTGGGTTTGGATGTACCGGGCCCTTTCATAGAGTTCCTCCATTGTAGTAAGTTTATTCATGGCCAGGACGTGTCTGAACTGTGGGGTTGCATTAGACACAATCATCTTCACTTGTTCGGGCTCGGAGAGGGTATCCCTTATTCTTTCCGCCAGAGACCTCCATCTATCAGCATAGCGGACAAAATCTTCGTCGGGCTTCATCTTTTCGGCCACTAGGTCGGTAATGGAGAGTGAGGGACCGACCCTATCCCTATATTTCTGCAAGAACCTTCTCTGGACTATTTCAAAATTCTCGGCCTCGCGGGGCTCCAAGAATAGAACCACTCTAGCGCGGGACCATCCAATGATCTCCGAAAGAGGTATGCCAGGGACCTCTGATCGTTTTGCCAATAGGAGGACTCATACATGAAATCCTTGAGGTGAATGAAGGGGTTGCCGGTACCATTGTATCTGCGGTACGTGGGCATTTCGGAGGGAGGAAGATGAATGACGGGAAGGATTGGCAAAGCAACCTCCGGGGTGGCTTTCACGTCCACCATCTTCTCAGATTTTGAAACTGCTCGTCCATGCGATTGAACCTATTGAGGAGCGATTGGGCGAGCTCCTCTGGAGGTGAAGGTGGCACTTGCCACTGGGGGAGAAACTGTCTCCCGGAGACTTGAGGGGGGAACCCCGAATGAGAGGGAGCTGTCGGACCGCCGACAGTTGGCCCCGGCTGAAGCGGTATGTGGGGAACAACGGGAGTTTGAGATTGTGACGGGAACTGGAATGAGGGTGGTTGTTGGCTCGCTTGTCCTTGAAGCGAGGGAGACTGGATGGCTTGCGCCAATGAAGGAGATGGAATGGCCTGCACGGACTCTTGGAGAGGTGCGATGGCCGGAGTTGATTCCTGGGGCGTGGGGGAAATAGATTTCCCCTTCAGAATGGCCTGGAAGGCCCGGAGCTGTTCAGAGGTAAGCTCCGTGTTGGCGAGGACGCCCAGTAAGGAAGAGATATCCTGTGGTGGGGATGTGTCCCCGGTAATAACCTGCACCTCATGCGAGGGCTCATGAGAGGACCCGAGTCCATAGCATAGACTCGCGGGTCGGCTGACAAACCACGACTAGGGTGGTTCTCCTCAAAAGACTCGTGAGCCATGCTCACAGTTTTCCCAGAACGCAAAAACATACACTAGCAAGCAGGTAGCAGAGATTATCAAACAAGTGGATGCCTTTACGCCTTTTTTGTGTTTTGATTTTGATGATTTTTTTTGTTTTTAGCGAGATCCGAAGTTCACACAAAATAGGGACCCTAGTTTATTTTTGTTTCACCGCCGTGTCAGCTAGGGTCTCTCGTCTCACCACGAATGGGATGACTAACTCCGGGGAACTTCAATGGTACAACCAGCCCAGTGAACGAAGAGGAGATTCTTCGATGTCGGGGACTTACGGAGGTCCCAGTGGAGGAGATTCTAGTCCGTTGAGAGGAATTCTCAAACGGAGAGTCCTTCCTTCACCGGGAAAGGGTGATCCTTAGAAAAAATGAAAAAGGATATAAAAGAGGGATGGATGTATGCAATGGAATGCTGACAGAGATATAGAGTAAGAAAACAACAGAAATAACAAACATATAATAAACACCCAACCAATCACAACTGACAGTGCTGCCGTGAGCACAACGGGGGCGCGCGAGGGCGCCAAGGTGGAGAGGCACGGACGGTGCCGAACTTGCAAGGGTAGCCAAAAGGAAGCAGTAGAGGTCCCACCGTGATCGCCAATCTGTGAGCGACGTCACGCGGTTCGGGGAGCGAAGAGACGCGGAGCGCGCGGGCTCCTCTTTGTTTGCTGCAACACAGAAATAAGAGAAAAGAGAAGGGGCCACCACGGGAGATTGCTCCGGCGGGGCGAGCGGGACAAATGTAATATAGCAAGATATGGGGGTTAAACGGCCATAGCGGGAAGTGACTCGCCGCGGCCTCGGGGGGACGGGAATGGTGCAGAAATTAAATAGCAAGAATTGAAACGGCCATTGGGGAAGTGACTCGCTGCGGCCTCGAGAATATGAGCAGATAAGAATATAACAGAATATAAGGAGAATATAAAGAGCGGGAATTTAAACGGCCATTGGGGAAGTGACTCGCCGCGGCCTCGAGAATATGAATAGATAAGAATATAAATATAATAGAAACGAGAATTTAAACGGCCATTGGGGAAGTGACTCGCCGCGGCCTCGAGAATATGAATAGATAAGAATATAACATATAAGAACGGGAATTTAAACGGCCATTGGTGAAGTGACTCGCCGCGGCCTCGAGAATATGAATAGATAAGAATATAATATATAAGAACGGAAATTTAAACGGCCATTGGGGAAGTGACTCGCCGCGGCCTCGAGAATATGAGCAGAATATAAAGAGAATATAAGAACGGGAATTTAAACGGCCATTGGGGAAGTGACTCGCCGCGGCCTCGAGAACAAGATGTGATCGCCAGGGGCCAAAAGACCCCAAAATAAAGAAAGTGATCGCGCCTACCTCAAGAGCGGGAGATGGCGGGTTGCTTCTTCCTCCCCCTTCGGCCGGCCGACGGAGAGGGCTTTCCTTGGGTACCCTTGCAAAATAACGACAAACAAGTAACGAGTGGATTAGAAAGATGAAGGTGTAGTATTCAAATCCTTGCGATAAAAATAACGAAATGATGGCAAGACACACACCTGGTTGGTGTTATCTTTTAAACCCCTCTCGGACTCGAGTAGGAGGAAAATGAGATGATGGATGCAAGAAGTATATAAGAAGAGGCGCCCTTATGAAGGGGGATAGAGGATGCGAGATGATGAATGCAAAAGAACTACGAAGAAAAGGAAAGGATTGGCTTATTGGATGTGCCGATGGTGAAATCCGGCGGAGCTCCGGCAGCGTAGGGACGACGTGGAAGCGCGGTGAATGAAGACGACATTCCTCTCGCGAGCGTGGGCACCCGAGAAGCCGGCAGAACCTCCACCTACAAAAGACCCCACGGGTTAGAAATGACTCCGGTAGCCTCTGGGCTCCGGCAACCTATCGGATCTCTTAGAAGCTCCTCAGAACTGAGGGGGTGGGCCTCTATTTATAGGGCTCCGGAGGGTGGAGGCGTCCAGGACCCTGGACACCTCCATCAGGGCAAAAAAGATATTTTATTCTATTTTTATTCATTTTTTTCGAATATTTTCATGGAGGCATCCAGGGTCCCGGACGCCTCCATAAGTCCCACCGAACTCCACCGAAAGTCGCGCGCGATTTAACACAACGCGTGGTTTTGGAGCGGCGACCCGTGATTTGGAAATGGGCGCGTCCAGCCAGCTGGAGGTCTCCACAATTTGGATTCTTTCACACACGACAAACCGTCATTCGATGGGCGGCGCCCCGTGAGTGAGTTGATGGAGGCGTCCAGTGGCTTGGACGCCTCCAAGAAACTATATTTTTATTTGTTTTTTGTTTTGTTTTTAATGCCAACTGGCATATATATTTTTTATATTTGTTTTTATGAAGGCGTCCAGGGGCCTGGACGCCTCCATAAATAAATATGTTTTTTATGTATTTTTTGTCTTAAAAAATAAATTAAAATGATGGAGGCGTCTAGGGGCCTGGACGCCTCCATTAAGACCCCCCCGGGTCCGCTAAGAAGGCGTCGGCAGCTCCCCAACAGGCACCCTTCCTGGTTTCGGGACCTTCCGATGCGTCTGACTTGTGTTGATGCCGTCCGAATGTTGCGACAAGACAATTCCGGATACCGAAAAAGGTAGAAGAAGACCCAAGAAAAGGAAGCACTCAAGTGATTCAAAATGCGAAATCTGCCGCAGGGCGTCGTATAGTAATATGAGACTTTCTCAGGAGACGTCAGGAATGGCGTGTCTACAAGCCCCAAGGGGGAAGAAGCAAAAGAAAGGACTTCAGTCTTTGACCGCCTCACATATACGAGTCGGGTCAGAAGGAAAGTCCACAGCTGAAAGGGAAAGATGCAGGTTTTTGCCTGCAATATGACCGGTGTCACCGGGAAATATAACACACTGCCAGACCAGCCTGAAGAGCTGATTAAATTGGCACACAGGCCAAATGCCGTCACAAGAAGAAGCCGAGCAGCGAAAGAAAAGATAATGGCTGCCGATGAAGCTCAAGAAGTCACTATGATGACAGTCAATGTAGTGACTGCAGAAGAAGAATACAACCCTCTGGGTGTTTCCACTGAAGAAATATCGGGAGAAATACAGATCCCGACAACCCAGGATCCCATGATCCAGATGATGTTCAAAAGATATCAGCAGGAGATTGACTCCCTCAGAAGACAGCTCAATGAAAGAGGCGAGCATACACCTGTCTCCAAGCATGCTGAGCCAGCTGGGCAGACTTCCAGCTCGATAGGGGTGGCCTCTCCGGTCCATCCCGCTTAAACTGACAAAGGCAAGGCGCCGAGTCAACCTTCTCTACAACAAGCGGCAGCTCAGCCCTCTGCGTCTCAAATGCAGCCTGTCGTGCCTGCTCTGCATACAAGAATTATGACAACCCCCTTCAGCCGGCAGCGGGCACACTTCTTCCCGGAGCCCATAGATCCGGATGTGGCTGGCAAGTTGATGATAGAAAAAAAATTATTGAAATGAAGCTATCCGAAAGGACTGGGGATTCCAGTACCTATGATGTTTATAAGGTACCATATCCTACGCATTATGCTGCTAAGAAACTACCACCAGGCATCAACAAGCCGCCGAAATTTGAAAAATTCAATGGCCAGGGCTCCCCCAAAGAGCATATAGCCTACTATACAACAATTATGGGCGACCTGGCATCTGATGAATCCTACCTCCTAAAATTCTTCGGCTCGTCCCTTACAGGGTTAGCCTTTGAATGATACTTTGGCCTACCGGCTGGGTCAGTGACTGATTGGCCCGATATGCAGCGGAAATTCCGGGACAGATTTCATATTACAGAAAGAGAAATCACAATAGCCGAGCTATATGCAACAAGGCAGAAGCAAGATGAGATCGCTCTGGATTATATAAAAAGATGGAGGAATCTCGCCATGAAATGCAGGCGGCCTCCGCATCAAGAGGACGCCGTCCAAATTTGGAAGTAGAATCTTTGGCGGGAGACTCTCGAAAGAATGATTGGAATGGAGATAAGGTCGTTTGACCGACTAAACAATGCCGTGGCGGAGGTCGACGCCTTCCTCTCCAGTGGTCCTTCAATTGCTACTGCTGTATACCATAAAGCTAGATCGGCTGATAAACGGCCCATGCCTGCAGAAGTCGGTACAATAGACTTCAAGATGTTTGAGCAACAAAAAGATAAAGAAAAAGGTGTTGCCCGCCCTCCTCCCACCGGGCCGGCTGATCAGAAGGATGGCCCCGCTCTGCGAGCCAGGATGAGCAAGTTTTATTCCTTTCCTAAGGAAAAGACTCGGCTCCTGCTTGAATGGGCCACCCAATTTGACAAAATTGTCCTTCCAAATCCAAAGAGACCTGATGATGCCAAAAGAAAAGATGACCCCCGCTTCTGCCCATATCACCAGGCATTGGGTCATCCCATTGAAGATTGCTATGTATTCAAAGATGTTATTGAAAGAATGATTAAGAAAGGGGAACTATAGCTGGGTGAATACAGAGTGGACCCGCCACGCCCGCATGAGTTGCCTGAACTAAAAAGAGCAGTAAATATGATATCCCTATACCGGCAATTGCCTAAAGGGGTGTCAAAAGCCTGTGCAAATGGCACCGATGGACCCGTCTTGCGGGAGCATGTCAAATCCCCGGGCCTGATGAAGAAAATGAAAAGTGAATCAAAAGTGCCAGATGTGCTAGATAACCCCTTAGGGGTGCAGATGCCGACCGCCAAAAGGAAGGAAAAAGCAGATGCGAAGAAATACGAGGAGGGACAAAGTCTTCTCCTGTAACATGCTGTCGGTCTCACCAGGCAATGGCCAGACTCTCAAAGAAGATGATGAAGAGATATGCTCCGCACCGATAAGGTCAAAGCAAGCCAAAGCTTCAGTCTCCCGTCATGATGATAAAACCAGGGAGAAATATAGGCACCTCCCGTCACCAAAAGAAGAAGCATGCTACCCCACTCCTCCTCCATATGGAGGCATAAGGGCAAAGATGTCAATCTCTGAAAGCCTGGATACGTCTGTCGTCTTTAATAGAACACCGCCCGTCCCTCCTAAGATCGGGACAGGGGGCGACGTTCTTGGCCTTGCCATGATGACAGAATTATATGAAAAATTGCAAGAAGTTGAAGTGCTGCAGAGCAAGCTGAATGAAATGGGTTTTCATATACCTGATCTGCGCTCAAATCCACCAATTCTGGTAGTGACGGGTGGGACCAAAATAGAACAGATGAGGGAAATGAAACCTGCCAAGGAAGAAATTACTAAGGCAAAACTGTATGAGACTAAACAAGGGGCTGATGACACCCTGCTCTGGGGCAGATGTATACCAAGAAAGAAAAAAAAGAGAAGAGAAGAAAAAAATGATGATGATGAAGGATGCCAATGATACCCCTTCCTGGGGGCAGATGTACACAAAAAAAAAATGATGAGGGATGCAGATGATACCTCGTTCTGGGGGCAGATGTATTAACACACACAAAAAATGATGAAGGGTATGGATGATACCCCGTCCTGGGGGCACATGTGGGTAAAAAAATGATGATAAAAAAATGATGAAATAAAAAAAATATGGATGGTACTCCCATTCGAGGGGTGATGCACATTAAAAAATAAAAAAATGACAAAGATGATGAAATGATGGAAGATACAGATGATACCCCATTTTAAGGAGGGGGATGCATATCAAAAAAAAAGAAAGAAGAAGAAAATAGGAAGAAAAAATGATGATTATGAGATGATGAAAGTTCCAAATGGTACCCCATCCCAGGGGTAGATGTATGCCAAACAATGAGAAATATTGATGGTATCCCGTTCTTGGGACAAATGTACGTCAAAAGGATGATGGAAGACACATATGGTTCCCCATTCTAGGGGTAAATGTATGAAATGTCAATGGCGGCATGCATGGCCGTTGCTGGATATGCTCACCCCTTTAAAAGAGGCAATGATCACTTATGGCAATGATGAATAAAATTGGAGCATTGACCTTTCAAGGGCCATCCTGTCGCAGACTCTTACACTGCACGTCTGCTGCTGATGTTAGGGACCATCCAAATGATGGAATCCCAGATGGCAATGAACAATGAATGATGGAAGCTCGCCTAACCACCGGCGTTCAGGTCAACAGATGCTCACAAATAGGGATTGCCAGTATGGCCAGCTAAGAGAAATTAAAATTCTAGCTATCGGCGCCCAGGCCGACAGATATTCTACCATCGGCACTCAAGCCGACCAATGTTCAAAGATTGCCGAAGAAAAGTTAACGGAATCAGTGATATGCAAAGATGTAGATATCCAGCTGATCAGAGCCACATTAACAATGAAGCCTACCCTTCCAGCGAACGGCTGCGTGCCCCAGCTGCCATACGCATCTTTGAATCAATTCAGACCTTCCGTCTGGGTAGATTATGAAGCCCTATTCCTTTGCGTTAATGTTAAACCCCAACATTGACGATGAAACATACATTTTCGGAAAACGACTTCATGCCCAAGCTACTATCCATCAACATTAATTCAGACCTTCCGTCTGGATTGCATGATGAAACCCCATCCTTCTTCGCGTCGATCTTTACCCCACACCAATGAATGGTGTTCCGCCCTAGCCAGGCTATTTCCCTTGGTTTAGTGGCACTCCGCCCTAACCAAGCTACCCTCTCCTTGGTTTAGTGGCATTCCGCCCTAACCAAGCTACCCTTACCTCGGTTTAGTGGCACTCCGCCCTAGCCGAGCTACCCTCACCTCGGTTTAGTGGCACTCCGCCCTAGTCGAGCTACCCTCACCTCGGTTTAGTGGCACTCTGCCCTAACCAAGTTACCCTTACCTTGGTTTAGTGGCACTCCGCCCTAGCTGAGCTACCCTTTCTTGGTCTAGCGGCACTCCGCCCTAGCCGAGCCACCCTTTTTCTTGATCTAGCGGCACTCCGCCCTAGCCGAGCTACCCTTTTCTTGGTCTAGCGGCACTCTGCCCTAGCCGAGCTACCATTTTCTTGGTCTAGCGGCACTCCGCCCTAACCAAGCTAACCTTTTTCTTGGTCTAGTGGCACTCCGCCCTAGCCGAGCTACCCTTTTCTTGGTCTAGTGGCACTCCGCCCTAGCCGAGCTACCCTTTTTCTTGGTCTAGCGGCACTCTGCCCTAGCCGAGCTACCCTTTCTTGGTCTAGCGGCACTCCGCCCTAGCCGAGCTACCCTTTTTCTTGGTCTAGCGGCACTCCGCCCTAGCCGAGCTACCCTTTCTTGGTCTAGTAGCACTCCGCCCTAGCCGAGCTACCCTTTCTTGGTCTAGCGGCACTCCGCCCTAGCCGAGCTACCCTTTTCTTGATCTAGTGGCACTCCGCCCTAGCCGAGCTACCCTTTTCTTGGTCTAGCGGCACTCCGCCCTAGCCGAGCTACCCTTTTCTTGGTCTAGCGGCACTCCGCCCTAGCCGAGCTACCCTCTTCTTGGTCTAATGGCACTCCGCCCTAGCCGAGCTACCCCTTTCTTGGTCTAGTGGCACTCCGCCCTAGCCGAGCTACCCTTTTCTTGGTCTAGCGGCACTCCGCCCTAGACGAGCTATCCTTTTCTTGGTCTAGTGGCACTCCGCCCTAGCCGAGCTACCCTTCTCTTGGTCTAGCGGCACTCCGCCCTAGCCGAACTATCCTTTTTCCTTGGTCTAGGGGCGCTCCGCCCTAACCAAGCTACCCCTTTCTTGGTCTAGTGACACTCCGCCCTAGCCGAGCTACCCTTCTTCTTGGTCTAGCGGCACTCCGCCCTAGCCGAGCTACCCTTTTCTTGGTCTAGTGGCACTACGCCCTAGCTGAGCTACCCTTTTTCTTGGTCTAGCGGCACTCCGCCCTAGCCGAGCTACCCTTTCTTGGTCTAGCGGCACTCCGCCCTAGCCGAGCTACCATTTTTCTTGGTCTAGCGGCACTCCGCCCTAGCCGAGCTACCCTTTCTTGGTCTAGTGGCACTCCGCCCTAGCCGAGCTACCCTTTCTTGGTCTAGCGGCACTCCGCCCTAGCCGAGCTACCCTTTTCTTGGTCTAGCGGCACTCCGCCCTAGCCGAGCTACCCTTTTCTTAGTCTAGTGGCACTCCGCCCTAGCCGAACTATCCTTTTCTTGGTCTAGTGGCACTCCGCCCTAGCCGAGCTACCCTTTTTCTTGGTCTAGCGGCACTCCGCCCTAGCCGAGCTACCCTTTCTTGGTCTAGCGGCACTCCGCCCTAGCCGAGCTACCCTTTTCCTGGTCTAGCGGCACTCTGCCCTAGTCGAGCTACCTTTTCTTGGTCTAGCGGCACTCCGCCCTAGCCGGGCTACCCTTTTCTTGGTCTAGTGGCACTCCGCCCTAGCCGAACTACCCTTTTCTTGGTCTAGCGGCACTCCGCCCTAGCCGAACTACCATTTTCTTGGTTTAGCGGCACTCCGCCCTAGCCGAGCTACCCTCTTCTTGGTCTAATGGCACTCCGCCCTAGCCGAACTACCCCTTTCTTGGTCTAGTGGCACTCCGCCCTAGCCGAGCTACCCTTTTCTTGGTCTAGCGGCACTCCGCCCTAGCCGAACTATCCTTTTCTTGGTCTAGTGGCACTCCGCCCTAGCCGAGCTACCCTTTTTCTTGGTCTAGCGACACTCCGCCCTAGCCGAGCTACCCTTTTCTTGGTCTAATGGCACTCCGCCCTAGCCGAGCTACCCCTTTCTTGGTCTAGTGGCACTCCGCCCTAGCCGAGCTACCCTTTCCTTGGTCTAGCGGCACTCCGCCCTAGCCAAGCTACCCCTTTCTTGGTCTAGCGGCACTCCACCCTGGCCGAACTACCCTTATCTTGATATAGTGGCATTCCGACCTGTCACCCTCTAAAAAAAAAGAGAATAAAAGAAAGTAGAAATGGGGTTAAAAATAGAGATACCCCGCCAGACTTGCTCCTATATTAGGAACAAGTGCAAAAATGGCCCAAAACCCAACTGTGGTGAAAACCCGAAAGGGCACTGCAGGCAAAATTGGGTACCCCGCCACGTGAAAACCTGAAAGGGCGCGTGGGCAAAAGCAAGAGGGGGCTGGCTCCGTTGAAAACCCGAAAGGGCGCTTAAGCCAGTAACATGGTAATTTAAAGTTTCCTTTTTCACCCTTCCTGATAAAACTCTGAGAAGGACGATCATCATAAAGTCCCACCGAAAATCCTGTCCAACAATTTCTTGTCCCGTGTCATCATCGACAAGATCGGCCGGTCTGTTTCTTTAACCTGAACTCTTCATCCCTGTTAAGCTAGTCTACATTCCTGGTAGCAGCTTCATGCCTGGGCTGCCATCCACCGCATGTCCCACTGATGATGAAACCCCGTTGATCGCAAGGCATATTGCCTCGACCAATGCTAAAAAGCCCACCTCGGAATAGACCTTCCATCTGTTCTAATAAAACATTTCCACTTGTTTTTGTCTAAGATCCACCAAGATGAATCCCATCCAGTCTAGATCTTACATCTAATCTGATAAAGCCTACCATACGTCCCGCCGTGATGAAACCTACTGTTGATCGATTGGCCCACTGCCCGATCAACGATGAAATCTGTCCGGTTTAGACCTTACGTCTATCCCGATGAAACATATGTGTTGTGCCCCTGTGGTTATTTGAGTTTCATATGGTCACTTGGGTCATTCGACATCATTCTATGGTCATATGTGTTTTGTGATATTCTTGGTTTTGATAATGGCTAAACACTATTCGTCATTGTTGCTTTTCACTCTTATATGACTGACATATGTTCTGTTGTGTTTATGACAGATATGCACATGAAAGCTCAATGTTGCGCCCTCGCACGCGGATCGACCTGCGCGGTCAGGTCGCGGGGATCGACCTGCCCGGTCAGGTCGCGGGGGTCAAGGGGGCAGCACCCCTTGCGGGGGTTTTCGGGGGCGGAGCCCCCGGAACAAAATTTAGAAATGCTCAAAGCATATTCTATGTTGATTTCAATCCCAAAATACATGAAATTGATGAGGACATGAATATCTTGACTTATGAACATGTTTCATTGGTCTAACACTTCATTTTTGCAGGTATAGGTATTTCCGGTCGACCTACACACCTTGGCCGGTCGACCAGATTTGCCAGAGCCTAAGAATTCAACGTTTTACAGGTTTCGGTCGACCGCCCCTGCCTTTCCGGTCGACCGGTTCTTCCAGAAACGAAACACTCCAGGAATTACAGATTTCGGTCGACCGCCCCTACTTTTCCGGTCGACCGGTTTTCCCAGAACTGAAATGTTGACATTGTTACAGGTTTCGGTCGACCGCCCCCAGGCGTCCGGTCGACCGGTTTTGCCAGAGCCGAAACATTCTGGCTGCAGCAGGTTCCGGTCGACCGGCCCATGAATTCCGGTCGACCGCCAGCCCCGAGCCTTCATTTTTGACTTTGTTTCCAACTTTGAAAAGGGCCATTCAACCTTGATTTCTTTAATCCAAATGTCACCTAATCACCCACAAATTGTGGATCTGGTCTGAGGCTTGTCTATAGACCATTCAAGGTCTATAAAACCAACACATGAGGGGATGAAAACCCTAATGCTTCAAGCCTTCAAGGGAGCCCATTTTCGAGCTACTGTAGCACCTCCGTGAACAGTGTTTCGGGAGGAAGTTCTTCATCCATCCAAGGTGATTCAAGCTCAGACCTGAAGCCAAGCAACCTCCTACAAAGCAAGAAGCAATCAAGGGCAAGAAGGGTGATCAAAGAAAGCTAGAAGGAGTATACTTCAAGAAGGAAATCAAGATACTCCGGGAAGAAGCTCTTCATCAAATCTTCATCCATCCTCTTCATCATCTCAAGGGGATCCATTGAAGCTCACTCTCAAGGGAGATCATCTTCATCCATTCAAGTTCTTTCAACCTCATTCAAGTTCAAAGAGAAGATCAAGAGAGAAGAATCGAAGGAAGAGGTACTGTTCACGTGAACAGTACTCCGTGAAGAACATTCATCCAATCAAGGGTGAATCAAGAAGATTGAGTTGAAGCCAAGAGGATCCTTGTTGCTGATCAACATTTCATACAAGGGCCAATTCATTTCTACTCATAACTCAATTTCTTATCTTAGTTCATTCACATTTGTTTTCCTTTCAATATTGATTAAACATTGAAGTTGTGATTCGTCCCTACCGTTGGTTAGTAGGAAGGCAATCGGAGGTGTTTCCGATCTGCGGTGTTGACGTCCCTACCGTTGGTTAGTAGGAAGGCAATCGGTGGTTTCCGATTGGCGGGTTGGTGCGCTGCACAAGTGAAGCCTCACCGGGTTTTGGTGAGGGGTGGACGTAGGGCTGAGGATTCAGTCCGAACCACCTTAAAAATCCTGTCTAGTGTGGTTTGCTTGTGTGATTGATTCGTTCTAGATGCATGCTTAGGATCGAATTATTATATATCTTGCTTATCTTGCTAAGTGAATCATAGCATTCTTGGAAGCTAGTTTCTATTCCGCTGCAATTCATTTTAACTAGCTGTTTAGAGGGCCGCATTGCGAAAAGTGGGGCTGATCTATTCACCCCTCCCCTCTAGATCCGCTGTCCACTACACAACAATATGAAATCCTTGCATTGGTATGAACCCAATACCGATGATGAAACCCGTTATTGGTCGATTGGCACACTGCCCGATCAATGATGAAACCTATCCAGTTTAGACCCTACGTCTATCCTGATAAAGCCCATGAAATCCTTGCTTTGATATAGACCCAATATCGATGATAAGAGCAGCTACTAATGGAGCGGTACGCCGCCTGACCAATGCTAAAACCCGTCCGGAGTAGACTTTCCGTCTGCTCTGATGAAGATGCTACCCACATTCTCAAAGTCAATCTGGACCTTCTGTCTGGATGGATGATGAAATCCTATTCCCTTGCGTTGATGGTAATCCCTACATCAATGATGCAGCCAGGCTCCCGGCAAACGGCTTCGCGCCTAAGCCGTAAAACATACTCAAGTCGACCCAGGCTTTCCGCTTAGGTGGACGATGAAACCATATGCCCCTTGCACTGGTGTTGGCACCCACATCAATGATGATACATACACAAGCTGAGCACATGGATTACAAAGCCAAAGTCAAAAAAAAGAGACAAAATGGGGGCTAAAAATAGAGATGGCCCGCCATACTTGTTCAGGCACTCTGAGCAAGGGCAAAAATGGCCAAAACCCAGTTGTGGTGAAAACCCGAAAGGGCACTGCAGGCAAAATCGGGTACCCCGCCACGTGAAAATCTGAAAGGGCGCGTGGACAAAAGCAAGAGGGGGCTGGCTTCGGTGAAAACCCGAAAGGACACTTGGGTTGGTAATGTGGTGATTCAAAAGTTCCATGCTAACCGGCACGCTGCCTTCACCTCCCCTTCACTTATGAAGCCTTCCGTCGGTCAGCTGGCTCCACGCCCCACCGATGATAAAACCTTTCCAGGGCAGACCTTACGTTTACCCTGATGAAATCTACATACCCCCTTGCAAATGTCCCACCGATAATGAAACCCATCACCATTCTGATAAAGCCTGGCCAGCTCAGACCTTACGTCTGTCCTGATGAAACTCTTGAACCTTCCCTTGATCGATCGGCATCTCGCCCGATCAGTGATGAAACCCTATCCAGTTTAGACCTTACGTCTATTCTGACGAAACCTATGAAACTTCCTTGCATCGATATAAACCCAATATCGATGATGAAACTAGCTATTGATCGACCGGCATCTCACCCGATCAATGATAAAACCCTGTCCAGTTTAGACCTTACGTCTATTCTGATGAAACTTATGAAATCCTTGCGTCGATATAAACCCAATATCGATGATGAAACCGGCTGTTGATCGACCGGCACCTCGCCCGATCAATGATGAAACCCTGCCAGTTTAAACCTTTCGTCTATTCTGATGAAACCTATGAAACTTTTTTGCATCGATATAAACCCAATATCGATGATGAAACTAGTTATTGATCGACCGGCACCTCGCCCGATCAATGATAAAACCCTGTCCAGTTTAGACCTTACGTCTATTCTGATGAAACTTATGAAATCCTTGCGTCGATATAAACCCAATATCGATGATGAAACCAGCTATTGATCGACCGGCGCATCGCCCGATCAATGACGAAACCCTACCCAGTCTAGACCTTATGTCTATACTGATGAAACCTATGAAACTCCTTGCGTCGATATGAGCCCAATATCGACGATGAAACCAACCACTAATCGACTGGCACCTCGCCCGATCAGTGATGAAACCATGTCCAGTTTAAACCCTACCCAGTCTGGACCTTACGTCCATTCTGATGAAAACGCAAACTCTCCTTGCATCGATATAAACCCAATATCGATGATAAAACCAGCTGTTGATCGACCGGCACCTCGCCCGATCAGTGATGAAACCCTCCCAGTTTAGACCTTACGTCTATTCTGATGAAACTTATAACACTTTCTTTGCATCGATACAAACCCAGTATCGATGATGAAACCAACTGTTGATCGACCGGCACCTCGCCCGATTAATGATGAAACCCTGCCAGTTTAGACCTTTCGTCTATTCTGATGAAACTTATAACACTCTCCTTGCATCGATATAAACCCAATATTGATGATAAAACCAGCTGTTGATCGATCGGCACCTCGCCCGATCAATGATGAAACCCTCCCAGTTTAGACCTTACGTCTATTCTGATGAAACTTATAACACTTTCTTTGCATCGATACCAAACCCAGTATCGATGATGAAACCAACTGTTGATCGACCGGCACCTCGCCCGATCAATGATGAAACCCTGCCAGTTTAGACCTTTTGTCTATTCTGATGAAACTTATAACCCTTTCTTTGCATCGATATAAACCCAGTATCGATGATGAAACCGGCTGTTGATCGACCGGCACCTCGCCCGATCAATGATGAAACTCTACCAGTTTAGACCTTTCATCTACTCTGATGAAACTTATTTAAACTTTTTTGCATCAATATAAACCCAATATCGATGATGAAACCAGCTGTTGATCGACCGGCACCTCGCCCGATCAATGATGAGACCCTCCCAGTTTAGACCTTACGTCTATTCTGATGAAACTTATTAAGCTCTTCTTTGCGTCGATATAAACCAAATATCGATGATGAAACCGGCTGTTGATCGACCGGCACCTCGCCCGATCAATGATGAAACCCTGCTAGTTTAGACCTTACGTCTATTCTGATGAAACTTATAGCACCTTCTTTGCTTCGATATAAACCCAATATCGATGATGAAACCAGCTGTTGGTCGACTGGCGCCTCGTCCGATCAATGATGAGATCCTGCCAGTTCAGACCTTTCGTCTATTCTGATAAAATTTAAACTCTTCTTTGTATCGATATAAACCCAATATCGATGATGAAACTAACTGTTGATCGACCGGCACCTCGCCTGATCAATGATGAAACCCTCCCAGTTTAGACCTTACGTCTATTCTGATGAAACTTATAAAACTCTCTTTGCATCGATATAAACCCAATATCGATGATGAAACCAACTGTTGATCGACCGTCACCTCGCCCGATCAATGATGAAACCCTGCCAGTTTAGAGTCTTTAGACCATTTGTCTATTCTGATGAAACTTAAACTCTTTCTTTGCATCGATATAAACCCAATATCGATGATGAAACCAGCTGTTGGTCGACCGGCACCTTGCCCGATCAATGATGAAACCCTGCCGGGATAGACCTTACGTCTGTTCTGATGAAACTACATATCCTTTCATGTCCCACCTGCGATGAACCTACCCAGTTTAGACCTTACGTCTATTCTGATGAAACTACGCACCATTCTATGTCCCACCCGCGATGAACTTACCCGGTTTAGACCTTACGTCTATTCTGATGAAGCTTAAACTCCTTTGCATCGACATAAACCCAATGTCGATGATGAAACCATGTACCGATCGGTCGGTACATCGCCACGGCCGGCTTTGAGGAACGGACCTCTCGTCTGTTCCAGATGCTCCTCTAGAACCCCTCATGTCTACACTCTCGCAGGATGCTATGGCCTAAAAACATGTCTTCCGTTAACCAACAAGTCAAGCAAAGGCAATCCCACCGGATACCGACACGCAGCGGAGCGAGTCCCCCATTCTCTCCCTGAGAGGATGGACGCTCTCCTGCTGAACACGGGTCATCCGCATAAAGAATGTTGAAACCGCCATTCTTCCACATGAAGGAAATAACAGCACATGAAGTCAGATGTACAGCCAATCGGGGCTCAAAACTGACAGATACAAGATGTACAACCAATCGGGGCTCAAAATCGACAGATACAAGATGTCCAGCCAATCGGGGCTTAAAGCCTACAGATGCCCAAATATGCCGTCAATCAGGGCTCAAAATCGACAGATGTCAGATGTGCCAGTTGATCAGGGCTCAAGCCGATAGATGTTCAGCTGATCGAGGCTCAAGCCAAGAAGATCGTGCCAGGATGAAATCCCAGTATGGGAATACTGCCAAGCTATAACTGAAAGAAAGAGTCAATAGCATTGAGCTAAAGATGCACCTGCGGACACCGTGCCGCTTATTATGCACTTACGTCGTCTGCAGGTGGGGGGCATTTGTTGACAGATAAAATATGAACAAAGATAAAGATGAGACCAGACCAGCAACGAAGACTGGAAGATTTCTGCAAAATCAAAATTGAGGGAGAGCCCTCACCACCAACTACTAACCCGGCCAGGACCTTGTCAGGCCTGGCTGATGTCCGGTGTTGTCATCATCCAAACGGCAATACTGATGAAACTCCGATCTGTTGACTGATGAGAAACCTCCGGATTATGCATGTCGAATGATGCTACAGCAATATGATCAAGCTGAAGGACAATATCAAAGAGAAATTGAAGAAGATAGCCTCGAATGCTAAAGAGGCACCTGCAAATCTCGTGACGCTGTTCATGTGCTTACGTCGTCCGCAGGTGGGGGGCATTTGTTGACACCTTGAAAATGAGCAAAGGGGGAAACAAAATTGAAAAGAAGATTAGACTAACAGTGAAAAATTAATGGTGAAGCTCGTCAACCATCTACCCGGCTGAAGCCTTTTCCGGCCAAGCTGATGTCTGGTTTCGTTGTCAGCCAGACGGCGACACTGATGAAATAGCAGTCACTTGACTGATGAGACCTCCTATCACTCTTTAACAAGAGCTATATTACTGCCTCGTCCGGAAGTCTACAGGTAACATATCCGACTAAGTCAGATGTTAACTTGTTGATGGATGAGATATGAGCAAAGACAAAGATGAAATCAGAACCGATAAATGAAGATTATGAAAACCTCTGCAAAGTCGTAACGGAAGAAGAACCTTTTCCATGGGCTATATATACCTAGCTGAAGTCTTCTCAGGCTAAAGTTGATATCCGGTTTTGTCATCATGCAGGTGACAATGCTGATGAAATGATGTCATGTTCTGTCATCGTTCAGGTAACGATGCTGATGAAATCCCAGTCCACTGACTGATGAAGGTCTCTATAATCCCACTAAGACCCGGGTCCACCAACAAAAGGCCTGCTGCGGTTCTAGTATATTCAGGGAGACAGCAAGTCCATGTGAAGCCTTAAAAAAAGGCCCTAAATGGGCCTATGAAATGGGCTCACGAAGGTGGCGCCGGGATACTCTACGGATGTCTAGCGCGCCGGGAGCTGCTGCACTCGACAGATGCGCGCCGTGAAGATGAAAAGTCACGCCGACTCCCATCTGCCGAGAGGTGAGGAGGGGATGGGTCTATATAAACCCACTCACTCGAAGAAGAAAAGAAGAGGCCGGCAACCTCATCCAGAAAGAAAGAGGGCTCGAAGGAGGCCGGCAACCTCATCCAGAAAGAAAGGGGCTTCGAAGAGAAAGAAAAAAAAGAGAGAGAAGAGACCACCAGACCAGAAGAGACCAACAGATAGAGAGAGCCTCCTCCGCTGAGAAAAGAAAGAAGAGATCAATCCGAAGAGAAAGAGAAGAAGAGGAAGCTCCAGGTGGGCAGGCAGCTGGGGAGGGAGAGGAGTCAATGCTCCGCCCTCCCCCATGTTTCTTTTCTTTTCTCTTCATGTATTCCTATGAGTTTCATCTTGATTCACCGGATGTAACCGGGATATCCCGGCCTCTGTTTTATCTCCCTTTCCCTCACTTTCCCCTTGTGATTGGTGTAAGTTTGGAATGATGCACTGGAATGAAATGCTACGATGGCCCATCTGGGCGCTGGGTAATTGAAATATCTGCTATCTATCTTTTCATCTGTCGCTATGTCTTTCCTTCATATGTTTTCATTTTTAGCTCAACTGAAGCGCACCTGATTCTCTGAGGGGTTTTCAGGCTCAGTTGTCTTCAACAGAATAAATGTAGCTCTAGTTATACCGATGTCCCTCGCCGTTCGTCGTCGTTTGCATAGAGCCTCCCAGGCTTGCCCCAGGGCCAGAGACAGACCATCTCTTGGCTTCTGGGGCAGTTTGCTACCGATATTGGCAATAACTCTGACGGCCTGCTCGAAACCCCCTTTCCACAGGAATAAGTAAGCTACTTCGATGGATTGATACTGAGGGTTTTTTTTAATACGATTCTAGTATGAATAGTTCCATCAGGGTCATCCCTGGGGCCAGAGACAGCCATCTCTTGGCTCCCAGGGTGACCAAAGATGCCAGCAAATGATCCCCTGAGGGTCAATAATATATGACGACTCAAAGCCTCCCCTCCAGTAATTGGCTTCTCCGATTCCCTTCGAACCCAACCCATCTTTGGTAAATTAAATCCATGTCCAAGTAAATCCAACTTGAATCCCTGCCTGAAACCCCCCAGGATTCCCCCCAATCAGGACTGAAATCCAAGAGAACCCAAAACAGAGCCTCCGGAACCCTCTTCGGGTCTTCTCGGCGCCTCTATGGGGTTCCCGGTGCCAAATGGCCCGGGAACAGTGTTTTCATCTCGACGCGGTCACCACCGCGCCGAGAGCCATGGGGAGCGACGAGAAGCCCTCGCGCCGGGAACCTCCATCCCCTTCCAGCTGCGCCGATAACCTAGCTCCCATCCTTTATCCACCCCTTGGCCGCTTCGTCCACTTATCCTGAGGCATTCCTGAGTCGTCATATGCACCCCCGGAGATAAATTAACTGGGGATTGACCTCCCCTATATTCTTATGTCCCTAACTGGATTCACGTGTAACCCCGTGGGTCTGGCAAACCCTGTCTCTATATGGGTTTCGTCAGTCTCCGAGAAGGGGGATAGCGACCGATGCTAGAGACATGTACAGTCTCCTTGAGCCTTAGTGCTCTCTCTTACCTTCCGGCTCTCATCCCGACACTCTATGGATGTCAGCCTATTCCCCCCTGGGCATAATCCAAATTAAGGGAAAATGCTGCCGAAACATCGATTGATGCTTTAACCCCCCTACATGGCCCCCCTAGGCTCGATCTATTTTTGTAACCCCGTTAACCAAAGGAGCTCTGCCACTGCATGGGCTCTGATGGCCTTAAGGGGATATTAGAATAGTGCTGCAAGCACGTACATGGGTCAGGGGTCCAATACCCCTTTACTTTTGGCTTTCACCCCGGCACTCCGTGGGTGATTGTCTATCTTTCCCTGGCAAATGCCAAGTCCAGGGGAGGTGCTGCCAAAATTCTCCCAGGGACAGGCACTTGAAGACACATGGCAGCATGAGACCAACAAAAAAAAAAGAGAATAATGATAATGTTGATGTTATTATCTTGCCCGCCTTCCTGGCTCTGGTATGAAACCCAGTTTGCGCACATGAATATATGATTGCCTATCGAGGCCTCCTATTTTGGCGTTTAATCAAGGGTTGTCCTTCCTTGGAAGGGCGTAATTAACGTCATAGCCTTTATGGTATGACGGACTTTCGGTCCCGACTCGGACCTCACAATCGACTGACCAAGTCAAGTCGAGCGCATAATAAAAATTGTCACTCTAGT
The DNA here is from genome assembly GCA_022559845.1 of Amorphophallus konjac. Classification (NCBI taxonomy): domain Eukaryota; kingdom Viridiplantae; phylum Streptophyta; class Magnoliopsida; order Alismatales; family Araceae; genus Amorphophallus; species Amorphophallus konjac. The sequence continues at coordinate 22,374,904 of CM040123.1, read as the reverse complement.
GACTGGCACGCCTAACAAATCCAAAAATCCAAATATAAAAATAAAAATAAGATGAAAATAAAACCATTCCCGCAATGAGATATTGTTTTTGATGGTATAATATAGGGTTTAGGGGTGGATAGTTGTATTCTTAAATATTTCAAGAATATATAGTAAATTAGATAAAGGTAGTGGTACAATAGTTATTTATATAGATGTCTACGGTATGTAGATAATTTTCTTATAATTAAATACAAAATAGTAAATCTATCATTGTTGTTTTTAAAATTTTACACATAAGTCCCTATAAACTTAGTTAATTGTCAATTAATCCCTAAGTAACAATTATTTTCTTGTAAGCCACTACAATCTTTGTCGTTGTACAAATAAATTCTTACCATTCGTTCCGTTAGATGAAAGTTAACCAAATATGGTTAACTTTCACCCAATGTTAGTAAAAGATCAAATTATCCCTGGTTAGTTAAGAGTGAGAAAGAGAGAGAGAGAGCATTGGCAGGGTGGACGCAGGTGCAGCGGCCTGCTACCGCAGAGGCCTTGGGTGGTGCTAATGGCCATAGATAGGGGAGGGGCAGCGCAGTGGTGGTTGTGGAAGGGAAAGAGATGGAGAAGAGAAGGGGGTCGAGGGCAGTGGCCGACGGGTGGCACTGGCGGCATTGCACGGGTGGGGGCAGTGGTGCTGTCGGACCTGTCAGGCAGGGTTAGGGTGAGGGCAACCAGGGTGATGCTGGAGTAGCATTCCCAGCAGATGGTGGCAGAGCGGGGGAGGTGGCGTCGCAGGGAGGGGGTGATGTTGACCTTCTACATGTAGGGCGACCGGTTCCTCATGAGAGTAGCAGGGTGGAGATCGGAGTGGGGAAGAGGAGTTGAAGGGCAACGGTGGGGGCTACGGTTGGGATGGAGATAGGGGGTGTTCGTTGGCTAGTGGGTTTGAAGGGGATGAGGGGCACATGACGCCCTCTTCAACCTCTCTATCGCCTCCTCAAATGTCCCTTGCCTCGTTGGCGTCAGGCTCATCCTTGACCTCCTAGCGACCGTCGGCAACATGGAGGTGACAGAGCAAGCACTCACAATACTCTCAATGTATTCTTCACCATGGAGGGAGGAGTTACAGAGGGGCCGAGGGGGGGGGGGGGAGGGGGAGTTGTAGAGGGTCAGCTGTGAGGCCATCGGGGAGGGGGGTTCTGGCGGGGGGAGGGGGCTACAGAGGTTTCGGCGATCGACAGTGGGCCGCCGACATTGGCCATGACATCTAGGTAGCCCCCTCTACGACATCGCCATCCACTAGGCATCCCTTACTAGGGATCGAGTTCCCGTGTCACCTCAACTTCGACCTTATAATTACCACGTTGGAGGAGACCGTCTGCCACCGCCATACCGCCCAAGCCACTGACGCCGACAACACCCACAAGTAGGTGGAAGAAGATGAGACCCAGTAGGTGCTACCCGGGCGCTGCCACCCTGGATCTCCAATTCAAGCACTGAACCGCTACAAGTCGCCATGGCATCCAGACCATTCACCAATAGTTAACCGTAGAGAGATACCAAAATGCCAGTTTCGCCTAGCCGCTGCGACCTCAACTTCACCTCCTTCATCTCTTGCGACATCAACACATACTACTACGTCCGCGTCATGGGGATCGAGGTCACCGGCGAGCATGTCGACATCTTGATAGAGATGTGGGAGCTGTCGTCGGACGACCAAGGTGGCGCCATTGTCAACTCCAACATGACGTTGAGTCACTTCTCCGGTCCGTTCCACTCTGGGTGTAGATGCCTAATTTTGGACATCTCGGGGACTTTGTATAGCCATCGTAGAAGTGATACTTTCTCTTGGTAGATTGGTAGTGTGGAGTCTCGTCCTTGTCTAGGTAGGCTCCACCCTGTCCCTTCGTACTATATACATTCTCTTCACTGATATCTAGAAGGTCACATAGTTGGCCTCCCACACCTCAAGAAGGCCAGGGTGCTTGCCACCCTCATCCCCTAGAAGGCCACTAGGCTGGCCGCCCTCATCCCCTGGAAGGCCACATAGTTGGCCGCCCACACCTCAAGAAGGCCAGGGTGCTTGCCGTCCTCATCCCCTAGAAGGCCACTAGGCTGGCCGCCCTCATCCCCTGGAAGGCCACATAGTTGGCCGCCCAGCTTGCTAGAAGGCCAGGGTGCTAGTCGCCCTCATCCCCTAGAAGGCCACTAGGATGGCCGCCCAACTTGCTAGAAGGCTAGGGTGCTGGCCGCCCTCACCCACCTAGAAGCCCACCTTGTTGGCCGCCCAGGCCCTTAGAAGGCCAGACTCCTAGCCGTCCAGCCATTCCAAGGTGGCCACACAGTTGGCCGCCCAGTCCCTCAAGAAGGCCATAGACTTGGCCGCCTCCTGTCAAACGCCCGTCAACTCCACAATCTGTCCACTCCGGACACGTCCTCCGAAAGTGCTCCCACTCGGGGGGTGGGGGGTTCTAGACTCACGTAGCCTTACATGCACTCTATTTTCGAATGGTTTTCATGGAGGGAAATGCCCCACATACAAAATCCCCGTTCAAAACCATCTCACGGGGGGTTGGACATTTTTGGAGGAGGAGGGGCTGGCATTTTGGAGCTGAAGGAGGCACTGGCAGCTCGGAGAACCCTTCCTCGCCTTCTTCTATCGAAGAGCTTCATCCACGAGAGAGGAGGCAAAGCTTGTTGAAGGAGGCCATCGACATGGCCGCCCACCATCCTTGAATGGCCATACATCTGGCCGCCCTCTGTTGGTCGACGGGCAAACCCCGTCCTTCTTCCCTTGTTTTCCATTTAGCTACATCTCTTTCTGTTTTACTGTATTCATGCATGATAGACTTGCCTAGATCATATTTCTAAAGAGGTTTTCCAATCCAAAACATAGGGAAGGTGGATGGTCGAAAGTCTCGGCCATCCCCCTTCCCAATTCCCGCCCCCCTTCCCGGTACGATCACCCCCAATTGCATGTCTCTTCCTTTGGTTTGAGCATATACTTCACTATCGCAGTCTAATGGGCTTATTCTCTTTATTTGCTGGTTAACTTGCAGGAACGTTGTCACCGACTCGCAGAGCTCCTCGTTCTTGGCCGACCGAGAGCGAGGACATGAAGAACCCGCATTCTCCCGTTCCTAAGGCATTCACGATCATCCTACCCTTGTGAGGCTCAGGTATAAGCCTCTGGCGATCACTCTATCTCTTTATTTCTAACATGTGCACTGTAGGTAGCAGCAACATAGTTCGGAGGGAGGACACGCGCACGACCCACGCCATCGTCGCGACCACCACCACTTCCGGCGCCTACACTAGGCTAACCCGAGAGAGAGAGAGAGAGAGAGAGAGAGAGAGAGAGAGAGAGAGAGAGAGAGAGAGAGAGAGTATTTCGGACTTTCCAAGGCCCTATCATCCTCAAGATGGAATATTCCATGAGATTTTCTCTTTTTCAGATACATGCGAATCGCATGGGCTTTTTTAGCAAGAGTAAGAAGATTTATGGACAAATAGTTGTAGCTTAAGGACCAATCAATAAGTAGCTAAATTTGTTGTGACTTATATGTAAAAATCTATTTTTATTTGTCTAATATTTTTTCCAAACTATTTTCTAATTCGAATTAAAGTTCGAATGGGGGGCCCATCTGACAACGGTTATGTTAGGCCTAAAATTTATGTGTCAAAGGCTGGGGTCCATCTGTCAACGGTTATTTTTTCTTAAAATGGAATCCATCAAAGGTTATATATATTAAAGGTTTTTGGAATGGACCATCTAAATCAAAATTTTAAGGTGTCAAGTATAGAGGGCTCCACTAATATAAGTACATTGGGGCAATTCTAACACGTCCTCTCATGTTCAAATTGATTCAGGCTCTGTCACGTGGACCTCCATGACAAACACAGAGTACACGGCCCACACGTGCATGCCGATTTAGACTATGTCAGATGGATTGGGTCATATTAAAGTTTATTACATTAAATTATCCAACTCAAAATTTTAAGGTGTTAAGTGGAGAGGGCTACAATAATATAAACACATCGAAACTATTCTAATAATATGCCTATACCTATATGATATGCGGCCCATGCACAAAATTAGTTTTCAAACTTGGAACAGCTCTTTTTGCTTGAGCCCTTCCCAGAGCCGCGCAGACGGGAATAACAAGGGTTTCATACTAAACCCTACTCTCGCACCCCTATGCGATCGAAGAAAATTCCAATTGTATTTGCTCTGCTCGCCGTGGTTCTTCCCCCCTCTCTCTCATTCTTAATTTTCTTGCAGATTGATCTTTTATGCTCCTACATATCTATTTTTTTGCTTTTTTTATGCAAGGATTATCCGAGAATGATTTGTCTGTCGCAGTTAATGGCCGAAATGAGGTTAAATGAGGTTCAAATCTGGTGGTCATAAACCCAGGTGCTAAAACCCTAGCCATAACTTATGAAATCTAAGCTTCGCCGTCCTCACATCCAATGACACAACATTTTTTAAGGATTTTTTTACATTAAAATCATTATTAGAGGTGAATTTACAGAAGAACCATTTTTATAAATATATTAACATGCATATAATTTACAGCTTCGCCGTCCTCTGAATTATGTAAAAATATCATATTTAATTATAGACATATCAATTATTTTTATCAAAAATTTATAAAAAATCACATCTAAATGATATTTATATACTATTTAAATTAACCTAGTGATACGCCAACTAATATATTTTTTTATAAATTCACCTCTGATAATAATTTTCATGCAAATTTTTCTTTCTTTTATAAACTTCTTGCGTGCTGATTAGATCCGTCGAACTTCAACTTTTCGCACATTTCATTAGATCTGGCGACGTTTTCTACCGTGGGGCTGTTGGATGATCTTAATTATTCCATTCTTAGATTCCATTTTGTGCTATGCTCGAGATGTCTTTGGTGCTTCAACCTTGTTGTGACGCTACTCTTCACTGTGTTTCCCCACATCTCTTTTGTGTCTGTTCTTTCTTTATCCCATCAGTTCTCCCTATTCTTTCTGTTATCTAATAACATTAGGTAATAAAATAATAATATTTTATTTTTATTTACACATACATGCCTAATATAAATTTAAAATTTTTAAAAATTTAAATTTAGTTCAGATTGGGAACCTCCCAGTCCCCAAGTGTCACCGGTTTGATTAAGCTGGGGGCCATCTATCAACGGCTCTATTAGGCCGGGCCCATGCGTCAACAGTTCTTAATTCTCTCCAGGCACGCTACATCGTGGTCCTCGCCGTCGTCGCGGTTCTCACCATTCCTGGTGCGACGTCGCCGTCGTCAACGTGTGCTCACCCCAGCTCCATGCCTGCCTTCGCTCCCATCCAACACCAGGTTCGCCAGCACCGTCCCCATCTTGAAGCCATGCCCGGAGAATCACCGTTGCCGCCACCACATCCTCCCCCCACAACAGAGACGACCTTGAAGCCTCCGACCGGCGTTGTCAGCGGTTGGTTCACCACCGGTTTCCCCCCGACATCAGGTTGGCCTGCCACCAGCCTCCCCTGCAGCGGCAGGTCGGCCTACCAGTTGTAACAGAGAACCGGTCTAAACCGACTGGGTGGTATTAGTTGCACTGGCCAACGGCCAATAACAGTCATGGCCCAAGGTCGTTTGGGTCTGTTGGTTTTTTTTTTTGTTTTTACTGTTACAGTTTCTTTTGCTTATGTGGCAAGAATTAGATAAAAGCAAAAAACAAATGCGGGGAGAATGATGCGAAAATTATTGGGCTCAGTTCCTGGAGCATGTGAAAGCCCCTATAAATAGCAGTGTACGAAAGGAACATGCAGGGGAGGAATTGGCTAAGGCCGCGTTTGGTAACCACTGCTGCATGGGATTTTGCGTTAGAATATCCCGACCAACATTGATCTCTAACAAATGGGAAATGGTCACCTTAGTTTTTGGGAGAATGGCTTTTACAGAAGAGAGAGAACGCACTCACAAAAATGGATAATTATCATAATCTCTAGAATGAAGCATGTAGTAGATTATTGGGATTATTCATAAAGATAAATCTTCTTCTCCTGTCCATTTAAGGTGCGTTTGGAAATAATGTTGGAGAGGGATTTTTCTCTCTCCAATTATTGGAATCCTTCCCTTTTTAAAAATCTTTTCAAATGAAACAATGTCCCGTCAAATTTTTTTTGAGTGGATTTTGAAGTGTAGAGAGATATAGAGAGAAAATGAGGAGGAGTGGAAAATATCTAAAAGTTACCTCAAGGCAACTTTTTCTCTCTCTAACAGATTTTTAAAAAGTCTCCTCCTCAAGATCTATATCAAACACGTCCTTAGTACGGTTGCAAGATTTTTTTCAAAAGTGTTTTTTCATTTGATCTCCAAATGCGGCTTAAGAAATTAGTTCCTCTTTCCCTCCCATAGCTTCTTCTTCCCTTCAGTTCGCTATCATAGTTCTCCAGCTTCCTGCTTGTTGGATATTTCGATTCTTTTGACTATTTCCTGCAATCGGAAGTGCTGGAGCCAAAGTTGGAGGAACCTTCTGATCAGATAACAGGAGGTATCGAACGGGTCTATCAAAGGAACCGTGACAAATTGATGTCTGGGCCTACCTTTGACAGCTCCAATTTCGATTCAGTAAGGCATCAGATCTCCTCGATTCCCTGAAGACTTTATTCCAATATTTTAAATTTGAAATGCAATAGCAAATACTGGGGATTGCTCTGCCAGTTACTACTATTGAATCTTCCTTGAAAGTCCCCGATTCACTTCCTGTTAGCAGTAATGCAAATTCATCATAGGTTCCTGATTTCTACCACCCTCAATTACATGATTTCCCTAAATTTGATGATTCTTTTGATCTAGTTGAATGGAAATTTAAAGTTACATGATATTTTGCAACTCATCATGTACCAGAGGGCCATCGGCTTAATGTCGCTTTTAATTACCTTAAGGGTGAGGCGCTTCAATGGTACTGGCACTACACCAGTACTCGCCCTACGATTTCTTGGTCCGAATTCTTGAGAGGATTGAAACCTCAGTTTGGATTTGTTTATGTCGTAGATTCTCATGGTTTATTATGTAAATTGAGGCAGCATGGGACTGTGGCCGAGTATCAACGGCAGTTTGGGGCTATTAGTAACAAGGTTTCCGGAGTATCAAATGAGCATCTCTTAGGCATTTTTTTAAGTGACCTGAAGGAAGAATTGACCTATGATGTAATGATCCAAGATCCCGATACCATTCGAATCCTGACCAGCCACCCACGAATCGGTAGGCTCGAAAGGGTTATTAGGTGTGTGGAGGTACATTAAAATTTAAAATAATGCAGACAATAACTATATAATTAACTGTTTAAATAATAAGAAATAAAATTATATTTTCAATTAATAATCTAACTATAGAGTCCAGTCCAATAAAGTACAATCTACGGGGAAAAATGTACTCTATCACCAAGTACGCCCTCGGCATAGGCAAGCTGGCACTACGAACCTCCGCGTTGCACCTCCGAACCTCGAGGAGAAACCACTACACCTGAAAAGATAGGGGTGAGCCTCATCTCATTGCCTCAATAGGGGTCTCGCGGATCCCCACCACAAAATAACAGCAGTAAACATCAGCGCTAACAAGAACAACAACAATAGTAACAGTAGTAGCAACTGTAACAATAACGGCGGAAGGAACAACCGTAACAAGAATAGTAACAATGGTGGACAAACCATGGCTCTATAAGCTACTCCTAACATCACGAGAAACAAACCTCGATCTCTCAGTCGGGGGACCACTGAACTAACGGAAAACCCTCGCTACGCTACCAAGAAGGGAAAACCACGACAACTCTGTCGTGAAGGCCCGCCCTCGCAGACGAAGCCCCAACCCAAGACCACGCGGTCCAAGGGTACAATTACGATCTCGCCGTTGTGAACCCTACACTGTCTACGGGTAAGGCTTCGGTTACCCTACGGAGAACCCTAGACCGCTATATCGGGAAACACGTGTGAACTACATGTAAAACCACGTCTCGCAGACGGGAAACTGAACCTCGAGTCACGAAAGTCACGTGACGCGTGACGGGAGTACTTGCCCACTAGAAGTACGGCCGGATGTGTCCACTGAAGTCTTAATCTACGCCCCCGAGTGTCTCCCTACTCGCCCCAAGCGAAAACTGAGACACCATATAAGTAACCAAATAACACAGACAAGGGTCTAGTCGGGGTCGTGCTCATCATCACGTGTCCGAAGTCTCCGACCACGTGTGCACACACTAACTGTCTGCGTTACGTCAGGTCCTCTAGCTGGTTTTCCACCCGGCCCAGACTCGAGTCGCCACAGTGGGAGGCCCTACGGCAACCAGCCCAAAACCGTCTCTCCCGGGTGTAGCTCTCCACCCACTCTTTGGTAGGTCGGCACATGCGTGCCCAGACAAGCTACGACTAGTAGGGGGTCACTGAACGTGGACACTCTCCGTAGAGAGGAAACACCGATGTACCGAAGGTCACGCACGCACCAGTCGCAAGTAACACGAAGTACCGGGTGGCTTGGTGCAACCAGACTCTGGACGGATAGCTAGACCCACAAATCCAACGGTCCTTGACTCACGCGACTCAGGTCAAGACCGTCGTACAATATGGCTCTATGATGTCAATCTGTCCTACTCCGAGAGTCAGAAACCACGATCCAATAATCCTTAAGACGGCTCACAAATGCCGAGTTCATTCCCTTTCCAAGGGAAACTAAGAAACCTTCAGTCCAAAACCCTTTGTCTCCTTGGGTGCTGCGCGCGACCCATCGCCCCTGTGGCCGTCGGCCATGGCCGGCTCTAGGGGGGCTCTGCCTCCCCCTTTCTCATTGTTGGAGTCTCCTGTTACCGGCGGTCAGCGTGCTGGCTTGACAGCTATCCCTCCCGCTCGCGACTCCCCACCTCCCGCCTGCGTTCCTTAATCGGCTATGCGTGACCCTTCGTCTTCCCTACCTCCTCCGCCATGCCTTGCGGTAGCAGGTGCTTCGCTGGCCCTCCCTCTCGCTGGTACGGTGGCTGCAGGCCAGGCTCCATCTCCTCCGACTGGCGTTTGTGGCCCTTCACAGGCCGCCTCACTTACTGCTTCTGTTAGCGCCGTGCAGACCCATGCTCTATCCTTCACCCAGGTCGTGGGCCGGTGTAATTACCCGAGATCCGAGTACTGGAAAGGAACCGACGTGACTCGAACCTCGGCCCGCCACCCACGAGCCCGAAGACTCGGAAGGGTTAAAAGGATGGTGCGGGAGTACAAGAGAAGTTGAAATAACTGCAGAGATAGCACAATAATATAAATAAAATGCATAGAATAATATAAATAATTAAACTGCTATAAGGTCCAGTGTATCTCATGTCCAAATTAAGTACAGTCAACAGAAAGGAAAGTACAAGTACACGGGGCATACCCCGGCACTGGAAGACTGGAGACTAACCCCGGCTAGAAGAACCACGCTGAAACTCTACTGCGCCTCTCGACGACCCCGCCTCACTTGAAAAGCAGGGGTGAGCCTCATTTCATTGGCCCAGTAGGGATCCCCCGGACCCCCACCGCACAACGAGGAAAACGGAAACAAGGCGCGAACAACCGCGGAAGGTAACACTACCTAGCAGGAGTGTGGTAGAACCAACAAGCTATAATAAATAAACGGAAAAGTTGTCTAAGCTACCGTGCCGTACAACCGAACCTCGGTCCGACGAAACTCGAGTCCGTACCTTCCAGCAGATAGGAGCACCACCCACTAGAAGAACGACCGGATGCGTCCCCTGATGTCTTGCACCGCGTCACAAGTGTCAAGCTGCGATGCCCCAGGCGGAGACAAAGACACACTCAGTAACCAGCACCACGAACAAGGACAAGCTGGGGTCGCGCTCGTCAGCGCGGGTCCGACATTCCCAACCCAGTGTGCACACACAGACCATGTGCCCTAGGTCAGATCCTTTAGTTGGTTCTTCCCCCGAAGCCCGGACTCGGCTGCGCGTGGGGGCCCTACGGTAACCAGCCTAAAAATCGTCTCTCTCGGGTAAGCCGCTCCACCACTCCCGGGTGGGTCAGCACACGCGTGCCGTAAGAAGGTTACGACTAGTGGACGTGTCACCGGAGGTAAGCACTACTCTCGGAAATCACGGATCAAAGAGAAACGGGATTGCAACCCACTCGGTGTAGCCCAGTGTCTGGCGGTCCTATCTTGGGCCGCCACACTGCTCTAGCGGCCCAACCTTACGCCGCTACACAGACTCTAGCGGCCCAACCTTAGGCCGCTACAAGGCGAGTCACGTTGGGATCTGGCGGTCTACAGCAAGGCTGCCAGCCCAAAAAACGGTCCAACCTTGGGCCGCTACACTTCCTCTGGCGCCCGTACCTACGGCCGCTAGAGGGCACGTGACCTCCAACGGTCAAAACACTCGCCCCGAGGCGCAACAGTAAAAAATGGGGAAACAGCCGAAGGAATGGCCGCTACACCGGGTAGCGGTCTATCGTGCGGCCGCTAGCCGACGCCAGCACCTGCCGACAAAATAGTAACCTGTGGCGGTCCTACATTGGGCCGCCAGGGAGTGTGGCAGTCGCTGGAAGGACCGCTACACTCACCCGAGAATGAGAACGGCGGGAAGAATCCCAAAATGCCGTTCCACGCCCCGATCATCCCCCGATGATGGGGAAAATAAGGGGGAAGCTCCCCCAACCCCACTAGTATGCATCTAAGGCCCCGAATCGGTCCAAAACCTCGTGAAACGGCAGATCCAACGCTTAACCCTAAACATGGAGTTTTCTCCCACCCGGCTCAAAAACACCCCTCTCGGCCTACAAATCACGGGGAATGCAATAAAGAGCGTGGGAATCCGTCCCCTACCTCAGAGAAGGCCAAAATCCTCTGGATCGCCACCGATCACAAATCTTGTCCGCACAAGAACACCTCTCCCACGCCGCGAAAAGGGCGCCGTCGCGTTCCTCTCGCCGCCGCCGTCGTCACCACGCCGCCGTCGAAGCCCGCCGTCCGTCGCCGGAGGAGGGAGGGGCGCCGGAATGTTCATACGGGAGAGAGGGTGTAACGACCCAAGATCCGAACACCGGGAAGGCCCGATAACCCGAATCTCGAGCCGCCACCCATGAGTCCGAAGACTCGGAAGGGTTGAAAGGATGGTGTGGAGATACACAAGAATCTACAATAATGGTAGAGCTATATAGATTAAATGAATTAAGTAGGAAGCAATAAAAGATATTAATTAAATTACATGGTCCACAATAAAAACAGCAGTTAAAATATAACAGTAGTCCACAACTAGTACAGTCCAAATAGAAAAGTACAACTACGCGGGGCATACCCCGGAACTGGCAACTGGCAACTAACCCTGGGCACCTGAACCACGCGGAGCCTCTGAAGCGCTCCCCTGATGTCGCGTCTCACCTGAAACACGAAAAACACGCAGGGGATGAGCCTCAAAACACAAGACTTAGTAGGGATCATCCGGTCCCCACCTCGCAAACCGAGAAACAGCATGGAAAGTAACTACAAGTTACTACGGCGGCTAGTACCGAACACACGGCACAAAAATCGAGACAACTCGTCAAAACTCAAAGAGTCGCTACCACACAAAGACGGGAGTACCAACCCACTAGAAGTAAGGCCGGATGCGTCCACTGATGACTTAAACCACGCCTCGGGTGTCCCCCTCGACCCCTGGTGGAACGGGGACACCGCACAAGTAACCACAGAACAAGTGACTAGCTGGGGTCGCACTCATCAGCGCGGGTCCATTGCCCCCAACCACGTGTGCACACACAGACCATACGTCCTAGGTCTGGCCCTCTGACTGGTTTTCCCCTCAGCCGGACTCTGGCCTCAAACGTGGGGCCCTACGGAAACTAGTCTAAAAACCATCTCTCGGGGTAGCCTCGCCACCACTCCCTGGTGGGACCACTCGCGTGTCGGAAGGCTACGACTAGTGGAGGGTCACTGAAGGAGTAGACTCTCTAGTCAATAAAAAATAACGTCTAAACCGGACAAAGTACAAGGGCCGCTCCTCGTATCGACACCGACTCACGGCGACATAAGCCGAGAACACCAACTCACGGGATCCCACGGCACCCTCACGTGTGGTCCCCACATGATTCCCAATATCAGTCAGACCACGGGTCAGCATGCGGATCAAGATCCACTAACCCGGGACTCGAATCGGCAAAACATAACTCCGGTTGGATAGGGATCTCTGGCGGTCCATCTTTGGGCCGCCACAAAGGCTGGCGGTCCATAATTGGGCCGCCACAGGGACTGTAGCGGTCCAACAATGGGCCGCCACACCCTGGGTTGGGAAGGAAATGGTGGTCCTATATAGGGACGTCACATGGAGGTGGCGGGCGTACCTTAGGCCGCCACACCCCAAAAACTCCCAACGGTCAGAAATCAACGGTCAACTCGCTCTCTGGCGGTCTGACCCTCGACCGCCACATCTTCTGGCGGTTCATCGTTCAGCCGCCAGAAGCCATGGGGACATGCCGACAAAACAGTGTCCTATGGCGCTCCCACCTTGGGCCGCCATAGGCTTTGGCGCACCTACCCTGGGCCGCCAAGTCTCTAGCGGTCACTGGAAGGACCGCCAAATCGTCCCGAGAACGGGCCGGCAGGAACAAACCCAAAAACTCGTTCCACGCCCCGATCATCCATGCATGAGAGGAAAAACAAGGGGGAACCTCCCCTATAGCCCCTAGCATGCATCTACGCCCTCGAATCGGTCCGAAACGCGACGAAACGATAGATCGGCACACAACCCCCAAAACATGAATTTTGCCCTACCCGGCTCAAAAACGCCCCTCTCGACCTCTCCTCGGCCTACAAATCACGGGGGACGACGGGATGAGCATGGAGATACGTCTCCCTACCTCAATGGAGCATGAGCTCCGCCGAAACGCCGCCGAACGTGAAGAAGCTTTTAGAACCCTCGTTCCTTCACGAAATCCCACGAGCCGCACGCCGCCACGATCGCCTCGCCGCTGCCGCCGCCGCCACGTCGTCGCCTCACCGCCGTGGTCACGTCGGACGAAGAGGGAGAGGAAGGGGACGATCGCTCACGGGAGGAAGAAGGAAAAGGAGAAAGAAGAAGAAAGGGAAAAAGAAAAAGAAAAAGAAAATAGGGGTTTATATAGAAAATCTGGACTTTCCAAAAAATACATAAAAATAGAAAAATATACCACCGCGATCGTTGGAACACGCTGATCACCGTGGTACCATCCCTGAGTAGGTGAACGACTCGGTTTACCCGCTATGGGGTTCCGTAGGTACTATTAGGGAGAAACGCGGGAAACCGCGGAACACGTTCTGGGACCTCCAAAACTGATCCGAAACGCACGGATCCGAACTCGAAAGATGTCCGAAAAATAACTCTGGGCACAACCACAGTAAATTCTTTGAGAAAATAAATCCGGGACACAAAAAGAAGGATCTGAAAGCTCCGAGATATTACAGCCCTCCCCCCTTAAACAAATTTCATCCTCGAAATTTAAAACAAAGCACATGGGAAAGAAAAAAGATACTCACTCGAACAAGTAAGGGAACTGCTGACGCATCTCGTCCTCACGCTCCCAAGAAGCCTCACCGCCAGAGTGCCGCTGCCACACCACCTTTACCAGAGGGATAACCTTGTTCCGCAAGTGCTGCTCTTGCCGATCCTCAATACGAATAGGGAACTCCGATAGAGACAGATCAGGAGTCACCTCGGACCAAACCGAATCCTCCAACACATGAGAAATAGCGGGCATATACCTCCTCAACATCGAGACATGGAACACATCATGCACCGCTACAAACTCAGGAGGTAGCTGCAATCGATAAGCAACCTCACCAATGCGTTCCACGATGAGGAAAGGACCAACATAGCGAGGACTCAGCTTCCCACGCTGTTCAAACCACATCACTCCCTTCATGGGAGAAACCCTCAAAAATACACGGTCACCGACCGCGAAACAGAGTGCCTGCCTCCTCCGATCAGCATAACTCTTCTGTCGACTCTGCGCCGCCAACATGTTCCGACGGACCAAATGCACCACATCAATGCACTGCTACACTAGCTCCGGTCCCGTCACAACACGCTCACCAACCTCTGACCAATCGAGTGGAGTCTGACACGGACGCCCGTACAACGCCTCATAAGGAGCCATCCCAATACTCGAATGATAGCCGTGGTTGTAGGCAAACTCCACTAACGACAGATGGTGAATCCAACTCCCTTGCCATTCCAGGCAACAGGATCTCAACATATCCTCTAATGTATGAATGGTCCTCTCCGACTGACCATCTGACTGAGGATGATATGCTGAGCTGAACTCTAACTCCATGCCAAGAGCTCGCTGGAAACTCCTCCAGAATCCAGAAGTGAAACGCGGATCTCGATCTGACACAATGGAAATGGGAATCCCATGCAAAGGCACGATCCGCTCCACATAGAGACGAGCCAACTTGGACACACTCCAGCTGACCTTGATCGGTAACAACCGAGCCACTTTCGTCAGCCTATCAACCAACAACCAAATACTATCCTGTCCGCTCGGAGTCCTCGGCAAACCCACCACAAAATCTGTGGTCACGTGGTCCCATTTCCACACGGGAACCTCCAAGGGCTGAAGAGTACCTCCTGGTCGCTGATGCTCCGCCTTCACCTACTAACAGGTTAGGCATCTGGCCACATACTCGGTAATATCTCTCTTCATGCCTGGCCACCAAAACTACCTCTTCAAGTTTCGATACATCTTCGTCGCTCCCTGGTGCACAGTGTACCGACTCCCATGAGCCTCAAGTAACACCACACGTCTCACCTGCTCCTCGGCTGGGACGTACAGCCTGCCACAAAATCTCACAGCTCCATCCTCGTCGAAGTCCATATCAGCCAAAGCCAAAATCCAGGGTAACTCAGGGTCTGCACGCTGAGCATCTGTCACCAGATGATGAATCGCTGGCGTGACAGTCAAGCTCGCAAGAACATCTGACCCCTGCTCTTGGGGAACCTTGAGTCTAAATTGTTGGGAGCAGAGGATTGTCAAGCTAGAGGGGGAGGGGGTGAATAGATTGACCACTTAAAATTTTAAATAGAATAAAACGATCTCACACTCTGTGATAGCACAGGCATAACCTCACTCCGTGAACTCTAGAAGGGAAACGCAATATCTAAGTGCACTAATCGAGACAATAAGCACAAAATCAAACCACAAGCACAAACCACGGGAGACAGGAGTTTTAAGGTGGTTCGGTCTCTATCCCGAGACCTACGTCCACCCCCTCACCAACCCGGTGGGGATCACCGCTGAGCTTTACAGCTTATGCTAAAATCAGAGAAGAACCCTTCTCTGACCTGCAGATCCAATCTGCAGAAGACAGCAACACACTGTCACAGAACCGCTGTCAAACAGCTTGCAGACACAAAGTATGTTCTCCCTCTGATCTCAGAACTCACTCTGGATCAGAACAAACCTGTCCACTAAATCCCAGTGGAACAGTAATCCGAATATAACAATGTATAAGAAAAACAAAAATACAAAGTAAGGAATGAACTCAGAAGACGCTGGTCAATGAATCTTCAGGCTTCTTGCGCAGCAGAAGAGAGTGTAGCTTGAAGGGATGAACAGCACGATCTGAGTATGATCTCCTCTACAATTGAGGCTAGATCAGACTGATGCTTCCACGGTTCTTCAGCGTCTGATCTACTTCACCAGGAGAACGAACCTGTACTGCAAGCTTCGCACTGGACAGTCTTCGAATATCCCCTTGCTCTTGGTTCTCTAGAAGAAGAGTGCCTCACCACCTTCCTCTCGCCTTTTTCCTCTTTTCTCAACAACTGGAATAGGGATCGAGATCCACTTCTCTATCTCCCTTTTCATTTTCCCGCGTAGGATTGGGCCCCACGAGATTCCCAATCATTTGCCCACGTGTGGAGAAGCTTCTGGACTAACGGAGGAAGTGTGCGCTTCATTTGCAGACGTGGCTGGCCCACTTTATCCAGTTCTTCTGCCCGAGCACTTGTCTGGGACTGGGTGCGTCGACGCCAGCATCTGGACGCGTCGACGCTGTGTGAAGATAGCTTGAGGATAGATTTCTGTCTTGGGCTTCTGGAGGCAAAGGCTTCGACGCTGCACCCGAGTGGCGTTGACGCAGTTAGTATGCGCGTGACTTAAACAGCTTGAGATCCAGTACAGCGTCGACGCTGTCTTGCTTGAGGCGTCTGTGGATGGGCATAAATCCCACACAATCACAAGAGAATAATGATGTGAAAAAACATGGAGAATAATGATGATTAATGCATAAATAAGGGGGAAGAAAAAGCTTGCACGTGGTGCAAATATGGAGATGTGATCGCCAGAGGGGTTACCTCAATAATAGTAAAAGAGATCGCGAATACCTGGTGAAGATTGGAACGCGGGATGATGTGAAGTTCCTTCCTCCTTCTTCAATCGGCCGGCCGATGAGAAGGGTTCTCCTTTTGATTACCTTGCAAAAAAAGACAATGAAACAAAGCAAAAGATGGGATTCAGCCAACGTGCAGTAGTATCAATCCAAATAAAACATGTGATGATGAAAAGAAATCAACATGCGCACCTTATTGTTTTGGTTTTAAAACCCCTAAAGAGGAACTAGGGAGAGAGGAGATATGTGATAAAACTAGTGCAAAGTGAAAAGGAAAAATACTGACGATGGAATTGATGCAGACGCAGAAGAAGAAAATAGTTGATGAAGACAAATCAACACAAACAAAAGAAAGCCCTGCTATCCCTGTCGACAGTAAAGGGAACCAAGAAGACACGGTTGACCGGATGAAGAAGGAGCAGAGGAAGCCGAAGTCCTTCAATCGAGCATACAACAGAAAGGAAGCGGAGGAAGCCGTCAATCCTCTCAACCTCTTGAACGTTTCTAATCTCTTCAACCTCTAAAAACCTCAACCTCTGCCTCGATCGACCAGATCATGATTTTATAGGATTTCAGTGAGAGATAAGCTCGGGTTTGGTAAGATAAGGATAGGCAATGTTCAAAGAAGGTAGGACTCTACCTCCAATTCGAGCAAGGAGACTATTGAAGGCAAGACTCTATTCAGGAAAGAGGAGTTAAAGCAGGACACGAAAGGTGAAACACGACCTTACGAAGGGCGTCAAATCAAGAATTGACAACCTACATCAAGACGTTACTCAAAACACGACCTCTACAAAGGGCGTCATTTCTTGGATTTAATTTTGGCAATAAAACTTACGTTATTTGAAAATTATGAGAACACGCCTACGATTGAGGCGTTAATTTAAAACACGCCCTGAGGAAGGACGTTAACCAATAATTGAATTGATTTTGAATTTACTTTAAAACCGGATAATACCAGGAATTGACGCCCTGACATTTAGTCGTCCTTTCTTGAGAAAACGCCCTAGATAAGGTCGCCATTTAAATAACGCCCCTCTTCAGGTCGCGAATCAAAAAAATGCAAAAAATAAATCAAAACCACACACAAGAAAATAGAAAAACTTCATATTATGAATATATTGAAGTTCACTTGGGGCGTCATCATAGTGACATGAGATTTGATCAACATAGCGTCATTTTTGGCGTGTCTACAGCTGCACCGCCTTGGCGTCTGCTTTGGAAGGGAGTGAGACGAAATGGAGGAAAGTGCAACAAATGGAATGAAGTGGAGCGAACTGATAAGTAGATGCCAAGGTGTGATGTGACACGCCTCAGACACTAAGCATTGGAAATCTTTCCAAGATTCAAAATGAAACAACTCCGAGTGATCCCAAGAAGGCATCAATTTGCTGGATAAAGGAGACTAAGCTAAACAAGTAAAATGTAAGGCAAAAGGTGTGCGCGCGGGCACGATAGGGAAAGACCATTGGAGAGCGGTTACCAGCCAACGTGGACATGCTACAACCAAGGTAGATTTGTAGAAAAATAAAGAGAATTGAGATGGAGATCCAACAAAGGGATATTTTCAAGGAATCAGCCTGAGCGGCTTCAGATAGAACAAAGTACTTGATTTGGAGTGGAATATCTCATGTCAACTCAATAAAGAGCGAGTGACCTTCATTATTGCCATAATTTGAAGATTTTCAGCATGAAACTCAAAGTCCTACATGATGCATGCTGGGCTGAAAGAAAAGAATAAAACAAACTAAAAATAGAAAATAATCAAGGATAATATTGCTAAGCCATCCAGATTTGGTCAAGAATCCATATCTCTGAGCTAACACTAAGCCGAAGCCCGTTTGTCCGCGTATCAACTCAGAAAGTGGAACCATCGTCCCAGACCTTGAACGACTCAACGGCCTATCCGTGTGATCAAGACTCTCCTGAAATTATCATAGTTTTTGATGAAGGGGAACTCAAATTTCAGGTTCATCAGAACCACAAGGTCCTTGATATGCTATAATAGCGTAAATACCATATAGTAAAATGCTTACATCAAACAAATACAAGATAATGAACGCGATGTTACTTCCATGAGCAACCCACGCGTCTCGAAACCTGCACTTTCCTGTACTTGAAACTTATCAATCTTCACAATTTCAACAGCAATAATCTTCAATTCAAAGTATGACATGATAAATAAAATAGAATTCCAATGACATAATAGCACTTAAGTTCATCAAGCTCATAAAACACGCCTTAAGCAATGGCGTCAAAATTATGAAAAACGCCTTAACATGAGGGCGTCAAAAAGAGAAACACGCCCTTCATCAAGGCGTGACATTCATCGATAGTTCAAGAAGAGAACGCCCCCGTCAAGGGCGTTAAACAAAACACGACCTCAGCAAGGTCGTCAATTCAACAATTGACGCCCTAACAAACGGCGTTAATTAAGCAAACTTCCGTTTCCGAACCGGAAGCCAAACCATATCCTAATACCCATCAACCTTCTAACTTCGAACAACCTAATCATTATAAAAGGCAGGCACTTCCTTAGATTTAATCAAAGCAAACTCTTCTAAACCTCTGCAGTCGGCTCTGTCTTGCTGTTCGTTCTTCTCCTGCAGGCACTTGCCCGAGCTCTTTCTACAAAGCAAAAGGATGGAGAGGACGATCAAGAGACTCAGGTCTTCTACCCCCAGGTTGACTGAAATCCAACGACATATCTACAGCCGAATTGCTCTAAATCAGGTTAGTGAATTCTTCTATTCTTCTTCTGCTCATATCCGAACCAAAAGACATTCAACTGTTCTACTGTTCACCTGTATGCTCAATCGTGCATTCTTCTCTGTTCTTTGGTTTCCACAGGACTATCCATTAGTGCCAGGAGCTAGGAGATTTTCAAAAAACAAGTGGCTTCCCCTTCAGCATTAATTAGTTTATAAGCATTGCCAGGATAAACGTCCTTTATGATAAATGGTCCTTCCCAATTGGGTTGGAGTTTTGAGCGGGGGCCACCCGACTTTACAAAAATCCTCTTAATTACCATCTCACCGATTTTAAATTTTCTCTCAATTACTTTCTTTTGATAAAAACGTGAGAGCCTGTTTTGATAAACGCGCGCATGCTCAGCGGCGACCAGACGCTTCTCATCTAAGAGTTCCAATTGGGCCAGGAGTGAAACACGACGTTCATCAATAGAAAATTCCTTATCCAGTTGTACTCGCAGAGAGGGAATGAGAATCTCATAAGGGACTACCGCCTCCATTCCATAAGTAAGGGCGAAAGGGGTTTGCCCAGTGGGGGTGCGAATGGAAGTGCGATAGGCCCAGAGAGCTTCAACTAATTTGTCTGGCCAATCCAAAAATTTATTGGCCTCACACGTCTTTTTGACAATTTTTATCAAAGTTTTATTAGTTGCCTCTGCTTGGCCATTGCCCTGCGGATAATAGGGAGAAGAATGATGCAATGCAATGTTATACCTGTTGCAGAGATCCTTGATTTCTTGAGAAATAAATTGAGGTCCATTGTCTGTGACGATGGTGCTCGGGATGCCGAACCTCGTGATGATGTTCTTCATTATGAATTTGCAGACTATTGATGCTTTGATCTCCACGTAAGCTTCTGCTTCCGCCCACTTGGTGAAGTACTCCGTTGCCGTGAGGATGAATGATTTTTGTTTGGTCAGGAGGTTCGAATCACCAAGAGGTCCAATGATATCAAAAGCCCACATGGAAAAAGGCCATGGGGAGGACGTAGGATGAAGTGAAGAAGCAGGAGAATGAATCTTGTCGGCGTGCAGTTGGCACTTAACACACCTTCGAACATAGATGGAACAATCCTCTTCTAGAGTCGGACAATAGAAGCCTAGCCTAAGGATCTTCTTAGCTAGCATCTGGCTATTCACATGACCACCACACACTCCAGAATGCGCCTCTTCCACAACCTTCCACGATTCACCATCATCGAGGCATCTTAGCAGAACACCGGTGAGCCCTCTTCTATAGAGCACACCTCCAACCAGAACATAACGTTGAGCCACTCTTCTAATTGCTTTCTTTTCTTCAGCAGTGGCTTCCTCAGGATAGGACTGATCATTACAATATCTGGCAATCTCATAATACCAAGGTTTTTCTTCGTCAGCCAATTCTTCTTCCCAGTTTAAAAGCATGACCTCTTTACCTTTAAGAGCTTCTTTCTGCTTAACCTTCTCAAGCACTTGATCCCTAATATCGAGGAATGCGCGATCCTTGATAGCTGGTGTGTCGCGCTGATGAATCAGGGGAACATGAAAATCACGCTCAGGAGGGAAGACTAAAGCGGAAGCCAAAGAGGCAAGGGCGTCGGCCAAGATGTTCTGGCTGCGAGGGACATGAACGAAGATCAATTTAGTGAAGAGTTTGGCATAAGCTGAAGCGAGTTCCTGGTAGGGCTTGAGCTTAGGATTGATACCTGGCGCAGAATGAGCTGACTGTCACCCACAATCCTCAAATGAGTGACACCATATTGACGAGCGATTTGAAGACCGGCCAAAAGAGCTTCATACTCAGCTATATTGTTGGTGACGGGGAAAGTGAGCCGAGCAGCAAATGGAATGGTGACCCCTTCTGGTGTTAAAAGAACCATGCCAATCCCTCTTCCTTGAGAATTTAGAGCTCCATCAAAATGTAATGTCCACATAGGATCATGGGGTTGATTGATGGACATTAGTTCTTCATCTGGAAACTCCGAATTGACAGGATCAAATCGGGGAAGAGGGTGGTGAGCAAGATGCTCGGCAATGGCATAACCTTTGATAGCTTTCTGTTGAATGTAAGTGATGTCAAATTGAGAGAGGAAGCTTTGCCAGCGTGCTAATCGATCAGTGAGGACAGATTTTTCAAGGAGGAATTTAATTGGATTCATGCGAGCAATGAGGTGAACCTCATGAGCTAGAAAATAATATTTTAACTTCTGAACTACCCAAACCAAAGCTGCACAAGTCTTCTCCATGGCTGAGTACCTCTGCTCACAGGGGTTAAGAAGTTTAGAAAAGTAGTATGCTACCCTCTCCTTACTTTCTTCATCCACTTGAGCCAAGACAGCACCTACGGAGTCATCCAGGACCGAAACATAAAGAATAAGTGGCTTGCCTGGAATTGGCGGCCTCAGGACAGGAGGATTGGCCAAATAATCCTTCAACCCGTCAAAGGCTGCCTGACACTTGTCATCCCAATTAAACTTGACTCCCGGTTTAGTAAGCTCGTAGAACGGCCTACATCTTTGTGAATGCTGGGAGACGAAGCGGCGAATGAATTGCAACCTCCCGATTAATCCTCGAACTTCTTTTAAATTCTTGGGAGGAGGCATATCTCTGATGGCCTTTGTCTTGTTGGGATCAACTTCAATTCCCCTCTTGCTGACAATAAATCCAAGCAACTTCCCTGAAGAAACGCCAAATACGCACTTTTTGGGATTCATTTTTAGTTGATATTCTCGTGATCTCTGTAAAACCTTAGCCAGAACCCCAGGATGCTCAATCCTTGTTCTTGATTTTACAACCAGATCATCCACATACACCTCAATATAAATATGAATCATGTCATGAAAAATTGCCATCATAGCCCTCTGGTAGGTGGCTCCAGCATTCTTAAGTCCAAAAGGCATGACCACATAGCAATAAGTACCCCATGGTGTAGTGAATGATGTTTTCTCTTGATCCTCTTCAGACAGACGAATTTGATTGTAACCTGAAAAGCCATCCATAAATGAAAGAGTCTCAAATCCTGCCGTGTTATCAATTAGAACATCAATATGAGGGAGGGGGAAGTCATCTTTAGGACACGCACGGTTGAGATCCCGGAAGTCTATACAAATCCGAACTTTTCCATCTTTCTTCATAATCGGGACGATGTTAGCCACCCAATTGGGGTAAAGGACAACTCTAACAAATCTAGCCTTGTGGAGCTTGTCGACCTCTTCTTTCATTTTTAAAGCCATATTAGGGTGGAAACGCCTCAACCGTTGTTTGACCGGAACAGACCCTGGCTTAAGTGTAAGACGATGTTCAACGAGCGCAGGGTCTAATCCCGGCATATCCTCATAACTCCAAGCAAACGTGTCCTTGTATTCTTGAAGAACCAAAATGAGCGCCTCCTCTTCGGAGGGCGGCAAATTCTTACTAATGAGGACAATCCTAGGGTCTTCCTCGGTACCCAGATTAATTTCTTTGGTAGGTTCTTCTACTAAGGCTGATGGTTCGTCAAATTTTCTTAAGCCACTAGCAAAGGCATCAGCCTCGTCCTCATATTCTTCATAACTTTCATCCCCCTCTTCAATAGGGTCTTCATCATTCATAATTTCATAAACGCCCAAACCCTCATAAGAAGCAACAGCATCTTCAAATTCTAACTCTGGCAGGATAATTGGATTTTCCACAAACTCAGAGATTGCTAAACAAGCTTGGCATCTGATAGCCAACTCCAACAAAAATCTGCGAGGAATCTCCTTACCCTTGGATTTCTTATGTGAATCTACCCCATGAATTTTATTAGAAGAAGAGGAGGAGCAACTAGCCTGATCAGAAAGAAAAGAAGGGGGTGAAAAAGTGGATACAAAAGGTGATACAGAAGAAGGCCCCTCGCCGGAGGGGGAAAATAGATCTATCAAGGAATCTTGAAAGAGCGGCCCCTGGGTCGGGACGCACTGGGGAAAGAGATAACAAGTCTCCTCAACGGAGATGGAGGATTGGAAAGTTGAAAAATCAGCGTTTTTTTTTCGTTTTTATCTTTTTCTTCATTTTTATTTTCTTTTTCAAGGAGAAAGCAGTGTGATGGGAGAATAGCAGGAGGAGTGGAAATTGCAAGATTAGAGAAAGATTTAATCAATGATGGCCCATGGCGGGGCGAGATGGAGAGTTCAGAAAATCGCTCGAGGAGCGAGGGAGGAATCGGGAGAGCAACTTGGAGTGAACCTGGAGACAAGTTGATTATAATCGGAGGCGGTCTTGGGACATGACCAAACCAATGGGAATATAGAGAAGTAAGCACAGATGAATGTAGCGAAGTGAGAGAAAAGAGGCCGGCCCATAGCCTATCCACAGTGAAACCTTCTTCAAAGGGGACATCTGACTCCCCAGTATCCGTATAGTCACTCAGCAGCTGCCTCTTGTCTGTGATCACTGCTGGCATTTCAATTAATTCCTGTATGAGCGGCGGCCATTCCGGATCTGTCGGCATGAAGAGGCGGCTCAAAGAAATAGTAATGTCATTCATGTCGAACCACCTGTACCAGTCACATTCTGGATCACCCATTTTCCATCTTTTGTCCGGCCTTAAAGACTCCAGGGCTTTGTAGGTAGCCAGTGGGGCAATGTGACGGGCAAACTGTCTGGCGTGAACATCTTGATAGTCAAGCAATGAAGTAATTATGGTAGTCCGCTCATTATTCTGAACGCCACCAGTAACAAAATGTGTCTTCAGTGTCCAGGAGAGTGGCTGGCGATCAGTCTTCAAAGTAGAAGTCATAAATGCACATGGCTCTTCTTCATTTTTGCTCGGCCCTTTATAGCCTAAACCGCCTCGTATAAGCAATTTTTGCGGCTTAATGGGCCTAATCCTGCCCTGACAGTTGGCACCCAGGCCTTTGCCATCTTGATACCCCATTTTTAACAGAATGTTCCAGCCAGGGGTATTAATCATGTTCTTTTTCTTCTTCCCCTTAGAAGGCAGGGGTGTCATAGCAACCGTGGTAACAGTTTCAGATGGCATTGGCCGTGGACGGGGGACGTCTAGCACAGATAACAGTGGCTTATTGGCAGGCCAAATAGAAGGGACTGAAGAAGCCGCATGAATATCTTCCTCTGGCAGAATCGGCATGCTGGTCACCTTGATAATACGGCCCTTGTATGGGAATTTGAGACACTGGTGATTTGTAGAGGGCACCGCATCAAGTTGCTGGATATACGGGCGGCCAAGAATGCCATTAAATGTTGGATCCATGTCCAAGATGTGAAAATCTGCTGTGATGGTGGCAGGACCCAAGCTAACTTTCAATGTGATCATGCCTAGAGGAGGCTTCTTTGTGTTGTCATATGCAGTGACCGTTATGGTTGACGGCCGAATCTGGCTTTCGGGTATGCCACATAATTTCAAGGTGCTCGGTGGCAAAACATTGATGGATGCCCCAGTATCCACCAGACATTGCTTAACAGCCACCTTATTGATGTCGACTGTGATGCATAAGGCATACTTCCTTGCTGAGATTGGTGCCAGTTCATGCTCATGAAAAGTAATTGCCGGCTGACTGCTAGCAGGTGTTAACACCGTGACTATCTGCTCAACTGGAATGTCTTCATTAACCATTACCTTCTGCAGATATTCCTTTAGAGCCAGCTGATGAGTGGTGGACCGTTTGATCAATTTCAGGATCGAAATTCTTGCCGGAGTCCGGTCCAAATGTTTTAACAAATCATATTCAGTGCCCGGTACAGACCCTTGTTCTTGTTCTTGCTCTTGCGGCCCCTGCACGGGCTCTAGCTCTCTTTGTGGAAAAATACGGTGGAAAATCCGTCCGCTGCGGAGCGGCGTCACGCCTTGTAGAGCCTCTGTCGGGGCAAGTGTGGGAGGAGAATTAGAAGAAGAAGAAGAGGGAATGCCGGTGGCAGTGTTCAACAACAGGGGTGCCCCCGTAGGAGGCGTGGGAGTAATGTTTAGCAAAGATGCCCCCGTGGGAGGCGCAGGAGAGTGATTTGACGAAGATGCCCCCTCAGGGGGCGTGGAAGTAGAAAGGGATACCCGAATGCGAGGAGCATTGGCGGGTGGTCTAACAAGAAGAGATCTGGGTATGAGAGGTGGGGGAACTGATGGCGGAGGAACCCTTGCTGGTGTAGGAGTGGTAGAGGGTGTAGCGGGTGCTAGCGGTGAGCGAAGTAGGAGTGGCCTGGACGGCGGAGGTATAGAGTTGGTGGTGGAAGGTGGGGTTCGTCGTGCGGTAGGTTGTGGAGGTGGCAAATGGGTAAGAAGAGAGCGGGCCGGCAAAGCCGTAGAACTGGTGGAGGTAGATGGGTTGACAGGGCGTAAAAGAGGACGTCCCGATAGGAGAGTAGAAGAAGAAGGAAGGGTGCGCAAAAGGCGCGGAGGTTGATTTTGATTCGGATCATGATGAAATTCCCCGACAGAGGCATTTTCTTCGTGCCATCCCTGTCCTCTCTGCACTTCGTAGAGGGATGTGACAGGGTTCACATGCTGATTAGGGGCGTGCTCTGGCAGTGGATTACGGACAATCCCCATATCCTGCTGGGGTGCTGGAGCTTGCTGTGGTTGAACTTGTTGTGGAGCGGGTTGCTGAAGTTGTTGATTTTGATGTTGCCGAGAGGCCCTTCTTTCTTTCATAGCGGCTATGAATTGTCTCATCTCATCCCAATTGATGTCACCCTGGTCATTTAGATTATAGATGTAATCTCTGAAGTGGAAGCAACGATCAAGGTTGTGACCAGGGCCGCGATGAAAAGCACAATAACGGGATGTGTCCACATTAGCGGGCCACACGGTTCTTTCCCTTGGCAAGGCGAGCAAGTTGGCAGCCATCAGAGCATTAAAAATATCGGGGAGACTTTCGGGAAGTGGAGGATAGTGGTCCCTTTTGGGGCCAAGTGGCGGTCTTCGTTGTTGTTGTTGGCCGTAGTTGGCAGGTGGGGGCATTTGATGGTATTGTGGTGGAGCTGGAGGGTCTACGCGGGGGGCTTAGTTTTGCGGTGGAGCGAAGGAGTGTTGAGGTGCGAATTGGGGTTGTGGAGTAGGGCTAAAATGAGAGTTCTGTCGCAGAGGCGGTGGTGGACGTGGGTTAGCTTGATGGTGGGGGTTGCCAACTGCGCCGACTTGCTCATTTGTGACGGTGCCCTCAGTTGTGGGCCCGCTGTTAACATTGGTGGTTTTCTTAAACAGCCGAGGCTTCGGCTCAAACATACCCATAATGGGCGAATCCTTCATCTGTGTCTGGATGTAACGAGCCCTCTCATAGAGCTCTTCCATAGTAGTCAACCGGTTCATGGTCAAAATATGGCGGAATTGAGGAGTTGCATTAGAAATAATCATCTTTACTTGCTCCTGTTCCGACAATGTATCTTTCAGCTTCTCGGCCATTGACCGCCATCTGTCAGCAAATATGATGAAGTCCTCCTCAGACTTCATTTTCTCTGCAACTAAATCTGTAACGGACAGAGAGGGTCCAACACGGTCTCTATACTTTTGCAAGAATTTCCTTTGGACAACATCGAAGTCACTGGCATCAGCTGGCTCCAAGGAATAAAATCATTCGAGGGTTGGCCCCTCCAGAGATCTTCTGAATAAATAGGCCAGAGAAGCCTTGTTGCCTTGCCAGAAGGAGGTCTCGTACATAAAATCCTTCAAATGAATGACCGGATTGCCAGTCCCATTGTACCGCCGAAAGTTCGGCATCTCAGACTGAGGAAGATGGAAAATTGGCAGAGTGGGGAGCGAGATTTCTGGTGCATTCTTGGCCGCAGTGACTTTCTTAAGCTGTTCTTCCATGTGGGCCATCTTCTGAAGTAGCAAAGCATTAGAGTCGGACTCAACTGGGGCCTGAACAAAAGAATGTGGTATAGGCGACCGTAGAATCTGAGGAGGTTGGGGGAATTGGTGCCTAACTGCAGAATAACTCGCCTGCTGGGCCGGTATGGCCGTGACAGGCGTTGGTGGATGAGAGGGGGGTTTATGCAAGACCGCCTGGTCGTTAACGGGGTGATGGCCCCTCTCGGCCGGAGGGGGGTTGGAAGACGAAGAGGGAACAGACTTCCCTTTCAAGGCGGCCTGGACAGCCTGCCGCTGGGAATCATCCAACTGAGATAGTGCATTAATTAAGTCCGTGACATTGAAGGATGGGGAAGGGTTCCCCGAAGTGTTGGAGGGCAAAGTCTGAGAAGAGGGCACAACCTCTTGAGGAGTGGTATCAACCACATGGATTTGAGGATGATGAGACTGAGGGTGAGGGTAATTTCCCTCATAATAGATGGAATCCTGGAGAGGGGTCTCATATTGACCAAAGACATTCTCATCCTCATCATCATAAGAATACCCATAGCCTGCCATGTTGATGATCTTACCTGAACGGAGTTTC
Organism: Amorphophallus konjac; assembly: GCA_022559845.1. Lineage (NCBI taxonomy): Eukaryota > Viridiplantae > Streptophyta > Magnoliopsida > Alismatales > Araceae > Amorphophallus > Amorphophallus konjac. The sequence goes on along the minus strand of CM040123.1, from coordinate 22,347,441 downwards.
ATGTTTTTAAGAGGAGAGACAGTTTTATAAAGGCACTATCAAACAAACAACCACTCAATCCAAACAAGTCAAATCACCCAAGCAAGTGTATGCAACCAAGTTGAGATGAACGCAAGGTTTTAGTGTTCCGCTTGAGATTAGAGTAGGTTGAATTGTTGAATAGTTCACTTATGTTTGCAATGTGAAACCTAGTTGATCCAAGTGTAACCTCCGGGTCAACTAGATTCTTTCTCTCTCCTCACCAACGATAGGTTCTCTAAACTCCGGGTACTTGGAAAAGGGATTTCCAGTCCAAAGAGACGGAATGCTCAATGGAGGGTCGTCCCGATTCCAAGAGAGGTGTGTGGAATCCTAGTGTAGAGAGAGGAGGTCTCTCAACCAAATGCAACAATATGCAAAGTAATATGATCAAATCAAAGCAATATAGGCAAGCAATATGACAACCAAACAAACTATCACAGACAGCAGCAGGAAGCAAGGTTCTGTAAAACGCAGGAAAGAGACGACCTGGGGCAGGTCGCTATCAACCAAAGCAACGACAGGGTCACTGTCGTGAATCACTGCGAGAGGCTATGAGCCAGCAGCGAGAAACAGAAATACGCCTCTGGTAGAGGCGCGAAATCTGACAGGGACGCCTCTGCGTGAGGGCGTCAAATCTGAGGAAGCGCCTTGTGGTGAGGCGCTATGTAATAAAAGAACGCCCTGGGGCAGGGCGTGAATTCACAGGCAGAATGATAAAAGCAGTAAGATGATGTAAAGACGTCTTGACGGCAGACGTAACATAACAATTGGACGCCCTGGATGAAGGCGTTAGTAAAATAAACACGCCCCTGTGAAGGGCGTTAAAACTAAAAAGCGCCCTCGTGGAAGGCGTCAATTCTGAGAAATATGCAAACGCAAGCTGGCTGATCCCGGAGTGTGCAGTGTGCACAGTGGAGGGTGCCCGAGGGACACAAAGGAAAGGGTACCGAGGGTACCAAGGGGGAAAGGGCACGCGTGGGTGCCAAAGGGGAAAGGGCACACGAGGGTGCTAAGGGGAAAGGGCACGCGAGGGTGCCAAGGGGAAGGGGCACGCGAGGGTGCCAATGGAGATGGTAATCAAAAAGAAAACAGTGGAGGTCCTACCGTGATCGCCAATTTGTGGATGGGCATAAATCCCACACAATCACAAGAGAATAATGATGTGAAAAAACATGGAGAATAATGATGATTAATGCATAAATAAGGGGGAAGAAAAAGCTTGCACGTGGTGCAAATATGGAGATGTGATCGCCAGAGGGGTTACCTCAATAATAGTAAAAGAGATCGCGAATACCTGGTGAAGATTGGAACGCGGGATGATGTGAAGTTCCTTCCTCCTTCTTCAATCGGCCGGCCGATGAGAAGGGTTCTCCTTTTGATTACCTTGCAAAAAAGACAATGAAACAAAGCAAAAGATGGGATTCAGCCAACGTGCAGTAGTATCAATCCAAATAAAACATGTGATGATGAAAAGAAATCAACATGCGCACCTTATTGTTTTGGTTTTAAAACCCCTAAAGAGGAACTATGGAGAGAGGAGATATGTGATAAAACTAGTGCAAAGTGAAAAGGAAAAATACTGACGATGGAATTGATGCAGACGCAGAAGAAGAAAATAGTGGATGAAGACAAATCAACACAAACAAAAGAAAGCCCTGCTGTCCCTGTCGACAGTAAAGGGAACCAAGAAGACACGGTTGACCGGATGAAGAAGGAGCAGAGGAAGCCGAAGCCCTTCAATCGAGCATACAACAGAAAGGAAGCGGAGGAAGCCGTCAATCCTCTCAACCTCTTGAACGTTTCTAATCTCTTCAACCTCTGAAAACGTCAACCTCTGCCTCGATCGACCAAATCATGATTTTATAGGATTTCAGTGAGAGATAAGCTCGGGTTTGATAAGATAAGGATAGGCAATGTTCAAAGAAGGCAGGACTCTACCTCCAATTCGAGCAAGGAGACTATTGAAGGCAGGACTCTATTCAGGAAAGAGGAGTTAAAGCAGGACACGAAAGGTGAAACACGACCTTGCGAAGGGCGTCAAATCAAGAATTGACGACCTACATCAAGACGTTACTCAAAACACGACCTCTACAAAGGGCGTCATTTCTTGGATTTAATTTTGGCAATAAAACTTACGTTATTTGAAAATTATGAGAACACACCTACGATTGAGGCGTTAATTTAAAACACGCCCTGAGGAAGGACGTTAACCAATAATTGAATTGATTTTGAATTTACTTTAAAACCGGATAATACCAGGAATTGACACCCTGACATTTAGTCATCCTTTCTTGAGAAAACGCCCTAGATAAGGTCGCCATTTAAATAACGCCCCTCTTCAGGTCGCGAATCAAAAAAATGCAAAAAATAAATCAAAACCACACACAAGAAAATAGAAAAACTTCATATTATGAATATATTGAAGTTCACTTGGGGCGTCATCATAGTGACATGAGATTTGATCAACATAGCGTCATTTTTGGCGTGTCTACAGCGTCGACGCAGTCTTGATGAAGCGTGCTTCAACTTGGAGGAACTGAAGGCTGCGTCGACCCTTTGAGCTTGTGGCGTCGATGCTGACTATTGCCTGCAGTAATTCTCAACAAAAATACTTGCCACATAACAGATTATCAAATAATACATCAACATGTCATATCATGGTGGTCATCATCAAAACCAGGAGGACAACAATCTCCCCCTTTTTGATGATGGCAACCATGATGGAATTCCAGCACTTTAATGATCATGCAATTCAATAACCAATGAAGCAGAGGCATGCACGACCATAGCAATCAAAAGCAAGTATCAACATTCAACTCATTCATCATTCAACTAAACACAACACATGATCAAATTATAAAGATGAAAAAGTGAAGTGCATCACAGTCTCCCCCTTTGACATCAGCAAGAAGGGGAGGCCACAAGTCAAGTAATTATAATAAAACATCTAGACCATTACTTAGGAAAAAACTGTCCATATCTCCTAGACGACTGATTAGAGGACTGGCCATGTGGAGGTGGAGGACGATGCGATGAGAAGGTCTGTTGGGCGTGCAGAGCTTGAATTTCCTGAGTGAGCTCGCCCAACTGAAACATCAGATTACTTTTAAGACCTCCCAGCTCTGAACGAACATCTTCAGACCCTCGTGTTAACGTCTCAAGCGTACTGCAAATTGTTTCAATGGAGGATGAAAGACTAGTTTGCTTATCAACAACAGCTTGAAACCGTGGGGCAATCGAGGTTACTGGAGATTACAGAGTAACTATCGCAATTTGAATGTCATAACACAGGGATTGCAGCTGGGCCATGGTCTGAAAAGTAGATATCTGTGCAGCGTGCATATTGGACACTAACTCTGCAGTCTTGTTTACAATCTTTGCAACACTCTTCAGGACCTTCCTCATCGCTTTGTCAGTTTTCTGCTTGGCCTCCATATAGTTTTTCCATGAGACCAGTATAGAAATTTCAGATAGGACAATTCTCTTGTACAGTCGTTCCAGCTGAAAGTCAGTATACATAATGAAAGAATTAATTTTGTCCCCTTGATGCTGCATCATTCTAATGAGGTGAACCAGTAAATCCTTTTCTGTGGCACCAGGAGGGGCCTGGAAATAATCATCCTGAGGCTGTTGGTCATTGGACCCAAGTTCTCTATTAGTATTGTGTGAGCTGGACTCACCTTGTTCCCACTGAGTCTTGGGTTCCTTTCTAATGTCATGCCACTCAGGCTCATCATCTTGGAAGGGAGGTGCATCAGGCTGAAATTCTTCCTCATCAGCTGTTCTGGGTGGCTCATCAGCATCTTTGGGAGACTCCACCGCATATGAAGGAAAAACCTGCTCACCACCAGCATATGAAGGAGGTGACCTGGCTGGAGCTTGGTCTTCACCTCGGAACTCAATGTCCACATCTCTCTCCTGTCCTGCCCATTGTGAAGGAGAAGCAACTGGCTCAGGAGGTGTCCTGACTAACTCAGGTTCAGGCTCAGAAGGAGGGGCAGCTGCCCTTACATCAGATTGTTGACTAGGCAGCACTCTGACTGGCTTTCCATCTACTATTTTTATTCCCATAAAATTCTGGACAAAAGACGTGGAGTAAACATTACCTCTAGGAACTACACATTTCTTCTCATTGCCAAAAGGAACTCCAACCTTTCTGAACAGGGCTGTGAGGTGTGCTGCGTAGGGTAGAGTCCTAGAGTTGTCCAGACAAGTGCCCATTGTCTGAATAATAACATCAATCAACGAAACTTTGATTTCTTTCAACATGCAGTACAGTAAAAATCTTTGCATGATAGTGACCCTTTCACGTCCACTGCTCTGTGGGGTAAAGATGGATGTGCATATATGGTGCAGTAGACGAACAGGAGATGAAAACTGATTCACTTTTAAGCTGGACAAATAGGTCTGCTTAATGTCTGAAGGGTCCTCTGGCTGGCCGGTCAAAACAGCAAATGCTTCATGTTCATTCAAAGGAAACGAGTGTAGTTCGGCCCCCTTCTTAGGAATCTTCCACACAGTGGCGAGTAGACGAGCCGTGAGCTCAAACTTAACACCCTGTACAGAGCTGGTTAATATTCCAAGGTTGGGTTGATGGCAGAGATTGTGGTAAAACTCCCTGACAAACGTAGGATAATAAATGGAATACTTGGTGGCAAAGTCCCACCAGCCTTGAAACTCCAAAATAGGCCAAATCTCAGGGAAGGCAGCATGAAAAGCTTCGTCCGATTCAAGAATATACCGTGGAATTAAAACTTTCAGGGGTTCGTCTGTATCGGAAATAGGAGCGGACACGGAAACCCCAGACTTGGACTGTTTGGAGGAAGCTTTCTTCTGAGGAGATGAAGGCTTGGAGGACGAACGGGCCTTCTTCTTCTTGGAAGGAGGAGAGGGACTGCGTGGACGCTTCCTCTTGTCCTTGCGTTTTTGCGGAGAAGAAGATTTAGGAGGAGGAGCCGCCGCAGGTGATTCAGGAGCTTGGGCGTCAACGGCGAGCTCAGGAGCCGGAGGAGCCGAAGATGGTTCCTCAGCATGCTTCTTTCCCTTCCTGGAGTAGGTGAGCGCCATCATCACGGATAGAGGATGGCCGTGAGGTGTTTCAGAAGGAGGAGATGAACAGTTGTGCCTGAGAAGGATGAAAGAAAAGGTAGCCGACTGTTTCCTCGGTTGAGGGTTTAAAAGAGTGAAAAGAGAAACCCCCAATCCGGTTATCGGGTAAACGGGTAATGGATCCAGGCCATAATCTAAGCAAGGTAGATAGAGTGGATGCGTCGACGCGAGGAGATCAATGCGTCGACGCCGTGAACACTTATGCTCAAGTGTGCATTGGAAAAGCCCAGATGCGTCGACCTTATGAACAAAGGTGCGTCGACGCCATAGTGTAAATAGACTCTGCCAGACAAAGATTTTAAAAGAGAGAAGAAGTAGCTTAAAGAACAGAACTTGGGAAATATCGTTAGAGTCCAGGGTTCATAAGGTAATACACTCATATTCAAGGATTTTTAATAGCTTCAGTTCAAATTCCCATGAAAACTAAATTTACTCAGATTAACTTCGAACCATTCAGTGACATAAAATAATGATATTCTTCCAAGTTTGAAGCACAAAAATGAACATTAACAGTGCAGAAATGGAATAATTTCCAAACGAGCTTCATACTAGGGATCTTCTCACTTCTGTATCCTGCATTATTCAATTTTAAAAAATCTTTGTAGAAAGAAATTTAATGAGCATTGAGGATGAGTTCATTAGATCTGTTGAGCCTTTTGATTTCATACTAACACACATGTGTTTTAATTTTTATTTTATTTATTGCATCCATTAGCAGTCAAGTATAGCTAGCCTTGTGACACAAGTACACATGCTTATCAGGCACCAGAGTCCCCGGTTACTCAGCATAGCTAACCATTTTGCCTTGAATCAGAGGTAGTGATCAACCTCATGACATGCCTTTCAACACTTCATGGGTGAGGAAGGTAGTTTCTCGGTTGAGAGTCACCATTGCTCTGAAATGGATTATTTTCATTTAAGGACAGAGATAGTAGTCCACCTCATGACTTGCTCTTTAGCACTTCTTTGGTGCATATAGCCAGTTTCTTAATGAGAGCCTACCAGTGCTCTGTGTTATTACAGATACATTGTGTGTTGCACTTTATCTTTTAGCTCCTTTTTAGACCTAAACAAACTTTAGCAACAATACCAATTAAATTCCAATTCATTGAAAGATCCTTCTACTTTTGATTAATTTGGGATAAAGAGATGATAGGAACCAAGTCATATTAACTTGTTTAGTCCTTATTCCAGATTCAATCACTTTTAGGTTCAAGTACTGTTGAGTTCAAACATTGAAGGACACACATTTTATATCATTAGGTAGTGTGAAGCTATTCTAAGAAAAACTTGTTTTCATTAGAAATTATCCCCTTAGCTCCCCCTTAATTTAAGGCATTAACTTTTCACCCTAACATTTGAGACAATTCCCTTATTCTGGAATAGAAGGAGAGTACATCAAGAAATCTTGGTGGCACTTGTTGGGAGCAGAAGGTGAATAAGATAGAAGATAAGCATGATGGGGTGCAAAGGAGACTCTTGAAGAAGAACAAGTCTAGCAAGAAGGATGGATGAGTCGACCCTATGGACTAGACGTGAGAACACAGTCACCACCACAGCTCTCTATTTCCAGTAGAGCGTCGACGCAGAATACCTGCAGCGTCGACGCACTCAGCCATTCTGCTCGGACAGTTTATCAGTGATCAGAGGCAGTCCACCGCTGCGTGGACGCATCCTAGAGGCTGCGTTACCGCATCAGACATCTTATCTACAGAGTTCCAAATTTATTCCAAGGACTATTTATACCTAACTCCCCCTTAACTCAAGTATGATTTAAGAGAATAAAAACGGATGAAATTGTGAACATGCTGAGGTTTTATTTCAGATGAACAAAAACAAGTCAAACTAACAAGGATTCATACTCCCCCTAAGTATATGAATTATTCAAACATGGACATTTTGACCATAGCAGGACATCAAATGATCATGACAAAGGCAATCAAAGAGCATTCAGACATTTGAACATGCAATCAATTCAAGCTTCAGAATGTAAATTACAAAGTCCAAGCTCTCTTTTAAGATATGAAAAACGCTCATTATTGAGAGGCTTGGTAAAAATATCAGCTAGTTGTAGTTCAGATTCTATAAAAACAAGCTTGAAACTCCATTTACTGACCTCATCTCTTAAGAAATGATGTCTGATTTCAATGTGCTTGGTCCTAGAGTGCTGGATGGGGTTCTTGGCCAGGTTTATAGCACTTGTGTTATCACACAATATTGGGACACATCCAAGATCAGTTTGGTAATCTTGGAGCTGATGCTTGATTCACAACACTTGAGTGCCACAGCTCCCTGCAGCGACATATTCTGCCTCTGCAGTGGACAGTGCCACTGAGTGTTGTTTCTTGGAAGCCCAAGAGACCAAGCACCCACCCAAAAATTGACAGTAGCCACTAGTACTTTTTCTGTCCAATTTACATCCAGCATAGTCTGCATCCGAATATGATACCAGATCAAAGGAGCAGGATGCAGGATACCAAATCCCTAGGTCTTGAGTTCCAGCAAGGTATCTAAAAATACGCTTGACAGAACTTAAGTGGGATTCTCTAGGATCAGCTTGAAAGCGTGCACACATGCAAACACAGAATTGAATATCAGGCCTTGATGCAGTAAGGTATAAAAGTGACCCTATCATGCCTCGATAGGTCTTGGCATCAACTTGTGTACCTTTCAAATCTGCATCCAAGGGTGTGTTTGTGCACATGGGAGTGCTGATTGCCTTCAGATTTTCCATTTTATACTTCTTCAGTAGCTCCTTGATGTACTTTGTCTGACAAATAAAGCATCCGTCCCTGCCTTGAATGATCTGCATACCTAGGAAAAATTGAAGTTCACCCATGAGGCTCATTTCAAATTCTGTAGTCATTAAGTTAGCAAACTCCTTACACAAACTGGGTTTAGTGGAACCGAAGATAATGTCATCAACATATATTTGAACCAGAATGATATCTGAATTCCTTACCTTTGTAAACAATGTCTGGTCCACTTTACCTCTTGAATATCCTTTTTCAGTGAGGAAGGAGCTGAGCCGGTCATACCAGGCTCGAGGTGCCTGCTTGAGTCCATACAGTGCTTTGTCTAACCTGTATACGTGGTTAGGATTTTCTGCACATTCAAAACTAGGGGGTTGTTCCACATATACTTCTTCTTTTATTATTCCATTTAAGAAAGCACTTTTTACATCCATTTGTTGTAATTTTATTCCATGACTTACATCATATGCAAGCAACAACCGAATGGCTTCTAATCTGGCTACTGGTGCAAAGGACTCTTCGAAGTCGATACCGAACTCTTGATTGTAGCCATGTGCAACCAGTCTAGCTTTATTCCTAACAACAACACCATTTTCATTTTGTTTGTTTTTATAGACCCATTTAGTTCCTATTATAGATTGATCCTTGGGTCTAGGCACTAGATGCCACACTTCATTTCTTGTAAATTGGTTGAGTTCTTCATGCATGGCATTTATCCAGTTGGGATCTTTTAAGGCTTCCATGATATTTTTGGGTTCAGTTTGAGACACAAGTGCCATGTTATCCAATTCTTGAATTTGAGAACGTGTCCTAACAGGTTCATGCAAGTTGCCAATTATGCTAGATGAGGGGTGATCCCTTAACATCCTAATGTTAGTTAGAGGGTTACCTCCATTGATACCTGCATTATCCTGATTACTCGACTCTGGCTCATCTTCTTTTGGCCTTGAATCTCCTTCCAATGTTTCTTTCTCCTCCAGCTTGTCAAGGAAGTCTTCATCACCCTCGTTCCTGCATGAAGATTCAACTTATGAATTTTCAATTTGCTCATCAAAAACGATGTGAGGTGATTCCTCAACCGTTTGTGTTTTCAAATTTAGGACCCTATATGCCCTAGAGTGACTAGAGTATCCTAAGAAGATGGCAGGTTCACTATTGGGTTCAAACTTATCTAGGGCCCGTTTATCATTATTCTGAACAAAGCATTTTGAACCGAAAACTTTAAAATGAGCAACAGAGGGCTTCTTACCTTTCAACATTTCATATGGAGTCTTTTTGGACTGAGGTCTTACCATTGCCCGATTTACAATGTAGCATGCAGTGTTCACAGCCTCTGCCCAATACTTCCTTGGGAGTTGCCCTTCAATCAGCATGGTTCTGGCCATCTCCACAAGGGTTCGGTTTCTTCTCTCCACGACTCCATTTTGTTCAGGTGTTCTTGGGGAAGAAAACCTGTGATTTTGCCCTGTTGCTCTGCAAAAATCCTCAAATTCAGAGTTGTCAAATTCTCCACCATGATCTGACAAAATGGAAGAGATGACAAACTTACCATCCTGCTGTGTTTTCTTGAAGAATGCCTGAAATTCCTCAAATGCCTCATTCTTATGAGTTAGAAAGAATACCCAGGTAAATCTAGAAAAATCATCCACTAGAAAAAATCCATATTTATTACCACTAATGCTTGCTGTTCTAGTGGGTCCAAACAAGTCCAAATGAATGAGTTCAAAAGGTTTAGTGGACTGACTCTCTATCTTGGACTTAAATGACTTCCTAGTGTGTTTGCCTTGGGTGCATGCATTACAGATTTTGTCATTTTTCTTGAATGAAGCATCAGGCAGGCCATTTACCATGCTGTGTTTGGCTAACTTATGCAAGACACTATAGCTAGCATGTCCTAGCCTACGGTGCCACAACCAAGCTAGTTCAGTTTTATTTATAGCAAGGCAAAGATTATTATGAGCAGGATCGTCTAAATCTACCATGTACATGTTGTTTATCCTTTTTCCAACAAATTTAACTTTTTCTGATTTTTCTTCTAAGATGGTGCATGTATTTGCATCAAACACCACTTTATTACTCCTATCACACAGCTGGCTTATACTGAGCAAGTTATACTCTAGACCCTCTACTAAAAGAACATCATCAATGGAGGTAGAAGGGTTCTTGCCAACTTTACCTTTGCCAACTATTTTACCTTTATTGTTTCCTCCAAAGGTGACAAGGCCTCCATCCTTCTCAACCAAGAAACAAAACTTGGCCTTGTCCCCTGTCATATGCCTTGAGCAGCCGATGTCAAGATACCACCTGTTGTGCACGGCCGCAAGGCATTCCTGCATGAATCATCAAACTAGAGATTTTGGAACCCAAACACACTTGGGTCCCATTGAATCACTGGATGACTTCAGGTAATTCAGCAGGTTCTTAGGAATCAACATTTTTCTTTGTTGAGGTTTTTGATGGATTTTAGTTGAGGAGGCAGCATGTTTCTGATTTGATTTTAAGGTTGTTTTAGATGCTTTATTGAACTATCGTTTATTTTGACTCCAATAGGTTTCTTGGTGGTGTGGGTTGAATGCCCTAAATGAATGCATTTGGCTTATTGGATATGCATACATGGAATGTGTCGACCTACCTGAATGAGTGCGTGGACTCACCCACCCATAGCTGCTTCTGTGTGCATGATAGAATGTAGGGTGCGTGGACGCATTGTGATGTGTGCGTCGACCCATCCACCAAGACTGATTGAAGTGTTGGCCATGGTGGTTTGAGTGCGTCGACGCATTTCCCTGCATGCGTCCACCCATGTGGTCGTTCCTATTCTTATGGACTCTCTGGAATCCGGTCTGCGTCGACACATTACTGGCCTTGCGTGGACGCATCTGGCTCTTGCCAGACTTGGTGCTTTCAGTCTTTCTACTACGATGCTGGTGAGAGAAGGGTCTGGAGCTGGAAGCCTTATGTGGTGATGAAGTGACAGGCTTAAAGCTGGTTACATTCTTAGCAGATTTTGCCTTAGGAGTTTCATTCATCTTCTCTTTTCCTTTCTCCTTTGTCACTTCATTTTTCTTAATCTGTTTCCCTTTGCCTCTTTCAACATTTTTTACTTCAGCCACCTGTTTCTCCTCAGCTTTCTTCTCTTCTGACACGAAGGTCACCAGCTTAATTCCAATTTCTTTCTTTTTGCTTGGATTATATCCAAGTCCTTCCTTGCCAACATTGCATTTTGTTCCCAGTAAAGCATCAAGATTATGTTTGCCTTGTGTCATTTTCTCCTGGGAAGCTTGTTTGTCCAATTTTTCTTCTTTAGCTTTCTTCAAATCTTCCTGAAGTTTCAAGTTGACACCATTTACGGCTTGGTATTTTTCTTCAGCAATTTTGGTGTCCTTTTCCAATTTCTGCATTCTTAACTTCAGTTTATCATGCGTATTTAATAAGAATTCATTTTCTCTTTTCAATTCAATCAACTGAGATTTGTATTCATTTTCTTCATTCAGAGTTTTCTTCAGACAAACAATTTCATCCTCTAGCACTTTAACCTTTTCATTTGACAAGTTCTCTTGATTTCCCTGGTTTTTCTTCTTTTTAAGCATTTTATTTTCTTTCTTCACAGCATCATATTTATCCATAAGTTCATTGAAAGCTTCTTCCCAGTCATTACAAGTAAATTCATCAAATGGAGAATTTACCTCAGCAGAGTCCTCTCCCCTGGCCATTAGGCATAGCTTCACCTCTTTTTCTTCCTCTGAGGTGCTATCCTCCTCTTCTTCTTCTTCATCACTCCATGTACTGATCATGGCCTTGGGCTTTTTATTTTTGAACTTGGGGTGAGCTTTCTTGGAATTTTATGGACACTCTGACTTGATATGTCCATGTTTCCTGCATTGATAACAAACCACTTTGTCATATTTCTTAGATTGGTCAGACTTAAACTTGGAATTCATTTTACCTTGATAGCTTCTAAATCGACAAGTTTTACCTTCCCTTCGTAAGAATTTTCGAAATTTCTTTGTGAGCATGGCAATCTCACTTGAATCACTGTCGGATGAAGAGGTCAGACTCTCATCTGAGCTCTCCTTACAGCTTGGAGCAGCTTTGAGAGCTAGCGGTTTCTTCTTCTTTATTTCCTCATCAGATCTTTTCAAATTCAGCTCATAGGCCATAAGGGAATCTATCAGCTCGTCAAGAGTGGTCTTGGGAAGATTCCTAGATTCTTCGACTACTGTGGCTTTTGTGTGCCACACGGGTGTCAAGGATCTAAGAATCTTTCTCACCAGCTCATAATCTGAATAGGCCTTCCCTAGACCTTTGAGATCATTGACAAGCAACGTTAAATGAGCATACATTTCAGAAATACTTTCTTCAGGTCTCATGTGGAACGACTCATATTCAGAGATTAACATGTTAGCCTTGGTCTCCCTTACCTCCGAGGTACCCTCGTATATTACCTCGAGTCGATCCCACATTTCTTTTGCACTCGCACATGAGGAGACGCGTGAGAATTCCTTGGGGTGCAGGGAGCATTGCATAATGTTCATTGCCTGCCAGTTGACTGTTGATTTTCTTACCTGCTCCTTCACCCATAATTCTTCATCGCCTTCAATTATATAGGGCCCCTTACTCACGACCTTCCATGTTTCGTAGTCCTGGGCCCTGAGAAAAACTTGCATGCGATTCTTCCAATAGGAATAGTTAGTCCCATCGAAAAATGGTGGTCTATTCACAGCATAACCCTCTGGCATGAGTCCTTTGCTCTCCATTACTTCTCTCTAGGCTGTTAAACCCTTCAAGAGAGCCTGGAGCTCTGATACCACTTGTTGGGAGCAGAGGATTGTCAAGCTAGAGGGGGAGGGGGTGAATAGATTGACCACTTAAAATTTTAAACAGAATAAAATGATCTCACACTCTGTGATAGCACAGGCATAACCTCACTCCGTGAACTCTAGAAGGGAAACGTAATATCTAACTGCACTAACCGAGACAATAAGCACAAAATCAAACAACAAGCACAAACCACGGGAGACAGGAGTTTTAAGGTGGTTCGGTCTCTATCCCGAGACCTACGTCCACCCCCTCACCAACCCGGTGGGGATCACCGCTGAGCTTTATAGCTTATGCTAAAACCAGAGAAGAACCCTTCTCTGACCTGCAGATCCAATCTGCAGAAGACAGCAACACACTGTCACAGAACCGCTGTCAAACAGCTTGCAGACACGAAGTCTGTTCTCCCTCTGATCTCAGAACTCACTCTAGATCAGAACAAACATGTCCACTAAATCCCAGTGGAACAGTAATCCGAATATAACAATGTATAAGAAAAATAAAAATACAAAGTAAGGAATGAACTCAGAAGACGTTGGTCAATGAATCTTCAGGCTTCTTGCGCAGCAGAAGAGAGTGTAGCTTGAAGGGATGAACAGCACGATCTGAGTCTGATCTCCTCTACAATTGAGGCTAGATCAGACTAATGCTTCCACGGTTCTTCAGCGTCTGATCTACTTCACCAGGAGAACGAACCTGTACTGCAAGTTTCGCACTGGACAGTCTTCGAATATCCCCTTGCTCTTGGTTCTCCAGAAGAAGAGTGCCTCACCACCTTCCTCTCGCCTTTTTCCTCTTTTCTCAACAACTGGAATAGGGATCGAGATCCACTTCTCTATCTCCCTTTTTGTTTTCCCGCGTAGGATTGGGCCCCACGAGATTCCCAATCATTTGCCCACGTGTGGAGAAGCTTCTGGACTAACGGAGGAAGTGTGCGCTTCAATTGCAGACGTGGCTGGCCCACTTTATCCAGTTCTTCTGCCCGAGCACTTTTCTGGGACTGGGTGCGTCGACGCCAGCATCTGGATGCGTCGACGCTGTGTGAAGATAGCTTGAGGACAGATTTCTGTCTTGGGCTTCTGGAGGCAAACGCGTCGACGCTGCACCCGAGTGGCGTTGACGCAGTTAGTATGCGTGTGACTTAAACAGCTTGAGATCCAGTCACAGCGTCGACGCTGTCTTGCTTGAAGCGTCGACGCAGTCTTGATGAAGTGTGCTTCAACTTGGAGGAACTGAAGGCTGCGTCGACCCTTTGAGCTTGTGGCGTCGACGCTGACTATTGCATGCAGTAATTCTCAACAAAAATACTTGCCACCTAACAGATTATCAAATAATACATCAACCTGTCATATCATGGTGGTCATCATCAAAACCAGGAGGACAACATAAATGTCACGGCTGGCACCTATTCCCAGAGCCTCCACTTTCTCATCATCATGGTGCTGACAACGACCTTCCTACTCAAGGCAACGGCAACGACATTCATCCTGCCCGGCTGATAAGACAGGGTGAAGTCATAATCCTTCATATACTCCATCCATCGCCTCTACCTGAGGTTGAGGTCCTTTTGAGTGAACACATACCTCAAACTCTGATGGTCTGTGAACACCTCGAACTTCTCACCGTACAGATAACGCCTCCAAATCTTCAATACAAAAATCACAGCCGCTAACTCAAGGTCATGGGTAGGGTAGTTCTCCTCATGGGGCTTTAGCTGCCGAGATGCATAAGCCACCACTCTACCGTGCTGCATCAGCACAACACCCAACCCAATCCCAGAAGCATATGTACACACCACAAAACCTCCCGATCCAGAAGGTAACACCAACACCGGTGCCGAGGTGAGCAACCTCCAAAGCTCCATAAAGCTCTGCTCACACTCACCAGTCCAGACGACCGACACATCCTTCTGCGTAAGCCTGGTCATCGGGGCTGCAACACGAGCAAAATCCTGAATGAATCTCCTGTAATAGCCATCAAGCCCCAAGAAACTCCGAATCTCCGTCACGGACCTTGGCTCGGCCACTGCATCACTGCCTCTACCTTGGCTGGATCCACGGAAATATCATCACCAGAAATCACGTGCCCCAAAAAGTGCACCTCGTGAAGCTAAAACTCACACTTGCTGAGCTTAGCATACAACTGGTGATCTCGCAAAGTCTACAACACAACCCTCAAATGATACACAAGCTCATCTGCAGACCGCGAATAAACAAGGATGTCGTCCACGAACACGACCATGAACTGTCCAAGTAGGGATGGAACACCCTCTGCATCGAATCCATAAACGCTGCGGGGGCATTGGTGACCCCAAACGGCATCACCATAAACGCATAATGCCCATTTCTCGAGCTGAACGCAGTCTTCTCCACGTCAGACTCTCGAATCTGCAACTGATAATAACCGGACCATAAATCAATCTACGAGAACACTCGAGCAGACTGAAGCTAGTCGAACAAATCATCAATCCGTGGCAACAGATACTTATTCCTAACGGTTATCTCGTTCAACTGTCGGTAGTCAATACACAACCTCAGACTACCATCCTTCTTCTTCACGAACAGCACTGGCGCACCCCAAGGGGAAAAACTAGGACAAATATACCCATTGGCCAGCAACTCCTGCAACTGCGCCCTCAACTCTCTCAACTCAGCGGGAGCCATACAGTAAGGAGCCTTCGACAAAGGTCCCCTACCAGGCACAATCTCGATCACAAAATCAATCTCCCGCTGGGGAGGCAATCCAGGTAGGTCCTCAGGAAAAACATCGAGAAACTCACACACCATCGGAATGTCCTCGACATCTGGCTCCATCCGGTCTACCACGACCACAGAAGCGAGAAAACCCTGATAACGCGCATCAAGCAAACGACGAGCCCTAATAGCCGAAATAAGAAAGCGGGAAGAGGAAGACCTAATACCTTGGAAATAGAAGGTGGGTCCACGAAGTTATCAGAAATAAACCATCTTCGAGCCACAATCCACTAAAGCATGATGTGCCTCGAGTCAATCCATGCCCAAAATCATATCAAAGTCCTGAAGTGGCAACGCATAAAGCCTAGCCGGCAAACACCGCCCTTCAACCCACACAGGAACCTCCTCGAAACAATACGGAGTGATCATAAAATCACCCGAAGGCAACTCCACTGTCAAATCACAGGACAAATGGGTTACCGGCTCCTTGATACTCAGCGTGAAATCCTTCGAAATAAACGAATGAGACGCGCCAGAATCAAACAAAACTTGAGCCACACAACCTAAAATCCAAACGGTACCTTCCACGAGCTGTGACGCCATTGCCTCTGCCCTGGTCATGTTTGTAATCTGGCCTCGGGATCTCTACTTGCCTCCCACACTCGCTGACCTGGGTAGCGGCGGATGCTGCCCCTACTGCTGTTGCTGCTGCTGTGACCTCTGCTGATGAGGGTACTGCTGCTGCGGAGGAAACTGCTGCTGTTGCGGCCTCTGAGGACAGTCACGCGCCATATGCCCTGGCTGGTCACACCTGAAACAAATCACCAGCGCCGTGCACTGCCTGCCTAGATGCGACTCGCCACATCGGGGACACCCTCCCCGCGATCCACCCACTGATCCCTAACGCTGAAAAGGAATCGGCTACTATACACTGCCGATGACGCCTGCCTCTGATCCTTACGCTTCTTATAGAAACCCTTCTTGAGAAACTTCTTGACCTTGGAGCCAAAAGATGCAGATCCTGTCGCCAACGCCGCTGGCACTGATGCTCCCGAACTACCCGTCGTATGCTGAAAGGTACTCTGTTGCTGGGTAGCCGTGTGCTGACTACGGCCTGACTGGGACTGGTGCTGGCCTCCCTATCCTCGGACCTTCTGCATATCCAGCTCCAAAGATGTCGCCACACGAGATGCTGTCTCCAAATCAATAGCAGCGTTCGCCATCAGAAGGTGCCTCAGCTCCTGCCTTAAACCCTGGACGAACTGCTCCATCTTCACTCCCTCATGTTCCATGATATGGGGAGCATAACGGCCTAACTCCATAAACTGAGCCCTGTACTGCAACACAGACATGTCACCCTAAACCAGCTCCAAAAACTGACGCATCTTCTGCGTACCAACATAGGATGGGCAGTAAGTATGCTCGAAGACCGTAACAAAGTCCTTCCACGCGATCTCCTGGAGTGGACGAGACTGAAAGGACGTCTTCCACTCTGAAGACCACCAATCTCTAGCCGTACCATGCAACTGGTTACAGGCCAACATCACCCTGTCCTCCTCAGCACAGCGCATGGAACTTAACACTCTCTCCATCTTATCAAGCCATCGCCTGGCCACATCGAGATCTGGCTGGCCCTCATAATAGGGTGGGTGAAATTGCAAGAAGTTCCTCACAGCACGACTGGGTCCACCCCTAGTCGACGAGCCCTCACCAGCATCACCGCCAAACTGCTGAGCCATGGCCTGAAACATACTCCGAAAGAAATCTTCGGCCCCCGGAACTCTCACTGCATCCCCTGCCTCATTGGCAGGTGGTGGCACTCTGCTCTGCTCCTCCTGCTCCTCTGTCGACTGTCCCTACTAAGAGTGAGTCCTCCGCCTCGGCGCCATACTCGCCTACTGCAAACAGACAGAAGACACGGAAAACAACGGAATCAATAAAACACACGATGCCCTAAGCCAGTGCCGACTATACTTCATCATTGTGGACTAGTGGACCACTGCAACTATTTTCGATTCTCATATATATCCACAATTGTGCTCTGATACCAACTGTAATGACCCGAGATCCGAACACCGGGAAGGCCCGATAACCCGAATCTCGAACCGCCACCCACGAGCCCGAAGACTCGGAAGGGTTGAAAGGATGGTGTGGAGATACACAAGAATCTAAAATAATTGCAAAGCTATGCAGATTAAATGAATTAAGCAGGAAGCAATAAAAGACATTAATTAAATTACATGGTCCACAATAAAAATAGCAGTTAAAATATAACAGTAGTCCACAACTAGAACAGTCTAAACAGAAAAGTACAACTACGTGGGGCATACCCCGGAACTGGCAATTGGCAACTAACCCTGGGCACCTGAACCACGCGGAGCCTCTGAAGCGCTCCCCTGATGTCGCGTCTCACCTGAAACATGGAAAACACGTAGGGGATGAGCCTCAAAACACAAGACTTACTAGGGATCATCCGGTCCCCACCTCGTAAATCGAGAAACAGCGCGGAAAGTAACTACAAGTTACTATGACGGCTAGTACCGAACACACGGCACAAAAATTGAGACAACTCGTCAAAACTCAAAGAGTCGCTACCACACAAAGACGGGAGTACCAACCCACTAGAAGCAAGGCCGGATGCGTCCACTGATGACTTAAACCGCGCCTCGGGTGTCCCCCTCGACCCCTGGTGGAACGGGGACACCGTACAAGTAACCACATAACAAGTGACTAGCTGGGGTCGCGCTCGTCAGCGTGGGTCTACTGCCCCCAACCACGTGTGCACACACAGACCATACGTCCTAGGTCTGGCCCTCTGACTGGTTTTCCCCTCAGCCGGACTCTGGCGTCAAACGTGGGGCCCTACGGAAACTAGTCTAAAAGCCGTCTCTCGGGATAGCCTCACCACCACTCCCTGGTGGGGCCACTCTCGTGTCGGAAGGCTACGACTAGTGGAGGGTCACTGAAGGAGTAGACTCTCTAGTCAACGGAAAATAACGTCTAAACCGGACAAAGTACAAGGGCCGCTCCTCGTACCGACACCGACTCAGGGCGACATAAGCTGAGAACACCAACTCCCGGGATCCCACGACACCCTCACGTGTGGTCCCCACATGATGCCTAGCATCAGTCAGACCTGTTAGCGCAGCAAGAGTGATATAGAAGGGGGGGATGAATAGATCACTCCCGATTTGAACAACTTCAGCGGAAAATCACTACTTTGAAAATCACCCTACCGAATATAGCTAAATAAAATAGCTAATGCAGTGAGAAACTAAGGCAGAGTAATAAGATGCGATTGGAAGAGGCCGTCCACACACAAGCACATTGCCAAGCAGATAGAGAGCATCAACGATTGCAGCAAACCACAAAGGAGATAAGAGATTTTAAGGTGGTTCGATTGTAGTCCACAATCTACATCCACCCCTCACTCCAACTAGAGTAAGGATTCCACTAGCCAATGCTAGAAACCTGCAGACTCAGTCTGCGAACAATGTGCTGCCACACAGCTTGACACCTGGACCTGCTTCCAGCAAGACCAGAACCGGAGATGCCTCTCCCTTCCTCCAACCCGGAGGGAACCTGCTAATGACAACCCGTCACTGGCAAAAACCAGAGATCACAGATCTCTCTACCTCTGCAGCCCAGAGGGGAACCGGAGCAACTCTCCCTTCCTCCAAACACCGGAGGGTAACAACACGAGATCAGATATATGAAGAAATAAAAAGAAAAACAGAAATGTAAACAAGACCAACGATGAACACAAATCGTTTCAGAAAAATCAAATACAAAATGTAGCTTCTGAAGAAGCAAATAAACTCTTCTCTCTCACTCAGACTTTTCTCTCATAGGACTGCTCTCTAATCTTTTCTCTCTATCTTCTTTCTGGAACGTGGAGGCTCTCTCTCTTTTCTTCTTCTGCTCAGGAATTCTGCTCTTTTGCTTTCTCTCCTGTTCACACCATCTCATCGCAGAAGGCACCTTTTATATGGCTTTCGACCTGAGTTTCAGGCCTTCACACGAGGGAGTCTCGTTCCCTCCCTTTCCAAAGCATTCTCGGATCACGTGCCAGGCATCATACTCGGTTCACGTGCCCAATCATTGACCTGTATCACCTACAGGCTGAGACAAAGAACTGTGATTAGTTAGTTCAGTCAGATACGAATGTATAGACATTAGGATATCAGATTAAGTAAGTGTGTACACTGAGGGAGTGTATAGACTTGTGAGACTTCAAGCAAACTCAGTGTATAGACTAGCTGAAGAATGCATTAACACAAAGGATGAAATGTGTGGACTACTGTGAAGTGTATGAGGCCCTCGAGTGTATAGACTCAGGGATGCCAAATAGGCAAGTGTGTCACAGTGTGAGAGTGTATAGAGTTGAGGTTCTTCAGCGAGCTCAGTGTATGGACTTATAAGTGTTCATGCGATCTCAATGTGTAGACTTCATTCAGCAGTCAAGACAATGGATGTATGGAGTTGGTCAAGAGAGGGAGAATGAGTGTAAAGGCTAGTAATGAAGAGGAGCAGTGTGTAGACTTGAAGCACAACAGTATGCACTGTATGGACTTCAATGTATAGACGTTGATGTATAGACTTCGAAGAGAACAATGCTTGAAGGCATCGAATGTGTAGACATTGAAACATCAGTTAAGCAAGTGTTTCAAATGAGAGAGTGTATAGGGTTGAAGGATAACTGAGTTTCTAGACTTAGTGATGTGAAGACTTCCCAAAGAGCTGGACAGCGTACAGACTTGAGCAAGTGAAGTCTGTTCAGACTTGAAGGTTCACAGTGTGTAGACTTTGGCAAAGCAACGTCAGTAAAGTTCCCAGTGTACAGGCTTACTGAACTGAGCGTAGGTAAAAGATATGAGGAATGTATAGACTTACTCAGTTCAGTTCAGAACGTAGGTAGAAGTCCCAATGTATAGACTTACTGAGAAATGCAAACGCTGTACAGACATGCTCAACCAGTCCAATGTACAGACTTGGACTTTCAATCAGAAGGATGTACAGACTTGGAAAGCCATGCCAATGTTCAGACTTCACCCCGTGTAAGCTACAGTGATTGAGTGTATAGACTTAATGGTCTCCCTGGCTGTACAGACTTGAGCACAGGCTGAACGGTCGAATGTATAGGCTTGCTTCCACCGACCAGTGTATAGACTTTGTAAGCGTGAGACGCTGAATGAGACGGTGAGCATTGTATACACTTAGCCTTTGAGGAACGATGTATAGACTCTGAATCGTGAAAGCAGACTGTATAGACTTGGAGTGTTTGAAGGACCATTGTACATAGTTGGAATGTTTGAGCCAATGTATAGACTTCTGCAGGGCTGCCAGTGTATGGACTTGTACAGTGCAGCGAGTGTATAGACTTTGAGGCCGAAGACAGTGTGTAGACTTGAGAAGCTCGAGGCCACTGTATAGACATGGGGTTCAGCTGAGAATGTATAGACTTTGACGGAGTGAGACAATGTTCAGACTTTGAAGTTACACTGTGGATGTATAGACTTGAATGAGCATGGAGTGTATAGACTTGAAAGTCTGAAGGCGATGTACAGACTTGGAGAGTTGAAGCCGATGTACAGACTTGCAGATGTGAAGTCAATGTACAGACTTTATGATATGAAGCCAATGTACAGACTTGCAGATGCGAAGCCAATGTACAGACTTTAAAGGCTATGAACAACAAGGCATGCTGTACAGACTTACTCAATCAAATCGATGTATAGACTTTGAATGAATTCAACGGAAGAATGTATAGACATGGCCCCTTTCCGGATGTATAGACTTTCAGATAAACAGGCTACAGTCCTGTTGTATGGACTTGGATAGAAGGGCCAATGAATGGACATACTAAGATGATTAATGTACTGAGGCGTCGACTCATCAGCAAGGAGGGGTCGACCCACCACTGTCCAGACTCTGCAGACAGAGTGTAGACAGAATCAAGTAGAGAATATGAACTGCACTCATTTACATGGTGAAACATGAATTAATCTAGAGATAGAAGATTGATTTATAGTGTGAGACATCATCAAAACCGTAGGGATGCAACAATCTCCCCTTTTTTGATGATGGCAACACTATGAATCAAGCAATATCATGGCATATCAAGCAATTAACTGCAGCTTTAACAGACAAAGCAAATTCAAAGCAAGTGCAAGCACAGACAAATTAAATACTACTGCAGAAGCACTTCTTTCTCAAAAACCACTCCCCCACAGCTCACTCTCAGCTATTTTCCTCACAAGACAAGTTTTCCTTACAAGACAAATTAAATACTACTGCCACAGCTCAAGAACATATCTCCCCCAAGACTCATGATATGATCTACTGATATTGCTAAACTTCTCTCCCCCTTTGACATCAACAAAAGGAAATGCAGAATATATGAAAGTGCTGGAGACATGAGGACGAAGTGCAGTAACTGCTTAGTGCAGAAAGTCATGAGTAGGTCTTAAGAGAATAAGTGAGGTTCTAAACTCAAGTAAAGATTCTGTAAACTCCAGTACACAATTGAGACATAGAATGATAGAAAGGTTTATCAGCATACAAAGTGTATGATTTAGAGCAGGAGTTAACAAGTATGGCCTGATATAGCTGAGCATTCAACTATCCTACAAGACAGCAAGAGACAAATTCAAAGAGGTGTTCTCAAGGTATTGAGGACAAGCAATCCATTAGTTGCACAACAACAAGGAATTTTTGAGATGATTTTCAAGAAGATCAATGAGTAAGTTGGTGATTCACTCTTTTGACATTAGAGAGACACCTTGAATAGAGGCCTGAATCCCCAGTTACTAAGAGTGAGTACCTCATTACCTCCCCTTTTTTTTTATTAAGGAACAGAGTTAGTAACTGTGCCTTTTAACATGAGAAAAATACCTTGATTAGAGGCCAGAGTCCCCAGTTACTCACCAGCAAGCCACCATTGCTCTGTCATGTCTTTTCATTCATTTTTAAGCATTTGACACCTCATGACATAGGAGAAATATACATTTCATTAATGAAACTCCCAGTTTCTCAGTGCCCAAAATAAGACATGTTTGTTCAGTTAAGCCTTTGTGTTAAAGAGATAGAATGATTGAAAACAATACCAGAAGGACTATTTCTTGAAGTGAGTCTTGAAGTCTAGATTTCAAGCTGATTGGGTCAGATATCAAGACATACAAGTTTTGGCCTGAACCAGAATTATTAACAGTGTAGGAAGATATACCTTTTACAATTAATCCAGATCTCTGAAAGAATACTAAAGGAAAGATTCTGACTAGATTTTAGAATCACTAACTTATAGACTTAAGAATTAAGTGGCATTCTACTGTCTGAGAGAACCACACTAGATCTGTCATGAAAGCCAGCAAAGACACATATCTGGTCAAACTTTTTGAATCTGTCAAAGAACTCTTCCTCTCACAGCTCAATCAGCTCCCCCTCACAAAAAGAACAGACTTCACATTTAAGACAGTTTGTATAAGCCTAATTCTCTTCTCAGTGTTGTGAATTTTTCATTGTCCAAAGGTTTAGTGAAGATGTCAGCAATCTGATTATCTGTGCCTACATGAATCAGTTCAAAATTGCTTTTAGAAACTTCATCTCTTATGAAATGATGCCTTATCTCTATGTGTTTGGGGCGTGAATGCAACACAGGATTTTTGGCAAGATTAATGGCACTTGTGTTATCACAATAGATAGGTGTGCACCCCAGGTCTACTTGGTAGTCCTGAAGCTGGTGTTTAATCCATATGACTTGTGTTCCACAACTCCCTGCAGCTACATATTCAGCTTCTGCAGTGGAGAGGGCCACAGAATGTTGTTTCTTGGAGCCCCAAGACACTAAACACACACCCAAAAATTCACAATGACCACTAGTGCTTTTCCTGTCTAGTTTACAGCCTGCATAATCAGCATCTGTGTATGCAATTAAGTCAAATGTGTGTGATGCAGGAAACCATAAACCAAGAGAATGAGTAGCTGACAAATATCTGAAAATTCTTTTGACTGCAGCTAAATATAATTCAGTAGGTCTAGACTGATACCTTGCACACATTCCTACACTGAATTGTATATCAGGTCTAGAAGCTGTCAAGTAAAGAAGAGATCCAATCATACCTCGATAAAGTTTGGCATTTACTTCTTTACCTATCTCATCTGCATCCAGTGAGGTATTGGTACCCATGGGTGTTGTAATGTGCTTCAGGTTTTCCATACCAAACCTTTTGAACAGTTCCATTGTGTATTTGGTCTGGTTGATGAAGCACCCATCCTCCAGCTGTTGTACCTGCAAGCCAAGGAAGTACTTTTTCAAACTCATCTCAAATTCAGCAGACATCATTTTAGAGAATTCAACACACAGTTCATGCTTAGTTGATCCAAACACAATGTCATCTACATATACCTGAACTATGAGGAGATCTTTATTTGTACCTTTGGTAAATAAAGTTTGATCTACTTTACCTCTTTTGTAGCCCTTACTGATCAGAAATTCAGTCAATCTTTCATACCATGCTCTTGGAGCCTGCTTTAGACCATACAAGGCTTTGTTTAACCTAAAAACTTGGTCAGGTTGAGGAGAAAATTGAAATCCAGGGGGTTGTTCAACAAAAACCTCTTCCTTAATGACTCCATTTAAAAAGGCACTTTTAACATCCATTTGTTGGAGTTTTATGTTCTTTGAGCATGCAAAAGTAAGCAACAGTCTTATAGCCTCTATCCTAGCAACAGGTGCATAGGATTCATCGAAATCTACACCAAATTCCTGACAGTAGCCCTTGGCTACTAATCTGGCCTTATTCCTAGAAATGATTCCATCTTCATTCATTTTATTTTTGAACACCCACTTAGTTCCTATGATATTGACATTGTCTGGTCTTGGAACAAGTTCCCAGACATTATTTCTTTCGAACTGGCCTAATTCCTCACTCATGGCATTGACCCAAGCTTGATCAGCCAAGGCCTCTTCTATTGATTTGGGTTCAATTTGTGAGACTAAAGCAATTAAGTCTTCATTATTCACATTCCTAAAATGAGACCTAGTCCGAAGAGGATCTTCAGGATTGCCTATGACATTATCTATCGGATGGTCTTTAAGAAATCTAACATTGGTTGAAGACTCACCTGTTTCTCTTGGCCCTTCCTGATTGAGGGGATTTGTTGTTCCACTCAGCTGAGTCTTCTCTTCCTCTTGGTCTTCTAGGAATTCCCCATCATGATTGGAGTCCCTGTCAAAATTTTCAATGTTAGACACACCTTTCTTTTCACTGAAAATAATGTGTGGAGACTCTTCAACCTTTTTGTCTGTTATGTTGAAGACTCTATATGCCCTAGACACTTCTGAATATCCCAAAAATATTCCAGGGGAGCTTTTAGCTTCAAACTTGTCTAAATCTTTCTTATCATTATTGTGAATAAAACATTTTGCTCCAAAAATTCTGAAATGAGACAAGTTTGGTTTCTTACCTTTTAGAAGCTCATAGGGTGTTTTCTTGTGAATGGGTCTTACCATGGCCTTGTTGATTATGTAAGTTACTGTATTGGCCGCTTCTGCCCAAAACCTTCTAGGTAACTTACTTTCAATCAGCATGGTTCGGGCCATCTCCACCACAGCTCTATTTCTTCTCTCCACAATCCCATTCTGTTCAGGTGTCCTGGGAGAAGAAAACCTGTGAGTTAGTCCCTCTCTTTCACAAAGATCAAAAAACATGGAGTTTTCAAACTCACCTCCCTGATCAGATTGAATAGTACAGATCTTGTGTTTTCCTTCTTGTTTGACCTTATTGAAAAACAGATTAAACTTTTGAAATGCATCACTTTTATTTGCTAAGAAGAATATCCATGAATATCTAGAGAAGTCATCTATGATGACATAGCCAAACCTGTTTCCATTAAGACTCTGAGTTCTAGTGGGACCGAAAAGGTACATATGGAGAAGTTCCATTGGTCTAGAGGACAATGGCTCAGATCTTAATTTAAAAGATTTTCTGGTCTGTTTGCCTAGAGCACAGGCATCACATGATTTTGATATAGAATTGAATTTAATTCTAGGCATGCCTCTAACTAAATCATGCTTGACCAATTTATTTAAAGTAGTAAAGCTAGCATGACCTAGACGTCTATGCCATTCAAAAACATCATTTTCAGAATTGGCAGAGAAACAAATATTAGATTCAGATTCCTCATTTAAGTCTACTATGTAGACATTATTAATCCTGTTGGCTACAAATTTAACCACATCAGAATTTATTTCAAAGATTTTGCATGAATTATCATCAAATACAACCCTGTGACCCTTGTCACATAACTGACTAATGCTAATCAGGTTGTGTTGAAGACCTTCCACAAGTAGAACTTTTTCAATGGAGTTTGTGGAAGACTTACCCACTGTACCAACTCCAATGATCTTACCTTTGTTCTTTCCTCCAAACTTGACCAGACCCCCTACCTTCATCTCTATCTTGCTGAACTTGGATCGGTCACCCGTCATGTGCCTGGAGCAGCCACTGTCGAGGTACCACTTGTTGTCTTCAACTGCCAGGCCGACCTACACAAATAACATCAAGCAGAGTGATTTGGAACCCAAGATGAGTTGGGTCCAAGGACATTATTCAAATCTCTAATTAAGTGTTTAGGAATCTAAATTTGCTTCAGCATGGATTTCCCTGGCATCTTTATTTCTGGTTTATTGAAATTAAGTCCAGCTGGTCTGGAGAGATAAGTTCTATACCATTCATTAGGCTTGCCACTCCTAGGATATCTTCTGTAAGTTTGTTGATCAACAGATTTTTGAAGATGATGATCATTTCTCCAGTAGGTCCTCTTTGGACCCATCTGATTGTAGTAATTCCAGCTTTTCTTTTGATCCACTTACTTGGTCCATTTACCATTTATGTTCTGATTGGTAGGCTTAGTGAAATTCTTCACAGAATTCATTCCCATCTTAAATGGTTGGCCAGCACTATTTTTAGGACTTTCCTTCTGACCTTGAGTTCCCTTACTGCTGTTTGAGCTGGATGGTGTGTCCAGCTTTTCTTTTCCCTTCTCTGGGTAGAAGGTAATGGTTTTGAATTGTAGGGGTCTTTTGTTAGTTGGGTCGTAGCCTAGACCTTCCTTATTAAAGTTAACCCTAGCCCCCAGTATAGCATCCATACTAGATTTTCCTTGGACAAAGTTTTCCAAAACTTTCTGTTTGTCTTCCAGCTCCTTTTGAAGGGACTCGGAATTTTTTAGAAGTTCACCATTGACTTCCTTAACAGCTTCATATTTTTCTGAGTTCACTCTACTTTCATTCAAGCTTTCTTCGATTCTTATTTTGAGTTCATTGAGCTGATTTTGACTTACTTGGTTTTCTCCCTTGAGCTTATCATTTTCTTTTCTTAGTGAGGTCATTTCTTCTAGTTGCTCTTTTAGTTTCTGATTTTCCTCACAGACCTGGGTTTGTTCTTCAACATTAGTATTAAATTTTCTTTTCAGAACCCTATGCTCTTTACTAAGAGAATTGAACTTATCTAATAACTCAGCATAAGCATCTTCCCAGTCATCAATCGTAAAATTTTTAAAAACATTGGTTACCTCCTCTTCACTGTTTGCCATAAGGCAAATTCCTTCTTCATGCTCCTCTGAGGAAGTATCTTCAGGATCTTCTTCCTCCTCGCTCCATGTGCATACCATCGCCTGTGGCTTCTTCTTCTTCTGCACTTTTGTGTTCTTCTTCTGGAAGTAGGGACCCTTCTTCTGAAGATCTGGACATTCGCCTTTCATGTGTCCCTGTTTGTTACAATGATAACAGGTCAGTCTCTTAGGATTTCTATCCCTATAATTGGTAGATTCAACATTCTTGTTAAAGGAGTATGGCTTTTTCCTCCTAAAGGTCTTCCCCTTTCTCCTTAAAAATTTACTGAACTGACGTGTGAGCATTGCCTGCTCCTTCTGGTCGAGATCTGAGAAGCCATCAGACTCACCGCTACTGCTGCTGCTGCTGCTGCTACTGCTACTCTTGTTGCGGGATGCCTTGAGAGCTACATTCTTAGCCTTCCTATCACTTCCTTCACCACCTCCTTTTAAATTCATCTCATAGGTCATGAGGGATCCTATGAGTTCATTCACTGTCAAGGTCGTCAGATCTTTTGACTCTTCAATCACGATGGCCTTAGTGTGCCATGATGGGGATAAGGATCTAAGAATTTTCCTGACTATGTTTGCCTCAGCTAGATCCTTCCCTAGCCCCTTAAGTGTGTTCGTGATCAAGGACAACCTGGCATACATTTCAGTAATATTCTCCTCTGCATTCATCCTAAACAGTTCATACTTAGAGGTGTAGAGGTTTACCTTCGAGGCTTTCACTTGAGCTGTACCTTCGTAGATTAATTGCAGCTCATCCCACATTCGCTTGGCAGTCCTGTAGGCAGATATATGTGCATATTCCTCTGGGTGAATAGCACACTGGATGATGTTCAGCGCCGTCCAGTTGAGTGAAGATAGCTTGACATGGTCATCTGTCCACGCATCCTCGTTCGGTGGCAGATCATATGGGCCAACCATGATTACCCTCCACAGCTTGTGGCTCTGTGCTCTGATAAACACTTCCATCCTGTTCTTCCAAAACAGATAATTATTACCATCAAAAAATGGAGGGCGACTAATGGATTGACCTTCAGCCATGAAGCTTCAAGGACCATTAGCATTTCCCTGACCGTTAGCCCACATGATGCGAACCTGCTCTGATACCAAATGTTAGCGCAGCAAGAGTGATATAGAAGGGGGGGATGAATAGATCACTCCCGATTTGAACAACTTCAGCGGAAAATCACTACTTCGAAAATCACCCTACCGAATATAGCTAAACAAAATAGCTAATGCAGTGAGAAACTAAGGCAGAGTAATAAGATGCGATTGGAAGAGGCCGTCCACATACAAGCACATTGCCAAGCAGATAGAGAGCATCAACGATTGCAGCAAACCACAAAGGAGACAAGAGATTTTAAGGTGGTTCGATTGTAGTCCACAATCTACATCCACCCCTCACTCCAACTAGAGTAAGGATTCCACTAGCCAATGCTAGAAACCTGCAGACTCAGTCTGCGAACAATGTGCTGCCACACAGCTTGACACCTGGACCTGCTTCTAGCAAGACCAGAACCGGAGATGCCTCTCCCTTCCTCCAACCCGGAGGGAACCTGCTAATGACAACCCGTCACTGGCAAAAACCAGAGATCACAGATCTCTCTACCTCTGCAGCCCAGAGGGGAACCGGAGAAACTCTCCCTTCCTCCAAACACCGGAGGGTAACAACACGAGATCAGATATATGAAGAAATAAAAAGAAAAACAGAAATGTAAACAAGACCAACGATGAACACAAATCGTTTCAGAAAAATCAAATACAAAATGTAGCTTCCGAAGAAGCAAATAGACTCTTCTCTCTCACTCAGACTTTTCTCTTACAGGACTGCTCTCTAATCTTTTCTCTCTATCTTCTTTCTGGAACGTGGAGGCTCTCTCTCTTTTCTTCTTCTGCTCAGAAATTCCGCTCTTTTGCTTTCTCTCCTGTTCACACCATCTCATCGCAGAAGGCACCTTTTATATGGCTTTCGACCTGAGTTTCAGGCCTTCACACGAGGGAGTCTCGTTCCCTCCCTTTCCAGAGCATTCTCGAATCACGTGCCAGGCATCATCCTCGGTTCACGTGCCCAATCATTGACCTGTATCACCTGCAGGCTGAGACAAAGAACTGTGATTAGTTAGTTCAGTCAGATACGAATGTATAGACATTAGGATATCAGATTAAGTAAGTGTGTACACTGAGGGAGTGTATAGACTTGTGAGACTTCAAGCAAACTCAGTGTATAGACTAGCTGAAGAATGCATTAACACAAAGGATGAAATGTGTGGACTACTGTGAAGTGTATGAGGCCCTCGAGTGTATAGACTCAGGGATGCCAAATAGGCAAGTGTGTCACAGTGTGAGAGTGTATAGAGTTGAGGTTCTTCAGCGAGCTCAGTGTATGGACTTATAAGTGTTCATGCGATCTCAATGTGTAGACTTCATTCAACAGTCAAGACAATGGATGTATGGAGTTGGTCAAGAGAGGGAGAATGAGTGTAAAGGCTAGTAATGAAGAGGAGCAGTGTGTAGACTTGAAGCACAATAGTATGCACTGTATGGACTTCAATGTATAGACGTTGATATATAGACTTCGAAGAGAACAATGCTTGAAGGCATCGAATGTGTAGACATTGAAACAACAGTTAAGCAAGTGTTTCAAATGAGAGAGTGTATAGGGTTGAAGGATAACTGAGTTTCTAGACTTAGTGATGTGAAGACTTTCGAAAGAGCTGGACAGCGTACAGACTTGAGCAAGTGAAGTCTGTTCAGACTTGAAGGTTCACAGTGTGTAGACTTTGGCAAAGCAACGTCAGTAAAGTTCCCAGTGTACAGGCTTACTGAACTGAGCGTAGGTAAAAGATATGAGGAATGTATAGACTTACTCAGTTCAGTTCAGAACGTAGGTAGAAGTCCCAATGTATAGACTTACTGAGAAATGCAAACGCTGTACAGACATGCTCAACCAGTCCGATGTACAGACTTGGACTTTCAATCAGAAGGATGTACAGACTTGGAAAGCCATGCCAATGTTCAGACTTCACCCCGTGCAAGCTACAGTGATTGAGTGTATAGACTTAATGGTCTCCCTGGCTGTACAGACTTGAGCACAGGCTGAACGGTCGAATGTATAGGCTTGCTTCCACCGACCAGTGTATAGACTTTGTAAGCGTGAGACGCTGAATGAGACGGTGAGCATTGTATACACTTAGCCTTTGAGGAACGATGTATAGACTCTGAATCGTGAAAGCAGACTATATAGACTTGGAGTGTTCGAAGGACCATTGTACAGAGTTGGAATGTTTGAGCCAATGTATAGACTTCTGCAGGGCTGCCAGTGTATGGACTTGTACAGTGCAGCGAGTGTATAGACTTTGAGGCCGAAGACAGTGTGTAGACTTGAGAAGCTCGAGGCCACTGTATAGACATGGGGTTCAGCTGAGAATGTATGGACTTTGACGGAGTGAGATAATATTCAGACTTTGAAGTTACACTGTGGATGTATAGACTTGAATGAGCATGGAGTGTATAGACTTGAAAGTCTAAAGGCGATGTACAGACTTGGAGAGTTGAAGCCGATGTACAGACTTGCAGATGCGAAGCCAATGTACAGACTTTATGATATGAAGCCAATGTACAGACTTACAGATGCGAAGCCAATGTACAGACTTTAAAGGCTATGAACAACAAGGCATGTTGTACAGACTTACTCAATCAAACCAATGTATAGACTTTGAATGAATTCAACGGCAGAATGTATAGACATGGCCCCTTTCCGGATGTATAGACTTTCAGATAAACATGCTACAGTCCTGTTGTATGGACTTGGATAGAAGGGCCAATGAATGGACAGACTAAGATGATTAATGTACTGTGGCGTCGACTCATCAGCAAGGAGGGGTCGACCCACCACTGTCCAGACTCTGCAGACAGAGTGTAGACAGAATCAAGTAGAGAATATGAACTGCACTCATTTACATGGTGAAACATGAATTAATCTAGAGATAGAAGATTGATTTATAGTGTGAGACATCATCAAAACCGTAGGGATGTAACAAGATCACGGGTCAGCACGCGGATCAAGATCCATTAACCCGGGACTCAAATCGGCAAAACATAACTCCGGTTGGACAGGGATCTCTGGCGGTCCATCTTTGGGCCGCCACAAAGGCTGGCGGTCCATAATTGGGCCCCACAGGGACTATAGCGGTCCAACAATGGGCCGCCACACCCTGGGTTGCGAAGGAAATGGCAGTCCTGTATAGGGCCGTCACATGGAGGTGGCGGGCGTACCTTAGGCCGCCACACCCCAAAAACTCCCAACGGTCGAAAACCAACGGTCGGAAATCAACAGTCAACTCGCTCTCTGGCAGTCTGACCCTCGGCCGCCACATCTTATGGCGATTCATCGTGCAGCCGCTAGAAGACATGGGGACCTACCGAAAAAATAGTGTCCTGTGGTGCTCCCACCTTGGGCCGCCACAGGCTCTGACGCACCTACCATGGGCCGCCAAGTCTCTGGCTGTCACTGGAAGGACCGCCAAATCGTCCCGAGAACGGGCCGACGGGAACAAACCAAAAACTCGTTCCACGCCTCGATCATCCACGGATGAGGGGGAAATAAGGGGGAAGCTCCCCTATAGCCCCTAGCATGCATCTACGCCTTCGAATCGGTGTGAAACGTGACGAAACGGTAGATCGGCACACAACCCCCAAAACATGGATTTTGCCCTACCCGGCTCAAAAATGCCCCTCTCGACCTCTCCTCGGCCTACAAATCACGGGGGACGACGGGATTGTTGACACCCATTTTATGATCAATAAGTTGGGTCATCTCCTTGTTCATTCTAATGATGCTCCGAGTTGTTCACCTTTATTGAGCCATCTTGCTGAATTTGAGGTTTATTTCATGGGTCATGTCTCCTTGGTTGGGTCTGGGTCCTTGTCCTTTCCCGTTGGATGAAGTTTAGCAAACCTTCATTTTGCTTATCACTCCCTTGTCACTAACGCGTCATTCCTAGAGCGCCACATATGTTGTAACGCACCTATCTCAGACCGTTACCTCATCTCAGAGTCCTCAAGCCTGTGGCTTCTTTGCAAGCTTATCTTTTATTTGATCCGTTAAGTGTGACGGCTTATCGTGCAACCGTTACCACATCTCTGACGCACCTCCTTATGGCCGTTACATCCTTGCAGAGTCCTATGTTTGAAAACTTCACCCGTTGATCTTATCTTTCAGTGGATAAGGTTGTGTGACGGTCTATTCCTGGGGCGTTACATAACTGTGGCGGTCTATCGTGCAGCCGTTACATCAAACAGAGAGTTCTAGCAGAACTGCTCTTTCTCTGCTACTCGATCTGTGGCTGAATTAAGAGTTTGATCTGATGATTTCTCCCTCAAATCTAATCCTCAGAACCTTCTGTCTGTTTCTATGGACTCTTGGGAGTATTATCTTCAAGAGTTTGCTAAGAAATGTCCTACTTTCTAGCTGAATTATCTCTTACTCGACCAGAGAGTTTGAGGGTCTATAAATAGAACCCTTGACTTCATGGCTTGGAGAGGAGACATCTGGAGTTTGCGTCGAAATGCTGCTGCATCCTGGAGCTAGAACCAATCAAGAAGATATGCTTTACACGTCCATCTTCTTCCAAAGTCCAGGGAGTATTGGTTTCAAGGGTTTAGTTCAGTCAAGTTGTCTTCTTAGTCTATTTCTCCCCCTTCCAAGCATCATAGCATCCTTCCCTCTTCTTCTCTCACGTTTTTGCATCTGCTGCACTCATCTAAACATCCTTCCCATCTTTTAAAACGCCCCAAAGGGGTTAAAAAAAACAACCTCCCCGGTATTTCCCTCTCCCTTTGCATGCTTTTGAGTCCTTTTGATTTATTGATACTACTCTTGCTCTAGGGCTAATCTGGGTTGTTTTCATTGTGTTCTACACTCTTTTGCAGGTTTACAGAGTCCACAGCACGAGGCCCAAGCTTTCTGGCCGGCTGGAAGACTTGGAGATCAAAGATTCCTAAGTTCCTCTTCTGCAGATCTCTGACGGTCTATTGCAGGCGCGCTAGAGTCACGTAGCGGCTTATCGTGGGGCCGTCACACTCCCGTGGCGCATCATCATTAGACCGTTACGCTTCACAGAGCTGCAGTTATTTCTCTCTCCCGTGGGCGGGTGTTTCATTCACCTATTCTAAGGTATTTCTCAGGTCTTTGGCTTGTTTATTACCTTAGTGGCGATCACATCTTTCCTTAGTTTGGGCAGTAGCTCTCTCTTTCATCATATCTCTTTCTTTTACTTGCTTGTTCCACCTATATGGTGTGTTTTCCTTTACTTCCTTGCTCCACACCCCGGCGTGTATTTTTCTTTATTTCTTTTATTCATGATAGAGATAGCATGCCCATGCTAGATTTTATGCTGATTGCCTAGGTTCATGGTGCACATGTTCATAGGTTGAGTGATTTTACTATTGTTCGTCTTGTTCATTATAGTTGAGATCATATCCATCTTGCAAGATAAGGAACACATAATAACCAACAGAATTTTTTGGCGATTACGGTGGGACATCTAGTGCCAATTTTACTTTCAATCTCTGTCAAACCTGATGTCCTTTGTTTGCCTTGTTTGCCCTAGTTTTCCCCGGATTTTCCCTTTATTTTCTGATGTTTCTGGTTCTCTGGCTCGTCTGACAGTCTCACGGTCGTGCGTTACATTCTATTAATGGTCTATTATTAGACCGTCACATATCTCTGGCGCGGGTATTCTAGACCGTCACACACTCCATTGTAGGTATGCATCCCGAGGTGTAATTTATTTCCACAGTTTCTGCTGTGATTTTCATGCTTGGGTGCTACTTGGTCTCCTCCTGGGTTGATTTGCATATTCATATCATTGTGTTCATATTTGATTGCTAGATTTTAGGCTAGACTTTGCATGCACTCCGGTGCACATAGGTTCATTCATATATTCATACTTTAGATTGCATTTTCCCACCTTGGTGTGTGAACCTCTCGTCTCCATATTCCTTGGGGCCGACCAGGAGATCATGCCATGGACCTCCATAAGTCCCCGCGAGCCGTGGATTCCCACACGGACGCCGGGCCGGTTGTACCCTTTCTCACACCGTGTCTAGGATTGCATAAGTGAAGGAGTGATTACATTTAGGGTCAACCAAGTCACATATCTTTCCCCTATTAGAAACCCATTGTTGAGAGCACCATTTTTAAATCAAGTCACTAAGGTTCTAAAGGAGAAAACCATAAAAATCTTGTTGCATCATCTAAATAACTTGGTTGACCTTGAGTGTTGTTATATCTTTTTCACTTACATCTTTGTTAAAATCATCTAAGTTTAGTTGCTCATTGTGTGTTGTTTGGTGTTGTTTGCATTTTGTTAAGGTCTTCCGTTGCATGTGGGGTTGCTTTCGACCTCTAGAAGCGTCATCACCTAGTGGCAATTCCTTCTCCAAGTCCTACTTCAATCCTCTCTTTGAGTCCACTATGGCCTCTTTCAATCTTCCTCATTCCCAAGAGGATTCCCTTCCTCAAGGGCTCCTAGAAGATTCTACTAGGGTTATCTCATTCCAGTCCGGGGAGGGGCCCATCCCTCCTTCGTCCTCCATCCCTATGGAGGGCGCCCAACCCACTCAATCTCTTCCTCCTCCTTCCACCAATTCTATTCTTCAAATGATGACCCAATTGGATCCGGCCCAACTTCATGCCGTTTATCAGGCCATGCAGGGGTCCAACACCCCACCTCCCACGAATGTGCAAGGTCAGTCCAATACTTCCATTATTCAGCCTAGAGTTGATGGGCCCACTGTTCAGCCCATCGACCTCACTCCGGCCCAACCCAGGACCCTCAGATTCTCCTGTCTGGAAACGTGCCAGTCTTCTGGTTCGGCCCACCAGTTTTTGGATAAGGGAAAGACCCTTGTCCCTCCTTCTTCTATAGCGGATCATCATATGTCCGGCCCATCAGTGCCGCAGGTCCTTGTCGGCCCAAATGATTTCATGCGTCATAATCAAGGGGCAGACCAAGTTCACACCAATATGGGTCATCCTTCGGCTCAATACCCTTCCTATGGGCCGCCTCCTCCATCTGCCTACCCCTCTGCTCCTCAGATTCCATCTTTTACTATCCCTACTTTGTCCAGGGAGCAGGAATTACTTGATAAATGGGCCGCCATGCAACAACAACTTGACTTCCTCCAGAAGCGGGTTGGCCCACAGTCCTTGGCAGACGTTCCGGTCCCAAGCTTTCAAAATATTCGATTCCCCCCGCAATTTGAGCTCCCCAATTATTGCAAGTATGACGGGAACGGCAATCCCTTTATTCATGTGAGGGACTTTCTATATGAATCGGCCCAGTTTCAGTATGATGATCGCCTCATGGCGTATCTGTTTCGTCGATCGTTAGATGGGGTCACACTGGAATGGTTCTACTCTCTGCCATTGGAAGATGCCGAGAGTTTCAAGGTAGTGAAAGACAAGTTTATCCAGCGGTTCCAAGACAGGGTCAGTCTAGAGTATTCATTCACAGATCTGGTAGCCGAGAAAATGAAGTCGGATGAGGAATTTGCTACTTATGCCGACAGATTGAGGCAGATGGCCGCCAGGGTGCCAGGCCACATTCCAGAGGAAGAGAAGGTCAAGCTACTCATTTCCAATGCCACTCCGACCTTCCGCAACATTCTTGCCATGAACGACATAGCAAACATGCACCAATTATATAGCCGAGCACGGTTCATCCAAACCCAATTCAAGGACTCCCCTATCCATTCACTTTTTGAAAGCCAAAAGCCCAAATACCATAAGAAACCTCAAGAGCCCGTTACCGAGGGAGTCCAAACAAATGAGCAAGTGCAAGCCGTTAACTTTCCCTCCACCAACCCAAATAACTAAATTCACTTCCCCCAGAATTCCCGCAACACTCAATACGCTCCTCAAAACCCTCCGCTAACCTACTCCACCATGCAAAACCCGCCACAAAGCACCTTTGCCGCTCCGCAACAACCACCACAGCCTCCGCAATACCATAATGTCTCTCCACCCAACGGCTACAACAACAACAACAAGTGCCCGGCTCCGAAGAGAGCCCAGTACCCACCTCTGCCAGAAACTCTCACGGACATCTTCTCGGCTCTTATGTCCATTAATGTTATACAACTCCCTCCGGAACGGCCCAATTAGAACCCGTCCGTTGATCAGACGAAGTATTGCATGTTCCACAGGCAGCCAGGGCATACTATTGAAGGGTGTTTTCAGTTCAGGGACTTGGTCTATGACCTTCATGAAGGGCATAGAATTGATTGGGCCGAGATGCACAGGGCCATTACAGAAATTAAAGAAAAGAGAAGGCAGGCGCCGAGGCAGCAAGTGTAGCAACAATAGGCACCGCAGCCGCAGCAGCAGCCGCAACAGCAACAGCAGCCGGTTCAAGATTTGGGGATCCATTAGAACCTAATGCCGAACCATCCTCCCGCTCCGCAACCTCAGCCGCCGGCACTGGCTCAGGTTAATGTAGTTCAACCCCCGGCTCCTGACGCCGGGTGGTCCTTTGACGATGACGGC
Source organism: Amorphophallus konjac (assembly GCA_022559845.1). Classification (NCBI taxonomy): domain Eukaryota; kingdom Viridiplantae; phylum Streptophyta; class Magnoliopsida; order Alismatales; family Araceae; genus Amorphophallus; species Amorphophallus konjac. The sequence continues at coordinate 22,310,875 of CM040123.1, read as the reverse complement.
TCTACACCACAAGTCATGGCCCTTCACCACAACTACTGCAATCCTTCTGCTTCCACCATCATCACACCCACACACCAAACCCCTTCTCCATCCGCAAAACCACGTGTTCTCCCATTCACCCCCGCTCCGCTAACCACGCCATCACCCGCGCCTCCATCACGCCCATTACTGGTCACCCCCGCTATCATCACCACGCCTCCGTCTAACCCTTCGCTCATTATGCCTCCGTTAACCTACACACCCCCACCTCCGTCAACGCCCATCGTCATCGCGCCTCCCACTAACCCTTCACCCGTCATCCTACCCCCGCGACCTATTATCGCCACCCCTTCCAATCCCATCATCACCACTCCCCCGCCTTCTTCTACACCACTCATCCACCCCATCGGGCCAATTATACCGTCATCAGGTGCCGTGCCGGCCCGAAATTGCGCCCTTCGGAGTGGGCGTTTGTTTCATCGCAATTATGCTTCTACTTCTAATCCCCAGTCCTCGCAACCGGCTGCCGATCAGGAAGAAGCCGAGCCACTACCGGGTACCCAATATGATCTGCTACATCATTTGGATAGGGTGCCCGCCAAAATATATGTGCTGGAACTCATTAAAAGATCTACCCTTCACCAAGATGCACTAAGAGATTCTTCAGAAGGTGATGGTTAGTGAAGACGTGGCAGTCGACAGTTTACCTACAGTAGTGGCGACTATTTCTAAAGGGCCAGCAATTACATTATCTGAAATCGAGCTTGCACCACCAGAAGCCTGGCAGATGCCGCTTTGCATCACGATTATCTTGAACAAAGTCAGCATTGATGCGGCATTAGTTGACACAGAGGTATCTATCAATGTATGCCCACTCAGCACTCTCAGGGCCTGCAACTTGTCAGAAGAACTTCTACAACCGACCCCCACAACTATAGCTGCATACGATAATTCACGAAGAGCGTGTCACGGGGTTGTTACCATTCAAGCTGAGCTTGGGCCTCTCACCATGCCCATTGAATTCTATGTGCTGGACATTGACCCTATGTTCAAGGCTAGCTTGGGTCGTCCGTGGATCGATACTCTTAGCGCCGTGCCATCCACCGCGCATCAATGCCTCAAGTTCCCTTTTCAAGGGAGGGTGGTTAAAGTCAAAAGCTTATCCACGGTCCAGTCTGTTAAAACTATATCAGAGAAGATTTTGCCCACACTATGGCCCAGTAGTCGGCCCGTTATTTCTGTGCTGGATCTGGACTTCTCTTGGGCCTATGCACCGCGCAAGCCCGCCACTACACCTGTCAACATCAAAGTGAAGCCCCAGATCCGAGATTCCAAGGGCTGGGATATTATATTGAAGTTGGGTTATCAATCGGGGAGAGGCCTCGGTGCGCAGTTACAAGGGCGGACCAAGCCAGTGCCCAAAGGAAGAAAGATGAGTAGGCGGGGTATCGGTTATCGAGAGTCTGCGCTATCAGTTTTGGGTGACTCAGGGCCACTTACCTGGGATTACCACCAGCACTTCGTAAGAGGGCCCCTCCAGCCGGGCACACTGAACCCACAGTCGGTACAGTCTGAGAAGAAGACCACAGCTTGCACAGTTGCCAGTCCGCCTCTGTTGCCGAAGGGGCCAGTAGATGATATGATTGATTACAGCCAGGCCTTCGAAAGGCTATTTTATGAAGATAAAAGCTGCCGAGAGGATAAAGAAATACGGCTTGTGGAGTGGAAGGCGAAGAAGCCAGCTGGCCATCTGTGGGAGAAGGGGAGCTCACCCATTGTCTTTTCTTGGTCTCCCTCCCGTCTCACATCTCTCTTTCAATAGTTGGAATCCATACCCCGTTCACCCCCGATTATGGTCGATCCGTACTTTACAGAAAGACCACCTGAAATTTTGTTTGTTCCTTGTGCATGTGGGCACTGTCCACCCATTGATCTATCAACTCTGTTTACCCCTCCTTCTGATAAGTGTCCATTTTCTATAGTAATTCATTGCATGTACACCATTTTATGTGCATATAATTAGGTAATTATGCATATTTCATAGTTAACATCAACTCCGCATTTAAATTAGAGCTTTCACGTAAATTGATTAATTTGGTGATATTATTTGATAAATTAAAGTTGAGGGTCATGGGTATTAATTCCCCATTGCATAACTATGAGCATTTGAGATTTATGTGCACATTATGGTAATTTTTATGGACTAGATTGTAATTATGTGTGTGCAGGACACCGAAGGTAATTGCAAAAGAAGCAAGGGGCAAAACTGTCATCACAACTTTGACCAAGTCAAATAAAGAATTCAAAATATTTTGGTTGGAGGGAAAAGAAAGTTCAAAATTTTGAATTCAAAGTTTGAAAAGGAGGAATTCAAAGTTTAAGTTTGAAAAGGAGGAAAAGGACATTCAAAGTTTGAATTAAAGGAGAGACATGATGAGCCTTGGGAAATGGAGTGCCTAAAGTCCAAGAAAGGGGGTGCCCACCTACTTTTTCTCTTCCCCATGCATCATATTCTACCTAAATCTCAGCCATCCATCTCCTTTTGATACAATCTTCACCCTCCATTTACCCAACTTTCCCTATAAATAGCCCATGACAAGGAGGAGAAAGGGAGTTCTTCTTTTGGCAATTTTTCTATCCCTCTCCCTCTCACAACTTCTTAGGCCGCCGAGTTCGCCCTCTTCCGTCCCTCTTCTCCTCTTGTTGTCTTCATGAAAGTTCTTTACTTTTAAATCCTCTACAACTTCTTCTTCTGCATCATCTTCTAATTCCTTCTAATTTTCAAGATATTTCGTGTTTTTCACTGTGATGTCCTGTTCATCTCCGAATCAATCTTTCTCTCTGTTCTTCTCCTTATTTCTCCCCCTTCTAGTCATTTTTCTCTCTTACTATCTTCATAAAAGGTCTTTATTTTTAAGTGTTTTACAACTTCTTCTTCTACATCATCTTCCAATTCTTTCTGTTTTGAAATTTATTTTCTATTTTTCAACTTGCTGTCCTGTGATTTCACTGTTCATCTGAGGTGCTAGCTTATGTTATTTCTCTATTTTGAAGCTCTTATGCTCTTCTTTTCTATCTGAGTTCTTCATCAAAGTTCTTCCTCTCTCCCTCCTCTTTGACTTCTTCTTCTTTGGCATCCCCTAATTCTTCTTGGTTTTAAAGTTATTCACCCTCTAAAGACGACTTCAACGAGGAAGGTGACTTCCTCCCGGCGTAGACGACATCTTCCGCAAGGTGGTTCGTGATCCAAGGCCAAGAGAGGACGGCGTTGTCATCACCATTGCTGCTACCATTTTCATATCTCAGGCTCCTTTTATTTTTATTGTTTTAGTTTCAATTTACTTCATTGTAATCTCGTCACATCCTTGTTGTAAGGTTATCTTGCACTTCATGTACTCTTTCTTTTAAGTTAATAAAAAGAGTTATTCCTTTGATCTAGTTCTTGATCTTCTTCCCTCTCTACATCCTTCTTCTATCTCTTCTCTTCACTTCATGTAATTATTTTCTATAGCATAGGCGCATAGTCATAGGTGTTTTTAATTAAGTGTTTGGTTTGTTCATCACTTCACAATTTTCTTTAAGCAAAATAAAATCACAAGTATTTTCTAAAGGACTCCAAAGTTTTTAACTCTAAAAATCTCTTCTTCCCTGTGGATTCGACCTGTGCTTGCCATAGTACTACGTTCTCTTTTGATCATTTTTGTGCGAGTTCAGTTTTAAGATTGTTATACGCGTGTTTTAAACGACGAACTTTCGCGTTATCATCTTCCCCCACTGCTGAACTCCACGAGATGTGGTTTTCATCTTCCGACCCCTTCTTCGATTGCTTCTTCCCCTCTCTATTCCCCCGTCAGCTTCCTCCTCCACCATCTCCTCCCTCCTGCTATATGATCTCCACCGATCTCCAAAAAAAAACGTCGAATTTGAAATGGAGATTTCGGTGGAAGATTACACTATCTTGTCTCCATCATCCTCCCAGGGGCACGAGTCCCCTGCTCCTTTCTTTCCACTAGATTTCCTTTCTCCTAGGTTAGACGTAGGGTCCGTCAAGTCTAGGGAAGTTGAGTCTGTTAAGTCTAGAGAAGTAGGGTCTTGTTCTAGATCATCCAATCCTTCCGAGCCTGAGCCGCGCCCGCTTGCGCGTCATTCCAAATCCATTCCTGATAGGTTCTTGCAGGATCTAGCTCAGCGATATCATGCTCTTCTGAAGTGCCTGGAGTTTGTCGCCACGACGATTGTGATAGAAGATGATGAGGAGCAAGACGGGGTGTAGAGCGATGACGGACTAGGTGATGAAGTCATGGATGAAAAGGACCCGATCGATGATGAGGACAGCAACATAGACGACACTGCCGATTTGTATGCGCAAGGATTAAAGAGATTCGACGAGCCATCGTCGGTGGTGGATGAACCTATGAAGGAAATAAATTTGGGAACTGAAGAAGACCCAAGGCCTGTTATTATTGCCGCTAATCTCCCTCCGTAAGTAGAAGAAGATCTGATCAAAGTTCTAAGGAAGTATAGTGATTCTTTTGCCTGGTTTTATGAGGACATGTCGGGTCTTGACCCCTCCTTGGTGGAACACCGACTTGTACTTAAACCAGGGGCAACACTAGTGAAATAAAGGTCAAGAAGATTTCACCCCCACATGGCCTTAAGGATTAAAGAAGAGGTCGACAAATTGTACAAGGCCAGGTTCATTAGAGTCGTCTTATATCCCCAGTGGGTGGCGAACATAGTCCTTGTCATCAAGAAGGATGGAAAAGTGCATATTTGCATTGATTTCAGGGATCTTAACAAAGCATATCCAAAAGATGATTTCCCGCCGCCTCACATAGATGTCTTGGTGGATAACACCGCCGGGTACGAAGCTTTATCATTCATGGATGGTTATTCAGGTTATAACCAGATCCGTCTCGCTCCCGAAGATCAAGATAAAACCTCCTTCACCACGCCCTGGGGCACGTATTGTTACATGGTTATGCCATTCGATCTGAAGAACGCAGGTGCCACATACCAAAGGGCGATGGTGACTATATTCCACGACATGATGCATATCTATATGGAAGCTTACGTGGATGACATCCTGGTGAAGTCGAGAACAAAAGAAGAACACCCCGCTATTCTGGCTAAGGTGCTGCAGAGAGCTAGGGAGTACAAGCTGAAAATGAATCCGAAGAAGTGTGTTTTCGGAGTTTCTTCAGGAAAGTTGCTAGGCTTCATAGTTAGCAAACGGGGGATCCAGATTGATCATAATAAAGCAAAGGCCGTCATGGGCATGCCTCCGCCAAAGAATATTACGGAACTTTGAGGGCTGATTGGTAGATTACAATTCATCAGAAGATTTATATCCCAACATTCTCAGAGGTGTCGCCCGTTTTATGAATTGCTAAAGGCGGGAGTCAAGTTTGAATGGAACAAAGATTGTCGAAAGGCCTATGAGGACCTAAAGGAATATCTATCCAATCCCTCGGTTCTGCAACCTCCTATCCCTAGGAAACCCCTAATCCTATACATCTCGGTCATTGAGGACTACTTAGGGGTAGTTTTAGCACAAGTAGACGATGAAGGAAAGAGCTGGCAGCTTATTACCTCTCCAGGTTGTTTAACCTGGCAGAGGCCAAATACACCGCTATGGAGAAGACTTGTGCCGCCTTAGTGTGGGTAGCTTAGAAACTTAAGCATTACTTCCTAGCCCACCCAGTTAGGTTGATCTCTAGAATGGACCCGATCCGTTATCTCCTAGAAAAGCCTGTCCTTTCTAATAGGTTAGCTCGCTGGCAGAGCTTCCTCTCTCAGTTCGACATCACCTTCGTCGTTCAGAAGGCAGTCAAAGGATATGCCATCGCTGAGCATCTTGCCCATCTTCCCATTCCATGCACAGATTCTATTCAAGATGGTTTCCCTGATGAGCATCTCTATGTCCTTACTCATCATCCCTTCTGGTCTCTGCACTTCGATGGTGCGCTCAATTCTCAGGGCCGAGGGATAGGCGCCGTTCTGCTCACTCCGGAAGGGGTGACGATTCCCTTTGCTTATCAACTCCGATTTCCTACTACCAACAACATCACCGAGTATGAGGCTCTCCTAGCTGGATTGAAGCACGCCTACCTCTTAGGCGCGCACCACTTGAAGATTATAGGAGACTCTCAGCTCGTCCTGCGGCAGGTGCTATCCACTTACCACACCCGTGACCCAAAGCTCAAGCCATATCAAGGCTTGGTCACGCTCCTTGCTAGGCAATTCCGTAAGTTGATCTACATCCATACTTCTCGATCCCAGAACATTCTCGCTGATGCCCTAGCATCACTTGCTTCCTCTATGTCTTTCCCTCTCAGTCGGAGTACTGAGACTATCGTCGTTCAGAGACTGGACGCACCCTCTCTTCAGGATCCTGGGTATGTCAACCTTAGGAAAACTGTAGAGGCAAGGGCTGAGAAGGAAGATCTCAAGTAAGTATCTTTGACGGAACTAGAAGAGATCTTGGAGGAAGAAGAATTGCCATGGTACCACGAAATCAAGTTGTATTGCAAGGATGGATCGTTCCCAGAAGGGGCAAATGTCGAGCAACGCAAGGCAATAAGAAGAGCCGCCTCAAGGTATACTATTGTTGCAGGAGAACTATACAGGCGCGCTACTAATGGGATGCTCATGAGATGCTTGGACGATGATGAAGTTTGGAAGGTGGCCGAAGCAGCCCATTCTAGTGAGTGTGGAGGTCATGTCAATGGCCAGGCTCTAACAAAGAAGATTCTTAGGTAGGGTTATTATTGGCCCACTCTAGAGGAAGATTGCTCCCTCTATGTCCAGAGGTGTCTTAAATGCCAACTCCACGCTGATAAGATTCATGCTCCAGCTTCATCCCTACATCCCCTTTCTGCTCCTTGGCCGTTTTCCATGTGGGCGTTTGACGTCGTTGGCCCGCTCGGTGATCCCAATTCTCAGACCAAACAAAAATCCTTCATCCTTACCGCCACTGAGTATTTCACCAAGTGGGCTGAAATCGAAGCATATGCGGAGATTAAAGCTACCACGGTGTGCCGCTTCATCATGAAGAATATCATCTCACGATTCGAAGTGCCAAGTAGCATCATCACCGACAACGGACCTCAGTTCGTCGCTCAAGAGCTCAATGACCTATGTAAGAAGTTCAATATTACATTGCATCATTCATCTCCATATTACCCACAAGGTAATGGTCAAGCCGAAGCCACTAATAAAACCCTTCTCAAAATCATAAAGAAAACATGTGAATCTCACAAATTCTCTGATTGGCCAGAAAGATTAGTGGAAGCTCTATGGACTTACCGCACCTCCGTCTGTACTCCCATGGGGCAAACCCCCTACGCTCTCACTTACAAGATGGAGGCGGTGCTCCCATATGAGATCCTGATCCCTTCCCTAAGGGTACAGCTCGATAAGGAACTTAATCTCGATGAACGTCGAGAGACGTTGCTCGTTGAGTTGGAGCTCTTAGATGAAAAGAGGATGAATGCGGCCGACCACGTGTCCGTTTATGAAAAGAGGGTTTCGCGTTACTTTCAAAAGAAGGTAATTGAGCGCAAATTTCAAAAGGTGATATGGTTTTGAAACGCAAGTTCATTCGATCTGCAGGTCCTAGGTCTAAATTACATCCAAACTGGGAAGGGCCGTTCGTTGTCAAAGAGGCTTATCCAGGGAATGCTTACCGCTTAATAAATGTAGAAGGTGAGGAGCTCGCTCACTCTTGGAATGGGTTGTATCTTAAGCGTTTCTTTCCTTAGAGTTAACCAGTGCCACCCCGGTAGCAAGGTGTCCTTTCCCTTTCACCCTGAAGGAGGACCCCGAGCACGGTAATCACACACTACACGACGTCCCTGGTCGGGTTTTCAACTTTGTAAACACCATTTCTCCTTTGCCATGCTTGGGGGAAAGTCAAAGTCCCTGTTCGTTTCTCTCTTCGGCAGAATCCAGGGGCAAGAGGTGAATAAGGGGGCGACAACCAATCTAGACACCCTGGCGAGAGGAGGTCTCAAATATGGGCAGCCCGTTATGACCTGACGCCACAAGGAAACAAAAAAGCAAAGCAAAGGAGCGATCATCATGACAAGAAGCAAAGATTATCTTGAAAGTCCATCAATTATAATTCCAAAGCTCCAAGGAAAATGAAAAAAGCTAGGCATGGCAAGAGTGGCAGTACAGTTTCCCCGCGGGACGTTATGAGCCCGGTCGTATGCGTGCCTAGAGTGGACAAAGGTTCGATGACGGACACAAAGCTCTAGTACAACAGACCGAGTCTCCGAATGGGTTGTCCCAGAGAGGAACTCAAGCCCTAAAAACTTCTATACTTGGCCTAAGCTTACCCCCATGTTCTATTTTCTTTTAGGACTAAGACAAATACCCTGGGTATGGCCTCTAATAGAAGCACCGTCACGTAAGTTGGGCCGTGGCCAGGGGTTGTCACCTCTATCGCACGCCAACCTCGGAAACTCTCGATGGAATAAGGAGGACCCACGTTTCTAGGGGAGCACTGGTTTTCAAAATCTAAAAAAAAAATCGTATATTTCAAAATCTAAAAAAAATCAAATATTTCAAAATCCAAAAAATCACATATTTCAAAAAAAATCATATATTTCAAAATCTAAAAAATCAAATATTTTAAAATCCAAAAAAATCATATATTTCAAAACTCTAAAAACATCAGATATTTTCAAAATCTCACAAAAATCCAAATATTTGCAAAACTCCAAAAATACCATCATGAGCATCACATGCATTGCATTGTTTCCAGAGTATGTTTTTTTCCGCCTATTTGATAAGGCTCCACCCCTTGACCAAATATCAAGAATGGTTAGCTCTCTAACTTGCTTCGGGCAAGGGGTTGAGTCTAAGAACATATCTAACTTGCTTTATGTCTAAGTGTGTGCAGAATGCAAGTTCAAGCCCCGGATTCAAGCCCACACACAAATCAACAGGTTCTGGCACTGTAACGGTCTATTCTTGGACCGTCACATCCTTCTAACGGTCCATTAGTCGGCCGTCACTCTCTCCCGAAGTTCAAAACTCATTTGTTCTCAGTAAACTCTCCCTGACGCGTCTACATTAGACCGTTACCTCACTGTGGCGGCCTATTCTTAGACCGTTACACTCTCCCGAGAAAAAGAAAACTCAGTTTTTTGATCTCACCCTTCTGACGGCTCATCGTAAGACCGTCAGGGTGTTGTGGCGGCCCTACATAAGACCGTTACATTCCCCAGAAACTCTGTTTTCTAGAATGTTTGGACCCAATCAAGCAACAAATTCATATTTCATCAACTAAGGTACTTCCATGTCATTCAATTGAACTCAATGACACATAAAATTGGTTGGTAACTTCAATTTCATTACATTCTCAAGAAAGCTCAAACTACATTCAATTTTTTATCCGCATGAGGCCGGATCTTGAGTAGTTCCTTCACATAGGCGCGGCGTTCCTCGTCGTCTTCTTCCACTTCTTCTTGCCACGGGCGCACTTTGCTGATCTCCCGTCTGATCAGAGCGTTTCGGATTGCTCTTTCATCTTCCTCGGTCCCCATCTTCCTAGCTTGAAGGGGAGGGAAATGTGATAGTGCAGGAACCACGGTACGGGGTAGCCCGATTTGAAGATGGCACCGGTGCGGGTTGTAGATCGCCATGATAGTGTCCCCCACTTGCTGTAGATCAAGGCCTAGTCACCGTGGTACTTTGAGCAAGGTGCTCCGAAGAACTCTTGGATACATCGTGAACTTCTCTATTGGCAAGGTATTGAGGAAGAGGCGCCAATCGTCCCGTTTTTTCTTGTCCGCGGTCCGGCATCCAACCTGCGAAGAGAATCCAAAGGCACCTCCAATGAAGAATAAAGGGTGGCTCCCAAAGATCCGGCTAACTGAAGGAATATCTCCCTTGGATTGAAATTTGATTCTCACTCTCATCCAACACTCAAGGAGTATCATTGAGCCGAATAGAGGTCCTCCTAAGCAAGCTGAGCTAAGCCCTTCATAAAGATATGAAAGGACCGCTTGAGAAATGGATAATCCCCGCCATAAATCACTGACGATGCTAAGATTTTGGATATCTAGGAGGTGGTCGGTGGTAGTAAAAAGGAACACTCCGCACAAGCAAACCGATATGGCTTTAGCTATGGCTTCATATCTCTCCCACTTATTCTTGCAATGAGAGACTATCCATTGAGCCATGGGTATCAAGTGAATGTGGCATGGGCTGATCATTGTCCTAACATCCTTTGGATTATGGATGAAATCACTTAGAATCAAGGAGGGGTCTATTGCTTCCATCGTATGGCACATTAAGTCTTCATCTCCCACTTTTGTCTTAGGGAGGCTAGGTAGGTCTCTACCTCCACTAATAGGACCGTGGCTTCGAAGGAAGGGAAGAGGAATGTATGAGTTTGTGGGTGCCAAAGCTCTATGAGGGCTGAGATGCTTGCCCAATACAAGGATAATTTATGGAAATTCTTGGCCAAGACTAATAAAGGTTGGAGATGCCATGCCCTAAGGATTGGGGTCACTTCTAAAGGGAGTTCTTTTATCATTGGAGCCATCCTCTTCAGGGCGGAATAGCACCTTGGACCGGGAAGAAGCTAAGGAGAAACAAAAAGAAGAGGAAACAAAGAGAAGAGGATCATGAGAAGGAAAGTGCAGAAATTTATGGTTTGGATTGAAATTGCCACTTAACTCTCTTGAAGAACTTGAGCTTATGTGTTTGGGGATGGAGGTTAGTCTCTGCAGCTCCCCATGCTTCTTCCTAGCTGCCTTAGGGTCGGTATAAACCCTCTCCTTCATGGCAATAGCTCCAAAGCTTCTCTTCATAATGTTCTTTGATGAATAGATGGAGTTTCTGAACTTAGGGCAGAAAATTGGATGGAGCTGCGAATTTGGGGTTTGATCCTACTTATAAAGGTTTGATTTTGATGTTGGAGTGTTAGGATTTGGGCTAGGAAGCCTTATCCTAGATCTGGATGAGTTCTAGTGCAGTTTAAGCCTCCTTTGCCTCAAGTTCGGGCTCTCACGGGAGAATCCGTCTCAGATTCCACAGGTTTTCTCTGACGGTTCATCGTAGGACCGTCACAGATTTGTGGCGCTCCATCATTAGGCCGTCATATCTCGTCATCAGCTGCCCTTTCTTCACTTTCTCTGACGGCTGCATAGTGACGCGTCACGGTCCCCTGGTGGTCTTAATATAGACCGTTACATGGTCTGCACAGGTTTTAGTTAAATTTTGTTCTTCTATCAAACCTGCCAGTCCCCTGTCTCGCTCTGTCTCTGTCTAAACCTGTTCATCCACACATCCATGCATTCAGTCACACACACATTCACGTAATAAAAACAATAACAAAAACACAAAAAGATTTTCATTTTTTTTTCATTCCATTCATCATTTACATAGTCATGTACAAGTGTAAAGGAAAAGAAAATAAGAGTACAAGTCACTCGGCCGGTCTGTCTCCCGGGCCGTCGCTATCACCGGTACCCTCGTGCCGCTTTGCTGGCGGCTCCATAACACTGCTCTCTTCTCCCCGCTACCGTCTCTGCTCCGCCTCCTCATTCCTCCGCTGGCCGGAAGAACTGGCAAGAAAATTCGCAACTGACCCGCTCGGGGCGACGCTCCGAACGCCACTCCGTGCTCCGCTCTGGGAGGCGCTCCTCTCTGGTCCGCGGCCCATCATCCGTACGGTCCTCTCCATCGTCCGCAGCTCGATCTTCAGCTCAAAGATCTGATGTCGTAACTCCCTGGCCTCGGTCCGGTAACGCTCCAGGTCCGCTATCCCAGTGCGAAGTCTCTCTGCATTGGCACGTGCCTGTGCCAACTCCGCTCGGAGTCTCGCTGTCTCCGACCGTCCTCGCTCTGCCTCGGCTAAAGCAGCGGTCAGCTCTCTCGCCTGCATTTAGCATTCATCATAGTCAGTCAATTAGGCATTTTGCATAATCTTAAGCATTTGAGTCTAAGGGGAACTCAGTTGATTTCTTACCCGCTCCGCGAGGGTAGCCTCGGCGTCCTCGGCCCGAGCAACCGCCCGAGCGAACTCCGCATCTCGAGCAGCTCTACCTCCCGTAGGCTGTGAGGAGGAGGATGGAGCATCTGGTCCCGCTCTCTGCGCTCCCTCGGCCCGCTGCATTTAAAAGTCAATCAGTTTGCATAATCATAATCATGAGCATTTAAGTCCAAGGTTTAGAAAACTCACCAAGAGCTCCAAAGCTGTCCGGTACTCATCCCGCTGCTGGATCGTGGCGTGGAGGAGCCCCTCGAGCTTGGCAATCCGTCCCTGTGGGTCTAGTTGCATTTAGAAAATAAGTGTCAATGCATATAGGATTCAATTAAATTAAATAGACAAGAGTTTGAGTTTAGAAGTTCATACCGGTCATCGGGTGCCTCTGAACACCTGGTCACCGTACCGCTGGGAGTAGGCCTTGAGGTAGGCCTCGTCGCTGTTGGCTTGCTCTTTTACAGCTCGGCCCTTCTTATTCCAATCATGCATGTACTTCGCCTTCCGGGCACACCAGTCGATATCTCCGCTAATGCCCTTTGAAGACTTCCCAGAGCACTCGTCATTCCTGCGTGGGAATGTTACCTCCAGCTGATGAACTCCCCGTGTCCTCAAGATCAGGCGGTAGTGCAAGGGCTCGATGACGTTGATGCAATGCAACCAGATGTCTTGCCCGCTGTATGCCAAGGAAGCCTTGACCCACGGCTGTCCCCCGTAGCCCTCGTCCCGATATGGTGTCCAGCGCACCTGAAAAGGCAATTGAGTCCATGTCAGCATTTAGAAGCATTTAGCAGCATTTCAAGGCATTCAATCATATAGAAAAGAGTTTAAGTTCAGGAGCTTACCGATGCGTACGGGAACGAATCTATATCGTCCTGAATGGCTCAGGTCAGTCTGCTGATCGATCCTGTGTCCCTCGCGACAATCCACCGCCTCGCGATGGGGATCCGCCCAGGATGCATCTGAGTACCTCACCCAATCTCTGGAAGGTAGAGGAAGCTCCATATCTGCATTTTAGAAGTCAAGTGTCAGCATATAGTAGTCAAAAGTATATAAAAGCATTTTTTTAGAATTTAGCATTTACCTGTAGGAAAGGCGAGAAGCCGCCCAACATCGTCTGCCGATCGGTCGTGCTCAGGGACTCGAACAGGAAGGCGAGCACCACCGCTCCCCATGCGTATCTGCCCACTCTGCTAAGATCCTCCAGCAAAGGCAGGAGCCGGCAGCTAATCACATCTGCTCTGGTCGGGAACAAAAGCTTCCCGAACAATAAGATCAAGAAGCGTCTCAGAACTCTATCTCCCTCTGGTCCCGCCTCCGCTGCTACTCTCAGGCGGACCTGCTCAATCACTCTATCCAGGTGCTGCTCTGGAAGCTCCCCGACTGCGATAGCTGCTCCTCGCAGACCCAGGCCGTCCTGGAGTCTCGATCGTGATAACTGGGACGATGGATGCCCTGGCCTCACCAAGTCCAGCCCCAGCAGCTCCTGGACTAGCTCCCGGTAGTCTCCGTAGGTCCAGCCTGTCACTGCTGCTCCATGGACCCTCAAGCATGTGATCCTGGCTATGTCCTCCAATGTTGGGATCATATGACCCCATGGGAAGATGAATGCTCGGCTGATTGGATCCCATCACTCGTGCAAAGCGTACAACAATGGCGTGTCCATTCTTGTCACTTCTATGCTGAGGACTTCCCCGAAGCCCATAGCAGCTAGCCTCTCTCTCTGATACTCTGGCAGTGCCTGGTACACCGCCCTGATCTAAAGCCAAGAAATCTTGGTTCTTCTTTTCCCCTGCATACATGTAGAACATAAGGTAGTCATTTCATTAGTTCAAATTCATTGCATTTAACATGAATAAAAAAATTGAATAAGCAAAACCCCCCAAAAAAAATCATTTCTGGCTCTGGTTTCTCTGACGGCCATGTTCTGGCGCGTCATAGAGCTCTGATGCACCATATATGGCGCGTCAGGTTCTGTGACGGTCGCTGGAACGACCGTCACGTTCTCCCCTATAGGGCATCATCTTCTTCGTTCCCCCAGCCTGTGGAATTGGCCAGAATGGCCTACAATCGATCCCAATGGGTCCCCAGACCCATTTTCTCCCCCTCAATCACACATGCATGCATAAAAATTGAATTTTTAAGGGTTTTTAGGGTGGGAGCCTACCTCACGGTCTCAGCCTCATTTTCTCTTCTCCAGCGCCGTGGTCCCTTCTTCGCCGCCGGTGGCCTCCTCTACAACATCTTCTCCTTCTTCTCCGGCCGTGGGAGGGTCTTCCTCCGCCGTTTGCTCCACCGCCGCCGCCGGTTGCTCGTCCGCCACCGGGGGAATGTTTTCCCAGGCTATGCGATCCTGGCATCTTTTGATTGCTAGTTTCTTCTTCCCCTTCTCTCTCGCCATTGGTGGCCGGGGGAGCTCGTCGCCGGACATCATCGCCGGTGGGTTTTGGGGCTCGGTGTGGTTGGGCGTTGTTCGCGTTTGAGGCGTTTGAATGAATGAGAGAGGGAGAGACCGATCGGTTTATTTTTTTTTTGAACTCCCAGGAAATGTAACGGTGTATCGAAGGACCATCACAGGCTCTGACGCAAGGTTGTTAGACCGTCAGGTGAGTTCAGTCGCTTATTTTGAAAATTGTGAACCGACGCTGCGTGACGGGTCATCTTTCGACCGTCACATGATTGTGGCGCTCCTTTAGTAGACCGTCAGGATCTTTGATGGATGATAATGCCCTATTTCATGCTTGAGTAAATATTGTGCTTTCAAATCCTTATCTTATCAATAAAATTCATGCCTCGTTTCATGCTTTATTCATATTATTGTTGGCTAACTCCTTTCTATGGATAAAATCACGAAAGCCATCGTACTTCAGCTATTCGCCGCACAGGTGAGTCAGGTATAGTATCTCGATCCTATATCCCTTAATGCATTACTATATGTTATCTATGATATATTATCTCGAGAACCGGCTGGTCATTCATGTGCTCTGGGATCTGATGTTCCCCTTAAACAAAAACGATGATGATCTAGGTGCACATGTTTAATCGTTGGATAGGCCATTAGGTTGGAAAAGCTTGGGGACGATGGTTCTGTCTTGCACGCCGTGGTTGCAGATGGTGTTCTGACCCTGGTTTCTCCGGTCTAGCAATACTATTCTCGAGTATCTTCTTATTTTATCTTTCTTGGTATTTGTTTTAATGATTTCTTCTTTCCTTTAGCCCATCATGCATCATACACATCTTTGAGCATTCACGAGCCTTCATCTGTCCAAGGTATCTCGGTGATGGTGGATAATTACGTCCATGATCTCGATGAGGAGAATAATCCACTCTGAATTGGAAGGTTTTCTTCGGTCTATTCACTCGATCTGGTTAGCTGAGATTCCTGTCTGGAGTTTAGTTAATCGTCTCTTTCCTTTTCGTTGCTCCGGTCGCTGGCCGTGTTTTCCTTTCTTTAGTTGTTAGTTCTCCAGACATGCGTCATTTGGTTAGCCTTTCCTTGTGGCTATTTCAAAGTTTCCTAGAAAATTCTTATCGCTTGTTGGTTGAGGACGGGTGTCGTTTGCCTTAACGCCCGCTTTTCACTCCGCTCCGCTTCATTGTCTGCTTCATCTCCATGTTCCATTTCGCTTTCGCTTCACCTCCGCTCGCTCCCCTGCAAAGAGGACGTTAAGGAGGGGCATCTGTTGACACCGTTTTATGACCAATAAGTTGGGTCATCTCCTTGTTCATTCTAATGATGCTCCGAGTTGTTCACCTTTATTGAGCCATCTTGGTCAATTTGAGGTTTATTTCATGGGTCATGTCTCCTTGGTTGGGTCTGGTTCCTTGTCCTTTCCCGCTGGACGAAGTTTAGCAAACCTTCATTTTGCTTATCACTCCCTTGTCTCTAACGCGTCATTCCTAGTGCGCCACATATGTTGTAACGCACCTATCTCAGACTGTTACCTCATCTCAGAGTCCTCAAGCCTGTGGCTTCTTTTCAAGCTTATCTTTTATCAGATCCATTAAGTGTGACGGCTTATCATGCAACTGTTACCACATCTCTGACGCACCTCCTTATGGCCATTACATCCTTGCAGAGTCCTATGTTTGAAAACTTCGCCTGTTGATCTTATCTTTAGTGGATAAGGTTCTGTGACGGTCCATTCCTGGGGCGTTACATTACTGTGACGGTCTATCGTGCAGCCGTTACATCAAACAGAGAGTTCTAGCAGAACTGCTCTTTCTCTGCTACTCCGTGGCCGAATTAAGAGTTTGATCTGATGATTTCTCCCTCAAATCTAATCCTCAGAACCTTCTGTCTGTTTCTATGGACTCTTGGGAGTATTATCTTCAAGAGTTTGCTAAGAAACGTCCTACTTTCTAGCTGGATTATCTCTTACTCGACCAGAGAGTTTGAGGGTCTATAAATAGAACCCTTGACTTCATGGCTTGGAGAGGAGACATCTGGAGTTCGCGTCGAAGTGCTGCTGCATCCTGGAGCTAGAACCAATCAAGGAGATCTGCTTCCCACGTCCATCTTCTTCCAAAGTCCAGGGAGTATTGGTTTCAAGGGTTTAGTTCAGTCAAGTTGTCTTCTTAGTCCATTTCTCCCCCCTCCAAGCATCATAGCATCCTTCCCTCTTCTTCTCTCACGTTTTTGCATCTGCTGCACTCATCTAAACATCCTTCCCATCTTTTAAAACGCCCCAGAGGGGTTTAAAAAAAAACAACCTCCCCGGTATTTCCCTCTCCCTTTGCATGCTTTTGAGTCCTTTTGGTTTATTGATACTACTCTTGCTCTAGGGCTAATCTGGGTTGTTTTCTTTGTGTTCTACACTCTTTTGCAGGTTTACAGAGTCCACAGCACGAGGCCCAAGCTTTCTAGCCGGCTGGAAGGCTTGGAGATCAAAGATTCCTAAGTTCCTCTTCTGCAGATCTCTGACGGTCTACTACAGGCGCGTTAGAGTCACGTAGCGGCTTATCGTGGGGCCGTCACACTCTCGTGGCGCATCATCATTCGACCGTTACGCTTCACAGAGCTGCAGTTATTTCTCTCTCCTGTGGGCGGGTGTTTCATCCACCTATTCTAAGGTATTTCTCATGTCTTTGGCTTGTTTATTACCTTAGTGGCGATCACATCTTTCCTTAGTTTGGGCACTAGCTATCTCTTTCATCATATATCTTTCTTTTACTTGCTTGTTCCACCTATACGGTGTGTTTTCCTTTACTTCCTTGCTCCACGCCCCGCCGTGTGTTTTTCTTTATTTCTTTTATTCATGATAGAGATAGCATGCCCATGCTAGATTTTATGCTGATTGCCTAGGTTCATGTTGCACATGTTCATAGCTTGAGTGATTTTACTGTTGTTCGTCTTGTTCATTATAGTTGAGATCATATCCATCTTGCAAGATAAGGAACACATAATAACCAATAGGGATGAGCATGGAGATTTGTCTCCCTACCTCAATGGAGCACGAGCTCCGCCGAAACGCCACCGAACGCGAAGAAGAAGCTTTTAGAACCCTCGTTCCTTCACGAAATCCCACGAGCCGTATGCCGCCACGATCGCCTCGTCGCCGCCACGTCGTCGCCTCACACCCGTCTGCAACCGGAGAGGGGCGCCGCCGTGGTCACGTCGGACAAAGAGGGAGAGGAAGGGGGCGGTCGCTCACGGGAGGAAGAAGGAAAAGGAGAAAGAATAAGAAAGGGAAAAAGAAAAAGAAAATAGGGGTTTATATAGAAAATCTGAATTTTCCAAAAAAATACGAAAAAAATAGAAAAATATACCGCCGCGATCGTTGGAACACGCTGATCGCCGTGGTACCATCCCTGAGTAAGTGAACAACTCGGTTTACCCGCTATGGGGTTCCGTAGGTCCTGTCAGGGAGAAACGCGGGAAACCGTGGAACACGTTCCGGGACCTCCGAAACTGATCCGAAATACACGGATCCGAACCCGAAAGATATCCAAAAAATAACTCCAAGCACAACCACAGTAAATTCTCTGAGAAAATAAATCTGGGACCTAAAAGAAGGATCCGAAAGGTCCAGGATATTATAGAGGGGGGCGTGGTGCGCTTACGGGAAGGAGAAAGAAGAAGGAGAAGAAGAAGAAAGAAGAAAAGGAGAAAAAGAAAAGGAAAAGACATGGCTATTTATAGAAAATATGCAAAATACCAAAAATATAAAAATTAGAAAAATATATTTCCACGATCCTCGGAACATGCTCAACGCACTGTTACAGTCCCGGAGGAGGAGAACGCAACGGTCTGCCCGCAATAGCGTTCCGCAGGTCCGTCAGGGAAAAACACGCGTAAATCACAAAACACGCTCCGGGACCCCCAAAAGTGATCTGAAACTCACTGATCCAGATCCTAAAAAATGACCGAAAAACTCGGGACATTACAGCCCTCCCCCCTTAAACAAATTTCGTCCTCAAAATTAAGGACAAGACACAGGGACAGGGGAGAAGACTCACCCGAACAAATAAGGATACAACTGCCGCATCTCATCCTCATGCTCCCACGACGCCTCACCACCGGAGTGACGCTGCCAGACTACCTTAACCAAAGGGATAACCTTGCTCCGCAGGTGCTACTCACGCCGATCCTCGATGCGGATAGGGTACTCCGGAAGGGACAAGTCTGGGGTCACCTCGGGCCAAACGGAATCTCCAGAACGTGGGAATCATCGGGCATATACCTCCGCAGCATGGACACATGAAACACATCATGCATCGCAGATAGCTCTGGGGGTAATTGCAACCGATATGCAACTTCACCAATACGCTCGATAATGAGAAAAGGACCAATGTAGCGGGGACTCAACTTTCCACGCCTGTCGAAGCGCATCACACCCTTCATGGGAGAAACTCTCAAGAACACCCGATCTCCCACAGAAAAGCTGAGAGGTTGTCTCCTCCGATCGGCATAGCTCTTCTGTCGGCTCTATGCCGCCAACATCTTCTGCCGAACAAGATGCACCACCTCAGTACACTGCTCCACCATATCCGGTCCTGTCAGGACACGCTCTCCCACCTCGAACCAATCAAGCGGAGTCCGACAAGGTAATCCGTACAACACCTCGTACGGAGCCATACCAATGCTCGAATGATAGCCATTGTTGTAGGCAAACTCCACTAACGGTAAATGGTGGATCCAACTCCCTTGCCACTCTAGGCAACACGACCTCAACATGTCCTCCAAAATCTGGATGGTCCTCTCAGATTGACCGTCCGACTGAGGATGGTACGCTGAGCTAAACAGTAACTCAGTGCCTAGAGCTCAATGGAAGCTTCTCCAGAATCCAGAAGTGAAGCGAGGATCGCGATCTGACACAAAGGAGATGGGAACTCCATGCAATGGGATGATCTGCTCCACATACAAACGGGCCAAACGATGCACACTCCAACTGACCTTGATCGGTAACAACCGAGCCGTCTTTGTCAGCCTATCCACCAGTAACCAGATACTATCATGTCCACTGGATGTCCTCGGTAACCCAACCACGAAATCAGTGGTCACGTGGTCCCACTTCCACGCGGGAATCTTCAAGGACTGAAGTGTACCTCCCGGTCGCTGGTGCTCCGCCTTCACCTGCTGACAAATCAAGCACCTGGCCACAAACTCTGCAACATCTCTCTTCATATCAGGCCACCAAAACTGCCTCTTCAAATTCTGGTACATCTTCGCCGATCCAGGGTGCACGGCATACCGACTCCCATGAGCCTCTCGCAACACCGCGCGCCTCGTCTGCTCCTCGACTGGGACGTACAACCTACCTCGGAACCTCACAGCTCCATCCTCACCAAACTCCACCTCGGCCATCGACAAAATCTGAGGTAGCTCAGGGTCCGCACGCTGAGCCTAAGTCACCTGACGAAGATCAGCTAGCGTGACAGTCAAGCTCGCAAGAACAGCCAAACCCTGATCCCGAGGGATCTTAAGCCTAAAAGTCATGGCCGGTACCTGCTCCCATAACCTCCACTTCTGTAACAACATCTGACTGACCACCACCTTCCTACTCAAGGCGTCAGCCACAACATTCATCCTGCCAGGCTGATACGACAGAGTAAAATCATAATCCTTCATGTACTCCATCCACCTCCTCTGCCTGAGGTTAAGATCCTTCTGGGTAAACACATACCTCAAACTCTGATGGTCAGTGAACATCTCGAACTTCTCGCTGTACAAATAGTGCCTCCAGATCTTCAGAGCGAAAATCACCGCCGCCAACTCAAGATCATGAGTAGGGTAGTTCTCCTCATGTGGCTTCAACTGCCAAGACGCATAAGCCACCACTCTACCATGCTGCATCAGCACAGCACCTAAACCTACCGGGGAAGCATCCGTATACACCATAAAACCTCCCGATCCAGAAGGCAACACCAACACCGGAGCAGTCGTGAGCAATCTCTTCAGCTCCATGAAGCTCTGCTCACACTCCTCCGTCCAGACAAACGACACATCCATCCGCGTAAGCCTGGTCTTCGGGGCCACAATACAGGAAAAATGCTGGATGAATCTCTAGCCTGCGAGCCCCAAAAAGCTCCAAATCTCGTGACGGAACTTGGTCTCGGCCACTACACCACAGCCTCGACCTTGGTCAGGTCCACGGAAACACCATCACCAGAAATCACGTGCTCCAAGAAGTGCACCTCTTGCTGCCAAAATTCACACTTGCTGAGCTTGGCATACAACTGGTGATCCCGCAAGGTCTGCAACACCATCCTCAAATGATGCACATGCTCCTCAGCAGACCGCGAATACACGAGGATGTCGTCCACAAACACGACCACAAATTGGTCTAGGTACGGACGGAACACCCTATGCATCAAATCCATAAACGTCGCGGGGGCATTGGTGAGCCCAAACGGCATCACCAAGAACTCATAATGCCCATACCTCGAGCGAAAAGTAGTCTTCTCCACATCAGACTCTCGAATCCGTAGCTGATAATAACCCGACCTCAAATCGATCCGCGAAAACACCCGGGCTGACTGAAGCTGATCAAACAAGTCGTCAATCCGAGGCAACGGATACTTGTTCTTAACAGTCGCCTGGTTCAACTGCCGGTAGTCGATGCACAACCTCAGACTACCATCTTTCTTCTTCACGAACAACACCGGCGCACCCCAAGGGGAAAAACTAGGACGAATGTACCCCTTGGCCAGCAACTCCTGCAATTACGCCTTCAACTCTCTCAACTCCGCAGGCGCCATATGATAAGGGGCCTTCGACATAGGCGCCGTACCTGGTACCACCTCAATCATGAAATAAATCTCTCACTGTGGTGGCAACCTTGGCAACTCCTCGGGAAAAACATTGAAAAACTCGCACACAATTGGGATATCCTCCACATCCGAACACTGCCGATCGATCAAAACCACAGAAGCAAGAAAACCTTGACAACCCTTGTCAAGCAGTCTACGAGCCTTAATGGCCGAAATAAGAAAGCGGGAGGAGGAAGATCGGATACCTTGGAAATAGAAGGTGGGTCCACGAAGTTACCAGAAGTAGACCCTCTTCAAGCCGCAATCCACCATGGCATGATGGGCCTCGAGCCAATCCATGCCTAAGATCACATCAAAGTCCTGAAGCGGCAATGCATAATCCCTTTCCAGTAGGTTCTGCCCATCCACCCACACAGGCACCTTCTCAAAGAAGTATGGGGTGAGCATGAAATCACCGGTAGGTAACTCCACTACCAGGTCACAGGACACCTCAGTCGCCGACTCCTCGGTACTCTGAGCAAAATCCTCCGAAATGAACGAATGTAACACACCAGAATCAAACAAAACTCAAGCCGCACAACACAAAATCAAAATAGTACCTTCCACCAACTGTGACGCCTCAGCCTCTGCTCTGGTCATGTGGGTAACTCTGCCTCGGGATCTCTGCCTCCCTGTGGTAGCTGACCAAGCCAACTGAGGATGCTGCTGGTACTACTGCTGGTACTGCTGCGGCTGTGGTGGTAACTGCTGGGGCTAAAATTGCTGCTGCTGCTGAAACTCGTGCGGCTGACGTAATCTCTGCGAACAGTCACGTGCCATATGCCCTGGCTGGTCACACCTGAAGCAAACCACGGGCACCGTGCACTGCCTGCCTGGATGAGAATCGCCACACCGAGGACACCGGCCACGAGAACCACTCACTGAACCCTGGCGCTGGAACTGGGTAGGCTGCTGAACACTACCCACTGACTGCTGCCCCTGATCTCTACTATCTCGGCGCCTCCTGCCAAAATCGGCTTCCTTGAACAACTTCTTGAGCTTCGATCCCAGAGATGACGAGTCTGCCGCTGACACCACAGACGGAGATGTCCCTGAACCTCCTACTGAAAGCTGAATAGTACTCTGCTGCTGCACATCCATCGGTCGGCTAAGACCCATCTACGACTGACCTACACTACCCCGACCTTGAGTCTTCTGCATACCTCTCTCCAATGCCGCCGCTACTCTGCAAGTCTCATCCAGGTTGGTCAATCCCGACGCAAGCAAAGGATGCCTCAGCTCTAACCTCAAACCTCAACAAACTGCTCGGTCCACACCATCTCATCTGCCACAATGTGCGGTGCATAACGGCCCAGCTCAATATACATGGATCTATACTGCATCACGGTCATATCACCCTTGACTATCTCTAGAAACTCGCGCAGCTTCTGCGACCTGAGGAAGGATGGACAAAAAGCACGCTCGAAAGCCAGGATGAACTCTTGCCATGTGATCTGCCGAAGAGGACGGGTCTGAAACACTGCCCCCCACTCTGACGTCCACCAAGTCCGGGCTGGCCCTTGCAATCGATGCGTAGCCAACACCACCTTCTCCTCCTCGGGACATTCCATCGAACTGAACACTCGCTCTAGGTCATCTAACCACTCCCTAGCCACCTCTGGATCTGGCTGTCCGCTAAAAAGAGACGGCTGGAACTGCAAGAAATCTCTCAGTAAATGACCAGGACCACCTCGAGATGACGAACCCTCGCCAGCATCGCCGCCCTACTGCTGCTACGGTTGCTGCTGTTGAAGAACATACTGATACAAGCCCCAGAAGAACTCCTCTGGTCCGAGAACTCTCGCCTCTCCCGCTGCATCTGTCGGAAGCTCTGCTCTTACTCTGCCCTTCCTGGCCCCACCCGACTCTCCCTGCTGGGAACGAGTCACTCTCCTGGGCGCCATAACTCCCCATGCTAGCTAGCAGAAACAAACAGCAGAATTAATAAAACACACGGGGCCCTACGCCAGTCGCCGACTGTACATGACATTCATGGACCTTCTGGACCACTATAATCATTTCAGGTTCTTATGTACCTCCACAACCTCTCTCTGATACCAACTGTAACGACCCGAGATCCGAGTACTGGAATGGAACCGGCGCGACTCGAACCTCGGCCCGCCACCCACGAGCCTGAAGACTCGGAAGGGTTAAAAGGATGGTGCAGGAGTACAAGAGAAGCTGAAATAACTGTAGAGACAGCACAATAATATAAATAAAATGCACATAATAACATAAAAAATTAAACTGCTAGAAGGTCCAATGTATCTCATGTCCAAATTAAGTACAGTCAACAGAAAGGAAAGTACAAGTACATGGGGCATACCCCAGCTCTGGCAGACTGGCGACTAACCCAGGCTAGAAGAACCACGCTGAAACTCTGACGTGCCTCTCGACGACCCCGCCTCACCTGAAAAGTAGGGGTGAGCCTCATTTCATTGGCCCAGTAGGGATCCCCCGGACCCCCACCGCACAACGAGGAAAATGGCAACAAGACGCGAACAACCGCGGAAGGTAACACTACCTAGCAGGAGTGCGATAGAACCAACAAGCTGTAATAAATAAACGAAAAAGCTATCTAAGCTACCGTGCCATACAACCAAACCTCGGTCGACGAAACTCGAGTCTGTACCTGCCAGCAGACAGGAGCACCACCCACTAGAAGAACGACCAGATGTGTCCCCTGACGTCTTACACCGCTTCACAAGTGTCTAGGTGCGACGCCCCAGGCGGAGACAAAGACACACTCAGTAACCAGTACCACGAACAAGGACAAGCTGGGGTCGCACTCGTCAGCGCGGATCCGACATTCCCAACCCAGTGTGCACACACAGACCATGCGCTCTAGGTCAGCTCCTCTAGCTGGTTATTCCCCCGAAGCCCAGACTCAGCTGCGCGTGGGGGCTCTACGGTAACCAGCCTAAAAACCGTCTCTCTCGGGAAATCCGCTCCACCACTCCCGGGTGGGTCAGCACACGCGTGTCTGTTTACGACCGCGAGGGAGTCACTTGTCGTTTTGTCCTCGCGGTGAGGGTGTACACTCGCCTTTTATGGAACGTCGAGATAGATTGACTGGGCACGCAGGGATTCCGGGGGTATTGAGAGGAAGGCAGAGAGAACGATAGGAACGCACTGGAAGGGATGGCGTATGGTTCACCATTCTGGGAGACTGGGACAGGGATGGCTGGGTGGAATGCGGGCGTGCCAGTCGATTTCTCGACAATCACCTATGGAACCGAGGATTGACCGGGGAAGCGTCGCCAGGACGCGGCACGTGGCTCGAGGGATCAGACGACACGTGGATAGAAGGGGTTCCACGGGTGCGAGTGCGTAGGCGATTATGGGGATTCGTATACTGGACGTCTTTCCCCACCAGCCGCAAGCAACCGGTGTTTATTTTACATCGGATTGAATCCAAATACCTTTGTTTCTTCTGCCAAAGAGAGAGTCAGGGACCTTGGTAGCCGCAACGTCGGGAGGGTTTAGTCCGTGCAACATCGACAGGGCAACAGCAACACAATAGGGATAACTGGGGGCAGAGAGACGGGTTCCGGCGAGGAGGGGGATCCGCTCCCTGCCTGGGTTACATGACTTATATGCCATGAAAGGCATTTATATGGGGGCGTGAGAGCCTGATTACAAGTGCTTGCAAGCCACGGGACAATTCCAACATTCATGACGGTCCCCGGGTCATTGCATTATTGTGCGGGTAGTTCTGTACCTGTACGTAGCATCTGTCAGAGGACCTGTGACGCAGCAGGATGGCACCCGAGGGGCGTCACAATGTATTCCCGACATGAGACAGTGTCGAGGTCGGGGCAGTGGGGGTGCCGTGGGCACCGCTGTGCTGGGGAAGTTGAGTGGTCGGGTGCCGCGGGCCCCGATGTGACTGGAGTAGCTGGCAGTCGGGTGCCGGGGGCACCGTCGTGACTGGAGTTATTGGTAGTCGGGTACCGGGGGCACCGTTGTGACTGAAGTAGCTAGGTAGTCGGGTGTCGGGGGCACCGTTGTGACTGGGGTAGCTGGCAGTCGGGTGCCGGGGGCACTGTTGTGACCGAGGTAGCTGGCAGTCGGGTGTCGGGGGCACCGTTGTGACTGGAGTTGTTGGTAGTCGGGTGCCAGGTGATGTGACACCACTACGGGGTATGCAGCAAGCAAAAGGAATCTTAGGACCTACTCCGCATTCACAATCACATAACAATTAAGTTGATAAATCGGGGCCAAAACGCCGTCGCACACACGTGAGCCCGGGGTGACTAAAGGATGCTAGGGGGAGGTGATGGATCAAGCCCCTTGCTGGTAGAGTGCCAGCAGGGCTAGGGTTGCCCTCCCGAGGGTACGTAGCCCACGCTTATGGGGCTGGCCGGTGCCAATTGGGGCACTAGGTCCCACTCGCTTACTTTAACCACGGTGACCACACTATGATGGTGGAACCGAGATCGGGCACTCGCTCGCATGCACAACGGGGCTATATCTACGGATATTAAACAAACAAGCACTAAGAATAATGGAGTAAAGTTTAGAGCTCACCTGGTTGGTTTGAAGAAACCAACCCCGTTCGGAGACGTGGGCGAGCGGGGAAGTGTGGATCCCGCACACTGCGCCGATGTCGCTTGAGCTGCTTAGTACATGAACTACTCCTCACGCAGGAGGGTTGGATTAGGGGTGGGGAAATCAAACTTACATCAAACACTACCTCCACGCAGGGAGGGGCGCTAAGCCGGCCAGGCGGAAGGGGAAAACTTGCCAACGATGAAGGAGTGGAAGCCGTCGAAGGTTCTGCTCACTTGCTGTGAGAGGGAACAGGTCGCCACTGCCGCAGTCGTATTTCGTCCTCAGAAAATTTGCCGGCAACGAGACCAAGGGGGAATTCTTCGTAACAGGGACGGGAACACCTCTGAATTTTAGCGAATTCTTCTGGCGTCGTCACTGGCCGCGGCGGAGGCTCGAACAGGACAAGGGGTTCTGATGCTGACGGCTTCAGGTCTGATGCAGTAGGATGCAGAGGTTGCCACAGACGCTCCCGGATGCCGAATTATGAACCGTCAGAGTTTCCGGAATCGTGGAAGAAGCCTCTGCACAGAAAGACTGACGGCAACTCTTTCTGAGGTCGGACTGGACTGGGGAATGCCGATGATCACTCACTGGTCGCTGCAGACAGCAGGAGGCAGACCCGCGCGACTGAGGGAGAAAATTCGGAACTCTGGTTCATGGATGCCGAACGAGGTCCTGTTTCTTGCTCCTGATCGGGGACAGGGGAAGGAAGAACTTTGATGAAGAGCTTTCTGTCGGGTTCCTTCGCTGTTGGTCGTGAGGCTGCTTCCAATCGGGCTCAGGCTCTCTGCAGAAGATGTCTGGCGCAGTTGTGGTAGAACAGCTCTCCAGGTTGGCCACAAACTCGGAACGGGATGATTCCACCTCGCTTGCGAAGGGGACTCGCAGACCTTTCCGTCGATGTAGGCCACGCCTCTGGATGTATCTTTATGACTCCGGGGTCACTTCTGCTAGTCGCAACCCTCTTCTGCCACCTGCAGACTGATCAGGATGAAGAGAAGGGATGGTGGTGGAACTAGGGGTAGGGATGGGGTTTGGCAATAGTGGAGATGGTGGAGTGGAGGGTCGATGGGAGAGGGAGTGTAGGGGTGTGGAGAGGAGTGGAGCTGGGGAGATGGAGGTCCAAGGGGGTGCTGGGGAGAGGAGGCCGCGGCTAGGTGAGAGGGGAATGAGGGGGTCGGCCAAGGCAAATGGGGAGGTGAGTGGGTGGAGAGGGGTGCGCAAGTTTGAAGTGGGGGGGGGGGGGGTTTGATTGCTTGGGGATATGAATGGGTATGTGGGGAAGTGGAGGGGTTGCTTGGGGAAGAGGGATGGTTGCCTTGGAGGTGGGGAAGGTGTGTGGGGGATTGGAAGAGTCACTTGGGAATGTGGAAGTGTTAATGGGAGTTATGGACCTAGGGGATGTGAAAGGGTGGGGGCTGATGTGGCTGCTGATGTGGCAAGTGGGGAAGGTGAAGGGGCAGGTGCGCCCAGGGGAGAGAGAGAGGAGGAGAGAGAAGGGGTCCGCCCCCTGAAGAGAGAGAGAGAGTGAGAAAGCTAGAGAGAGAGGGGGGGAGATGCACTTATGCTCAAAATACTCAATAATTCATTAACCTTCTCAAGTGGGAGTTGGGGTCCTATATATAGGGATCCCAACTTTGTACAAAAGCCCCTGAGAAAAGAACAAAAGACAGATAACCAAGGTGCAAGAAGGGGTGCTCATGGGCCTAGCTCCTCTAGATGGGCCACAAAGCCAAACAAGCCCAATATGCTGATCCACTAATATGAGCACCTAGGACATGACTCAAAATACATCAAAAAGACTCAAGAAAAGGGAAAATACATCAAGATGTCCATAGTAATAAACTCTAATGTTGTCGAGGACCCATCAAGTCGTGCAGTCGCAGCCTACCCGTCTCCAGAAGGGAGAGGGGTGTCTAGCCAGAGGGAACGCTGGGTGATGTCCCCATCAACTCCCCCGGGCTGTGAAGAACTCGACTCTGTCGAGAAAGGGTCCTCTCGGCTGCGGTAATGCTCCAGGAGGTCGGGGTCCAGCTGCTGAAGATCCTCCCTGCTCACCCATGAATCATCTAAAGGGGGCCGGCCCTTCCACCTGACCAAGTATCACTCGTACGCTTTGCTCCGGGTGACAGTGACCTGTTCATCCAATATCCGCTCTATTTGCTCCCGTTGGCCTCTCAGGATTGGTGGAACTCTCTCATGATTGGTGGCTCTCTCAGAAGGTGGAACAGGCTCAATTTCCTCACTGGGTGTCACCGTGGGTCCCCTATATGGCACCAAGTCAGCCACATTGAATGTGGGACTTACTGCGTACTCCTCGGGGAGGTCCAACACGTAAGCGTTTGTGCCAATCCTCTTTAAAACCTGGAAGGGGCCTGATCCACGCGACCTCAGTTTGGAGACATTCCCAGGGGAAAGCCTCTCAGTTCTTACCATCACATAATCACCTACGTGAAACTCCTGGTGGCGACGGTGGGAATCGGCCGACTTTTTATACACCTCATTGCTTTTGTTAATGTGTTTGCGGATTTCTTCATGCAATTCTTTCATGTGTTGGGCAAACGACTCAGCACTAATAGACACTCTAGCATGTGGTGGCAAAGGAATGAGATCTGTAGGCTTTCTAGGTTTGTACCCATGCACAGCTTCAAATGGGCTCATCCCTATCGACCTATTCACTGAATTGTTGTATGCAAACTCTGCCTGGGGTAATATGAGATCCCAATTCCCGGGGCGATCCTCAACAAGACACCGGAGTAGATTCCCAAGGCTCCTATTAATGACTTCGGTCTGGCCGTCAGTTTGAGGGTGATAGGCCGTGGAAAATTTGAGGAGGGTCCCCATTAGATGCCAGAGAGTCTTCCAGAAATAGCTGGTGAATTTGACATCCCTATCAGAAATGATGGTCTTGGGTAGTCCATGGAGGCGAACTACCTCATCGAAGAATAGGCGGGCCACATGAGAGGCGTCAGAGGTCTTGGAGCAGGGGATGAAATGGGCCATCTTAGAAAACCTATCCACTACTACAAAGATTGAATCATGCCTTTTTTGAGTCCTAGGTAGGCCTAAGATGAAGTCCATGCTTAAGTCTTGCCAAGGACGGTCAGGGACAGGGAGTGGTGTGTAGAGGCCAGTGTTCTGCCTTGTTTGTTTGGCTGAGGCACATATTCGGCACTGTCCTACAATTTTGGCTACGTCCCTTTTGAGACTTGGCCAGTAGAACTGACCCTCAACCAAAGCAATGGTCTTATGCACCCCAAAATGCCCAGCAAGGCCTCCTGCATGTAACTCCCAGATCAGGAAGTCCCGTAGAGAGGTTCTAGGTATGCAAAGTCTATGGCCTTTGAAAATGAACCCGTCCTCTAAGATGAATCCTTGATGTTCCCTAGGTGAGAGGGTGGACAGAGTGGTATGGATTGGACCAAAGTCCGGGCAATTAGAGTACTCTTCCTTGAGTCTTTCAAATCCTATGACTTCCACCCGAATAGTAGCTAGCAAGGAAATTCTCCTACTGAGGGCATCGGCAGCACGGTTTTCACTTCCGGCCTTATGTTTGATCACAAATGTGTAGGCCTGGATGTATTCGACCCATCGGGCATGCCGAGCATTCAGTTTCTGCTGGGAATTGAGGTATTTCAGGGCCTCATGGTCAGAGAATATGACAAATTCTTTCGGTAAGAGATAGTGTCTCCAGTGTCGGAGGGATTGAACCACGGCATAAAATTCCTTATCGTAGGTGGAGTATCTCATCCTGGCATCACACAACTTCTCACTAAAATAGGCCACTGGATGTCCTTCCTGGCTAAGGATCCCGCCAATTCCTACCCCGGAGGCATCACAAGTCACCTCAAAGACTTTGGAGAAGTCAGGGAGGCATAGTACAGGGGCTTGGGTCATTCTCTCCTTGAGTTCTTGGAAGGCTCTAGTTGCAGACTTGGTCCACACAAAGGTCCCCTTTTTGAGGCAGTCGGTGATAGGGGCTGTGACTGTGCTAAACCCACGGATGAACCTTCGGTAAAAGGTGGCTAGCCCATGAAAGCTCCGGACTTCATGGAGAGTGCGGGGTTCCGGCCAATCGAGGATGGCTTGGACCTTTTCAGGGTCCATGGATACTCCTTCGGTGGAGACAACATACCCAAGGAAGGTAATGGACTTTGTCATGAATCGACATTTTCCAAAATTGGCAAAGAGGCTCTCCTTCCTAAGAGTGGTGCAGACTTGCCTAAGGTGACTGAGATGGGCTTCTTTGGACTGGCTGTAGATGAGGATGTCATCAAAGTAGACTACCAGGAAGACTCCAATGTAGGGCCTAAGGACCTCGGTCATAAGGCGCATAAAGGTGCTTGGGGCATTAGAGAGCCCAAAAGGCATCACCAGCCATTCATAGAGCCCATCCTTGGTTTTAAAGGCTATTTTCCATTCATCTCCTAGCCTTATCCTAACCTGATGGTAGCCACTTTTGAGATCTATTTTGGAGAAAATGGTGGCCCCGGCTAGCATGTCGTCAAGCCTAGGTATGGGAAACCTGTACTTGACCGTGATCTTGTTGATGGCCCTACTGTCGACACACATCCGCCATGTCCCATCTTTCTTAGGTGTGAGGAGGGCTGGGACAGCACAAGGACTCTTGCTAAGACGGAGGAAGCCTTTTCTTATGAGTTCCTCCACTTGCCTCCTTAGTTCAGCATGCTCAGTGGGGTTGAGGCGGTAGTGGGGAAGGTTTGGGAGGGTGGCCCCGGGGACAAGATCAATGGCATGTTGGACATCCCTCATGGGTGGCAGTTGGTCGGGGAGCTCCTCGGGGAATACGTCCTTAAATTCTTCCAGGAGAGGGTGGATTTCCACGGGATGAGGATTGGAGGGGGTTGCCTCTCCAAGACATATGACAATAGCACAAAGGGGTGTCCCTCGGGTTAATTCTTCCTCGAGCTCTTTCCTAGTGATGAGGTGGAGGCCTTTGGCTGGCCTGGTGGGATTTTCAGGGGTGGGGTTTTGGGTTTTTGGTTGGGTTGGTGTAGATGAGGCCTTGGGTTTTGGTGTAGGAAGGATTCCCTTGGTGGGTGGTTCCTTTTGGGGAGGGGAGGGGTTGAGGCGGATACTCTTCCCCTCGTGGTCAAAGGTGCATGTGTTTGTTTTCCCATGGATGGTAGCATTGACATCATATATCCAAGGTCTACCCAATAGGATGCTTCCTACAGCCATCGGTATGATATCACACCATATTTGCCCTTGATAGGATGAGAAGGTGATGGGGATAAGACAACATGTGTCGACGGGTAGGGAGTGATTGTTTATCCAGGACACACGATAGGGTTTGGGGTGGGGTGTAGGGGTAAGCCCTAGGAGTTTGACGGTGTCCGGAGACACGGCGTTGATACAACTCCCGTTGTCTAGGATGACCTTCCTAACATGATCCCCGATCTTGACAAATGTGTGAAAAATGGAAGTCCTCCGCCAGTCATCCTCTTGTGGTTGGGTGAGGGTGCATCTTATCACCCCTAGGTGGCTGGAGTGGGGGTCCTCTTCTATCCCTTCCTCAAAGAATTGCTCATTGTATTCCTCTTCCCATCCTAAAGCAGCCTCGTATTCCTCAATAGTACTCTCATGTGTTTCCTGGGTAGTAGAAGGTTCACTCTCAATAACTAGGCTTGACATCCCCTTGGAGGGACATTGGGTGGCTATGTGACCATAGCCATGGCATCGAAAACACTTGACCGTATTGCTCATTGGGGTCTTCCCTTTGGAGTTGTCTTCCCTTTGAGAAGGGGGGTTGAGTGGAGTGGTCTTTGTGGGGGTGGGAGTGGTTGGTTGGTGGTAGGGCCGAGTGGGGGTTCCCCCATTGGGAGGAGGAGGTGTTCTTAGCAGAGGAGGTAGGTTGGGACGGGGTCCCGGGCCCTTGGGGGGGGCAAACCTAGGATTCCTAGCAAATCTCTCTACATCCCGGGCTATTTGATAGCCAATTTCCAAGCTATGAAATTCCCTCATAAAAAGCTCCCGTTTGATGTGGGGAAGGAGACCATTCCTAAACCGGGATAACGTGACGGCTGGATCTTCAACCACACCACACCTTAGGAGATATGAATCAAATTTTTCAATATACTCTTCCACGGTCTTTCCCTCTTGGGTAAGGCTTTGCCATTCATCAAGAAGAAGTTGGCTATAGGAGATGGGAAGATATTTGTTCCTAAGTTGATCTTTCATGTCTAGCCAAGTGTTGATGGGTTCCTCACGCCTGATCCTCCTTTGGTTTTCAACCTTTAGCCAATAGGTTTTGGCTAGTTTAAGGAGGTGCATCTTGGCCAACCTAACCTTTCTCTCCTCTGACATGGGGTACCATTCGAAGTATTGGTCCATGCCATGCTCCCATTCTTTATAGACACTAGGGTTATGAGACCCATCAAAATTAGGAGCTTCCACTTTGATCATTCTTAGTAGGAATTCATCATGATCCTCACGTGGTCGCCTATCATGGTATCGAGGTTGTGGGGCTCTCTCTTGCTCACGATTCCACTCATCATCTAGGTCTTCCCTCTCATGTTCAACCCGCGGAGGAGGAACTCTTTGGGCATGGTTCCTAGGCGGGGCCCTAGCTTCTTCTAGTCTTTCTAATCTGGTGGAAATTCCATTCATTTACTCCGTGAGGACTTGAATGGCAGCCTCAATTCGATCCATGGGAGTTTGGGGAGCTTCCCTTGGGTTGTTTTGGTTGTCATGAGCATTGGGATCCATTGGTGGATTGGAATTAGAAGGATCAACCCGATATATGGTGCCCCTACGGGTGGACATGCACAATGATGACAAACGGGATAGAAATGCACTTGCCCTTGGACCTAGGCTTGTAGAGACAAGTCTAAAACTTGCTCTGATACCAATTTGATGTGACACCACTACGGGGTATGCAGCAAGCAAAAGGAATCTTAGGACCTACTCCGCATTCACAATCACATAACAATTAAGTTGATAAATCGGGGCCAAAACGCCGTCGCACACACGTGAGCCCGGGGTGACTAAAGGATGCTAGGGGGAGGTGATGGATCAAGACCCTTGCTGGTAGAGTGCCAGCAGGGCTAGGGTTGCCCTCCCGAGGGTACGTAGCCCACGCTTATGGGGCTGGTCGGTGCCAATTGGGGCACTAGGTCCCACTCGCTTACTTTAACCACGGTGACCACACTATGATGGTGGAACCGGGATCGGGCACTCGCTCGCATGCACAACGGGGCTATATCTACGGATATTAAACAAACAAGCACTAAGAATAATGGAGCAAAGTTTAGAGCTCACCTGGTTGGTTTGAAGAAACCAACCCCGTTCGGAGACGTGGGCGAGCGGGGAAGTGTGGATCCCGCACACTGCGCCGATGTCGCTTGAGCTGTTTAGTACATGAACTACTCCTCACGCAGGAGGGTTGGATTAGGGGTGGGGAAATCAAACTTACATCAAACACTACCTCCACGCAGGGAGGGGCGCTAAGCCGGCCAGGCGGAAGGGGAAAACTTGCCAACGATGAAGGAGTGGAAGCCGTTGAAGGTTCTGCTCACTTGCTGTGAGAGGGAATAGGTCGCCACTGCCGCAGTCGTAGTTCATCCTCAGGAAATTTGCCGGTGACGAGACCAAGGGGGAATTCTTCGTAACAGGGACGGGAACACCTCTGAATTTTAGCGAATTCTTCTGGAGTCGTCGCTGGCCGCGGCGGAGGCTCGAACAGGACGAGGGGTTCTGATGCTGACGGCTTCAGGTCTGATGCAGTAGGATGCAGAGGTTGCCACGGACGCTCCCGGATGCCGAATTATGAATCGTCAGACTTACCGGAATCGTGGAAGAAGCCTCTGCACAGCAAGACTGACGGCAACTCTTTCTGAGGTCGGACTGGACTGGGGGACGCCGATGATCAGTCACTGGTCGCTGCAGACAGCAGGAGGCAGACCCGCGCAATTGAGGGAGAAAATTAGGAACTCTGGTTCATGGATGCCGAACGAGGTCCTGTTTCTTGCTCCTGATCGGGGACAGGGGAAGGAAGAACTTTGATGAAGAGCTTTCTGTCGGGTTCCTTCTCTGTTGGTCGTGAGGCTGCTTCCAATCGGGCTCAGGCTCTCTGCAGAAGATGTCTGGCGCAGTTGTGGTAGAACAGCTCTCCAAGTTGGCCACAAACTCGGAACGGGATGATTCCACCTCGCTTGCGAAGGGGACTCGCAGACCTTTCCGTCGATGTAGGCCACGCCTCTGGATGTATCTTTATGACTCCGGGGTCACTTCTGCTAGTCGCAACCCTCTTCTGCCACCTGCAGACTGATCAGGATGAAGAGAAGGGATGGTGGTGGAACTAGGGGTAGGGATGGGGTTTGGCAATAGTGGAGATGGTGGAGTGGAGGGTCGATGGGAGAGGGAGTGTAGGGGTGTGGAGAGGAGTGGAGCTGGGGAGATGGAGGTCCAAGGGGGTGCTGGGGAGAGGAGGCCGCGGCTAGGTGAGAGGGGAATGAGGGGGTCGGCCAAGGCAAATGGGGAGGTGAGTGGGTGGAGAGGGGTGCGCAAGTTTGAAGTGGGGGGGGGGGGTTTGATTGCTTGGGGATATGAATGGGTATGTGGGGAAGTGGAGGGGTTGCTTGGGGAAGAGGGATGGTTGCCTTGGAGGTGGGGAAGGTGTGTGGGGGATTGGAAGAGTCACTTGGGATGTGGAAGTGTTAATGGGAGTTATGGACCTAGGGGATGTGAAAGGGTGGGGGCTGATGTGGCTGCTGATGTGGCAAGTGGGGAAGGTGAAGGGGCAGGTGCGCCCAGGGGAGAGAGAGAGGAGGAGAGAGAAGGGGTCCGCCCCCTGAAGAGAGAGAGAGAGAGAGTGAGAAAGCTAGAGAGAGAGGGGGGGAGATGCACTTATGCTCAAAATACTCAATAATTCATTAACCTTCTCAAGTGGGAGTTGGGGTCCTATATATAGGGATCCCAACTTTGTACAAAATCCCCTGAGAAAAGAACAAAAGATAGATAACCAAGGTGCAAGAAGGGGTGCTCATGGGCCTAGCTCCTCTAGATGGGCCACAAAGCCAAACAAGCCCAATATGCTGATCCACTAATATGAGCACCTAGGACATGACTCAAAATACATCAAAAAGACTCAAGAAAAGGGAAAATACATCAAGATGTCCATAGTAATAAACTCTAATGTTGTCGAGGACCCATCAAGTCGTGCAGTCGCAGCCTACCCGTCTCCAGAAGGGAGAGGGGTGTCTAGCCAGAGGGAACGCTGGGTGATGTCCCCATCACCGGGGGTACCATTGTGACTGAAGGAGGCGGGCGTCGGGAGACCTCGATGGTCGTGCTCTGGGCCTGGTGTGACTGGCAGTCAGGTGCTGGAGGCACCGTTGTGACTGAAGGAGGCGGGCGCCGTGAAGAGGCTGAGACCCGAGTACATGTGCATGTGTTCAACTGGTTTCATGCTGTATGAGAGCCACGTGGGCTTTACAAATGGGCCGAGGAGGCCGAAGTATAATGTGTTGAGTAGTGGATGGCGGATCTAGAGGGGAGGGGTGAATAGATCTGCCCCTCTTTTCGAAATGTAGCCCTCTTTAAAGCAAGATAAGAAAAATTGCAGCAGAATATAACTAGCTTAGCGTAGCACACAATGATTTGCTTAGCAAGATGAATAAGTAATATAAAGATTAAACCTAAGCATACATCTAGCACAAAGCAATCGCACAAGCAAATCATAGCACACGAGATTTTAAGGTGGTTCGGACTGAATCCCCAGTCCTACGTCCACCCCTCACCAAACCCGGTGAGGCTTCACTAGTGCAGCGCACCAAATCGCAGATCGGAAAGACCTCCGATTGCCTTCCTACTAACCACCGGTAGGGACGTCTGTTGACACCCGTTTTATGCCGATAAGCTGTGCCGTTTCTCTTACTCCCATTAGGTGATGTCATGAGTTGTCCATCATCCATCGGGCCATTTTTTGTGGCACGTCCTGGGCCCATTTTTGTGGCCTCCCTCCTTGGTGAAGACCGTATCGGTTCAGGGCTTATTGGGCCCTGGCTTTGATTAATTGAACGTATTTTATGAAAATCAAGTGTCCAAAAACATGCACGGTCCAACATCAGCAGTTCATACCTAGGGCGGTTGAAGATAGACCGTTCATACATTTTGGTTAATTTCTGAGGATTTTTTGAATATTCACTGACAGGCTTTTGTGTGGCCCTATTAGGCCCGTTCAAACCAATGGACGGGCATATTCCAACCGCCTATATCTCAGAGTCCTACGTGTGCCAATTTTCTCAGGTAATTACCCAATTACTTGAATTACCACCGACAGGGTTAAAACGGTTAGTTGTTGGCCGCCCTACATTTGAACGGTCTTATTTGAACCGTTCATATTGGAGGGTCCGACGGCGGACGTTTCGGTCAGTTCGAGCGATAATTGGGTTAATTTCCTGATTTTCTGAATTTCCACCGACAATGTTGGACGATCTTTACTGGACCGCCCATCAGCTTGAGCGGTCTATCGTAAGACCGTTCATCCTTTCGATTGGTGATTTTTAACAGATTTTTATCCCTTTTATGCATGGTTTTATCCCTGACTTCTCTTGTCGATTTCTCCGTGGATAATCAACCTTTTTTGATGTCGTTTCGACTGGATAAGAGATTATGATAATATCTATGATTTATCGTTTATAATTTTGACCTAAAAATAGCTCTAAACCCTAGTTTCGGGGCTGGCTTTCTAGGCTCTATAAATAGACCCTAATGGCCGGACTGAAAAAGGGGGGGAAATTTTGGTCGACGGCGAAGCCCTGCCGCATTCTTGAGCGACCTAGCACCAAGGAGGGAGGCTTTCTACGTCCATGCAAGCCTCCGGTTCATGGAGTAGTTTGGTCTTGAATCTTTTCGTTTATAGTTTTCATCACTTTCCCTTCATTGCATGCATCGTTTTCTCCCTACGTCCCCATTCTTTCTCATTATCATGCACACATCCACCCACGCTTTTGTCACCCTAGGGGTTTAAAACCCCCAGGTATCCCCCTTGCCATTCGTTTATGTTCATTTCTTCTTATATTGACATTTACTACACCGTCTAGTTCTAATTTAGGTCTTTTCTGTGTGTTTCTTACGTTGTTTTGCAGGTCAGCAATCATCAGCACGAGGCCCATCCCCTCTGGCCGGCCGGAGAGGGTGGAGGTTGGACCCCTTGCAACTTACTGCATGGTGGACTTGTGCGGTTTTCAGACAACCGTTCAACATCGTGTGCGGTGTAGAAAGCGCTGTTCATCCTGTTGGTGCGGCCAACAGAGCGCCGTCCGTCCTCCAGTGGTAGTTCCTCCCGCACCCTTTGCAGCGCACTTAGGCGGTCTATCGTAAGACTGTACATCCAATAGGCGGCCCTCCAGGAGCCGTTCATCTCTCCAGCGCTGCAGCTTAGGTGAGTACTCCCCCTCTTTCCAAGGTACGGCGTGTCCATCACGTCCGGCACCTTGGTGGCGATCACGGTCCTTTTGT
The DNA here is from genome assembly GCA_022559845.1 of Amorphophallus konjac. NCBI lineage: Eukaryota > Viridiplantae > Streptophyta > Magnoliopsida > Alismatales > Araceae > Amorphophallus > Amorphophallus konjac. Next base: position 22,273,605 of record CM040123.1, on the reverse strand, counting down.
TCTCTATTATCCTCTTATCCTTGTTATTTGCTCATCGCATATTGTTCCATTCATGATGCATATTGAGCTTTAGTAGGAGGAGAAAAATATATCTACATCCCCTTTTGTGGTGATCACGGTGGGACCCCTAATGCCCATCGTGCTTTTGAGTTGCTGACCCCCCTTATTTGTTGTGCAAGTTTTCTTCTAAGAGTGATTTGTAGGTTGGATGCGTTTTCTGCCTCCTGGGACGTGTGCGATTTCTCCTGAGCTGCCCATACATAGGAGCGGTTGATTCTCCACCGTCCGTCCCCTGCGGCCAGGCTTCTCTCCTCTTTCCTGTTCTGGACGGTTCCTGACACGCCGTCAAGCATTTGGAGCGGTTTGAATCTAGCCGTCCATCGCTTCAGCACAGGTACGCTTCGCTCTGTTTTGGTTGTAGGCACGCGGCTGCTGGACGACCGTGCAAAGGAGTGTGCGGTTGAATATAGACCGTTCTCCAGGTATTTTCCTGCCACTGCTGCCTCGTGTTCTCAGTATCCTGTGATTATTCCATAGTTCTTCTGTTGTTTTCTCCCTGGATTACACGGTCCTAGACAGACCATTTTACTGGTGGAGCAGTCGCATAAGGGCCGTTCATCTTCTGTCACAGTGCGCTTACGGTGTATGTTGATTGTCATATTCTACGCGATTTACTGCTCCTGGTGCTATTTGTTGATTTCCCCCCCCCCCCCCCCGCTCTCTCATCATAGTTGCGTTATCATTCTCTTTGTTGTTCATGCGTATACTTGCTCATTGATTGATAGTTGCTAGGCTAGATTATGCATGCACCCCGGTGCGCATAGGAGCATCCATTTCTTCTCATAGTAGTTGCATTCCTACCGAGGTAGGGTTTCCTCTCGTCTCCATATTCCTTGGAGCCGACTAGGGACCTTGCCGAGGACCTCCGTAAGCCCCCGTGAGCCGTGGATTCCCACACGGGCGCCGGGCAGGTTGTACCACATCCACCACCAGTCTAGGGTTTACATCTGCGAGCGAGAGATCCTTGTAGAGTCACACAGTTCCTCATTACCTACCCCAGTTAGGCACCTAGTGGTTGAGAGAACTTATACTTTCATTAACTCCCTAAGGTTCGAAGAGGAAATCAGAAGAAATTGACGAGCATCATTTAATAACTTGATTGCATAATTGGGTGATTCGGATCTCATCTCTTCCTTCCATTGCATGCTTGTTATTTGCTTTGTAGGTTTGGTCGGTTAGTTTTGTCGGTCCTAGTCCTAGGTGTCTTGGTGCATGTGGGATTGTCTCTTTCCCTCACGATCACCTCCTAGGGTTGGTTCTTATTTCCATTCATACTCCAACCCCTTGTTCGATTCATCATCTTCCATGTCGTCATATGACTTCTCTCAGTCCCACGAGGACTCCCTTCCTCGTGGCCTTCTTGAGGACCCACCTAGGGTCGCCCACCTGCAGGGAGGAGAGGGGACTGCCCCTCCCCTCCGAACCATTCTTGGCGAACGTTCCCAACCCTCTCTTTCAAATCCGTCCAATCAAAATTCAGCCAATCTAATCCTCAATATGATGGCCCAGCTGGACCCTACCCAGCTCCATCTCATCCGGCAGGCTTTGCAAGGGGCCGATGCGCCGACCTCAATTCCTTCTCATGGCACGACTGCCGCTGCCATCAAGTCTCCCGCTGTTGGGACCACCTCTGTGGCTCCCATCGACCTTACTCCTGTCCGCCCTTAGGCCCTTCGCTATTCCAATATGGAAATGGGCCGGGCTTCCACCTCGGCCCATCAGCAGCTCGATAAGGGAAAGTCTCCAATCCCCTCAGTTCCTTACCTTGATCCATACGCCACGATTTCTCCGTCACCGCAGGCCCTCGTAGCCCCGGCGGATCTCGTTAGGTTGCAATCAAGGATAGCCCAGTTGGCTCATGCAGATATGAGCCCTTCCTCGGCCCACTATCCCTCTTACGGGCCGCCCCCTCAATCAGCTTATGCTTTAACCACCTATCCAGGTATTGCTCCTCCTGCTCCTTCTCCTCCTTCCCGGGAACGGGAAATTCTTGACAAATGGGCTGCTATGCAGCAACAAATTGATCTCCTCCACAAGCGGGTCGGCCCGCAATCTCTTGCTGATGTCCCTATCCCTAACTTCAGGGACATTCATTTTCCTTCTCAGTCTGAGCTCCCCGTGTACTGCAAATATGACGGGAATGGCAACCCGTTCATTCATGTCCAGGAGTTCTTATATGAGTCAGCACAGTTCCAGCAAGATGACCGTCTAATGGCTTATTTATTTCGCCGATCGTTGGAGGGGGTCACCCTGGAATGGTTCTATACTTTGCTCATGGAGGAGGCCGAGAGTTTTAAGACCGTCAAGGAAAGGTTCATCCAGAGATTTCAAGATCGGGTCGGACCCGAATATTCTTTTACTGACTTGGTAGCCGAGAAGATGAAGTCGGAGGAAGACTTTGCAACCTATGCAGACCGATGGAGGCAGATGGCCTCAAGTGTGCCCGGGCAGATCCCGGAAGAAGAGAAAGTGAAGTTGCTGATCTCCAATGCCACGCCAACATTCAAGAACATCTTGGCAATGAATGATATCTCAAACATGCACCAGTTATATAGCAGAGCTCGGTTCATACAAACCCAGTTCAAAGACTCCCCCATCCACTCCTTATTTGAGGCCCAGAAACCCAAGGCTCCCAGAAAATCCCAGGGCCCCATCACTGAGGGAGTACAGATTAATGAGCAGGTCCAGGCTGTTCAGTTCCCCCACCAGGCCGCTCCACCCCGCTTCCCCCAGCCTTCACGCAACCCCCAGTTTGCCACTACACAAGTTCCCCAGCCCGCCTTCCAAGTCCCGCAATATCCGCAACAAGCACCTCTGCCACCCCAACAGCCTCAGCGGCCGCCACAATACAACAATGTTCCGCCCCCCGCCGCCTATGGATCTGCTCGACCGAGTCCAAAGAGGGCCCATTACCCTCCTCTTCCTGAAACTTTGCCTGATATTTTCTCTGCCTTAATGTACACTGGTGATCTTCAGTTGCCTCCTGAGCGTCCAAATTGGAATCCGACAACCGATCAGTCTCGATACTGCATATTCCATCGGCAACCCGGGCATACGATAGAATGGTGCTATCAGTTCAGAGACCTGGTGTATGACCTGCATGAGGGCCAGAGGATTGATTGGGCCCAGATGCATCAATTGATTGAGGATATCAAGCAAAGACAGAGACAGGCCAGGCCGCAGCAGGCGGCGCCCCAGCAGCAGCAGCAGTAGCAACCCCAGCAGCAACAGCAACCCCAGCAGCAGCAACAAGACCTCGGGATCCATCAGAATCCCATGCCAGTACATCAACTCGCTCCTCAGTAACAACAACAGCCACCGGCACCGGCTCCAGCACAAGTGAGTATTGTCTAGCACCCAACCCCCAACGCTGGGTGGACTTTTGATGATGAAACCCCCGCACACCTTCTATCCTTCCACCACAACCATTCCCCTGCACCTGTTTTCCCCTCCATCCTCAGACCCGCCACTCTGACCACTATACCACTCATTGCTCCCTCCACGCCACCCATTAAGCCCGTTATATTCCCCTCCGCTCCACCAGTCCCTTCGCCACCACCCACTGTACCCTCCGTCATTACCCCTCCGCTTAACCCTTCACCCATTTCCCTTCCACCAGGGCCCATTAGACCCACTTCCGCCATCCTCACCCCCATTACCACGCCTTTCACCAACTCCACCGGACCGAGTGGGGGTCCATCTCAGGCCGTGCCAGCATCACAGTGCGCCCTTCGGAGCGGGCGTCCCCTCCAGAGAATTTTTTCCCCTTCCGGTGCGTCTGCACCTAACCTCCAAGTTCATTCCCCCACAGCTGAAATAGAAGAAGTAGACCATGTGCCGGGCACAAAATATGATTTATTGCAGCATTTAGACCGGATGCCGGCCAAAATCTCAGTCTTGGAATTAATCAAGAGGTCGCCACTACACCAGGACGCCTTGAAGACTTTCCTGCAGAAAGTTATGGTGAGCGAGGACGTGGCAGTAGATAGCTTGCCGTCAGTTTTGGCAACAATTACCAAGGGACCTTCCATTTCATTTTCTGAATCAGAACTGGCACCCCCTGAGGCACGGCAGATGCCGTTGTGCATCACCATTTCCCTAAATAAAGTGGCCGTGGAGTCTGCCCTTGTGGACACAGGAGCATCAATAAATGTGTGTCTGTTAAGTACCCTCCGTGCCTACAATATCTCAGAAGACATGCTCAAGCCAACACCGACTACAATAGCAGCCTATGATAATTCCAGGCGTGCTTGTCACGGGGTCGTGACTATACAGGCCGAGCTAGGGCCCTTGGTCATGAACGTGAAATTTTATGTATTGGACATAGACCCGATGTTCAAAGCCATACTGGGTCGTCCATGGTTGAACAGTTTAAATGCCATACCCTCCACTGCCCACCAATGCTTGAAGTTCCCATTCCAAGGGCGGGTGGTCAAGGTAAAAAGTATTTCCACAGTCCAAAATGTTGATGCCATAGCGGCTAAGATTCTCCCTACACTCTGGCCCACCAATAGGCCGATTCTGTCAGTGATGGATTTGAATTATTCATGGGCATATGCGTCACGCAAGCCCACCACTGCGGCAGTCAATGTGAAAGTCAAATCCAAGATTAGAGATTCCAAAGGATGGCAGATGATTTTGAAATTGGGTTATCAGCCGGGCCAGGGGCTTGGTGCACAGTTACAGGGCCGGACCAACCCCATTCCCAAATGAAGGAAGATGGGCCGCCGAGGCCTCGGTTACCGTGAATCCTCAATGTCAGTACTTGGAGACTCTGGGCCATTAACATGGGACTACCGGTAACATTTTGTAAAAGGGCCATTACAGCCAGGTACCTTGAAGGAATCGCCGTCCAGTCTCAAAGAAAAGGCAGATGAAGCCTGTGTTGTCGCTAAGCCACCACCGCCGTTGCAAAGAGTGGTTGGTGACCTAGAAGATTTGTCTGGTTGTTTTGAAAAGTTGTTTCAGAAAAAAGAAAGCAAACCGAAGAAAAAGGAGACGCAGCTGGTAAAGCGTCCCCCGATGCCATTGGCTCGCCAGGGGCCACGGGAAGTGGGGAGCTCTGTCATTTCTTACTCTATGTCCCCATCTCGTCTTGCCTCTTGGTTCCAACAGTTGGGGTTTGTTCCCCGTTCTCCTCCGATCCTGGTCGAGCCACACTTCACGGAGAGGCCCGAAATTCTGTTTGTTCCTTGTGTTTGTGGGCGTTGCCGACCCATTGATCTTTCAACATTGTTTACTCCTCCTCCCCCCGGAGCTCAGCTCCATGAAATGTGGTTTTCTTCTTCTGATCCTTTCTTTGATTGCATATTTCCGGAATTGTTCCCCATGCAGTTACCTCCTCCTCCGTCTTCTTCCTCCTCTTGCTGCATGATCACCTCCGGCCTCCAAAAAAAACGTCAGTTTCAAAACGGAGGTCTCAATGGAAGATTACGCTATGTTCTGCTCAGGTTCCCAGGGGCACGAGACCCCTGTTTCTCTTCCAGTAGATTTCCTCTCTCCTAGGGTAGATGTACAGTGTGCAGAGTCTCCTAGGTTAGTCGAGTCAGTGGGAGTAGAGTCTAGTTCGAGTCTAGTCAGCCCATCCACGTCTGCGGCGCGCCCCGTGACGCGTCATCCCAAAACCATTCCCGATAGGTTTCTGCAAGATCTGGCTGAAAGATGCCACACCCTTCTGAAGTGCCCTGAATTTGTAGAAATCGCGATCAATGATGAACTAGGGGTGTATGAAATCATGAATGAGAAGGACCCAGCTGATGATGAGGAAAGTGAGGTGGGTGACACTGCTGATTTATATGCACAAGGCTTAAAGAAGTTTGACAAACCTTCCTCGGCAGTGGATGAATCCACTAAAGAGATTAATCTCGGAACAGAAGAGGATCCCAGGCCCATACTTATTTCTGCTAACCTCCCTCCTCAGGTCGAAGAGGAGCTTATGTCCGTAGGTGTCTCCAGTGCCAGCTCCATGCTGACAAAATCCATGCTCCTGCTTCTTCTCTTCATCATCTTTCTGCTCCTTGGCCGCTCTTCATGTGGGCCTTTGATATCATCGGACCCCTCGGTGACCCGAATTCCGCAGTCAAGCAGAAATCCTTCATTTTGACGGCTACAAAGTACTTCACCAAATGGGCTGAAGCTGAAGCATATGCAGAGATCAAAGCCACCACCGTATGCCACTTTATTATGAAGAACATCATCTCGCGGTTTGGAGTGCCAGGCGACATCGTCACCGACAACGGCCCTCAATTCATATCACAAGAACTCCGCGACCTTTGTAAGAAATTCAATATAGCTTTGCATCATTCATCACCATACTACCCTCAAGGTAATGGCCAAGCTGAGGCCACAAATAAAACCCTTCTCAAAATTATCAAGAAAACATGTGAATCGCATAAATTTGCTAATTGGGCCGACAAACTAATAGAAGCTCTATGGACCTATTGCACCTCCGTCCGCACCCCTACAGGGCAGACTCCTTTTGCTCTCACTTATGGGATGGAGGCGGTACTCCCGTATGAGATTTTGATCCCTTCCCTAAGAGTGCAGCTGGACAAAGAACTTAATCTCGACGAACGTCGAGAGGCGTTGCTAGTCCAACTTGAACTCTTAGACGAGAAGAGGCTGAACGTGGCCAATCATGTTTCGGTGTATCAAAAGTGTGTCTCGCGATATTTTCAAAAGAAGGTCATTGAAAGAAAATTTCAAGTGGGTAATATGGTGTTGAAACGTAAATTCATCAGATCAGCAGGTCCCAGGTCTAAGCTGCAACCCAACTGGGAAGGGCCATTCGTAATCAAGGAAGCTTACACGGGTAATGCGTATCGTCTAATCAATGCAGAGGGTGAAGAATTGCCAAACCCGTGGAATGGGCTATATTTAAAATGTTTCTATCCATAGAGTCAAAACCAGCAACGGCTCGATGGCGGGGTGCACCCCACCTGATCGCGAAAGGAGGACCTGGGTCCAGCATGTCATACACTACACAGCCGCCCATGGTTCGGTTTTCTCCTGTGCTGTCCGACACCGTTTCTCCTTTGGCCATGCCTGGGGAAAGTGAAGATCCTTGTATTTCCTCTCTCTCGACTGAAAATAGGGGCAGGTGGTGAATAAGGGGGCGAGAACTGACCTAGACCCCCCCATTAAAAGAGGTCTCAAATAGGGGCAGCCCGTTAAGACCTCACTCCGCAAAGAAAGAAAAGAAGGAAAGCAATAAGAAAAAAAAGAAAGAAAAGGGGAGAGATCGAAAGATAAGGCTGAAAACACAAAGCTCGAAGCTCCCAAAATCCCCAAATAATGCAACTAGGCATGGCAAGAGTGGCAGTACAGTTTTCCCGTGGGACGTTATGAGCCCGGTCGTATGCGTGCCTAGAGCGAATGTAGGTTCGATAACGGACACAAAGCCCCGGCGCAACAGACCGGATTCTTTGAAAAGGGGAGTGTCTTGGGAAGAACTCAAGCCCTAAAAAACCTCTACACCTACCATCAGCTTCACTACTCAATCTTTTTCACTTTCCCAAGGAATGAATCCCACCCCGGGTATGGCCTCGGCAGAAACACCGTTGAGCAAAGTTGATCCCGGCCACGGGCGGCCCCCCCTTTCGCACGTGCTGGGTCCGGGAAGTCCATAGCGAGATGAGAGGGTCCCTGTTATTTAAGCTTGAACTGGTTCCAAAAAAAAAAATCAAATCAAATATTTCAAAACCCAAAAATCAATCATTTCAAAATCCAAAAAAATCAAATATTTCAAAACCCAAAAAAATCAAATATTTCAAAACCCAAAAAAAAATCAAATATTTCAAATCCTCCAAAAAAAAAGATTTTGGTTTTTCATATGCATCGCATACATTGCACTTTGTCATCTTTTTTTCCTATGTTGATAAGGCTTACCCCCTTGACCAAAATCGAGGATTGGTCACTTTCTAAACTTGTCGCAGGCAAGGGGTTAAGCCTAAAATAGATCTAACCTATTTTTCATTCATTTTGTGTAAGCATAGGGGCAGAACGAAGATACAGCCAAGCCATGGACGCACGCAATCGCATCAGAGAATGTCCAAACTCAAAATCATCTCAATCATCAATCTTATTCATTCTCATATCAAACTCTAAACATCCATTTCCATATCATCATGAAAAGATAAAACAATCACTCTGTCCCCCGCTGGGCATCCCCGCGGGGACGTATCTCTCTCAGCTCCCTAAGGTAAGCATGTCGTGTCTCTGGAACCTCCTCAACCTCTGCTGGTAGGGTGCGCACCCTGCTCACCTCCCACATAATCAGCGCGCTCCAGACCGTCTGCTCGTCCTCCTCTGTCCCGATCCTCCTCGCCTGTAGCACGGGAAGGTGGGGTAGCATCGGTAGCACGGTCCGGGGTAGTCCAACCTGTAGGTAGCACCTGTGTGGGCTGTATATCGCCAATGCAGTATCGCTCACGAGCCTCAAGTCCAAGCCCACTCTCTGAGATAGCCTGATGGTAGTGTCGTGGAGGAAGTCCGGGCGCATCTCAAATCTATCCAGGGGCAGTCTGTGGAGGTACGGGTGCCACTCGTCCCTGGTCTTCATCTCGGCTGTCCTGCACTCGACCTGTGGGGAGAACCTGAAGGCGCCTCCTATGAAGTAAAGGGGATGGCTCCCGAAGATCCTGCTGACAGTAGTAATATCCTCTCTCGGGATGAACTTCATCCTAACTCCCATCCAGCACTCCAATAGAATCATAGAGCCAAAGAGAGGGCCTCCTAGGGCCGCTAAGCTGAGACCCTCATACAAGTAGGCTAAGATGGCCTGGGAGATGGAAAGCCCCTGCCACAGGTCGCTGATGGTGCTAAGTAAGGGAATCTTTAACACATGGTCAGCCGAAGGGAAGAGGATGGCCCCGCACAGGCAGATAGATGCAGCTTTGGCTATGGCCTCGGTCCACCCACATTTATTCTTGCAATGCTCTACTACCCACTGACTAAGAGGAAGGAGGTAAATATGACGAGGACCTACAAAGGTGCGAATGTCTTTGCTGTCTGGTATGAACCCTCCTAGGATGAGTTTTGGGTCTATAGGGGCAACAGTATGGCATATCAAGTCTTCCTCCCCCACCTTGGACCTAGGGAACCCGAAGTAGGTCTCTACCTCCTCTAATAGGATCGTGGCCTCAAAGGATGGAAAGAAGAAGGTATGGGTCTGAGGATGCCATGTTTCTATCAAAGCTGAGATGCTGTGCCAATCCAATGAGAGCTTAGGGTAGTTCTGGCCTAAGACTAAAAGGGAGCGTAGGTGCCAGGATTTGAGAAGATAAGTCACCCCTAGGGGCAAAGCACGGATCGTGGGAGCCACCCATTTCAAACCAGAATAGCGCCTCGGGCCCGGAAGGAGCTTAAAGAAGAGGAGAGAGAACGTAAGAGAGAGAGGACACATAAGTGAAGTTGACGTAAAAGAAGTTGAATGAACCATGATGAGCTTACCTCTCTCATAGGAGTAGCACTGAGATGCCGAGGGATTGAGCTTAGCCGTTGGAGCACTTCCCGCTCCTTTCTGGCCGGTGTTGGCCCTTCAAAAGATGCTCCTTCCATAGAACTTCCCTCTAGAGCCCTCTTCATGAGGAATTGGTGATGAGAATCAAAGGTTTCAAGGTTTGGAAGGAAAGGGATGTGTGAGCTGCGAATTTAGACTCCTCCCCCATTTATAGGGCTTGTTAGGAAACCTAGGCCTCTTAGGATTAGGGTTGGATAGGTTCAGGATGGATTAGGATGAGATGTGGATAGGTTCAAATCGCCTTACCCTCGGGTTGAGGACTCTCCAGAGAGTCCCCTTTAAGGCTTGCAGGGTATCCACTTGGACGGTCTTACGATAGACCGCCCATCCTATCGTGTGGTCCTCAACTGACCGTTCATCTCCTACTAGAGAACCCGGATCCAACCACTTATGCGGCCTATTACAAACCGTTTGTCACTCAACACGGTTAGTATTAAACCGTTCAAATTCTATTGGAGCGGTCTATTGGGAACCGTTTGTCACTTTGAGCGGCCCTATGAGAACAGCCCATCTGGTCCGCCCTTTCTATCCACCTGCCCAACTAATAGGCACACTCCTCTCACTGAAGTCAGCGTGTACGGCACTCCTCTCACTCAAGTCGGCGTGTACGGCACTCCTCTCACTCAAGTCGGCGTGTACGTCACTCATCTCACTCAGGTCGGCGTGCGCGTCACTCATCTCACTCAAGTCGGCGTGTACGTCACTCCTCTCACTCAAGTCGGCGTGTACGACACTCATCTCACTCAGGTCGGCGTGCGCGTCACTCATCTCACTCAAGTCGGCGTGTGCGTCACTCTCATCTCACTCAAGTCGGCGTGTGCATCTCTTTCTCACTCAAGTCAGCATGTGCGTCTCTTCCTTACTCAAATCGGCGTGTGCGTCCCTCTCTCAGGTCGTGCGCACCTCTCAATCTCGCCTGTTTGCTTCACCCCCTCTAGTAGCTAAGTCACGTTCATGCATACATACAGTCACCCACAAAAATCAAAACAAAACATGCATACCACTATCATATCATATCACGTCATGTACAAAAGACAGGCCCAGTACACAGTCAAGCATGTCCCTCTCCTTGGCCCCCGTCGCTGTCTCCACCGCCCTCATGCCTCTTTCGGGGAGGCATCGCTGAGGTCGCCTCATCACACCGTTGTCGGCGCCGCTCCTCCTCCTCGTTCCTCCGATGGCCGGAGGAACTAGTGAAGTAACTCCTCACGGAGCCGTGGGTGCCGTGGCTGCCACTCGCAGTCGCCCTGCTGCGCTCCCGACTCGCCTCCTTCAGACCCTCCACCTTGCCCTCCAACCTGGCAACCTGTATACGGGCCTGCTCTGCCTCAGTCCGGTAACACTCTGCCTCTACCTGGTAACGGTCCGCCTCGGTAGCACCGGCTCGTAGTCGCTCTAGCTCGGCCCGGAGGAGTGCCGTCTCCACTGCGTCTGCCGGTCGGCTCCGCGCAGCCTCCTCGCGCACCCGGGCCACCTCCTCCCTAGCCACTACCCGGCTCTGCTCCAGCTTTGTCTGGAGGCGGGTAGCTCGGCCGTCTGCATATCATTATTAGGCAGTTGGATAAGCATTTCATTCATAAGCACAATAAGCAAGGGGAAGTTTAGAATTACGTACCCTCTCAGTGAGCGCCACCTCGGCCGCCTTGGCCCGCGCTACCATCCGAGTGAACTCCGCATCTCTCGCAGCCCGGTCGGCCGGAGTCTGGGTCGTAGAGGAGGAAGGGGCGTCTGGTCTCACCCTCTGAGCACCCTCGGCACGCTGCATCCAAATACTCCAGGTCAGTCACATGCATAATCATAATCATATAGAATTGCATAATTTAAAGAGTGTAAGGTGTAGAAGACTCACCAGTAAGGCCATGGCCTGCCGGGCCTCATCCCGCTCCCTGATGGTAGAGTGCAGAAGTCCCTGCAACTCCGCCACTCATCCCGCAGGGTCTAGCTGCATTTAGAAGCCCATGTGTCAGTGCATCATCATATAGGAATCGTAAGCATAATAGAAAGAATTCAAGTTTAGAAGTCATACCGGTCGGTGAGCACCCCGGAACACCTGGTCCCGGTAGTGCCGTGCGTACACGGTGTAGTACGCGCTGTCGCTCTCAGCCCGGGCGGTCACCACTCGCCCTCGTGCGGTCCAGTCGGCGATCTGGGTGGCGTTCCTCGCTGTCCAGTCGTACGCATCACCGAGCCCCCGTGTCGTCCTGGTCACCCGCTCCCCCGCCTTCTCAGGCGTAGGGAACTCCACGGCTGGCTGATGGACTCCGGTGGTCCTCATCACCAACCTGAAGTGTAGTGGCTCCACCACATTCATGCAATGAAGCCACACGTCTCGTCCGGAGAAGGCGAGGGCCTCAGTCACACACGGCTGGCCCTCCTGGCTCTCCCCCGTGTAGGGTGTCCACCGTATCTGCATAGAATAAAAAGTCTCATCAGCATCATAACCATATAAGAATTACATTTAACTAGAGTATCTGAGTCTAGAAGCATACCGAGGTATACGGTAGAGCGTCCAGGTCATCATGCAACTCCCGGACCTGTCGTCTCAGGGCCGCCATCTCCCGAGGTGCTGTCCACCTCCATGCGATCGGCAGGAGCCCAGGACGGGTCTCCTCGCCTCTGCCCAGCCCACGCAGGTACACGTAGGCCCACACCTGCATCATAGCACTGTGTCATCATGTAGGAAACACACAGAGTCGCATAATTAAGTCTAGGGTAAGAGTCGTACCTGGAGTAAGGGGGAGAAGCCCCCAAGCATCGTCCGACGCGCCGTCGAACTCAGAGTGTCGAAGAGGAAGGCAAGGGCTGTCGCTCCCCAAGCGTAGTCGCCCACGTGCTCCAGCTCCTGGAGGAAGGGAAGGAACCGGCAGCTCATCACGTCCGCTCGCATGGAGAAGAGGAGTCGCTCGAACATCAGCATCAGAAACCGCCTCAGCACTCGGTCAGCCTCCGCTCCTGGTCTTGCAGCAACTCTCGGCCGTGCCAGCCCCATCAGCCGCTCCAGGTGCTCCTCCGGCTGCTCGCCAACCGCAACGCCCGCTCGTCGTAAACCCAGGCTGTCCTGGAGAGGAGCCCGGGGTAGGAGGGTCGACTGCCGCTCGGGGCGCCACAGCTGTAAGCCCAGCAACTCCCGAGCCAACCCCCGGTAGTCGGGAAAGGTAGTCCCGCTAACCGGTGACCCGTGCACGCGTAGGCCCATGAGCCTGGCCACATCCTCTAGCGTGGGGACCATGTGCCCCCATGGGAAAAGGAACGTCCGACTCACTGGGTCCCAGCGGTCGTGTAGGGCATAGTGCAAAGCTGCGTCGAAGCGACACACCTCAATACTCAGGAAGGGGGCGAACCCCATGGCAGCCAACCGCTCCCTCTGGAAGTCCGGCAGTGCCAAGTACACTGCGCAGACCTGCAGCCACGAGGTGCGGGTCCTACGCTTCCCCTGCATTCATTTCATTCATTTTTAGATGCATTTTAGTTTGCATTTTGTGTCATTCAAATAAGATCCTCAAGAATTCAACTCACAGCTTAAAGAACGGTCTTCCTTCCACCGTTCTTATCTTGGACGGGCTATCACGCGCCTAGGGTCGAACGGCCATCCCTGGGCCGTATGAGTAGTGGACTGTCCTATGGGGACCGTTTAGTTTGGCATTGAATGGGTATTTGAACGGACCTATGTGGCCCGTTTACTGTTTGAACGGTGACTCCTTCACCGTCCTTGCTTTGGTTTGGTTCGTTTGCTGTGTGGTATTGAACGGCTAGTCCTAGCCCGTATGATGTTGAGCGGTCCGATAAGGGCCGCATGTCCTTGTTTGTGCGGTTTCTGTTGAACCGTCCCACCATCGTCTTCCCCGACGACGGTGGAGGTTCCCCGGCTGGCGGGGAGGCTGCCATAGCCCCCCAACCAGCCACCTAAGCCCCCTAAACCCCCCTAAGCTAGCATGCATGGCTCAAAATAAAGGAAAAATGGAAATGGGGAGGGTTTTTAGTTTTTTGACCTACCTCGGGGTCCCGTGGTTATTTGGCCGATTTCTCCGGCGGTGCTTCTTCTCCGGCGTCCTCGTCCACGGCAGGGATGTCCTCCACGGCCACGATCACGCTGGCTTCTCCCTCTGCCGCAGGCGTGGGGTGACCCTCTCCGGCGGCAATTCTTCAGTGTGTGCCGCGGCGGCGGTCGTCGACGGCGGCGGCATGGTTGTCTCTTCCCCGGCCATCCCAGAGCGCCTCGCTTGGTGCTTCTGGCGCATGGAGAGGGCGAAAGGGAACGAAAGGGAGAATGAGAGGTAGAGAGAAGGGGTTGAGAAGGGTAGAATGGCCCTGGGTTGGCCTTCGTTCCCTCCACTGTCGGTTACGGTGGAGGGAGACGAAGGGTTCATTTTTTTTTTCGAAGTTACAGACGTTGCGCGGTCTAGCGATAGACCGTCCATGGGTTTGTACGGTTCTCCACCGACCGTTTATACTCAACGGTAAGCTTTTCAAGTCGGTTCAAATTCCCTGATATATGCGGCTAACCCGTAACCGTTCTACTTGGAGCGGTTTGTTCTTAACCGTGCATTCTTTAATGTTGGTTGCACTTCAATTGATGGATTTTGATATTTTTGTAAAACTTGCTAACAATTTCACGTACAGCAATCCAACCTTTCACGTGCCGTTTCGCCTGCACAGGTAAGTCAGGTATGGCCTTCTATCCCTATATCCCTTACTGCATTACTATATGGTATTATATTGTATTATCTCGGGAACCAGTCGGTTATCTACGTGTTCCAGGATCTGATGTTCCCCTTCAACAAAAACAATGATGATCCAGGACATGTACTTAATCTTCGGATAGGCCATTAAGTTGGGATGTCATGGGGAGGATGGTTCTATCCTGCACGCTGTGGTTGCAGATGGTATCTTGACTCTGATATTTCCAGCTTAGCAATTGTATTCTCGAGTATTCTATATTTTAATCTTTCTTCGCATTTGTTTTAACGATTTCTTTTATTTTAGCCCGACATGCATCATACACATCCCTTTTGAGCTCTCATGCCCCATGGTTTGCCCGAAGAATGTCTCGTCAGTGATGGTCAGCTGTATGTTCAAATGCTTGAGTAAGAAGAACTAATTCCACTCTGAATTGGAAGGTCTTCTTGAATCGGTTTGCTTTGGTTTGACTGATTGAAAGGACCCCGTCTGGAGCTTTAGCCTATTTTTCTTTTGTGGCCCCCTCATTGGACTGCGGGATTGTGTCCCCCATGAGGTTGGTCTTGTCGATTTGTTTCATTTAGTTTAGTTCCTCCATACGGGTGTTGCTTTTGGTTTAATCGTTCCGTATGATTGATTCAAAGTTTTCCCGAAGATTCATGACCCTTGTTGGTAGAAACGGGTGTCCCGAAGATTCATAACGCCCGCCTTTCCGATGCGCTCCGCAGCATTTCCGCTCCACCTCCATATTCCATGTCACTTCCGCTTCACCTCCGCTCGCTCCCCTGCAAAGAGGACGTTAAGGAGGGGCATCTGTTGACACCCGTTTTATACCGATAAGCTGAGCTGTTTCTCTTACTCCCATTAGGTGATGCCCTGAGTTGTCTATCATCCATCGGGCCATTTTTTTTGGCACGTCCTGGGCCCATTTTTGTGGCCTCCCTCCTTGGTGAAGACCGTATCGGTTCAGGGCTTATTGGGTCCTGGCTTTGATTGAATGAACGTATTTTATGAAAATCAAGTGTCCAAAAATATGCACGGTCCAACATCAGCCGTTCATACCTAGGGCGGTTGAAGATAGACCGTTCATACATTTTGGTTAATTTCTGAGGATTTTCTGAATATTCACCGACAGGCTTTTGTGCGGCCCTATTAGGCCCGTTCAAACCAATGGACGGGCATATTCCAACCGCCTATATCTCAGAGTCCTACACGTGTCAATTTTCTCAGGTAATTACCCAATTACTTGAATTACCACCGACAGGGTTAAAACGGTTAGTTGTTGGCCGCCCTACATTTGAACGGTCTTATTTGAACCGTTCATATTGGAGGGTCCGACGGCGGACGTTTCGGTCAGTTCGAGCGATAATTGGGTTAATTTCTTGATTTTCTGAATTTCCACCTACAGTGTTGGACGGTCTTTACTGGACCGCCCATCAGCTTGAGCGGTCTATCGTAAGACCGTTCATCCTTTCGATTGGTGATTTTTAACAATTTTTTATCCCTTTTATGCATGATTTTATCCCTGACTTCTCTTGTCGATTTCTCCGTGGATAATCAACCTTTTTTGATGCCGTTTCGACTGGATAAGAGATTATGATAATATCTATGATTTATCTTTTATAATTTCGAAATAAAAATAGCTCTAAACCCTAGTTTCGAGGCTGGCTTTCTAGGCTCTATAAATAGACCCTAATGGCCGGACTGAAAAAGGGGGGGAAATTTTGGTCGACGGCGAAGCCCTGCCGCATTCTTGAGCGACCTAGCACCAAGGAGGGAGGCTTTCTAAGTCCATACAAGCCTCCGGTTCAAGGAGTAGTTTGGCCTTGAATCCTTTTGTTTATAGTTTTCATCACTTTCCCTTCATTGTATGCATCGTTTTCTCCCTACGTCCCCATTCTTTCTCATTATCATGCACACATCCACCCACGCTTTTGTCACCCTAGGGGTTTAAAACCCCCAGGTATCCCCCTTACCATTCGTTTATGTTCATTTCTTCTTATATTGACATTTACTACACCGTCCAGTTCTAATTTAGGTCTTTTCTGTGTGTTTCTTACGTTGTTTTGCAGGTCAGCAATCATCAGCACGAGGCCCATCCCCTCTGGCCGGCCGGAGAGGGTGAAGGTTGGACCCCTTGCAACTTACTGCGTGGTGGACTTGTGCGGTTTTCAGACAACCGTTCAACATCGTGTGCGGTGTGGAAAACGTCGTTCATCCTGTTGGTGCGGCCAACAGAGCGTCGTCCGTCCTCCAATGGTAGTTCCTCCCACACCCTCTGCAGCGCACTTAGGCGGTCTATCGTAAGACCGTACATCCAATAGGCGGCCCTCCAGGAGCCGTTCATCTCTCCAGCGCTGTAGCTTAGGCGAGTACTCCCCCTCTTTCCAAGGTACGGCGTGTCCATCACGTCTGGCACCTTGGTGGCGATCACGGTCCTTTTGTTCTCTATTCTCCTCTTATCCTTGTTATTTGCTCATCGCATATTGTTCCATTCATGATGCATATTGATCTTTAGTAGGAGGAGAAAAATATATCTACAACGTCAATCACCGCAGATCGGACAACTTCCGATTGCCTTCCTACTAACCACCGGTAGGGACGATCTCAGTTCCAAATGTTTGAATGAAATGAAAAAAGAACAAATATGAAAATACTCAAACAAGATATAGAATATGCTCAAAGAGAAAGGATCTTGTCTGAGATTGCTAGAGCTTGAATCTGATTTTTCAATGGTATCTTCTTCCTTGTGAAATGATCTTCCTTGGATCACCTTGAGTTGATGAAGAAGATAATGGATGCAGATTTGATCTCCCTTGAAAATGAGCTTCTTTGGATCACCTTGAGATGATGAAGAAGATGATGGTTGCAGCTTTATCTTCACTTGGCTTGGGGTTGATTTCCTTTTGAAGTAGCTTGAATCACTTGAGGATTTGATGAATAACTTCTTCCTGGAGCACTGTTCACAGTTATAGTACTCGACCTCCTCTCCCTTGAACACACCCTTGCAGCCTCCTTTGATCTTCCCTCTTAGCCTTGCTTGCTTCTACTCTTCCTTGGAGGTTGCTGGATTGAGATATGAGCTTGAATCACCTTGAGTTGATGGAGAGAGTGTTGGATGTAGCTTTAATCTTCCTTTTGATCCTCTTGAGTTGATGAAGAGGTTTATGGATGCAGCTTTGATCACCTTTGAGAATCTTGATTGCTTCTAGCTTCCTTGGAGGTTGCTTGCTTCAGATCCATGCTTGAATCACCTTGGAATGGATGAAGTGCTTCTGCACGGAGTACTGTTCACGGCTACAGTACCTCTTCTTCCAAGCTCCTTCTTTAGCCTCTCTTGATCTCTCTTTGATTCCCCTTGAAGCATTAGGGTTTCTAACCTATCATGTGTTGGTTTTATAGACTTTGAATGGTCCTTGGACATCCTCCAGACCAGATCCACAATCCATGGGGGATTGGGTGACTTTGGGGTTAAATAAATGGGTAGAAAGACCTCTCCTCGAGCTTGAAACAAAAGTCAACAAAGGAGGCCTCGGGGCTGGCGGTCGACCGGAAGGCATGGGGCGGTCGACCAGAACCTGCTGGACTTAGAACATTTTGATCCTGGCAAAAATCGGTCGACCGGCCCTATAGTGGCGGTCGACCGAAACCTGTAAAATCTGGAGTTTTTCATCTCTGGGAGAACTGGTCGACCGGAAAGGTAAGGGCGGTCGACCGAAACCTGTAAAACGTGGAATTCTTAGGCTCTGGCAAATCTCGTCGACCGGCCAAGGTGTGTTGGTTGACCGGAAAGACCTATACCTACAAAAATGAAGTGTTAGCCCAAGGAAACATGTCCATAAGTCAAGATACTCATGTCCTTATCAATTCCATGTATTTTTGGGTTTGGTTTATGCATTAGATCATTTGAGCATTTCTAAATTTTGTTCCGGGGCTCCGCCCCCGGAAACGCCCGCAAGGGGCGCTACCCCCGCGACCTGACCGGGCAAGTCGATCCCCGCGACCTGACCGCGCAGGTCGATCCGCGTGCGAGGGCGCAATCATTGAGCTTTCACTTTTGCCATCTCCACTCCATTCCTTGGCATATCTGTCATGAAAGAACATCAAGTAGTTTAGTCATATAAGAGTGATAAAACATCAATGACTTATAGTGTTTAGCCATTATCAAAACCAAGAATATCAAATAACTCAAATGACCATAGGATGATGTCGAATAACCCAAGTGACCACAAGATGACTCAATTGACCACAGGGGCACAACATAATGGGCGCAAGCCGCGGGACAATTTTGGCACGTGGGTCGGTCCCCGGGTCAATGCGTAACAGAGCGGATATCCGCGTGTTTTACGTAGGCTCTCCGTGAGGAGATCGAGACAAGCTCGACTGTCTAGGTGGCAGGGGCAGTCGTGGGTTGGCGCCTGGCGAAGGTTGGACGCGGCTCAAAGTGAGCGGTCGGGTCCGGGCCTCGGAAGGTGAATGTCGCCATGCTGGGGAGTCGAGGTCGGCCCCGGGAATATTACTCCCGGGCCAGTGGTCCGGCTAACTCGAGTCATCAGTCCGAGTGGTCGGCAGCCAGCTCGGGATGAGCAGTGGGCACTCGGTTCCGTGTCGAAAGCAGGTGCGGCATTATAGCGTATGTGTAGCCACCGTGGGTTGTCATACGCGGGCGGACCCAGGATGCGGGTGTGTTCGCCGTTGTCATAACGCCTTATACGCGATGGGCATGGACTTGTGTGCGATGGCTAGACGCCGCGTGAGGGGAGTACGTGTGACATACCCTCGGCGTGTACGAGCCGATCAATAAGCCAACCACGTGCGCACTTAGCTCCTCGCGTCCCCGACCCTTGCCGAAGGCCTCGGGAGTCCGGGGGCGCGGCAGTTAGGTCGGAGGGTGTTGCATTGCATCCTTCATTTCATTCCATCTTGCCGCTTGAGCTTCCCTATGGGGGCTTTTATAGTGGAAGATGAAGGGGTGGAAGGGGTTTAGGCGGACCAGGTTGGGGGCCCAACTTGGTCTGGGTAAACCCTTGCAAATGCATTTTTTTTGTGTTACGGAGTGGGGGAGGGAGGGTTTAGGCGGACCAGCCCAAGGGGCTGGTCTGGTCCGCCTAAACCCCTCCCGGAGGGTTTTTTTTGCATTAAAAAAAATCCTTTTTTTAGTTTTGATGGGGTTTAGGCGGACCAGCCTGAGGGGGCAGACGGGTCCGCCTAAACCCTCCCCCATGGGGGTTTGGGCGGACTGGCTGGGCACTTTTTTAATTAAAAAAAAACCTTTTTTTGGTTTAATGGGGGTTTAGGCGGACCAACCTTATGGGTGAGGCTTGTCCCCCTAAACCCCTCCCCCCAAGGGGGTTTAGGCGGACCAGACCCAGCAGGGGGGTTTAGGCGGGTTTGACCGCAGGTTTGACTGGTGGGTTTGACTGGGGTTTGACTGAGGGCTATAAATAGAAATTTTCGCGTGTGAAGGCGCACGAGGGTGGTGCATGACGCGATGGGCTGCTGGGGAGTCCCAAGTTGAGCTCCGGCTTGCTATAGAGTGGCTGGAGCATACGCGCCCACCAGGTGCTCGGGGAAATTCCCGACACGCGTGCATGGGCCGTATACGGGTGCTGTGAGCTCCTGAAGCTTGTGGTTGGTCCCAGGTGGATCTTCCTTTGACTTTAGAGGGCTGGAGGGAGGCGACTCGGGGGTAGACCCCAGCCTCGTTGGTGAGTGCCACATGGCGTGGCTTGTAGTCTGGGCGCCCCCGGGTCGGCCCGAGTAGCCATGTTGAACGCGGTTAAACCCGCAAACTGAGTGATCAGGGGTGGGCCCGATCGATTGTTGGTGTTGCCACGTGTCGTGGCTAGCTGGTTAGGACCCTTGGTTGGGCCCGGTGACAGGGGCGTCGACATGATGATGCCGTTTGTCTGGTGGTCGGGGTGACTGATGGGAATCGACACCGAGCATGTACATTTTATTTTGTATTTGTGTCCTTTAGTTTATTTTTATATCCATGGGAAAGTCTAAGCGCAATTGTACGGCTTTGTAAGCCAATGCGTCATTCCCTTGGATTGTGTGGGTTTTTATGTAATTGTGCAGTAGGTCCAGCTAGGGGGCCCTCAGCCCTTTCCCATTGGTCCATGTCACCTATGTGGGGCTGGTCAACCCTCCTAGGTGGCCATCTAGAAGGGTTGAATGCCAATTGACCACATGGGAGACAAAGGGGTCAAAATTTCAAAGGTTGGCCACCAACCTACCCCTTGGTCAAGGGGGCGCCCCCTTCCACTTGTAATATTTTATTTTTTTGTGTGTGATTCACATCCAATCTAGGCCATCCATTCCCCATCCCTAGATCCAAGATTGTATATTAGATTAGATTCATAGCATATAAAAGGTTGTATTTTCCATTTGTTACAATTAATGAAGAGAAAATTATTGGAAAAGCTTGAAGCTTGTTGCGCCCCCAGCCCTCTCCCCTCTGGTTTCTTCATCCCCAACCTCAATTCTAGAGTGAATCCCTCTTCTATCTCCTCCCCCTCAATCTCTGAGTTCATCGGTGCCGTCGCCGCCGCCGTTCGTGCCGCCATCGAGCCGCCGCGAAGCCGTCTTCGGTAATCTGTCCATCCAGGACAGAGGCAACTTCCATGAATTTCTGCTCCCACCTCCCTCCTCCTCTGGAGCTAAAATTTTCAGAAGTGGTTTACCTCTAGAACCCTTATCTTCAAAAACAATTTCAAGTCATATTTCCTTCATTTGATATTTTTCAATTTTCGTTCAAACTGTCATTCCAGTTCTGCCATATCTCTATCTACAGTGATAGTTTCCCTGAGTTTTCCATTTCCCGACCACTTTTTGATTTTTCTTGGAGCCCCCAATTTTACTGAGAGTTCTGTCCACCTTCCTCTACCTCTCCAAATTTTCTTGGAATTTCTAAAGTTCATCTCATATTTTTAGAAATTCCTTTTCCAACTCATCTACAGTTCTGTCTGCATCAGTCCAGATACGAACCCAGTCTAGTGTAAACACTCTAGAAAATCCAAATCACCATATTTTCCAGATCTAAAAAAATCCCTGGTTTCCTCTCTTGAAGATATACAACTTTGCGAAAGGACCCAACATCAGATTCGGACGTCTACCTTGCGGTCAAAGGCGATCCACAGGAAAGTTCTCTGTTGATCTGAGAATTCGAGTACTGTACAACAGCAGCTTCAAAAATAGTTAAGGCCCAGATCCGTGAAGTTCCAGCATCTCTCTCTACTCCTATCTTGAAGGATTTCGAAGCAGCTTTCCAATGGCGCCAGTTTCGTGTCGATCCGACATCCAGACTGATCGCAGCATCCGTTCACGCCGGAGCGCGCGCCCGAAAACAGAACCGGCAGGTCCGTGGCCGGTTATTCCGGCGGGTGCCGATCGGAGCCGTCCGGCCTCCGGTCGACGTTCCAGCATGCCGCCATCCCAGGGAGCGGTTTCCCAAGTGTCCCGTGTTAGTGTTGGTGTGCTACAGGCCAATTTCGGGTCGGGTAGGCCCAATAGTTGTACGATCTTGTTCATTAATAAAGTGGTGTTTGAGCGTAAATATGCGATTGTGTTACTTTACGTTGTCCCTAGGATATGTGGTTGTAAAGTCAGCTCGAGATGGGATCTCGAACATGAGACTTACTTTACATGAACACATTCCTTAAACTGTTCCTGGTTGGAGGGTAATCACTCGGGGACTTTGATTACCTATTAAACCAGTACACATGATGTGTCAGTGACCAGTCTCATGGTCATTGGTGCGGGGCACCAACACATATGTGTAGGTGTATGTCCTTGGAGGATGTGCACTGAACTGATCCGCTATTGGATCTTCAGATGGTTGATTATACCTAATGTCAACTGAAGATCCAACGGTCTCAGTAGCATCGTTGGTCCTTTGACCTGAGACATTGATCGGATCTTACACGAGGACTGGAATGGTTTAATTACTTAGCTAAGTGACTTTAACCATAAGTCATGAGTTGCCGAGTCATTAACCACTCCAGGATACGTGTGAAGATCATCAATGGTCAAGATGGGATCGCTCACTGTCGGGTATATATCAGACAGTTAATGGGTCATGACATTGACGCTCCGTTAAATCCCTGGCCAGGGTCGTGTGAGTTCGTTTAGAACGAACGTCATACACTTTAAGGAGGTCATAGTCAAATGGCACGATCATGGGGTTTGACAGAAACCGTACCCTCGATCGTACCAGACTCATAGAAGGAGCGAGGGATTATATCGATGCGGTAACTGTGGACTTACAGGTACCAGACAGGTTGGTTTAAACCCGGGGTCATCTAGGATCACGCGGATTTGCTTGACCCAACGTGATCAAAGGTTCGGAATAAATTAAACTATTGTTCGGCTCTAGTAGAAGCGAAGAATACGTTTAATTTACTTCTAATTGGGAATTAGAAGTTAATGGACCTTAAACTAGAGTGACTATGGGCCTAGAGGATCACACACAATAGATTCTTGGGTGACGGATAATTATTATACAAGTGTATGTATTATTTCCATTTAATTCCTTTTGGAAAGGAGTGTAAACGGAGTTTAATACATATGTATAATATGATAAAGGACATATATACAGTTTTGGTCTTTTAGAACCCTTTTCTAATAAACCTAAACTCTATATATAGCCATCTACGTGAGTTCATTCGAACTCTTGGCTTCTCCCTTCCAACCCCCCTTAATGCTAATCAAGCATTAAGCATTAAGGAGAGGTTAAACCTTCCCCTTTCTCCCTCTTGCTCTCTCTCTCTCCTGAAGGTGATTGAGCTGGGGAAAGTCGTGCCGGGGAGGTACCGTCGCTGCGCAAGGATCCGTGTGGATCATCTCTAGAGGCCGTACAGTTGTGCGGCTCGGTTTTTCTGCATCGGGCTTAGCGGACAGCGTCGTTCCGCGCAAGGTGAAACACGCAACCCGTAATTAGGGTATTAGAAACACCGATTAGAGCACAGATTAAGCTTTCCATAACACCGGAATCGGGCAAATTAATTTTTGTTATCCGCTGCGTCGCCCGTAGGTGCTGTGCGAAACCTTACAGTGGTATAAGAGCCAGGTTAGCGCTCTGGTCGGTGTTTTTATAACCGTTTAGAATCATATTTGAAAGGGGATTAATTACTTCAATTGTGATTGATAGAATGGGATGTTGGACATCTCCGTTCTTCCAGGATGCTGGGCATCGTTGGAGAAATTTTTTTTAAAAAAAAAAAAAAAAATTTTTTTTTCTGGCCCGAGTTGGGCGCACTGCGCCCTGGGCGCGGTGCGCCCAGGGCGCAGCGCGCCCGCCGCGTGCGCCGCGTGGGCGGCGCACGCGGCACCCGGGGTCAGCGCCCGCGGGCGCTGACCCGCGGGGTCGCGGCGGGCGCCGCAGGCGGCGCCCGCAACGCGGGCGCCCGCCACGCGGGCGCCCACATGCGGGCGCGGGCGGGCGCGGGCGCGTCCGCCCACGCGTCGCGCGTGGGCAGCGCGCCCAGGCGCCTGCCGACAGAAAAAAAAAAAAAGGTTTTTTTTATTTTTTTTTTAAAAAAAAAATTGTTTTTAACCCTGTTTAATTTACTGTGCTCCAGTAAAATTATATATATTAGATATATATATTAAATCGCTCAGTAAATTAAACAGAATTTTATCTAGTAAGTTAATTGTGTTATCTCGATGGTAAATGTCAAAAGTTAATTTTTATTTAACCGTGTTGAATTTACCGAGGTGAGATAATTATTATTTACCTTGTGATAAAATAGTAATAATTGAAGTTACTTCAGTAAAATTTAAGTTTTTGAAGTTTTAATTATTAGATAATTAAAAAGTTCAAATTTTAAATTTTATTGAAGATAAATGTGAAAAATTCAATTATTTGAATTTTAATTATTAGATAATTGTTAAATTCAAATTTTGAATTTTAGAAAATTACTCATTGAGGTTAATTGCATTATTTTAAATTTATTTTCAAACAAAATTATTGGATAATTAGTTTGAATTTAAATTTAAATTATTGGCATGTTTAAAATTTGAATTTAAATTTGATTATTGGATAATTAAATTTAAATTTAAATTTAATTAATTATCTCAATTAGATGCCCCTGTAGAAAATGATGGTTCTTTACGTGCGTTACTTTATTTACCTTGTAATGGCCTGCTTGTATGTTTAATTTTAGTTAATCATGCTTTGATTTTTAAAATTAAACAATGCTAGCCTGTTTTTGTTTGCACATCCCATTTTTAAATTCAAAGTAAGGATTATTTTCAGAAAATAAACCTTGATTGATTTTATTTGAATGGGTTGGCAAGTGATCATGGACTTGGATTAATGTAATTAATTGGGGTCTGCGAACCTCCTTTCTCTCTCTGTTTAAATTCCAATGTACTTCTATCTTCCTCCGTTGTTGTACTCGCCCTAAGGGCTGCTGGAATTTGAGTCACATGTAATTTAATTTTTCCGGCCTGCGTGCCGTGTAAAAGTTGTAATTAATGCGGCGTCGGAGATTGAAAGCGCGGAGCACACCCGACGAGGACGATCCAGCTGCTTCGGAAGCGGGCCGGATGTCTTAGTTACATTAGGGTTAAAGTCCATGATCACTTGCGTTTATTTTTGCATTGGATGCATTTATTTTGTGCAAACTACTAGGTACGGCAAATATATTGGATATATTTATATTACCACCTAGGGTGAGATCAAGATAAAATTAAATTCCCTCGCGATTAAATTTTAGATCTGGTAAGCGTGGCTCTAGGAGTCGTCGTGGCCCTCCATCATTATGGAGTGAATGAACGTTTTCATTTCATGGATTTGTTGTGCTTTCCACAAGGTCCATGAGTTTGGGGGCGGGATTAAACTCCAAGGCTCGGCCTCAATGGGGTGAGGAATTGAACTCGGCCTGGTTGTGCTTTCCACAAGGGTCGGGTCATGAACTCATTGCTATGTAGTAATGATGGTTAGATCTAACCGAGAATATCCTTTGTTGTGCTTTCCACAAGGGGATGGTTTCTCGGGGGCCGAATATCGGATATTGCATTAGATGCAAGTGCTTGTTGACTGCCCTTGAGATGGTGTATGGCTTGTTGTGCTTTCCACAAGGTCGTACATCAGTCTCGTTGGGATTCCGACCCACTAGGTTGATCTCGTTGATCTCCCGTTCTATATACTGAGGGTTATATAGTCGATCGAAAAATAGTGGGACTAACTAAGATAGAAAACCACATCTAAGTTAGAATTTGAACACATGCTAAGTTGTCTTTTATTTCTTATCCAGATTACAATGTCGTCGTCCAACCCCCTCCGCGGCATCTTGGATGCAAATAGATTAACTGGACCGAACTACTCGGATTGGCTGCGTAATCTACGCATAGTCCTTACCGCCGAAAAGATTGCGTACGTGTTGGACACGGTTCATTCTGAGCCAGCTCCTGATGCCGACGAGGGCGAGTTACTGGCTTATGCCAAGTGGTCTGAGGACTCCTCCCTAGCCCAATGTTACATGTTGGCCTCTATGGCTCCCGAGCTACAGAGGCAATTTGAAAAGACTGATTGTAGAAGTATACTTCTCAATCTACGCCAGCTCTTCGGGGAGCAGGGTAGGATTGAGAGGTATGACATCTCCAAAAGGCTTTTCAGGACACGGATGTCTGAGGGTTCTTCAGTACAGGCTCATGTACTGAAAATGATGGAGTGGATAGAGAGACTCAATGCACTGGGGTTCAAGTTGGATCTTGAACTGTGCATTGATCTTATTCTCCAGTCATTGCCCGATTCCTTTTCTTCCTTCATCATAAACTTTAACATGAATAGAATTGATGCAACTCTCCCGGAGCTGCTCAATATGTTAAAGAGTGCTGAAGGAACCATGCAGAAAGATAAACCATCTTCGTCTGTAATGGTTATTGGCCGGGCCAATAAGAAAAGGAAGGCAACCCAAATATCCACCACAAGTAACAAAGGGAAGGGAAAGAAAAAGGTCACGGGTAAGCAGCTCGCCAAGGTTGACAAAGGGAAGGGCAAGAAGAATGAAAAGGAAGACAAATGTTTTCGATGCGGGGAAACTGGGCATTGGAAAAGGAATTGCAAGGCAATTCTAAATGAAGGTATTTTTGTCATAGACCTTAATTTGTCATATATGGAATCCACATCATGGGTATTGGATACTGGATGTGCATCTCATATCTGCAATTCTGTGCAGGTGCTGGCAAATAGAAGGCGATTGGGCAAAAAGGAGATTGAACTGAGGATGGGCAATGGAGCTTTAGTTGCTGCCAAAGCTGTCGGGACTGCACGCCTCAGTTTACCTTCAGGAGTCATTCTGGAGCTGAATGACTGTTATTATGTTCCTAATATTATTAAGAATATTATTTCAATCTCTGGCTTGTATAACATTGGATATACATTGGCTTTTAATAGCACTGGGTGCTCTATAATGAATAATGGTTTGGTTATAGCCAATGGTTCATTAGTCAATGGTCTATATGTATTAGATACACGTTCTAATGTTATGCAAATTTCCAATGCTGATGAAGTGAATTCTGCATATCTATGGCATTGCAGACTTGGTCATGTAGGTGAGAAAAGAGTCTCTCACTTACACTCAAATGGGTATTTGAATTCATTCGAATACAAGCCATTTGATACCTGTGAGTCGTGTCTCATGGGGAAAATGACTAAGGCTCCCTTTGGAGGACATGGAGAGAGGGCTGTTGACCTTCTCGAGCTCATACACTCGGATGTGTGTGGACCCATGTCCATAGAAGCAAAAGGAGGTTATCTCTATTTCATTTCTTTTATTGATGACTTCTCTAGATATGGCTATGTGTATTTAATGAGACATAAGTCACAAGCCTTTGAGAAGTTTAAGGAATACAAGAATGAAGTAGAGAAACAGACTGGCAAAAGTATTAAGGCTCTTCGATCGGATCGAGGAGGTGAATACTTAAGCCATGAATTCACTTCTTATCTTAAAGACCATGGAATAGTTTCTCAGTGGACACCACCGTATACACCACAGCACAATGGTGTATCCGAGAGGAGAAACAGGACCTTGTTAGACATGGTCCGATCCATGATGTCTATGTCAGGACTACCCTTGTCTCTCTGGGGCTATGCGTTAGAGACTGCGGCTTATTTATTGAATAGGATATCAAGTAAATCAGTTCCTTCTATTCCATATGAGATATGGAAGGGCAGGAAACCAAATTTTAATCACATTAAAATTTGGGGGTGTCCTGCTCATGTAAAGAAGAACGAGAGTGATAAGCTTGAGTCAAGAACCGATAAGTGTAGGTTTGTGGGATATCCAAAGGAGACGTTTGGATATTATTTCTATCACCCTTCTGAGCAAAGGGTCTTAGTGGCCAAGAGAGCTGTATTTCTGGAAAGAGAATATCTACTCCAGAAAAACAGTGGGAGCCACATAGAATTGGACGAGGTCCAAGAACCACAACCCATAGACATAAACTCATTAGATGAGACTGTATCGGTTGATCCTATTCAAGGTGCAACACTGACACTACGGAGATCTGGTAGACTACCGAGAGAACCTGAGAGATATGTTGGACATGTCTCAGAGGGGTCCTCTAAGGTATGTATCGATGAGGATGATGATCCTCAGTCGTACCAGGAGGCGATCCGTAGTGTAGATTCCGAGAAATGGCAAGAGGCAATGGATTCAGAGATACAGTCCATGTACACCAACAAAGTTTGGAACTTAGTTGATGTACCCGAAGGGAAGGTCCCTATCGGCTGCAAATGGATTTTCAAAAGGAAAATCGGTGCAGATGGACAGATTGACACATACAAGGCTAGACTAGTGGCGAAAGGATATCGTCAAAGGCAAGGCATTGACTATGACGAGACGTTTTCACCGGTAGCCATGGTTAAGTCAATCAGAATCCTCCTTGCCATTGCTGCATACCTGGATTACGAGATCTGGCAAATGGATGTGAAGACAGCTTTTCTTAATGGAAACCTGTCAGAAGAGGTGTACATGGTACAACCTGAGGGATTCACTTCCAAGCCACATCCTAATAAGGTATGCAAACTTCAAAGGTCCATTTATGGATTAAAGCAGGCATCTAGAAGCTGGAACTTAAGATTTGACGAGGCTGTCAAATCTTTCAACTTCATTCGGAATGAAGATGAACCCTGTGTTTACAAGAAGGTCAGTGGGAGCTCAGTGACCTTCTTGGTCCTTTATGTTGATGACATCTTACTCATTGGGAATGATGTAGGGATGTTGACATCAACTAAGTCTTGGTTGTCCAAGACTTTCTCCATGAAGGATTTGGGAGAAGCATCCTATGTGCTGGGCATAAGGATCTATCGAGATAGATCTAAAAGGATGCTAGGATTATCCCAATCCATGTACATAGACACTATCCTCAAAAGGTTTAGGATGGAAAATTCCAAGAGAGGTCTCATTCCCATGAGACATGGAATTTACCTATCCAAGGGGATGAGTCCTAAAACTTCTGAGGAGGTGGCACACATGAATAAGGTACCCTATGCTTCGGCGATAGGGTCAATCATGTATGCAATG
Organism: Amorphophallus konjac; assembly: GCA_022559845.1. NCBI lineage: Eukaryota > Viridiplantae > Streptophyta > Magnoliopsida > Alismatales > Araceae > Amorphophallus > Amorphophallus konjac. The sequence continues at coordinate 22,244,814 of CM040123.1, read as the reverse complement.
CTATGTACACGGCCTGATGTTGCCAATGCTTTGAGCATTGTCAGTAGATATCAGGCAAATCCAGGCGAAGAGCACTGGAAGGCAGTAAAGGGCATCCTTAAGTACCTGCGAAGGGCTAAGGATCTTTTTCTGCTTTATGGAGGAGAGGACCTACAGCTTAGAGCTTACACAGATTCTAGTTTTCAGTCAGATCCAGATGACTGCAAATCCATGTCTGGATTTGTATTCATGTTGAATGGAGGGGCAGTCAGTTGGAGAAGCTCCAAGCAAGATACGACTGCAGATTCGACGACGGAGGCGGAATATATTGCTGCAGCTGAAGCTGCTAAGGAAGCCGTCTGGATGAAGAAATTCATCTTGGAACTTGGCGTAGTTCCCGAGATATCAGCTCCCATCCCATTATTTTGTGATAATAATGGGGCCATCGCCCAGGCGAAGGAACCAAGATCTCACCAAAGGTCAAAGCATATTCTGAGGCGCTTTCACCTTATTCGGGAGATTGTTGATCGTGGAGATGTGATGGTAGAGCGTGTACCGTCAGAAGACAACATAGCAGATCCACTGACTAAGCCTTTGACACAGACTGTATTTGAGCGTCATCGGGATAAGATGGGCCTCAAAGTTGTGGGCAATTGGCTGTAGTTCAAGTGGGAGATTGTTAGTGTTGGTGTGCTACAGGCCAATTTCGGGTCGGGTAGGCCCAATAGTTGTACGATCTTGTTCATTAATAAAGTGGTGTTTGAGCGTAAATATGCGATTGTGTTACTTTACGTTGTCCCTAGGATATGTGGTTGTAAAGTCAGCTCGAGATGGGATCTCGAACATGAGACTTACTTTACATGAACACATTCCTTAAACTGTTCCTGGTTGGAGGGTAATCACTCGGGGACTTTGATTACCTATTAAACCAGTACACATGATGTGTCAGTGACCAGTCTCATGGTCATTGGTGCGGGGCACCAACACATATGTGTAGGTGTATGTCCTTGGAGGATGTGCACTGAACTGATCCGCTATTGGATCTTCAGATGGTTGATTATACCTAATGTCAACTGAAGATCCAACGGTCTCAGTAGCATCGTTGGTCCTTTGACCTGAGACATTGATCGGATCTTACACGAGGACTGGAATGGTTTAATTACTTAGCTAAGTGACTTTAACCATAAGTCATGAGTTGCCGAGTCATTAACCACTCCAGGATACGTGTGAAGATCATCAATGGTCAAGATGGGATCGCTCACTGTCGGGTATATATCAGACAGTTAATGGGTCATGACATTGACGCTCCGTTAAATCCCTGGCCAGGGTCGTGTGAGTTCGTTTAGAACGAACGTCATACACTTTAAGGAGGTCATAGTCAAATGGCACGATCATGGGGTTTGACAGAAACCGTACCCTCGATCGTACCAGACTCATAGAAGGAGCGAGGGATTATATCGATGCGGTAACTGTGGACTTACAGGTACCAGACAGGTTGGTTTAAACCCGGGGTCATCTAGGATCACGCGGATTTGCTTGACCCAACGTGATCAAAGGTTCGGAATAAATTAAACTATTGTTCGGCTCTAGTAGAAGCGAAGAATACGTTTAATTTACTTCTAATTGGGAATTAGAAGTTAATGGACCTTAAACTAGAGTGACTATGGGCCTAGAGGATCACACACAATAGATTCTTGGGTGACGGATAATTATTATACAAGTGTATGTATTATTTCCATTTAATTCCTTTTGGAAAGGAGTGTAAACGGAGTTTAATACATATGTATAATATGATAAAGGACATATATACAGTTTTGGTCTTTTAGAACCCTTTTCTAATAAACCTAAACTCTATATATAGCCATCTACGTGAGTTCATTCGAACTCTTGGCTTCTCCCTTCCAACCCCCCTTAATGCTAATCAAGCATTAAGCATTAAGGAGAGGTTAAACCTTCCCCTTTCTCCCTCTTGCTCTCTCTCTCTCCTGAAGGTGATTGAGCTGGGGAAAGTCGTGCCGGGGAGGTACCGTCGCTGCGCAAGGATCCGTGTGGATCATCTCTAGAGGCCGTACAGTTGTGCGGCTCGGTTTTTCTGCATCGGGCTTAGCGGACAGCGTCGTTCCGCGCAAGGTGAAACACGCAACCCGTAATTAGGGTATTAGAAACACCGATTAGAGCACAGATTAAGCTTTCCATAACACCGGAATCGGGCAAATTATTTTTGTTATCCGCTGCGTCGCCCGTAGGTGATGTGCGAAACCTTACATCCCGACCACAGTGGTGCCACCGGGTCCCACACGGCCGAGAGCGTGGAGGTATCGTGCTCGCTCCTACACTTGGCATTTTACTTTATTTCATATATGCTTGTTTATGCCGCTACTAGAGAGCATGATAGGGTAATTAGCTCTCTTTATATTTATATCACCGCTGCTGCGAGAGAGAGCGTTACCGTCCCGTGACCCGATCCGGGCACAAGAGAGAGCCGGCCACCCTAGCTCGCTACCGATTTCTCAACCGCGCACGTCTGACGCTTCCCTCGCTAAGGGGCAATCACGAGCTTGTCGTGTCCGTGGTCTGTCCCGCATCAATTTGGTATCAGAGCGAGTTTGAGTCTAGGGTGTCAAAAAAAAAGTGTCATTTACGTCTAGTCTTTAGTCATTGTCTAAGTCGTGTTTAGGATCATCATTGTTTTAAAACAAAAAAAGTGTCTTTTGGGTCGCATTTGCATACCATTAGTCGGTATATAAAAAGGTGTTGTCCGAACGTTAGGCTACGCCTATCGGGAAGGTCGCACACTTGCACGAGTGATCTTTGGATCGATTAACTCCGCCCCGTACCGAGTCTTGGTGTCTTGTCCTTAGTGTGCATGCATCCCAACCTTGCATAGTCGGTCTAGTGTCATGTCCAAATGGCCTTGCCTATCCATTCCTAGGGATCCATTCCCACATTTTGGCAAATATGGCCAACCCATGCCGACCCGTCCAAGGCGATAGGTCCGTGTCCGAGTACATTCGGAACTATCATAAGTATTGGTTGGAATATGGCTTGGGAGAAGAGAGCACCACGACTGCCTTTCAGTTTCGGAGAGGTTTGCGGCTTTACTTTCAAATCCAATGTCTTGGCCGCGATGCATTCTCTCTGGCGCAGTCCTATAAGGTCGCTCTGGAGGTCGAGCCATTTGAGTCTCAATTTAATGACGACCTACAGCGAGCCGATGCTGCCCTGGCTGCCCTTCGACAAACATCTACCTCCCAACCAAGTGCCGAGCCGATCGGACTACCTACCCCATTGCCTTTACCACCCGTGAGTGCTCCATCACCACCCTCTATGTCCGAACGTGATTCGGAACCATCTCATTTGGAGCCACCAAGGCCCGAGCCACCCGTATTTCTAACGGGTACACTATACATCGCCGAACCGCTTTGTAGTTGGCTCAATGATAGCTTGATCCCACCTCCCTTTCCATCCAGGGACCCCATCCTACCTATAGTGCCGGTCAACTCATTCCATACCACATTTCGATCTAGTCACCATGTTGACATATTGGACGATCTTGTCATGGGATTAGATTCACAATGGAAGTTGACGCATCTTTTGGCACGAGGCTTTGACCAACCCGCTAGTCTTAGCTTCACCCATCCGGCCTTCGGGTCCATTACCTCCGAGTGCACCGTGGGTTGTGTCACCACGGAGGTTCTTCTACTTCTCCAGCTACTGGACGAGCCCGAATTCATACCCTTTTATCCGAGGGAGGAATCATACTTCTTGCCTACGATCCCCGTCCCACCTGTCACAATTCAAGAAGGTGACTATCCACACCCTCAAAACTTCTACACGTGGGACCGTGACTTGTGGGAACCCACCACAAGGGGTCATACCTTCTTTGATCCCTTTGACCCATTCCCCAGTGGATCCTTAGACCCTCCATATATACTTCACTTCTTAGAGGGAGTCCACTATCACACTCCTACCCACGGGCCGGGTCATCTACGCCCACCAAGCCCGTACACCTACAAGATACACCATCATCTAGGGGAAATACTCTTGGTCCTCCAACATCTACATCCCATATGCATGCATGGCCCACCTTAGGAGGTCTAGGATTTCCGCATGATGTCAACCACCAGTTGCGTCAGATGCATGCATGGCATACGTTCGGGTGTCCTGGTCTGTCGTCATCCATGTACGGGTCGGACTAACCATAGATTTGTCTCGAGTCATGAGTCGGTTTCTTATTTGTGTGGTTTGCATATGTGTGTTAGTGCATGGTGAGTCTGCATGTGTCGTGTGCAAGCTCGTCGATGTCAGTCCCTTATGAGTGTGAAAGCGAGTAGACTCACTCGAGGAGTTTGGGAACGGTTCTACCTCTATACCCGGATCAGTCACCTACAGGGACCCAGCGGTGATTCCTAGTGAGTCTTCGAGCCGCCTCCTCCCATTTTGAGAGTGCCCCATCCGGAGTGTCCACCTTTAGCCCATAGCAGTTCGTGCATATCAAGTATATATGGAATGAGCAGGTGACGGTCACTTGGAGTGGAGCATACCCGCGTTACTTGGCACGGTGACGGGTCCGCCAGAGTACGCGAGCATCCATACCCCTACTCGACGGGGTCGAGTTCCTCCCACCCGGGGAGAGTTGATGGTAATCGACACTAAGCATATATATTTTATTTTGCATTTATGTCCTTTAGTTTATTTTTATATCCATGGGAAAGTATAAGCGTAATTGTACGGCTTTGTAAGCTAATGCGTCATTCCCTTGGATTGTGTGGGTTTTTATGTAATTGTGCAGTAGGTCCAGCTAGGGGGCCCTCAGCCCTTTCCCATTGGTCCATGTCACCTATGTGGGGCTGGCCAACCCTCCTAGGTGGCCATCTAGAAGGGTTGAATGCCAATTGATCACATGGGAGACAAAGGGGTCAAAATTTCAAAGGTTGGCCACCAACCTACCCCTTGGTCAAGGGGGCGCCCCCTTCCACTTGTAATATTTTATTTATTTTGTGTGTGATTCACATCCAATCTAGGCCATCCATTCCCCATCCCTAGATCCAAGGGTGTATATTAGATTAGATTCATAGCATAAAAAAGGTTGTATTTTCCATTTGTTACAATTAATGAAGAGAAAATTGTTAGAAAAGCTTGAAGCTTGTTGCGCCCCCAGCCCTCTCCCCTCTAGTTTCTTCATCCCCAACCTCAATTCTAGAGTGAATCCCTCTTCTATCTCCTCCCCCTCAATCTCTGAGTTCATCGGTGCCGCCGCCGTCGCCGTTCGTGCCGCCATCGAGCCGCCGCGAAGCCGTCTTCGGTAATCTGTCCATCCAGGACAGAGGCAACTTCCATGAATTTCTGCTCCCACCTCCCTCCTCCTCTGGAGCTAAAATTTTCAGAAGTGGTTTACCTCTCGAACCCTTATCTTCAAAAACAATTTCAAGTCATATTTCCTTCATTTGATATTTTTCAATTTTCGTTCAAACTGTCATTCCAGTTCTGCCATATCTCTATCTACAGTGATAGTTTCCCTGAGTTTTCCATTTCCCGACCACTTTTTGATTTTTCTTGGAGCCCCCAATTTTATTGGGAGTTCTGTCTACCTTCCTCTACCTCTCCAAATTTTCTTGGAATTTCTAAAGTTCATCTCATATTTTTAGAAATTCTTTTTCCAACTCATCTACAGTTCTGTCTGCATCAGTCCAGATCCGAACCCAGTCTAGTGTAAACACTCTAGAAAATCCAAATCACCATATTTTTCAGATCTAAAAAAATCCATGGTTTCCTCTCTTGAAGATATACAACTTTACGAAAGGACCCAACATCAGATTCGGACGTCTACCTTGCGGTCAAAGGCGATCCACAGGAAAGTTCTCTGTTGATCTGAGAATTCGAGTACTGTACAACAGCAGCTTCAAAAATAGTTAAAGCCCAGATCCGTGAAGTTCCAGCATCTCTCTCTACTCCTATCTTGAAGGATTTCGAAGCAGCTTTCCAATGGCGCCAGTTTCGTGTCGATCCGACATCGAGACTGATCGCAGCATCCGTTCACGCCGGAGCGCGCGCCCGAAAACAGAATCGGCAGGTCCGTGGCCGGTTATTCCGGCGGGTGCCGATCGGAGCCGTCCGGCCTCCGGTCGACGTTCCAGCGTGCCGCCATCCCAGGGAGCGGTTTTCCAAGTGTCCCGACCACAGTGGTGCCACCGGATCCCACACGGCCGAGAGCGTGGAGGTATCGTGCTCGCTCCTACACTTGGCATTTTACTTTATTTCATATATGCTTGTTTATGCCGCTACTAGAGAGCATGATAGGGTAATTAGCTCTCTTTATATTTATATCACCGCTGCTGCGAGAGAGAGCGTTACCGTCCCGTGACCCGATCCGGGCACAAGAGAGAGCCGGCCACCCTAGCTCGCTGCCGATTTCTCAACCGCGCATGTCTGACGCTTCCCTCGCTAAGGGGCAATCACGAGCTTGTCGTGTCCGTGGTCTGTCCCGCATCAATTTGGTATCAGAGCGAGTTTGAGTCTAGGGTGTCAAAAAAAAAGTGTCATTTACGTCTAGTCTTTAGTCATTGTCTAAGTCGTGTTTAGGGTCATCATTGTTTTAAAACAAAAAAAGTGTCTTTTGGGTCGCATTTGCATACCATTAGTCGGTATATAAAAAGGTGTTGTCCGAACGTTAGGCTACGCCTATCGGGAAGGTCGCACACTTGCACGAGTGATCTTTGGATCGATTAACTCCGCCCCGTACCGAGTCTTGGTATCTTGTCCTTAGTGTGCATGCATCCCAACCTTGCATAGTCGGTCTAGTGTCATGTCCAAATGGCCTTGCCTATCCATTCCTAGGGATCCATTCCCACATTTTGGCAAATATGGCCAACCCATGCCGACCCGTCCAAGGCGATAGGTCCGTGTCCGAGTACATTCGGAACTATCATAAGTATTGGTTGGAATATGGCTTGGGAGAAGAGAGCACCACGACTGCCTTTCAGTTTCGGAGAGGTTTGCGGCTTTACTTTCAAATCCAATGTCTTGGCCGCGATGCATTCTCTCTGGCGCAGTCCTATAAGGTCGCTCTGGAGGTCGAGCCATTTGAGTCTCAATTTAATGACGACCTACAGCGAGCCGATGCTGCCATGGCTGCCCTTAGACAAACATCTACCTCCCAACCAAGTGCCGAGCCGATCGGACTACCTACCCCATTGCCTTTACCACCCGTGAGTGCTCCATCACCACCCTCTATGTCCGAACGTGATTCGGAACCATCTCATTTGGAGCCACCAAGGCCCGAGCCACCCGTATTTCTAACGGGTACACTATACATCGCCGAACCGCTTTGTAGTTGGCTCAATGATAGCTTGATCCCACCTCCCTTTCCATCCAGGGACCCCATCCTACCTATAGTGCCGGTCAACTCATTCCATACCATATTTCGATCTAGTCACCATGTTGACACATTGGACGATCTTGTCATGGGATTAGATTCACAATGGAAGTTGACGCATCTTTTGGCGCGAGGCTTTGACCAACCCGCTAGTCTTAGCTTCACCCATCCGGCCTTCGGGTCCATTACCTCCGAGTGCACCGTGGGTTGTGTCACCACGGAGGTTCTTCTACTTCTCCAGCTATTGGACGAGCCCGAATTCATACCCTTTTATCCGAGGGAGGAATCATACTTCTTGCCTACGATCCCCGTCCCACCTGTCACAATTAAAAAAGTTAACTATCCACACCCTCAAAACTTCTACACGTGGGACCGTGACTTGTGGGAACCCACCACAAGGGGTCATACCTTCTTTGATCCCTTTGACCCATTTCCTAGTGGATCCTTACACCCTCCATATATACTTCACTTCTTAGAGGGAGTCCACTATCACACTCCTACCCACGGGCCGGGTCATCTACGCCCACCAAGCCCGTACACCTACAAGTTACACCATCATCTAGGGGAAATACTCTTGGTCCTCCAACATCTACATCCCATATGCATGCATGGCCCACCTTAGGAGGTCTAGGATTTCCGCATGATGTCAACCACCAGTTACGTCAGATGCATGCATGGCATACGTTCGGGTGTCCTGGTCTGTCGTCATCCATGTACGGGTCGGACTAACCATAGATTTGTCTCGAGTCATGAGTCGGTTTCTTATTTGTGTGGTTTGCATATGTGTGTTAGTGCATGGTGAGTCTGCATGTGTCGTGTGCAAGCTCGTCGATGTCAGTCCCTTATGAGTGTGAAAGCGAGTAGACTCACTCGAGGAGTTTGGGAACGGTTCTACCTCTATACCCGGATCAGTCACCTACAGGGACCCAGCGGTGATTCCTAGTGAGTCTTCGAGCCGCCTCCTCCCATTTTGAGAGTGCCCCATCCGGAGTGTCTACCTTTAGCCCATAGCAGTTCGTGCATATCGAGTATATATGGAATGAGCAGGTGACGGTCACTTGGAGTGGAGCATACCCGCGTTACTTGGCACGGTGACGGGTCCGCCAGAGTACGCGAGCATCCATACCCCTACTCGACGGGGTCGAGTTCCTCCCACCCGGGGAGAGTTGATGGTAATCGACACTAAGCATATATATTTTATTTTGCATTTATGTCCTTTAGTTTATTTTTATATCCATGGGAAAGTATAAGCACAATTGTACAGCTTTGTAAGCCAATGCGCCATTCCCTTGGATTGTGTGAGTTTTTATGTAATTGTGCAGTAGATCCAGCTAGGGGGCCCTCAGCCCTTTCCCATTGGTCCATGTCACCTATGTGGGGCTGGTCAACCCTCCTAGGTGGCCATCTAGAAGGGTTGAATGCCAATTGATCACATGGGAGACAAAGGGGTCAAAATTTTAAAGGTTGGCCACCAACCTACCCCTTGGTCAAGGGGGCGCCCCCTTCCACTTGTAATATTTTATTTTTTTTTATGTGATTCACATCCAATCTAGGCCATCCATTCCCCATCCCTAGATCCAAGGGTGTAGATTAGATTAGATTCATAGCATATAAAAGGTTGTATTTTCCATTTGTTACAATTAATGAAGAGAAAATTGTTGGAAAAGCTTGAAGCTTCTTGCGCCCCCAGCCCTCTCCCCTCTGGTTTCTTCATCCCCAACCTCAATTCTAGAGTGAATCCCTCTTCTATCTCCTCCCCCTCAATCTCTGAGTTCATCGGTGCCGCCGCCGTCGCCGTTCGTGCCGCCATCGAGCCGCCGCGAAGCCGTCTTCGGTAATCTGTCCATCCAGGACAGAGGCAACTTCCATGAATTTCTGCTCCCACCTCCCTCCTCCTCTGGAGCTAAAATTTTCAGAAGTGGTTTACCTCTCGAACCCTTATCTTCAAAAACAATTTCAAGTCATATTTCCTTCATTTGATATTTTTCAATTTTCGTTCAAACTGTCATTCCAGTTCTGCCATATCTCTATCTACAGTGATAGTTTCCCTGAGTTTTCCATTTCTCGACCACTTTTTGATTTTTCTTGGAGCCCCCAATTTTACTGGGAGTTCTGTCCACCTTCCTCTACCTCTCCAAATTTTCTTAGAATTTCTAAAGTTCATCTCATATTTTTAGAAATTCCTTTTCCAACTCATCTACAGTTCTATCTACATCAGTCCAGATCCGAACCCAGTCCAGTGTAAACACTCTAGAAAATCCAAATCACCATATTTTCCAGATCTAAAAAAACCCCTGGTTTCCTCTCTTGAAGATATACAACTTTGCGAAAGGACCCAACATCAGATTCGGACGTCTACCTTGTGGTCAAAGGCGATCCACAGGAAAGTTCTCTGTTGATCTGAGAATTCGGGTACTGTACAACAGCAGCTTCAAAAATAGTTAAGGCCCAGATCCGTGAAGTTCCAGCATCTCTCTATAGTCCTATCTTGAAGGATTTCGAAGCAGCTTTCCAACGGCGCCAGTTTCGTGTCGATCCGACATCGAGACTGATCGCAGCATCCATTCACGCCGGAGCGCGCGCCCGAAAACAGAACCGGCAGGTCCGTGGCCGGTTATTCCGGCGGGTGCCGATCGGAGCCGTCCGGCCTCCGGTCGACGTTCCAGCGTGCCGTCATCCCAGGGAGCGGTTTCCCAAGTGTCCCCACCACAGTGGTGCCACCGGGTCCCACACGGCCCCTCCGGCCAGCACGTGGGCCCCACAGTCACGAGTTCGGGTGCTGCCGAAGAGACGCGAGAAGCCGCCCGTCAACCCGAAATCGGTCCTCCCGGATCCACTTGTGTAGCCCTTTACCTCCCTGCGTGGAGTGGGTAGTGATTTATTGCTGTAATATTCATGTATTAACTGTCCCGGGAGTACGAGTTCGGCCGGGTCCGTCTTCCCCACGCCGAGAGCGTGGATGTATCGTGCTTGTTCCTACACTTGGCATTTTACTTTATTTCATATATGCTTGTTTATGCCGCTGCTAGAGAGCATGATAGGGTAATTAGCTAGCTTTATATTTATATCACCGCTGCTGCGAGAGAGAGCGTTACCGTCCCGTGACCCGATTCGGGCACAAGAGAGAGCCGATCACCCTAGCTCACTGCCGGTTTCTCAGCCACGCACGTCCGACGCTTCCCTCGCTAAGGGGCAATCGCGAGTGTAATACCCCGGTTTTAAAATCTGAAATTTAATTGAAATAATTGAATTTTCCATTGAGATAAATGAATTTCAGAATTTAATATTTAATTCCTTAGTAAATAGAACTAGTGAAATTTCGACTACCTTATAAAAATCTGGAAAAATAGTAAAATGGTAAAGAATGATTTTTGTAACAACTTTGTCTTCTGTGTTTGACCCAATAAAAATCTGTAATGAGGTCTAATTAGTGGATTAAGCCTAAAAGTGCACACTTATCTAACCTTAACTTAAAATGCGAAATTAGAGCTTAATACTCAACCTAATGACCCCAAATTCTTCTAGAAATTTAATTAGAACTTATTTGAATTTATTAGAAATTATTTGTATTTATTTGAATTAATGGGAATTTATTCAAAATTAATTAGATTAATTCTTTAATAAATAGAATAAGTCACAATTCGACTATTTTATAAAAATCCATAAAAATCATATTCTTGTGTAATCCATTTCATTTAACAATTTTGTCTTCTACGACTAAGCCGAATAAAATCATTAACTAGGCCTAATCAGTGGGTTAAGTCCAATTTTCACACCTACCTAACCCAAATTCGTGTTCATTGTTAACCTCATCTTAAAACATCAAATTAGAGCTTAATACTCAACCAAATGAGCTCAGATCAGAGGCAAATGAAAGGCCACGATCTAAGGATCAATAGTCCTCTATCAATCGAACCAAAACCTAACCGTAGCACATGGCGGCGGCCGAGTTTTGTTGAAGTCAACCTTGGCGGCGCCGTTTTCCAACACCACCTTGCGTGGTCGATTTCTCCCAGCTCCGAAGTCTCCAGAAGCTCTATGAGCTATCAAAATAAAACTCTACATGTCTATTTTCATTTGGTAGCTGTGGTGTTCACAGAGGTTTCAGATCTAGAGAGATCTCGGGAGTTTAGTGGCGATGTGTCGGTGTTCGTTCTTCCTCCTTTCTTCCTCCTTTCTTCTTTGATTGAGGTAGGTTCTCTCAGGCTCAAACTGCAAGTAATATATCAAAATGATCAGCATCGAAGTAGCTTTCATTTTGCGTAAGAAGCCCCAAATTTTATTGAGCATGTTTAGAGAATTTTGGATCGAAGTAAGAGCATGTCTAGGCTTGATTTATGCAGTGTTCTTATGAGTCAAAGCATGATTTCGGGCTGATTTTGAGTTGCATATCTTAATCCCCATATAGCATATCATACATGGATGGAATCAGCATCGAAGTAGCTTTCTTTTGATATAAGAAGCCCCAAATTTCGTTGTATATATTGAGAGAACCATACGATTTAGTATAAGCATGTCAAGAACTAGGTTTTCATGTGTTCATCATAGATAGGTTGTGATTCATTTGATTTCTGTTGAAATTCATGTTTCAAAACTCTTGTATTATGACCCTAGTATGTATATTAAGAACCCTAGAGCATGTGGTTAAGATCCCAACCCATTTAGACCCCAAATGGATGAGTTCTTGCGTTTTTCGGAAGCCACGTTCAGTTCTGGAAGTGCAGGGGTCGACCCATGGGGTCGACCCATGCTGCCCAGTGTGGGGGTCGACCCAATGGGTCGACCCATGCAGCAGGGGTCGACCCAATGGGTCGACCCATCACCCAGGCAGGCTCCTGGATGTTGTGCCCCTTAGGCACAAGCATGTGCTATGTTGTTTTGATGATAGCAATGCTATTTTATTTTGATGATAGCAACACAGTGAGTCAATAAATGATATTGTGTTTTGATGATTGCAACAAAGTAAGTGCATTTCTGTGCATTCTTATCCTTGAGCATTCTGCATATGATAGCAACATGAATGATGATGTGTAGCATTGATGGCATTTGTTCTTTATATATATGCATTGCATTCTGTCAGATATCATGTCTCTGCATAGTCTGACTTGCATTCTGTCAGATATCATGTCTCTGCATGTATCTACATAGTCTGAACAGCAGTGGGTCGACCCCTTTCTCAGATGGGTCGACACCCCCAGAGTACAAGTCTATACACTGTCTGTCTGTCTTATGTCTCATGCAGCGTCTTAGGCATTTTTGTTAAAGTCTATACAGTGCAGCTCACACGAACACTCAAGTCCATACATCGTGAAGTCTGCACATTGTGGCACTGTAGCATGCATTTCGTAAAGTCCATACATTCACAGTGCATTGCTTTGGCTAAGTGTATACACTGACCGTCTCATGCAAGTACATACATTGCACTGTTGCATGCTTTTGTCGAAGGCATTGTAAGTCTATACATTGGACCGTCTTCCTTTGTGTCTTATGCCAAGTCCGTACAGTGCCCATCAGCATTTAGAAGTCTATACAGTCCACCGTCTTCCTCAGCGTCTCATGCATATAGCAAGTCTAGACATTGCACTGTAGCATGCATTTATTTAAAGTCTATACATTGCATTGTGCATACCTTGATGTCTATACATTGGGTTTGATGCCAAGTCTATACATCGACTGGCAGTCTTCAGCTAAGTGTATACATTACTTCACAATGTGAAGTCTATACATTGTTGTTCTTCACTGCAAGTATATACACTGCTTTATATTGTGTTCTTCGAAGTTGCACATTGCATCACTATTCTGCAAGTCTATACACTGGCTGTTGCACTCTCATGAAGTCTTCACCTGTGCTAGTGTAAGTCTATACAACGCCCAGTGTTATGCTTGCAAAGTATGTACAGCGGTTGCCTTCTTACATAAAGGCTATACATTTGCACTGTAGATGCACGCACTGTTCATAAGTCTAGACATTGGAAAGTCTGTACATCGTGCATCTTTAAGTTGAAGTCTATATAGTCAGCGTTCAGTTGACCGTCTCAGGTAGTGTCTCTTTGTGCGTCTCTTGCAAGTCCATACAACGCTTCAGACTAAAGCCTGTACATCGGACAGTGTTTAGGCGAAGTCTATACATCCGTCCGTACAGTGTCTTGGCCACCGTCTCACGACCACCAAGTCTATACTTTGGTCGGTGGCAAGTCTGCACATTGGACTCTTGATCAAGTCTGCACATTGGACTCTTGATCAAGTCTACACATTCAACAGTGTTCTTCCAAGTCTGTACATTGGAAGCTCCACCTATGTTTCTCTTCAAGTCTATACATCGGTAGCTTTACTGTCATTTCCCTTGAAGTCTATACACTGTTGACTTTACCGTCATTCCACCTTGAAGTCTATACACTTGACTGCCTTTGCCTTGATCAAGTCTGTACAGAGCTCCCGTGTTCAAGTCTATACAGCCTTTTCATCGTGAAAGTCTATACATCGGGAAGTCTTCACATTGGCTGTTGAATGATGAGCAAGTCTGTACAGTGGACCGTCTCAGTTACCGTCTTATGCATTGAGCAAAGTCTATACAGACTCCACCGTCTCATTCTGCGTCTTAGACTGCTCAAGTCCATACATTGGCTGCATCATTTCATTATCAAGTCTATACACTGCCTTTGGGTCTCCAAGTCTATACAGCCTTTTGCTTCGCCAAAGTCTGTACATTGGTCTGCATTGCCCTTGGACATCAAAGTCTGTACATCCTTGTCTTTGGCAAGTCTACATAGTGAAGTCCATACACTGCACTCGAGTTCACAGTGTCTTCATGAAGTCTATACAACGCACTTTACATTACAAGTCTATACATCATGATCGTCTTTACAAGTCTATACAGAGCTCTTCACTTAACTTGATATTCCGATACTCTGTCTGACAGGTGCTCTGCTCATGGAGGCTAATGAAGGGCACGTGATCCGAGGTTGGAAGGGCAGACAGGATCGTGACACGTGTGCTGAAGCTGGCTGAGAGACTGACACGTGGTCCAAGGTTTTTGGGCGGGAGATGTGGAGAGCACACGCCCAGTGCTGCCCTCCTGCTGGCTGCTGTTATAAAAGGAGGTCTTCGTCCACAGATGAATGTAGATCGAGTTGGCAAGAGGTGAAGTCCATACAGAGAGCCACGATCCAGACAGAGAGTGAAAGAAGAAGAGAAAAGAAGAGATAGAGAGCTCGAGCAGAGAGTGAGAGATTAGCAGAAGAAGAAGAGAAAGAAGAGAAAGAGAGAAAGAAAGAGAGACAGTGAGATCGAGAGAAGAAGAGAGAAGTCTAAAGATTTGTTTACTGGACCGTGGATCAAATCCAGGCCAGTCTGCTCTGTTGAGAGCTATATTGTGTATTTCATTTACAGCTTTTCGATTGCTGTCTTATTCTGTTTTCGTTTTCCATTTTATCCCTTCTTCAAGCTGTTAGTCAGCGGATGCAGTGGAGGTCTCCACTGGACAGGTAAAGCTGTAATCCTCAGCTGGCGAGACTTGGTCTCAGACGGGTTAAGCTGTAATCCCCAGCGGGTTCAAGCTGTGAGTCAACGATGGCTAAGCTGTACTGCCCAGCGGAAGCAAGCTGCAATGCTCAGCGGATGGCAAGCTGTGAGGCCCAGCTGATGTATGGCAAGCTGTGATGCCCAGCTGTTCAAGCTGTGA
This sequence comes from Amorphophallus konjac, assembly GCA_022559845.1. Taxonomy (NCBI): domain Eukaryota; kingdom Viridiplantae; phylum Streptophyta; class Magnoliopsida; order Alismatales; family Araceae; genus Amorphophallus; species Amorphophallus konjac. Next base: position 22,229,779 of record CM040123.1, on the reverse strand, counting down.
GTCAGCAGGAAGCCACACTCGGGTTGAGTGTGGGGTGGATGTAGGTCTGCTGGACCGAACCACCTAAAAACCCCTTGTGCAGTGGTTTGATGTTTCTATCTGTTTGCTTCCGCTAGATGATTGCATAGGGGCGCTCCATGTGTTTGATCATAGGTTCAGTAGATGAGTGTCTAATTTGTCTTGTTAGTATTCCAGTTATCAAGTGAGCGAAATCTTATTTTGATTGTACATTGAGTGTTTGTTTATTTCTGCCATTGCTTATTAGACTTCAAGTTTGTCTAGTTAAGCGAACTGTGCCCATTATATGCTTGAGTGTGATTTTGAGATTCCATACTTTTCTGCTTAGTGGCTTATAAGAGAATTCAATTAGATCTTCAGATTGTCTAAATCTGTCTTGTGAGCATTAGACTTTAATTGAGCGAAAGTTTTTAAAAGGGCTATATTCATTCACCCCCCCTCTGAATACCTGCACCGAACCCAACACTGGAGTTCCAGGGGTTGACCCAATGGGTCGACCCATGCCTGGAATTTTTCCAGGGGTCGACCCAATGGGTCGACCCACGTGCTGTATGACCCGGTAAAGTTGTTTTTGACCCGAGGATCGATCCGGATCATTAGGGGATCGACCCATTCAACTTAGCCCAATTGAAAACTACATTTTTGAGGAACCAATGACCTATTCATGTAACCCTATGATTTCAATTTACATTGGTCCTTGCATTCAACCATAGTGTAAAAACATGCCGTTTATCATCTCCATTTCAACGCATACAATGGTTAAATAGAAACCCACATAATTAGTGGTTAATTGTGTAACTAAATTTCTGTTAATGCATGCTATTTCACTCATGTGCGAGCTTGTTCTTTACCTTATCATCTTGAATCAGCTTGTTGGCAAATTGTCTTAATGCAAATGATAATAGATAATCCTTGGTATATGAACTTGGTAATTAGGATTAAGCTAATTGTTAAGTTGCTGAATAGTCATTATTATCCCAGTAGAATGGATTGCTTACACACCTGAACGGTACACTGTCAGCCGTTCTTTATTGACCTCGTGGACTAAGTTTTGGTCCAATTCTTGTAATGCGGCACAAAGTGACCGTATAACCGAGTTTTTGTTTTAGTGAATCCAAGGACACGTTAGTCCTTAAATCTCATGCTTGTGACAGAAATTCCTCTGATTAATTGGCCATTTAACTTGACTGAATGTCTAGACAATCGTGGGATCTTGTATCCAATAAATCGATGCCAACGCACCGTAGGGGCCCGATCTGGTCCTGGGGAGAGCGCCCGAAAGTTAGTGAGGCCATGGGATGTTAATGACATGGTGAGACATTGCACCGAGTGCATGACTGGCTTGTTACGCCTATGACATGAAGAAAATCTCTTGTTACTCTTGTTACTTGATCATGCTTGAAATGATGTTTAAAATACTTGCTTGTTGGCCAATTCCCTATTACTATCTCCTGTTGTAAATTCTTGTACTTGTTATCTTGTTATCTCTTGTCATCATTATATTTCTTGACTCTGCAAGATCTTTGTATTACGCTGTTTTATTACATCGTCTTTTATTTCCTTTATTTAACATGGGATATGAAAAATGTAATTTACTTGTTAATCACTTAAACTATGCCTGATGATAGAGTATAATTCCTACTGAGCTTCTTGCTCACCCCTACTTCCAATCCTTTTCAGGTAATGCGGTAAACGGTACGTTGCAAATGGGAATCGGATCAGTGTGATCGAGTGAACCCGGAACCTAGAGTTTGGAGTCTGTCTTTTTACCTTCTTGAGTCTAGCTAGTGTCGTGAGTCTGGTTATTTCTTTTTGTTCTGTCTTCCCTTAATTGAATCTAATATTGTAAGAGTGGGTCATAATTATACTTTTAAATATTAATAAGAGCTCGTATTTTCAATACGTGTGTTTATGGCCTCCTTGTGTTTAATTGTGGTTGTTTATCTTCCGCTCTTGTTAACATGACTGTTAACTGCCACGTTCCGAGCATCGCTTCCCGCTGCTGTCGGTTCGGGGCGTGACAGCGAGCTTGTCGTGTTCGTGGTCTGTCTCGCATCAGTGACCCTTGCTCCTTGGCGAAGAATCGTATGATGCGGCAAGTTGTTCTGAGTCCCGAGTTAACCCAGTTGTTGAAGCGTCAGCGGTGTGACACCGTATGCAGGGTGTCTGGGGGTAAACCCCGAATCTTCACAGAATGCCGTAAGGTACGTCAGGTTGTCCCGGATCCCGAAACCGACCCGGTTGTCGAGAAATTGGCTGGCATAGTGCCATTTGCTCGGGGCCCATGCCCGGTTGTTATGTTGCGCCGCTTGACCCGGCGACACGTCTCGATTTCTGAGCATAATTCGACTGGTAGAGCAACTTTGGCGATGTGCCATTTTGCTCCATTTAGGGAGTATTTCCCTATGCTTAATCCTCGATTAATTCGGGAAAATAAGCCGGTGCCAACAAATGCCCCCACGGGGCATGCGTCGGAGGCAAAGACGACGGCGTGCGGCCCGTGCGCCTTTCAAGTTTGATTTCTTCTGGCCTTATTGGCATGGTGGGAGTCACCTGTTCTAAGGATTGATGATGCCATTGTGATCTTTCAAGCGACGGTGGTACGTTTGCAGAAGACTGTTAAGTCCGAGAGGTTGTAGAGCTGGATCTCATAGAGATCTAAGTGGTTGGGTACACGCGTGGTGCTTGAAGTTGTAGCCCGCTATCCGCGATTTGAGAATTCTGTTCCCATTTGTCTCGCGTGTTGGGCTTGTGGCAGCGGTGTGCAGGGCCTGCATTGCGGGAGTAATCTGGTCTGGGCGCCGAACTCTCCACGCAGATGGTCACTTCGGCGGTTGATGGTGTGACTGGGTCGGATGGCAATGTCGAAGGTGAAGAGAGGCCAGGGGAGCATGGTGTAACAATACCCCTTGCTTTGTTGCCTATGTCTGTGGCCTGCCTTGCGCAGCATGCTTTGTGGATTTTCCGAGGAGAGGCGGCTCAGTGGAGAGGACCCTCCCCTATTAGAAATCTGAGACGAGCGAGGCCAGGACTGTCGAGTCCATCCCGCCTCGTAGGGTGGCCGGCGAGCAATGGGAGACCACTTGTGGCTCCCCTTTTCATTATCCGAGGTTGCACTGGCGGAGGCCATGCCTTGCCCCCGGAGGTGGACTAGTGTACTGAGATTTGTGTTTTCTCAGGTTTTCCACCTTGTCTAAGTCGAGGAGTGCCTTGAGTATTTTTCATTCCCTGGCCGGTTCCCCTTTGGTTGTGACCGTAGCCAACGATGCTGTGTAAAGGGGTTCGAGACTTCCCTGTCTTGGGAATTGGAGGGCACCTATCCCTCAGCCCTTGGGATTGCTGGCTGGCGACAAGATGACTGCCGCTCTGACCGGGGCGTTGTAGCGAAGCCTGTGGTCGGTCGTTAGCAGTCTACCACTGCTGTGGTGGTTGACTTTTTTTTGTGGGGTGCTGGCATCGTCTGTTGATCGCCCATGGGGGCGCATTTGCCAAGCTTGGCGCCCACCGTCCTATGGGACGGGCTGGTCACAGCTCTGAAGCATTGTAGTTGGAGTTGTGTTGTAGGGCACTTGCAAATCGTCAAGTTATGATGTTGGAGGCCACTTTGTCATGGCTGGATGTGACTGGGATTATAGCTGGTGGGTCAGGGGTTACAGGGGAACTGGGATTATACTAGGGCTTTGAAGTTGAGATATTCCAGCTCCTGCCAGGGCCGCCATTGCACGGTCAAAGTGGTAAGGACCGGCTGGTTGGCTGGTGGTGTCAGGGAATCAGGAAAGGCTGGAGTAACAGGGGGATGGATGATGTTTAGCCGAGAACTGGGCAGCTGCGGAGCAATCATGGGGACCACATCCAAGAAGTAGGGTGATCCGACGACTGGGGCGAAGTTGCCGAAGACAATCGGCGTCGTAGGTGTGTTGGTCTAATGCTGCTGGAGGCAAGATTCGGTGAGACATGTTGACCTGGTGTTGCTGGGGATCAACCTCGACAAGGTATCTTGGCTTGATGTTGCCAGAGACCTGCCTCGGGGAAGCATGTCGGCCTGGGGTTGCTGGAGACCCGCCTCGGCGAGGCATCTTGCTCTCCGGTTGCTGGAGATCCACCTCGGTGAGGCGTCTTGGTCTGAAGTTGCTGGAGACCTGCCTCGGCGAGGCATCTTGGTCTGAAGTTACTGGAGACCTGCCTCGGCGAGGCATCCTGGTCTGACGTTGTTGAAGACCTGCCTCGGCGAGGCGTCCTGGTCTGGAGTTGCTGGAGACATGCCTCGGCGAGACGACTTGGTCTGGGGTTGCTAGAGACCTGCCTCGGTGAGGCGGCTTGGTCTGGAGTTGCTGGAGACTTGCCTCGACGAGGCGACTTGGTCTGGAGTTGTTGGAGACCTACCTCGGTGAGGCATCTTGGTCTGCGGTTGCTAGAGACCCGCCTCGGCAAGGCAACTTGGTCTAAGGTTGCTGGAGACCTGTCCCGACGAGACGTCTTGGCCTGAAGTTACTGGAGACCTGCCTCAGCGAGGCGTCTTGATCTGAAGTCGCTGGAGACCTACCTCAGTGAGGCGTCTTGGTCTGAAGTTGTTGAAGACCTACCTCGGTGAGGTGTCTTGTTCTGAAGTTGCTGGATACCTACCTCGACGAGGTGTCTTGGTCTGGAGTTGCTGGAGACCTGCCTCGGCGAGGCGTCTTGGTTTGGAGTTGCTGGAGACCTGCCTCGGTGAGACGTCTTGGTCTGAAGTTGTTGGATTTGCCCCCAGAGAGGGGTGTTGGCTTGGAATTGTATTCGCCTGATCCTCACGGGATATGGCCAAATGTTGATGCTGCCGGCTAACCATCGTGGTAGAATAGCTGAAGTCGAGGTCGTCCGACCTTTTAAAAAGCACAATGACCACAAATGATGTTAGACACATAATCACCATAGCGTGGTGGATAGTACCTGTTAGTGTGATGGTTGACCGCTGAGGTGTATTGACTAGGAAGTCTACTCGGCTGATTGTTGAGGTATATTGACTGGGAGCCATGATCAACTGACCACTGAGGTGTCGCCGAAGGCGTGGTTGCTGGCTGACCATTGAGGTGTGATGGTCGAAGCGTGGTAGACCGACCCCTGGGGGTATGTTGGTCTGGAGCTGCTGTGGACTGGCCTTCAAGGCGTGCTAGTCTGTAAGGTGTCTGGATTTGTTCATGTGGTTGTTGTTGTACATTCGCCTGGTCAAGGCATGTTGGTCTATTGCTGGAAACTGGAGGTCAACGGCTGGGGACTGGAAGGCAATGATTGAATGCTGGGATTGGAGATTGTGACCCAGATACGGGAGAGAAAGTACTGGGGCTGGGGACTGGGAACCGGGAACTGGACATTAGGACTGGATACCGGGACTGGAGACTGGAATCTGGCCACTAGGTGCTGGGATGGAAGGCTGGGACTGGGAATTTGATGTTGGATATGACAACTGGTCATTGGATACTGGGTGCTGGGACTGGAGGCCTGCCCCTATGAGGCGTGCTAGCCCATTGCAGGAAACTGGAATTAGAAATGGGGGATGGGAAATTAGATGCTGGGAACTGGGCATTGGAACTGGAAACTGGAACTGGGAGATGGAAGCGGAGTACTGGGGCTAGATATTGGGAATTGGGGTACTTGAACTGGATGTTGGAGGCTGGGTACTGGAACTAGGCACTGGAAACTGGATACTGGAAGCTGGATTTTAGAGTTGGGTATTAGACATTGGATACTGGAGGCTGGATACTGGAAGCTGGGTACTGGAAATTGGGTACTGGAAGCTGGATATCGAAGGCTGGGTGCTGGAGGCCTGCCTGAATGAGGCATGTTGGCCTGGATGGCTGGAGACTAGAAGCTGGAGGACAATCCATAAGGCGGTGTTGACCCAGAGGACTAGGGACTGGAAGCTGGAGGCTAACCCATAAGGGTGTGTTGGCATGTATTGCTAGTGACTGGAGGCTAGAGGCCGACCCGCGAGGGTGTTTTGGCCCACATTGCTGGGGACTAGAGGCTGGCGGCTGGAGGCCTACCTGTGAGTGTGTTTTGGCCTGCATTGCTGGAGGCTGGAGGTAGACCCGTCAGGGTGTGTTGACCTATGTTGCTGAGGACTGGGAACTGGAGGCCGACCCGAGGGGGTGTGTTGGCCTATATTGTTGGAGGCTGGAGGTCGACCCGTCAGGGTGTGTTGATCTATGTTGCTGGAGTCTGGGAGCTGGAGGCCGACCCGAGAGGGTGTGCTGGCCTATGCAGCGGGAGTCTGGGAGCTAGAGGCCGACCCGAGAGGGTGTGTTGGCCTATGTTGCTAGTATTGTTTAGTCTGGGGAGTTGGAGTTGAGGTTGGGGTTGGCTGGCACGCTGCCATGGTGACGTAGCTAGAGACCGGGACTGGAGCTAGAGCTGGCCGGCTGACCGTTGAGGTGTTGTAGCCGGATACTGGGATTGGTGACTGGAATTGGAACTGGGCGGCTGGCCTGTGGAGGCGTTGTAGCCGGGATACTGGGACTGGTGACTGGAATTGGAACTGGGTGGCTGGCCTGTGAAGGCGTTGTAGCCGGAATGCTGGGACCGGAAACTGGAACTGGAACTGGGCGGCTAGCCTGTAAAGGCGTTGTATCCGAAACTTGAAACTGAAAACTGGGTGGCTGGCCTGTGCAGGCGTTGTAGCCGAGACTGGAACTGGAAGCTGGTGGCTGGCCTGTGAAGGCGTTGTAGCCGGGACTGGGACTGGAAGCTGGAGGCTGGTCTGTGAAGGCGTTGTAGCCGGGACGGGGAGCTGAGAGCTGGCGGCTGGCCTGTGAAGGCGTTGTAGCCGGGACTGGAAGTTGGGAGCTGGCGGCTGGCTTGTGAAGGCGTTGTAGCCGGGACTGGGAGCTGAGAGCTGGCGGCTGGCCTGTGAAGGCGTTGCAGCCGGAACTGGGACTGGAGACTGGAGCTGGCCGACCTTTGAAGGTGTTGCAGCTAAAATGCTGGGACTGGTCGGCTGACTCTTGAGGTGTGTAGCTGAAATGCTGAGATTGGAACTGGAACTGGAACTGGAACTGGGCGGCTGGCCTGCGATGGCGTTGTAGCCAAGATACTGGGGCTGGAGCTGGCCGGCTGGCCTGTGAAGGCGTTGTAGCTAGAATTTAGAACTGGAGACTGGAGTTGATCGGCTGGCTTGTGAAGGCATTGTAGCCGAAATACTGGAGCTGAAATGGGCGATGGCCGACCCTCGGGGGTGTAGTGGCCACCATTGTTGTGGAGTGATGCTGAGGTCGCCGTCGGCGGGATGTCGCAGTTGACGGCTTTCATCAGTGAGGAGTAGAGAGGGAGAGAGTTTTTTTTTTATTTTCTCTTTGCCAGCTCTACCGCCCTTGCTGGTTTTCGTCAGAGCTGGCCCCCTTTTACTTTTTTCGATATGCCCTTGCGGGTTTTCATACCGAGGGATCACCCGATTTTGCCTGAGGCGCCCTCGCGGGTTTTCACCTCAACTGGGTTGACGGTAATTTTTGCCCTCAGTAATCCCGTGGAAGGAGTTGACTGAGGCCGCCGGGGTATCTCTATTTTTAACCCCATTTTTTTTCTCTTTTTTTTTTGACCTGGGAACCTTGTGGTTATCGTCCGTAGCGTGCTGCTATCAGGGGACGTGACCTAGAGTTTATGTTGTTGATGGCTTGTAGCCGTTGTAGCCATGACTATGGCTTTGACTGGTGGTCTGGGAACTGGTGAGCCTTAGTGGCGTATTGCTGGAATCATGATTGGGATCTGGGAACTGGTATGCCTTTACGGCATATTGCTGGATTTATGACTGGGATCTGGGAACTGGTATGCCTTTACGGCGTATTGCTGGTGTTATGACTGGGTTCATGGTGACTTGACCATGATGAGTAAGTGACTGGGAATTATGGGTTATGGATCCTCACGATAGATGGATCTAAGGTCGATGTGGTTTAGAGGCCAACCGAGGTGGTGTGTAGGCCAAGGTTTGCTGGAATGAATGACTGGACTAGTGCATGAATTGATGGTGTATATGGGCTGACCATGAAGGTGTGAGGCCATAGGAAGTGTGAGCCCACTGGGGTGGTGTATGGCTAAATGGGAGTGTAAGATCAATGAGCTAGAGAGATGTACTAGCCAGGGACTGGTATAGGCCACCAAGGGAGGGGAGTGGCCTGGGGAGCTGGTTTAGGCCGAACGTAATGGTATATGGCCGACAGGGAGGTGCAGAGTTTATAAACTGGAGCAGGGGATTAGTTAGGGACTGTTACAGGCCAATTGGCTGGAGATATGATTACTGGAAGGTGGGTAGATGGTTGCCCCCAACTGAGAGAGAAGAGAAATTTTGTTTTTGTTCTCTTTACCTGCTCTGCCGCCCTTTCGAGTTTTCACCAAAGCTGACCCCCTTTTACTTTTCCTGATGCGCCCTTGCGGGTTTTCACATCGAGGGGTTACCCAATTTTGCCTGAGGTGCTCTTGCGAGTTTTCACCTCAACCGGGTTGCTGGCCTTTTTGCCCCCAGTCGCTTCCTTGAGAAAGAGGGCGACTGAGTCCACCGGAGTATCTCTATTTTTAACCTCATTTTTTGTTGTTGTTTTTTTGTTTACCTGAGAGCCTTTTGGCTATTCGGTGACTGGTGCTGAGTGTCCTTAGCTTACTGTTGTCGAAGGACGATGTTAGTGGGATCATTGTTGTTGATCCTATGTGCTGATGCTGGAGTTCCTCGCTGGGGCTTGGCTAATCACCAAGCAATCTGGGGCTTCACGTAGACCTTCAGGCTGGCTGATCCCTATAGCTTACAGTTGGAGCTTGGACTGAAGCTTGAACAGATCGGCTTTTATGATGCAAAGGCTGAGGTTCTGGGTTGTGGTGGCGTATGAGCCATGAATTGACGTAGGCCAACCAAAGAGGTGTATTGGCCAAAAGATTGGGGATTTAACTGGCCAGGAAGATGTATTGGTCAGGAACTGGGTGATGTGTAGGCCGACCATTGTGGTATTTTCGCCAGAGATCATGTATTTGATTGACTGTAGAGGTGTTTTAGTCAAGGGTGGGTGTAGGTCGACTGTGAAGGAGGACAACCAAGGTGGGGGCTTGACCAACCATGGCGGCATATAGGTCAAGGAGGGTAGCGGCAAAGGGGATAGCGTGAGACTAGGAGGAACAGGTAGGTCGACAATGATGGTGTATTGACCTGGATGCTGGGTGGTGACCAACCATGATGGTGTATTGGTCAAAAACTTGGTGTAGGCCGACCGTTATGGTGTGACAGCCAGAGGAAGGTATGCTGACCCACTATTGTGGTGGACCTGTCAGGGATTTAGGGCGAGGTGCTTGGCTATTCCTAGAGGGGAAGAGACATTTTTCTTTTTCTCTTTACCAGCTCCACCGCCCTTTCGGGTTTTCGTCAGAGCTGGCCACCTTTTACTTTTTTCGGTGCGCCCTTACGGGTTTTCACACCGAGGGGTAACCCGATTTTGCCTGAGAAGCCCTCGCGGGTTTTCACCTCAGCTGGGTTTACGGCCTTTTTGCCCCCAGCCACCTTATGGAGAGAGTGGCTGAGTCCGCCGGAGCATCTCAATTTTTAGCCCCCTTTTTTATTTTTTGTTTTTTTTGGTACCTGCGAGCCTTGCGACTGTCATCCTTAGCTTGTCCCTGTCAGGGGACGTTGCCTGTAGGTTGCGCCGTCGACGACTTGTTGGTGTTGTAGAAGCGACCATGGATCGACCCTCAACCGAGTGGCTCAGGACTTTAGGGTGGATCTAGAGAATGGCTGGTCTTTGCTGTAGGTGGCTGGGACTTTGACTGGGATCTGGGTGGCTCGGCCATGATGAACATGACGGTCGATGTAACGACCCGAGAATCTGATTACCGGGAAGGCCCGATAACCCGAGACTCGTATTGCCACCCACGAGTCTGAAGACTCGGAAGGGTTAGAAGGATGGTGCGGAGACTACACAAGTATCACAAATAATTACAGAAATTAAATAATTTAATTAACACATGGTCCACAAGATAACAATAAAATAACAACAGTAGTCCACAACTAGTACAGAGATAAGAAAGAAAAGTACAGCTACACGGGACATACCCCGGCTCTGACATCTGGCACTAACGTTGGGCACCCGAACCACGCTGAGCCTCAGACGCGCTCCCCTGAAGCCGTGCCTCACCTGAAATACGGTGAAAACATGCAGGGAATGAGTCTCAAAATAAGACTCAATAGGGATCACTCGAACCATACCTCGCACATGGAGAAACCGCTACGCTAGCAGTAAGCGAGTACCTCGGAAAGGGAAGCCCGGCCATCTACAAAGCACCGGTTTCACGGCACAGAAATCGACACACGTGCCACGGTGAAACGACCAGAACACCACGGCCAGCACGACAAAACCCAAAGGTCGAAGTCACAAGACTGACAGTCTGTCACTCCCGACTCGACAGAAGTACCTCCCACTAGAAGCACAGTTGGTAGCGTCCCCTGACGTCTTACACCGCACCGCAGGTGAACTGCCTAACGTGGTAGCTCCTACCAGAGGCACGAACACCGAACAAGAACCACAACGAGCGACTAGCTGGGGTCACACCCGTCGGCATGGGTCCAACCGCCCCCAACCACGTGTGCACACACAGACCATGCGTCCTAGGTCTGGCCCTCTGACCGGTTTTCCCCCGTAGCCGGACTCTGGCTAGCGACGAGGGGCCCGATGGAAACCAGTCCAAAACCGTCCTCAGGGTAGCCTCTCCACCACTCCTTGGTGGGACCACACGCGTATAAGCAGGATACAACTAGTGGAGGGTCACCCACAGAGTATACTCTCAAGTCAACGGAAAACGACGTCACAATCGGATGGTACAAGGAACGCCCCTCGTACAAATCACCGTCGCACGGCGACACAAGCCGACGACAACATCTCCCGGTACCGCTCGGTACGATGAGAGACAAGCCGACACGACCCGCCCCCTTGATCGGTCCACCCTGGGCTGCTCAGGGACGTGCGGTCACACGGGGACCGCATCAGGGTTTGAACAACCAAGAAGCGACCGTCCTACTCCAGGTCCAAACGGCAGATGAACGGCCACCACGGGCCTATTCAACTGATGTGCGGCCGGATCTTGGCCGCACGTGGGTGATGAGCGGTCAGCTCCTGGCCGCTCATCTCCTAACGGTAAAAACCATGAACGGTTAGTCCTTAGACGTACTTTGGGAAGGGCGGCTATGGTTTCGTCGTTTAAGGGTTGTGCGGTCTAGATTTGACCGCACAACGGAGCAACTGCACCAGATGAAGCACGGCCACCACCTGGCCGCACGAAGGGTTAAGCGGCCAGCTACTAGTCGCACACCCCGGTGCGCTATATAACGGTAATAATCAACAGTCGAAACTCCAGGGTTGGGCGGTCATTATGGGGCCGCACTTCAGGATGTGCGGTCTTACGATAGACCGTACAAGCCCACTGCGCGTCGAGCCCAGCCACAGGGCGCCGAGCCGATGAACGGCCCGAGCAGTGCTGCACAAGAGTTGTGCGGCCACTGGTTCGACCGCACATCGCTCACCGGTGCAAAAACGGTGAACCTCGCCGGAATCGCCCATTTCGACCCCAAAACAAGCCCCACGAAGGGGGAAACGAAAGGAAATCGGCCCCCAAGCCCCTTAGCATGATTCTACGCTCCCGAAACGCGGAATCGTGGCTTAAAACGGTGGATCGGGCGGTCACTCCCCAAAGCATGAACGACCCTTCCCGGTGTGAAAATAACCCCTCTCGACCTCATCTCGAGCTAAAACTCGCGGGGAAGGAAGACAAGAGGCTAAGGAACGTCACCCTACCTCCGGTTTGCGACAAGACGCACCGATCCAAGCCCAAATCCACGAAGAATACCATTAGAACCTCGCCTTCCCACGCTTCCCACGCTTGACGCACGCCCGCACGATCGCCTCGTCGTCACCCACGTCCTCGCGCCATCGCACCGCCACCGTCTGTAGCCGGAACGGAGGTCGCCGCGCTCGAACGGGAGAAAGAGAGAGGGAGGGGCGGCCACGGTCGTGAGGGAGGAAGAAGAAGAAGGAAAAAGAAAAGAAAAAAATAAGAATTTATAGAAAATCCAGAATTTCTGAAAAGTACCAAAAAATAGAAAATTACATTTCCGGGATCCTTGGAATGCACCGATCGCAACGGTACCACTCGTGCCCAGGTGAATGACCCGGTTCACCCACAGCGAGGTTCCGAAGGAATTGCCGAAACACACACCGGAAATCGAAAAACACACGCGGAAAAGCCGCGGAACGCTTCCGGGCCTCCGCAACAACTCCGGATTGCGCCGATCCAAACACGAAAGATGTCCGAAACGAAATTTCGGATACAACGGAGCCGGACACTCCGAGAACTCAGATCTGGGATCCACGAAGAAGGATCCAAAAGGTCAGGGATATTACAGCCCTCCCCCCTTAAGGAATTTCATCCTCAAAATTGAGAACAACCCAAGGGGAAAGAAGAGGAAGACTCTCTCAAACAAGTAAGGGAACTGCTGACGCATCTCGTCCTCACGCTCCCAAGAAGTCTCGCCACCAGAGTGCCGCTGCCACACCACTTTGGCCAAGGGGATGACCTTGTTCCGTAGGCGCTGCTCTCGCCTATCCTCCACGCGGATCGAAAACTCTGGAAGAGAAAGGTCTATAGTCACCTCGGGCCAAACAGAATCCTCAAGCACATGAGAGTCATCGAGCATATACTTCCGCAACATCGAGACGTGAAACACGTCATGCACCGACGCTAACTCAGGAGGTAACTGCAGCCAATAGGTTACCTCACTGATGTGCTCCACAATAAGGAAAGGACCAACATAGCGGGGACTCAGCTTCCCACGCAGTCCAAAACGTAATACCCCCTTCATCGGAGAAACTCTCAAAAACACACGATCGCCCACGGCGAACATGAGAGGCTGCCGCCTACGGTCAGCATAGCTCTTCTGCCGACTCTGGGCCGCCAACATGTTCTGACGAACCAAGTGCACAACCTCCACACACTGCTGCACCAACTCCGGTCCCGTCAAAACATGCTCACCAACCTCGAACCAATCGAGTGGAGTCCGACACGGACGCCCATACAACGCCTCATAAGGAGCCATGCCGATCCTCGAATGATAGCCGTTGTTGTAGGTAAACTTCACCAACGGCAGGTGGTGAATCCAACTCCCCTGCCACTCCAGGCAACAGGATCTCAACATATCCTCCAAAGTCTGAATGGTCCTCTCTGATTGGCCATCTGACTGAGGATGATACGCCGAGCTAAAAGCTAACTCCGTGCCAAGAGCTCGCTGGAAACTCCTCCAGAATCCAGAAGTGAAGCGGGGATCCCGATCCGACACAATGGAGATGGGAATCCCATGCAACGGAACGATCCGCTCCACATTAAGACGAGCTAACTTGGGCACACTCCAGCTGACTTTGACCGGTAACAATGGAGTCACCTTCGTCTGCTTATCCACCACCAACCAAATAATATCTTGACCGCTCGGAGTCCTCGGCAATCCCACCACGAAATCCATAGTCACGTGGTCCCATTTCCACGCGGGAACATTCAAGGGCTGAAGAGTACCTCCTGGTCGCTGATGCTTCGCCTTCACCTGCTGACAGGTCAGGCACCTGGCCACAAATTCGGCAACATCTCTCTTCATGCCATGCCACCAGAACTGTCTCTGCAAGTTCCGATACATCTTTGTCGCACCTGGGTGTACGGTGTACCTGCTCTCATGAGCCTCGCGCAACACCACACGACGAACCTGCTCATCGGTTGGGACGTACAGCCTACCACAAAATCTCGCAGCACAGTCCTCGCCGAGCTCCACATCAGCCAAGGCCAAAATTCAGGGTAACTCGGAGTCTGCATGCTAAGCCTCTGTCACCTGATGGCGGATAGCAGGCGTGACAGTCAGACTCGCAAGCACTGCTAACCCTGGCTCCTGGGGAATCTTGAGCCTGAATGACACTTTAGGCACTTGTTCCCAGAGCCTCCACTTTCTCAACATCAATGCACTGACCGCGACCTTCCGACTCAAAGCATCGGCGATGACATTCATCCTGTCCGGCTGATAAGACAGGGTGAAGTCATAATCCTTCATAAACTCCATCCAACGCATCTGCCTGAGGTTAAGGTCCCTCTGCGTGAACACATACCTCAAACTCTGATGGTCAGTGAACACCTCGAACCTCTCACCGTACAGATAATGCCTCCAGATCTTCAGCGCGAAGATCACAGCCGCCAACTCCAGGTCATGGGTAGGGTAGTTCTCCTCGTGGCACTTCAGCTACCGAGATGCATAGGCCACCACTCTACCATGCTGCATCAACACAGCACCCAATTCGACCCCGGAAGCATCTGTACACACCACAAAACCTCCCGATCCAGAAGGCAAAACCAACACTGGAGCCAAGGTGAGCAATCTCTTCAGTTCACTGAAACTCTGCTTACACTCATCAATCCAGACGAAGGGCACATCCTTCCGCGTAAGTCTGGTCATCGGGGCAACAACGCGAGAAAAATCCTAGATAAACCGGCGATAATAGCCCGCAAGCCCTAAGAAACTCCGGATCTCCGTCACCGATCTCGGCCTCGGCCACTGCATTACTGCCTCGACCTTGACGGGGTCCACGGAAATGCCATCACCAGAAATCACATGCCCTAAAAAGTGCACCTCGCAAAGCCAGAACTCGCACTTACTTAGCTTCGCATAGAATTGGTGATCTCGCAACGTCTGCAGCACCACACCCAAATGGTACGCGTGCTCCTCGGCAGACCGCGAGTAAACAAGAATGTCGTCCACAAATACGACCACAAACTGGTCCAAGTATGGACGAAACACCCTCTGCATCAAGTCCATGAAGGCTGCGGGGGCATTGGTGAGCCCAAACGGCATCACCAGAAACTCATAATGCCCTTACCTTGAACTAAACGCAGTCTTCTCCACATCGGACTCGCGAATCCTCAGCTGATAGTAACCAGATCGCAAATCAATCCGCAAGAACACTCGAGCAGACTGAAGTTGGTCGAACAAATCATCAATCCGTGACAACGGATACTTGTTCTTAATGGTTACCTCATTCAGCTGTCGGTAGTCAATGTACAACTGCAAGCTACCGTCCTTCTTCTTCACGAACAACACTGGCGCACCCCAAGGGGAAAAGCTAGGACGAATGTATCCCTTGGCCAGCAACTCCTGCAACTGCGCCCTCAACTCCCTCAACTCAGCGGGGGCCATACGGTAGGGAGCCTTCGCCAAAGGTCTCGTACCCAGCACCACCTCGATAACAAAATCGATCTCCCGCTGGGGAGGCAATCCAGGTAAGTCCTCCGGAAAAATATCAGGAAACCCGCACACCATCGGAATGTCCTCGACATCCGGACACGGCTGGTCTACCAAGACCACAAAAGAGAGAAAACCCTAACAACCCGCATCAAGCAAACGACGAGCTCGAATCACCGAAATAAGGGAACGGGAAGAGGAAGACCTGATACCTTGGAAATAGAAGGTGGGTCCACAAAGTAGCCGAAAATAAACCCTCTTCGAGCCACAATCCACCAACGCATGATGTGCCTCGAGCCAATCCATGCCCAAAATCACATCAAAGTCCTGAAGCGGCAACGCATAGAGCCTAGCCGGAAAACTCCGCCCTTCCACCCACACCGGAACCTCATTGAAACAATACGGAGTGATCATAAAATCACCCGAGGGCAACTCCACTGCCAAATCACAGGACAACTGGGTCACCGGCTCCTCGATACTCAGCGTGAAATCCTCCGAAATAAACGAATGAGACGCGCCAGAATCAAACAAAACCCGAGCCGCACAACTCAAAATCTGAACGGTACCTTCCACGAGCTGCGACGCCACTGCCTCTGCCCTGGTCATGTGTGTGATCTGGCATCGAGCTCTCTGCCTGCCTCACACACTCACTGACCTGGGTAGCGGCGGATACTGCCCCTGCTGCTGCTGCTGCGGCCTCTACTGCTGGGGAACCTGTTACTGCTGAGGAAACTACTGTTGCTGCCTCTGACGACAGTCATGCGCCATATGCCCTGGCAGGTCACACCGAAAACAAACTATCAGCGTCGTGCACTGCCTGCCTGGATGGAACTCGCTACACCATGGGCACGGTCCTCGCAATCCACCCACTGATCCCTGACGCTGAAAAGGAACCGGCTGCTGTACACTGCCCGATGAAGCATGCTACTCATGGCCTCCCTTCTTCTTCTTTCGGAAACTCTTCCCGAAGAACTTCTTGACCTTCGTGCCAAAAGACACCGATCCTATCACTAACGATGCCGGTGCCGGCACTCCTGAACCACCCGACGCATACTGGAAAGAACCATGCTGCTGGGTAGCCGACGGTTGGCTGCGACCTAACAAAGATTGCCCCTGGGTAATCGGTCCTCGAGTCCTCTACATATCCATCTCCAAGGAAGCCGTAACACGAGACGCTGTCTCCAGATCAGTGGCAGCGTTCGCGATCAAATAGTGTCTCAACTCCTGCCTCAAGCCCTGTACGAACTGTGCGGTCTTCACCCTCTCCTACTCCATGATATGGGGTGCATACCGACCCAGCTCAACAAATCGAGCCATGTACTACAACACGGACATGTCACCCTGGACCAGCTCCAGAAACTCACGCATCCGCTGCGTAGCAATAAAATCCGGACATTATGTACGCTCGAAAGCACTGAAAAAGTCACTCCATGCAATCTGCTCAAGGGCGCGTGACTGAAAAGACATCTTCCACTCGGAAGACCACCACGCTCGAGCCGTACCCTGCAACTGGCTATAGGCCAACATCACCCTGTCCTCTGCAGTACATCGCGCAGAACTGAACACCCGCTCCATCTCATCGAGCCAATCTCAAGCCAAATCAGGGTCTGGCTGACCGCCATAGTAAGATGGATGAAACTACAAGAAATCTCTCACTGCTCGGCCTGGCCCACCCCTGGTCGACGAGCCCTCACCAGCTTCTCCGCCGAACTGCTGCGACATAAGCTGGTACATGCCACCAAAGAAATCCTCAGCCCCCGGAAGCCTCGCAGTATCCACTACCTCGATGGCCGCAAGTGGCACTCTACTCTGCTCCTCCTGCTCCTACTGAACCTCCTGTTGGATCTCCTGACCTCCAGCCGACTGCCCCTGCTGAGAGCGAGTGCTCCGCCTCGGTGCCATGCTCGCTCCTGAAGCAAAAGACAAGAAACTGTTGAGTTATGGTTTTGATGAATGTTATGTTTGTTAAGTTATGGTTTTGATGATAACTAAACTTAATGATGGCTTTAATGTTGATTACACCCTGTGATTGATTACACATGTTCTTGATGATTGTGTTCATTCACCTTGTTGTTTATGTTGGGTTTGCAAGAGGCAAGAGGTTTCATAACCTCTTTAATATGAACAAACATGGTATTAACCCTGACTATTTTGCTTGCAGGATCAAACTCATGGTAGCCACCTGATAAACCAAACGTGTGAATAAGCACCCTGCTCCTCTGCAATTCAAAACAGGTGATATATATCATTTACTGTCAAGAGACTTTGGTAAGATGCTCACCTTGTTAAAGTTTCAATCTCACCATGGATATTTCATACATCTGTCATTAATACACCTCATTCTTGCACCTTACACATGAAACCCTTCTGGCCATTGTGCGCCCTCGCCCACGGATCGACCTGCGCGGTCAGGTCCCGGGGATCGACCTGCACGGTCAGGTCGCGGGGGTCAAGAGGGCAGCGCCCCTTGCGGGGGTTTCCGGGGGCGGAGCCCCCAGAACAAAATTTAGAAACGCTCTAATGGTTTAGACGTTTCAAATGCATAAATCAAGTGAATCCAACCTCTAGATGCATGGATTTGATATGTACATGAAGCCCTTGAATTATGGACATGTTTCTTTGAGCTAACACTTCAATTTTGCAGGTATAGGTCTTTCCGGTCGACCTACACGCCTTTGCCGGTCGACCAGAATTGCCAGAGCCTAAAAATTCCAGATTCTACAGGTATCGGTCGATCGCCCCCAGGCATCCGGTCGACTGGTTTTGCCAGAGCCTAAAAGTTCGAGGATTTACAGGTTCCGGTCGACCGCTCCATGACCTCCGGTCGACCGCCAGCCCCGAGGCCTACTTTTGTTGACTTTTGTGTCAAGCTCGAGAAGAGGGGTTTCACCCCATTTCTTTAATCCTTTTGCCCCCAATTACACCAGGATTCGTGGATCTGGTCTAGGGGTTGTCCAAGGGCCTTTCAAGAGATATAAAACCAACCTAAAGGGTCATAAATCCTAAACACCTTATGTGAGATCTAATAGAGGCTATCAAGGGGGAAAGTGAGCTGTTGCAAGAGCAAGAAGAGCTGCGTGAACAGTACTCCGTCCAACAATTTCTTCATCCATCTGAAGCCATTCAAGCTCAATCTGAAGCCAACAAAGCTCCAATCAAGAGGATAGGCAAGCAAGCAAGCAAAGGATCCAAGAGGGCTTTAAGGGAGATCAAAGGGGAAGGCTATCAAAGGAAGAAGAAGGCTGCTACAACCCTCCGTGAATAGTACTCCGTCCAGTAACCTCTTCATCCATCTGAAGGTATTCAAGCTCCATCTGAAGCCAGCAATCTCAAAGGAAGATAAGAAGCAAGCAAGGATCAAGGAGATCAAGGAAGTTGTCCAAGGAAGAAGGAACGGTTACTGTAGCCGTGAATAGTGATCCGTGAATCAACTCTTCATCCAGGGGTTGAAGATTCAAGGTCCATCTGAAGCCATCAACTTTCAATGAACTGAAGAAGCAAGCATCATTCAAAGATCAATCAGCATACATTCAGGGGGAGCCAAATCAGGAGTTTTTCTCAACTGTGCCTTATTGTGTTTTAAGTTTCAGATTTGTGTTTCTTATAAACTACAAACTCGTGTGTGTGAGGATCGTTGTTGGATCCATGGTCGTTTGTGTGTGTGTCGTATTTGATTCATGTGTGTGCGTGGATCTTCCTAGATCTGTGTGTGGGGGTCTTTTTAGATCCCTTCGGTCTCGTGTGTGTGGTTTGCTGCACTTGTGGTAGCGGGTGTTTGTGTTGGTGATCCAGTTGTCGGATCGTGTTGGAGATTTCATCTCCGTGTGTGTGTGTTGTGTTGGGGTGCGTCCCCGTGTGTGTGGGCAGGCGTCGTCCTGCGTGTGTGGTTGGAGCGTTGTCTCCATTTGGGGATTTATCCCCGAGTGAAGCCTCACCGGGTTTGGTGAGGGGTGGACGTAGGATTGCCGTCGTTGCATCCGAACCACCTTAAAAACCGCTGTGCATTATGTTTTGAATTGTGTGGTTTGATTTTTTTTTTCTACCTCCATTCTACGTGGGTGTTAGTGTAATTGCAGTTCTGGATTTATCCTCGTATATCTTGCATAATCTATATCATCATCTAATTAAGTTTGATAAATCCAATTTGTGAACATACAGTTTTGAACCTATTTATTAGCCTTCTATCACATATTTCAAAAAGGGCAAAAGTTTTTGTAAAAATTGTAAACACCCAATTCACCCCCCTTTTGGGTGTCATTGATCGCGGGACTTCAGAAACACGGAACATCAAGGTCAAGAAAAACGCACGATGCCCGATGGCAGTGTCAACTGTACATCATTGCTGTGGACGAGTGGACCACTACAATTACCTATGATTCTCGTATAGCTCCACAACCTCGCTCTGATACCAGCTGTAACGACCTGAGAATCCGATTACCAGGAATGCCCGATAACCCGAGACTCGTACCGCCACCCACGAGTCCGAAGACTCGAAAGGGTTAGAAGGATGGTGCGGAGACTACACAAGTATCACAAATAATTACAGAAATTAAATAGTTTAATTAACACATGGTCCACAAGATAACAATAAAATAACAACAGTAGTCCACAACTAGTACAGAGACAAGAAAGAAAAGTACAGCTATACGGGACATACCCCGGCTCTGACCTCTGGCACTAATGCTGGGCACCCGAACCACGTTGAGCCTCATACCCCCTCCCCTGAAGCCGCGCCTCGCCTGAAACACGGTGAAAACACGCAGGGAATGAGTCTCAAAACAAGACTCAGTAGGGATCACTCGAACCCTACCTCGCACACGGAGAAACCGCTACGCTAGCAGTAAGCGAGTACCTCGGAAAGGGAAGCCCTGCCATCTACAAAGCACCAGTTTCAGGGCACGAAAATCGACACACGTGCCACGGTGAAACGACCAGAACACCACGGCCAGCACGACAAAACCCGAAGGTTGAAGTCACAAGACTGACAGTTTGCCACTCCCAACTCGACAGAAGTACCTCCCACTAGAAGCACAGTTGGTAGCATCCCCTGACGTCTTACACCGCACCGCAGGTGAACTGCCTAACGTGGTAGCTCCTACCAGAGGCACGGACACCGAACAAGAACCACAACGAGCGACTAGCTGGGGTCACGCCCGTCGGCGTGGGTCCAACCGCCCCCAACCACGTGTGCGCACACAGACCGTGCGTCCTAGGTCTGGCCCTCTGACCGGTTTTCCCCCGTAGCCGGACTCTGGCTAGCGACGAGGGGCCCGACGGAAACCAGTCCAAAACTGTCCTCAGGGTAGCCTCTCCACCACTCCCTGGTGGGACCACACGCGTGTAAGCAGGCTACAACTAGTGGAGGGTCACTCACGGAGTAGACTCTCAAGTCAACGGAAAACGACGTCACAATCGGACGATACAAGGAACGCCCCTCGTACAAATCACCGTCGCATGGCGACACAAGCCGACGATAACATCTTCTGGTACCGCTCGGTACGACAAGAGACAAGCTGACACGACCCGCCCCCTTGATCGGTCCACCCTGGGCCGCTCAGGCACGTGCGGTCACACGGGGACCGCATCAGGGTTTGAACGGCCAAGACGCGACCGTCCTACTCCAGGTCCAAACGGCATATGAACGGCCACCACGGGCCCGTTCAACTGATGTGCAGCCGGATCTTGGCCGCACGTGGGTGATGAGCGGTCAGCTCCTGGCCGCTCGTCTCCCAACGGTAAAAACCATGAACGGTTAGTCCTTAGCCGTACTTTGGGAAGGGCGGCTATGGTTTCACCGTTCAAGGGTTGTGCGGTCTAGATTTGCCCGCACAACGGAGCAACTGCACCAGATGAAGCACGGCCACCACTTGGCCGCACGAAGGGTTAAGCGGCCAGCTACTAGCCCCACACCCCGGTGCGATGTATAACGGTAATAATCAACGGTCAAAAATCCAGGGTTGGGCGGTCGTTATGTGGCCGCACTTCAAGATGTGCCGTCTTACGATAGACCGCACAAGCCCACTGCGCGCCGAGCCCAGCCACAGCGCGCCGAGCCGATGAACGGCCTGAACAGCGCCGCACAAGAGTTGTGCGGCCACTGGTTCGACCGCACATCGCTCACCGGCGTGAAAACGGCGAACCTCGCCGGAATCACCCATTTCGACCCCAAAACAAGCCCCACGAAGGGGGAAACGAAAGGAAATCGGCCCCCAAGCCCCTTAGCATGATTCTACGCTCCCGAAACGCGGAATCGTGGCTTAAAACGGTGGATCGGGCGGTCACTCCCCAAAGCATGAATGACCCTTCCCAGTGCGAAAATAACCCCTCTCGACCTCGTCTCGAGCTAAAACTGAAGGGGAAGGAAGACAAGAGGCTAAGGAACGTCACCCTACCTCCGGTTCGTGACGAGACGCGCCGATCCAAGCCCGAATCCATGAAGAATGCCGTTAGAACCTCGCCTTCCCAGTTCCCACGCTTCCCACGCTTGCCGCACGCCCGCATGATCGCCTCGTCGTCACCCACGTCCTCGCGCCATCGCATTGCCGCCGTCTGTAGCCGGAACGGAGGTCACCGCGCTCGAACGGGAGAAAGAGAGAGGGAGGGGCGGCCACGGTCGTGAGGGAGGAAAAAGAAGAAAGGAAGAAGAAGAAGGAAAAAGAACAGAAATAAGAATTTATAGAAAATCCAGAATTTCTGAAAAATACCAAAAAAATAGAAAATTACATTTCCGGGATCCTTGGAACACACCGATCGCAACGGTACCACTCGTGCCCAGGTGAACGACCCGGTTCACCCGCAGCGAGGTTCCGAAGGAATTGTCGAAACACACACCGGAAATCGAAAAACACACGCGAAAAAGCCGCAGAACGCTTCCGGGCCTCCGCAACAACTCCGGATTGCGCCGATCCGAACACGAAAGATTTCCGAAATGAAATTTCAGACACAACGGAGCTGGACACTCCGAGAACTCAGATCTGGGACCCACGAAGAAGGATCCAAAAGGTCCGGGATATTACAGCCGAATTCGCGCTTGGACTGAGTGTCTGCCAGGGTGTTGCTACACCTTGAGACATGGTAAATACCGAAGGGATAGACCTCCCGCCAGGGTTTGTTGGTAGCCACCGGTGGGGACCCGATGGAGCTTTGCCAGTGTCACCAGTTGGCGTTGACAGGGATTCCACCAAGTCGTTGGCCGATGCATATGGAGTTTATCTCGAGCTATTGGGCGGGTGTCGGCGGGATTCACCCTCTTTCACCCTGCTGGCTTTTGAGATTCGGGACCTCCGAATGGGTTGGGCCTCTTTTCTAATGACCCATATTCATTCGAGGGAGGACAGACGCTCCTCCTTGGAGTTGCCCCCATTATTTGGGCTTGGAAGGCTGAATACTGGACCGGGGTGATTGCCCCCAGTGTGATACTGGTGCATCGGCTCCTTTGAGCCTCGCCTTGTCTTCTGGAGGCAGGGGTGGCGACGGTGGGTCGCCAACTTTTGCAGGGCCGAGGTTGACTCAGCATCAATGTGGTGGACCGAATGAACCCGGTCCGGGGTTGTCTAGAGCATGGTATTTCTGGTGAGTGTCGATGTAGTTTTAACTCGGGAGTGCAGTGCCCGAGCTGGGGCCGACAGAATGGCGACCTGGAACTTGGTGTTCACTTGGGCCGCCAGAGTTGTTACCGAAACTTGGGGTTTGTGACCCATGTCGTGAATTGAGAATGTCATAGGGATGGTGACCCATAGCTTGACACCCGTACTGGGTGTTGGCGAAGCTGGTGTCCGAGGCTGAAAGCCTGTGTTGGGAGTTGATGAAGCTGGAATCTGGGACTAGAAACCCGAACTGAGTGCTTGACGGCGCTGGGTTCCAGAACTAGAAGCCCGCCTCTAGTGTCGATGATGCTAGGACCCAGGACTGGATACCGATCTTGGGCGTTGTCGAAACTGGAACACGGGGCTGGAGGCCCGTCTCGGGTGCTGATGAAGCTGGGACTTGGGGCTGAACGCCTGTCTTGGATATTGATGGAACTGAATCCCAGGGCAGGCGACCCATCTGGGTGTTGATGGAACTGGACCCCGGGGCTGAACGCCCGCCTTAGGTGCTGCTGGAGCTGAAACCTAACGCTGGATGGCCACCTTTCTTTTTTGGTATTGCTGGTGCTGGAACCCGGGGCTGAACGCCCCTTCTTGGGTGCTGGTGATGCGGGAATACTGGGACCTAGGGCGGGGCGCCCATCTTGGGTATCGAGGTAGCTGAGACCCAGGGTGAAAAGCCCATCTTGGGTGTTGATGTGAGACCCGGGGCTGAAAGCCTGCCTCGGGTACTGGTGAAGCTGGGACCCAGGGCTGGGAGCCCGTCAAGGGTGTTGCTGGAACTAAAACCCAGGGCTAGACGCCCGTCTTGGGTGTTGCTGGAACTGAGACCCAGGGCTAGACGACCGTGTTGGGTGTTGCTGGAACTGAGACCCAGGGCTAGACGCCCGTGTTGGGTGTTGCCGGAACTGAGACCCAGGGCTAGGTGCCCGTCTTGGGTGTTGAGGTGGCCTTGTCCCGAAGAGGAAACCCTTTGCTGGGAGTTGGCATTGCTGGATCATAGGGGTAAAGACCCCGTCGTAGAGCTGGGAGGCCAGGGGCCCAGTGCCGAGAGTCCGCATTGGTGACTGACCTTGATGATCCCCGGGGTCGTGTACCCGAGCCAGATGCTGGGGAGCCTCGAACTCAGGTTCAAAAGCCCGTATTGAATGTCGACTCGTCTGAGACTCAGGTCGAGAGGCCCGAATAGCATGCTGGGAGGCCTTGACCCAGGGGTGGGAAACCAGTGCTGGGGGCAGGCTTGGCTGGGACTCGGAGCTGAGAGCCCAAGTGAGGTGCTGAGGAGCAGGGGACCCGGGGCAGAAAGCCCGTGTCGGGTGCTGGCGGAGCTGGGGACCAAGGGGTCAATGACCGCATGGGTCTTTGTTGCTGGAGGAGCAAAGGGGCCAGCTGCCTGTATGGGTAGTCACCGAACTGGGCTGCATGTCGGCCACGGAAATGGCGCCTGAGGATCAGGGCGAGCCGAAAGTCGAGGCAGCATTGCCGAACACGATTGGCAATGCCAACCGTAGGTGCCCGATGTGGATGGCGATGACGATTGGACCGTAGGTCACTATCATCACCGGGTTGTAGTTTTTGTTGCTAGTGCGTGTTGGTTGCTCGATGACGACCAGTCGCATGTTGCATTCTGGACGGGGGCCCTCCTCTTCTTCTTCGATAAGAAAAGGAGAGGACATTGCCGCATACACTTGACAGGTGTGACTCTTCTTCGACAGAAAGAAGAAAGGAAGGAGACGTCCCACCGGGCGTGCCATCTTTGTTTGCGACCACGAGGGAGTCACTTATCATTTTGTCCTCGCGGCGGGGGTGTACACTCGCCTTTTACGGAAGGTCGAGATAGGTTGACTGGGCACGCGGGGATTCCGGAGGTATTGAGAGGAAGGCAGAGAGAACGATAGGAACGCACTGGAAGGGATGGCATATGGTTCATCATTCTGGGAGACTGGGACAGGGATGGCTGGGTGGAATGCGGGTGTGCCAGTCGATTTCTCGACAATCAGCTATGGAACCGAGGATTGACCGGGGAAGCGTCGCCAGGACACGGCACGTGGCTCGAGGGATCGGGCGACACGTGGATAGAAGGGGTTCCACGGGTGCGAGTGCGTAGGCGATTATGGGGATTCGTATACTAGATGTCTTTCCCCACCGGTCGCAAGCAATCGGTGTTTATTTTACATCGGATTGAATCCAAATACCTTTGTTTCTTCTGCCAAAGAGAGAGTCAGGGACCTTGGTAGCCGCAACGTCGGGAGGGTTTAGTCCGTGCAACATCGACAGGGAAACAGCAACACAACAATGATAACTGGGGGCAGAGAGACTGGTTCCGACGTGGAGGGGGATCCCCTCCCTGCCTGGGTTACATGACTTATATGCCATGAAAGGCATTTATATGGAGGCGTGACAGCCCGATTACAAGTGCTTGCAAGCCACGGGACAATTCCGACATTCATGACGGTCCCCGGGTCATTGCATTATTGTGCGGGTAGTTCTGTACCCGTACGTAGCATCTGTCAGAGGACCTGTGACTCAGCAGGATGGCGCCCGAGGGGCGTCACAATGTATTCCCGACATGAGACAGTGTCGAGGTCGGGGTAGTGGGGGTGCCGTGGGCACTGTTGTGCTGGGGAAGTTGAGTGGTCGGGTGCCGCGGGCCCCGATGTGACTGGAGTAGCTGGCAGTCGGGTGCCGGGGGCACCATCGTGACTGAAGTAGCTGGGTAGTCGGGTGCCGGCGGCACCATTGTGACTGGGGTAGCTGGCAGTCGGGTGCCGACGGCACCGTTGTGACCGGGTAGCTGATAGTCGGGTGCCGGGGGCACCGTTGTGACTAGAGTTGTTGGTAGTCGGGTGCCGGGGGCACCGTTGTGACTGGAGTTGTTGGTAGTCGGCTGCCGGGGGCACCGTTGTGACTAAAGGAGGCGGGTGCCGGGAGACCTCGATGGTCATGCTCTGGGCCTGGTGTGACTGGCAGTCAGGTGCTGGAGGCACCGTTGTGACTGAAGGAGGCGGGCGCCGTGAATAGGCTGAGACCCGAGTACATGTGCATGTGTTCAACTGGTTTCATGTTGTATGAGAGCCACGTGGGCTTTACAAATGGGCCGAGGAGGCCGAAGTACAATGGGCGCAAGCCGCGGGACAATTTCGACACGTGGGTCGGTCCCCGGGTCAATGCGTAACAAAGCGGATATCCGCATGTTTTACATAGGCTCTCCGTGAGGAGATCGAGACAAGCCCGACTGCCTAGGTGGCAGGGGCGGTCCTGGGTTGGCGCCTGGCGAAGGTTGGACGCGGCTCAAAGTGAGCGGTCGGGTCCGGACCTCGGAAGGTGAATGTCGCCATGCTGGGGAGTCGAGGTCAGCCCCGGTAATATTACTCCCGGGCCAGTGGTCTGGCTAACTCGAGTCATCAGTCCGAGCGGTCGGTGGCCAGCTCGGGACGAGCAATGGGCACGCGGTTCCGTGCCAAAAGCAGGTGCGGCATCTAGCGTATGCGTAGCCACCGTGGATTGTCATACGCGGGCGGACCCGGGATGCGGGTGTGTTCGCCGTTGTCATAATGCCTTTTACGCAATGGGCATGGACTTGTGTGCGATGGCTAGACGCCGCGTGAGGGGAGTACGTGTGACATACCCTCGGCGTGTACAAGCCGATCAACAAGCCAACCACGCGCGCACTTAGCTCCTCGCGTCCCCGACCCTTGCCGAAGGCCTCGGGAGTCCGAGGGCGTGACAGTTAGGTCGGAGGGTGTTGCATTGCATCCTTCATTTCATTCCATCTTGCCGCTTGAGCTTCCCTATGGGGGCTTTTATAGTGGAAGATGAAGGGGTGGAAGGGGTTTAGGCGGACCAGGTTGGGGGCCAAACTTGGTCCGGGTAAACCCTTGAAAATATTTTTTTTGTGTTACGGAGTGGGGGAGGGAGGGTTTAGGCGGACCAGCCCAAGGGGCTGGTCTGGTCTGCCTAAACCCCTCCCGGAGGGGTTTTTTTTGCATTAAAAAAATCCTTTTTTAGTTTTGATGGGGTTTAGGCGGACCAGCCTTAGGGGGCAGACTGGTCCGCCTAAACCCTCCCCCAGGGGGGTTTGGGCGGACTGGCTGGGCACTTTTTTAATAAAAAAAACCTTTTTTTTGGTTTAATGAGGGTTTAGGCGAACCAACCTTAGGGGTGAGGCTTGTCCGCCTAAACCCCTCCCGCAGGGGGGTTTAGGCGGGTTTGACTGAGGGTTTATGGCGGGTTTGACTGGGGGGTTTAACTGGGGTTTGACTGGGGGTTGACTGAGGGTTATAAATAGAAATTTTCGCGTGTGAGGGCGCACGAGGGTGGTGCATGACGCGATGGGCTGCTGGGGAGTCCCAAGTTGAGCTCCGACTTGGTATAGAGTGGCTGGAGCATACGCGCCCACCAGGTGCTCGGGGAAATTCCCGACACGCGTGCATGGGCTGTATACTGGTGCTGTGAGCTTCTGAAGCTTGTGGTTGGTCCCAGGTGGATCTTCCTTTGACTTCAGAGGGCTGGAGGGAGGTGACTCGGGGGTAGACCCCGGCCTCGTTGCTGAGTGCCACATGGCGTGACTTGTAGTCTGGGCGCCCCCGGGTCGGCCCGGGTAGCCGTGTTGAACGCGGGTAAACCCGCAAACTGAGTGATCGGGGGTGGGCCCGATCGATTGTTGGTGTTGCCACGTGTCGCGGCTAGCTAGTTAGGACCCTTGGTTGGGCCCGGTGACTGGGGCGTCGACAAGATGATGTTGTTTGTCCGGTGGTCGGGGTGACCCTTGCTCCTTGGCGAAGAATTGTATGATGCGGTAGGTTGTTCTGAGTCCCGAGTTAACCCGGTTGTTGAAGCGTCAGCGGTGTGACACCGTATGCAGGGTGTCCGGGGGTAAACCCCAAATCTTCACAGAATGCCGTAAGGTACGGCAGGTTGTCCCGGATCCCAAAACCGACCCGATTGTCGAGAAACTTGCTGGCATAGTGCCATTTGCTCGGGGCCGATGCCTGGTTGTTATGTTGCGCCGCTTGACCCGGCGACACGTCTCGATTTTCGAGCATAATTCGACTGGTAGAGCAACTTTGGTGATGTGCCGTTTTGCTCCATTTAGGGAGTATTTCCCTATGCTTGATCCTCAATTAATTCTGGAAAATAAGTCGGTGCCAATAGTGCCGTAAGAAGGCTACGACTAGTGGACGTGTCACCGGAGGTAAGCACTGACTCTCAGGAATCACGGATCGAAGAGAAACGGGATTGCAACCCACTCGGTGCAGCCCAGTGCCTGGCGGTCCTATCTTGGGCCGCCACACTGCTCTAGCGGCCCAACCTTACGCCGCTACACAGACTCTAGCGGCCCAACCTTAGGCCGCTACAAGGCGAGTCACGTTGGGATCTGGCGGTCTACAGCAAGGCCGCCAGCCCAGAAAATCGTCCAACCTTGGGCCGCTACACTTCCTCTGGCGCCCGTACCTGCGGCCGCTAGAGGGCACGTGACCCCCAACGGTCAAAACACGCGCCCCGAGGTGCAACGGTCAAAAACGGGCAAACGGTCGAAGGAACGGCCGCTACACCGGGTAGCGGTCTATCGTGCGGCCGCTAGCTGACGCCAGCACCTGCCGACAAAATAGTAACCCGTGGCGGTCCTACATTGGGCCGCCAGGGAGTGTGGTGGTCTCTGTAAGGACCGCTGCACTCACCCGAGAACGGGAACGACGGGAAGAATCCTAAAATGTCGTTCCACGTCCCGATCATCCCCCGATGA
This sequence comes from Amorphophallus konjac, assembly GCA_022559845.1. Classification (NCBI taxonomy): domain Eukaryota; kingdom Viridiplantae; phylum Streptophyta; class Magnoliopsida; order Alismatales; family Araceae; genus Amorphophallus; species Amorphophallus konjac. Next base: position 22,201,164 of record CM040123.1, on the reverse strand, counting down.
TGGGGAAAACAAGGGGGAAGCTCCCCCAACCCCCCTAGCATGCATCTAAGGCCCCAAATCGGTCTGAAACCTCATGAAACGGCGGATCAACGCTCAACCCTAAACATGGAGTTTTCTCCCACCCGGCTCAAAAACACCCCTCTCGGCCTCTCCTCGGCCTACAAATCGCGGGGAATGCAATAAAGAGCGTGAGAATCCATCCTCCCACCTCAAAGAAGGCTGAAATCCGCCGGATCGCCACCGATCACAAATCTTGGCCGCACAAGAACACCTCTCCCACGCCGCGAAAAGGGCACCGCCGAGTTCCTCTCGTCGCCGCCGTCGTCACCACGCCGCCGCTAAAGCCCGTCGTCCGTCGCCGGAGGAGGGAGGGGCGCCAGAATGTTCACACGGGAGAGGGGGGGGGGCGGTGCGCTCATGGGAAGGAGAAGGAAGAAGGAAGAAGAAAAGGAGAAAAAGGAAAGGAAAATAAATGGCTATTTATAGAAAATCTGGAAAATGCCAAAAATATAAAAAATTAGAAAAAAATATATTTCCGCGATCCTCGGAACACGCTCAACGCACTGTTACGGTCCCAGAGGAGGAGAATGTAACGGTCCGCCCGCAATAGCGTTCCGCAGGTCCGTAAGGGAAAAATACGCGTAAACCACAAAACACGCTCTGGGACCCCCAAAAGTGATCCGAAACTCACGGATCCAGATCCGAAAAAAATGATCGAAAAACTCGAGACATTACAGTCGGTCCCTGTGCTTGCAGGCTCCTTCTATTGCGATCCATCCTCCGGCATACACCGACTCCGACGAGCCTGCTGCGTTCTTCTCCTATGATGAGATTGCATCATCTTGCAAGCCTATCCAATATGCTGTCATCGCCAAGACACCTCAAGGACGCCCACCGTTTCAGGATATCAGAGTGCACATGTTGCAAAGGTTCTCATTCACACAAGACTTTGTCATCAGCGCTCTTGATAATTGTCATCTTCTTCTTAGACTTCAGACTAATGAAGATTTTATTCAAGTCCTCCTCAAGGGTTCGTTGTATGTCCAAGGGCGGCCCTTTCACTTCTCCAGATGGACCATGAACTTCTGCCCTGATGTGGATTCTCCTATTGTCCCTGTGTGGCTGGAATTGCCCGGCCTGCCGGCAAACTTCTTCCATGATTCTATGCTTCGCTCCATTGCTGGGAGCATTGGCCCCGTCCTGAAGATCGACCAAAGTACGTCCTGCTTGCTCAGGACCTATGCAGCAAGGATTTGTGTTCAACTGGATGTTTCTAGGGCTCTTCCTGATCGTCTCTGGATTGGTTTAGGAGGTGGTGGTATCCGGTAGCCAATTATATATCCTAATCCCCCCCTGTTCTGCTGTGGCTGTAACCATCTCGGTCATCTGATTGACAAGTGCAAGAAGAAGGTTGCTAGACGTGATGACCCGAGCGCTGGTGTCTTGGATCCTTCCCCTACTGCAGCAGTGGATGGTCCTGCACATGCTTCCTCCAAGGTTTGGAGACCCGTAGTGCCCCCTGTTGATCCTCCAGCTTGCGCTCCTCAAGTGCCATCTCCTTGTGCTGATGGCTCTTTGGATCTGCCACCTATTTGTGTGATTGACTATGCCTCCATTGAGCCAGATGCTCCTCCCCTCGCTGCCTTATCAGATGGTGCAGCCCTTGTTCTTGATGGAGCTTCAGATGGTCGTGTTGTCCCATTTCCTGTTTGTGAGAATGTTGGCATCCTCGCTCAGCCAGCTGTTGGTGGTGCTGCGCATGTGTTCGTCCAAAGTGCAGGAGGCCGATAAATTGCCTCCCCCCCAGCCGACTGTTGGACCGCCTGATCATTCTTCTACTTCTCTTGCTGTTCGTGCTGCTGATGCCCTTCAAGTGCTCAACCAGTCGCTTCTTCCATGCTTGGTTGATGGGCCTCTTGGTCATGGCCCCTTGCCCCCATGTGCTTCTCCGACCATGCCGACTGCTTTGGCGGACCCGGCTGCCGTCGTCCTCCCTAAGGAAGCGGAGCGGTCAGCCCGTTTGGCTGCTCTGCGCGCAATGAGGGATGAAGTCAATGCTCTTCTAGCCTTTTCTCGGCCTCAGGCTTCTGGCCTCCTTCGGCCCTGCGTTGCTGCAGCACCTTTGGCGCCTTCTCTGCTGGCCTTGGAGCCCCCTCATGACGTGATCCTGGCTTTGCGAGCTAAGCCTCGCGACGACGTTCCTCCACCACGTGCTGCATCCATTCAGGTTGTCGGTGGTTCCGCCTGTGACGTCCCCAACCAGCAGTCTCCCCCGACTGCCTCGCCTGATGCTCCCCGGGGCTCCCCTGCGTTACCGCTGCAACAGGATATCCACCCTCCGGTTCATGATGTTGCCTGTAATATCCCGGACCTTTAAGATCCTTTTTCGTGGGTCTCGGATCTGATTTTTCGGAGTGTCCGGCTCCGTTGTGTCCGAAATTTTATTTCGGACATCTTTCGTGATCGGATCGGTGTGATCTGGAGTTATTTCGGAGGCCCGGAAGCGTTCCGTGACTTTTCCGTGCATGTTTTCCGATTACCGGAGTGTGTTTCGGTAATTCCTTCGGAACCTCGTTGCGGGTGAACCGGGCCGTTCACCTAGGCGAGAGTGGTACCGTTACGATCGGTGCGTTCTGAGGATCGCGAAAATGTAATTTTTTATTTTTTGATATTTTCTGGAATTTACAGATTTTCCTATAAATACCCCCCTTTTTTCTCTCTCTTCCCCACCCTCTTCTTCTTCCTCCTCCTCCTCCTTTCTCCCCCATCGTGCGACGCCCTCTCTCCCCCTCTTCTTCGTCCGGCAAGACCGCGGTGAGCCCCTCCGGCTGCAGACGGCTGTGGGCGACGGCGTGGTGACGACGGCAACGGCGAGGTGATCGTGGAGGCGTACGTGAACCATGGGAGCTCAAGGAAGAACAAGGGTTTTCGAGCATTCTTTGCGATTCATGGTTGATCCGATGCGTCTCGGGATGCAATTGACGTAGGGTGACGTTCCCTAGCCTCTAGCCTTCCTTTCCCGCGATTTGTAGGCCGAGGGGAGGCTGAGAGATGGGATTCCTTGCGGGTTTGGGGTTTTCCATGATTTGGGGAGAGCTTGCCCAATCTATGGATTTGATGCATGATTTCAAGTTTTGATGGCCAAGAATCATACTTGGGGTCCCTAGGGGTCTTCCCCTTTGATTTCCCCCTCTCCGGTGGAGGCATGGGGGCGTGGCCAGTTTTTTTGGGCGTTTCCCGCTGTTTCGCCCTCGGGCGGGTGTGACACTCCTTCCAGTGACCGTCACACTATGTAACGCGCCCAGATGGGTGCGTTACAGCCCTGAGTGCAGCCAAGTGGGGTCTATGGGCTGTGACGGTCCCACGATAGACCGCCACGGTGCTGTGACGCACCTAGGTTGGACCGTCAGGGGCGTTCGACCGTTGGCTGTCGACCGTTAGTTTTTGACCGTTGGGGGTCAAGGCATGTGACGCACCTGGCTTGGCGCGTCACAACCATGTGACGCCCCTATGTGGGTGCGTTAGAGCAGATACATTCCCACGTTGTGACGCACCAGGGTTGGTCCGTTACACGCTGTGAAGCACCGAGTGGCACGCATCACAACTATTCTATGTTGTCTTGTGATGCACCAGGGTAGGCGCGTCATAGACTGTAACGCACCATGGTAGGTGCGTTACGCCCTGTTTTGCACCGAGCATGTGACGCCCCTGCGTTGGGCCGTCAGGTGATTATAACAGTCCTACCTAGACCGTCAGAGCCTGTGACGCGTCTAGGGTAGACCGTCAGGCTCTGGGTTGCCCCGGGTGGTTTGCAACCCCGTTTCTGTTCCGACCGTGGTCACCATGCGACGGTGCTGGTACGTGGGGCGGTCCCCGTACGTTGTCGGATGCGGACGATGTTTTCCGTTGACTTGATAGTCTACTCCGTAGTGACCCTCCACTAGTCGTAGCCTGCTTACACGCGTGTGGTCCCACCAGGGAGTGGTGGAGAGGCTACCCTGAGGACGGTTTTAGACTAGTTTTCGTCGGGCCCCTCTTCGGTAGCCAGAGTCCGGCTCCAGGGGAAAACCAGTTAGAGGCCAGACCTAGGACGTACGGTTTGTGTGTGCACACGTGGTTGGGGGCGATTGGACCCACGCTGACGGGCGTGACCCCAGCTAGTCACTCGTTTGTGGTTACTTGTTCGGTGTTCGTGCCTTTGGTAGTAGCTACCACGTCAGGCAGTTCACCTGCGGTGCGGTGTAAGACGTCAGGGGACGCTACCGGTTGTGCTTCTAGTGGGAGGTACTCCTGTCGAGTCGGGAGTGTCAGACTGTCAGTCCTTGCGACTTTGACCTTCGGGTTTTGTCGTGTTGACCGTGGTGCTCTGGTCGTTTCACCGTGGCACGTGTGTCGATTTTCGTGCCGTGGGAGCGGTGTTTTGTATATTACATGGCTTTCTTTTCTGAGGTACTCGCTTACTGCTAGCATAGCGATTTCTCCGTTTGCGAGGTAGGGTTCGAGTGATCCCTACTGAGTCTTGTTCCGAGACTCATTCCCTGCTCGTTTTCACCGTGTTTCAGGTGAGTCGCGGCCTCAGGGGAGCGCGTCTGAGGCTCAGCGTAGTTCAGGTGACTAGCGTTAGTGCCAGAGGTCAGAGCCGGGGTATGTCCCGTGTAGCTGTACTTTTCTTTCTTGTCTCTGTACTAGTTGTGGACTACTGCTGTTATTATTTTTATATCTCGTGGACCATGTATCATGTAAACTGTTAATTTATTTTCTACTTAATAATATAACTGTTCATTTCTGCAATTATTTGTGATACTTGTGTAGTCTCTACACCATTCCTTTAACCCTTCTGAGTCTTCGGGCTCGTGGGTGGTGGTACGAGTCTCGGGTTATCGGGTCTTCCCGGTAACCGGATTCTTGGGTCGTTACAGCTGGTATCAGAGCAGCGGTTGTGGGATTATACGAGAATCATAAGTGATTATAGTGGTCCACTAGTCCATAACGATGATGTACGGTTGACGCTGGCATCGGGCATCGTGCGTTTTTCTTGACCTTGTGTTTCCGTGTTTTCTGTCTTTTGCTTCAGGAGCGAGCATGGCGCCGAGGCGGAGCACTCGCTCTCAGCAGGGGCAGTCGGCTGGAGGTCAGGAGATCCAGCAGGGGGTTTAGCGAGATCAGGAGGAGCATAGTAGAGCGCCACCGGGGGCCACCGAGGCAGTGGATACTGCGAGGTTTCCGGGGGCCGAGGATTTCTTCCGTGGCATGTACCAGCTTATGTCTCAGTAGTTCGGCGAAGAGGCTGGTGAGGGCTCATCGACCAGGGGTGGGCCAGGCCAAGCAGTGAGGGATTTCATGCAGTTCCAACCACCTTACTACGGCGGTCAGCCAGACCCTGATTTGGCTCGGAGTTGGCTCGACGAGATGGAGCGGGTGTTCAGTTCCACGTAGAGTACTACAGAGGACAGAGTGATGTTGGCCTTCAACCAGTTGCAGGGTACGGCTCGGGAGTGGTGGTCTTCCGAGTGGAAGACGTCTTTCCAGCTTCGTCCACTTGAGCATATTGTGTGGGGCGACTTTGTCAGTGCTTTCGAGCGTACCTACTGTCCAGAATTTATTGCTACGTAGCGGATGCGTCAGTTTCTGGAGCTGGTTCAGGGCGACATGTCCGTGTTGCAGTACAGGGCCCGATTTGTTGAGCTGGGTCGGTATGCACCTCATACATTGGAGCATGAGAGGGTGAAGACCGCACAATTCGTACAGGGCTTGAGGCACGAGCTGAGACACCATTTGATCGCGAATGCGGCCACTGATCTGGAGACATCGTCTCGTGTTGCGGCTTCTTTGGAGATGGATATGCAGAGGACTCGAGGACCGATCAGCCAAGTCAGTCCTTGTCGGGTCGCAGCCAGCAGTCGGCTACCCAGCAGCATGGTTCCTTTCAGCATGCGTCGGGTGGTTTAGGAGCGCCGGCACCGGCAGCTTCGGTGACAGGATCTGTGTCTTTTAGCTCTAAGGTCAAGAAGTTCCTTGGGAAGAGTTTCCGGAAGAAGAAGCACAATGATCAGGGGCAGGCATCATCGGGCAGTGTACAACAGTCGGTCCCGCTTCAGCGTCAGGGATCAGTGGGTGGATCGCGAGGACCGTGTCCACGGTGTAGCGAGCATCACCCAGGCAGGCAGTGCACGGCGTCGACTGTTTATTTTCGGTGTGACCAGCCATGGCACATGGCGCGTGACTGTCCTCAGAGGTAGCAGCATCAACAGTTTCCTCAGCAGCAGCAGGTTCCTTAGCAGCAGAGGTAGCAACAGCAGCAGCATGTTCCTTAGCAGCAGAGGCAGCAACAGCAGCAGCAGGGACAGTATCCGCCACTACCCAGGTCAGCTAGTGTGGGAGGCATGCAAAGAGCTCGAGGACAGATCACGCACATGACCAGGGCAGAGGCAGTGGCGTCGCAGCTCGTGGAAGGTACCGTTCAGATTTTGGGTTGTACGGCTCGAGTTTTGTTCGATTCTGGCGCGTCTCACTCATTTGTTTCGGAGGATTTCGCGCTGAGTATTGAGGAGCCGGTGACCCAGTTGTCTTGTGATTTGGCAGTAGAGTTGCCTTCGGGTGATTTTATGATCACTCTGTATTGCTTCGATGAGGTTCATGTGTGGGTGGAAGGGCGGAGTTTGCCGGCTAGGCTATATGCGTTGCCGCTTCAGGACTTTGATGTGATTTTGGGCATGGATTGACTCGAGGCACATCATGCGTTGGTGGATTGCGACTCGAAGAGGGTTTATTTCCGGCGACTTCACGGACCCACCTTCTATTTCCAAGGTATCAGGTCTTCCTCTTCCCGCTTTCTTATTTCTGCGATTCGAGCCCGTCGGTTGCTTGATGCGGGTTGTCAGGGTTTTCTCGTCTCTGTGGTTGTGACTGATCGGATGGAGCCAGATGTCGAGGATATTCCGGTGGTGTGCGAGTTTCCCGATGTTATTCCGGAGGACTTACCTGGATTGCCTCCCCAGCGGGAGATTGATTTCGTGATCGAGCTTGTGCCTGGTACGGGACCTTTGGCGAAGGCTCCCTACTGTATGGCCCCCACTGAGTTGAGGGAGTTGAGGGCGCAGTTGCAGGAGCTGCTAGCCAATGGGGTATATTCGTCCTAACTTTTCCCCTTGGGGTGCGCCCGTGTTGTTTGTGAAGAAGAAGGACGGTAGCTTGCGGTTGTACATTGACTACCGGCAGCTGAATGAGGTGACCATTAAGAACAAGTATCCATTGCCACAGATTGATGATTTGTTCGACCAACTTCAGTCTGCGCGAGTGTTCTCGCGAATTGATTTGCGGTCCGGTTACTATCAGCTGAGGATTCGCGAGTCCGACGTGGAGAAGACTGCGTTCAGTAAGAGGTACGGGCATTATGAGTTCTTGGGGATGCCGTTCGGGCTCACCAATGCCCCCGCAACCTTCATGGACTTGATGCAGATGGTGTTTCGTCCGTATCTAGACCAGTTCGTGGTCATATTTGTGGACGACATCCTTGTTTATTCGCGGTATGCCGAGGAGAACGCGTACCATTTGGGTGTGGTGCTGCAGACGTTGCGAGATCACCAGTTGTATGCGAAGCTCAGTAAGTGTGAATTCTGGCTTCGTGAGGTGCACTTTTTTGGGCACGTGACTTCTGGTGATGGCATTTCTGTGGACCCCGCCAAGGTCAAGGTAGTAATGCAGTGGCCGAGGCCGAGGTCTGTGACGGAGACCCAGAGTTTCTTGGGGCTTGCGGGCTATTATCGGCGGTTTATCCAGGATTTTTCTCTCATTGCGGCCCCGATGACTAGACTCACGCGGAAGGACGTGCCTTTCGTCTAGTCTGAGGAGTGTGAGCATAGTTTCAGGGAACTGAAGAGGCTGCTCACCTCGGTTCCGGTGTTGGTTTTACCTTCTGGATCGGGAGGCTTTGTGGTGTGTACAGATGCTTCCGGGGTCGGATTGGGTGCTGTGCTGATGCAACATGGTAAAGTGGTGGCTTATGCATCTCGACAGCTGAAGCGCCATGAGGAGAACTACCCTACCCATGACCTGGAGTTAGCGGATGTGATCTTCGCGCTGAAGATCTGGAGGCATTATCTGTACGGCGAGAGGTTCGAAGTGTTCACTAACCATCAGAGTTTGCGTTATGTGTTCACGCAGAGGGACCTTAACCTCAGGCAGAGGCGATGGATGGAGTTTATGAAGGATTATGACTTCACCATGTCTTATCAGCCGGGCAGGATGAACGTCATCGCCGATGCCTTGAGTTGGAAGGTCACGGTCAGTGCCTTGATGTTGAGGAAGTGGAGGCTCTGGGAACAAGTGTCCGAAGTTTCATTCAGGCTCAAGATTCCCCAGGAGCCAGGGTTGGCAGTGCTTGCGAGTCTGACTGTCACGCCTGCTATCCGCCGTCAGGTGACAGAGGCTCAGCATGCGGACCCTGAGTTGCCCCGGATATTGGCTTTGGCTGATGTGGAGCTCGGCGAGGACGGTGCCGTGAGATTCCGTGGTAGGCTGTACGTCCCAGCCGAGGAGCGGGTTCGTCGTGCGGTGTTGCGCGAGGCTCGTGGGAGCAAGTACACCGTACACCCGGGTGCGACGAAGATGTATTGGAACTTGCGGCAGCAGTTCTGGTGGCCTGGTATGAAGAGAGATGTCGCCGCGTTTGTGGCCAGGTGTCTAACCTGGCAGCAGGTGAAGGTGGAGCATCAGCGACCGGGAGGTACTCTCCAGCCCTTAGATGTTCCTGCGTGGAAGTGGGACCACGTGACCATGGATTTCGTGGTGAGATTGCCGAGGACTCCGAGTGGTCAGGATAGTATTTGGTTACTGGTGGATAGGCTGACGAAGGTGACTCGGTTGTTACCGGTCAAAGTCAGCTGGAGCGTGTCCAGGTTGGCTCATCTTTATGTGGAGCGGATCGTTCCGTTGCATGAGATTCCCATTTTCATCGTGTCGGATCGGGATCCGCGTTTCACTTCTGGATTCTGGGGGAGTTTCTAGCGAGCGCTTGGCACGGATTTAGCTTTTAGCTCGGTGTATCATCCTCAGTCAGATGATCAGTCAGAGATGACCATTCAGACTTTGGAGGACATGCTGAGATCCTGCTGCCTGGAGTGGCAGGTGTTGTGTAGTGGACAGCGGATCTAGAGGGGAGGGGTGAATAGATCAGCCCCACTTCTCGCAATGCGGCCCTCTAAATAGCTAGTTAAAATGAATTGCAGCGGAATATAAACTAGCTTCCAAGAATGATGTGATTCACTTAGCAAGATAAGCAAGATATATAATAATTCGATCCTAAGCATGCATCTAGAACGAATCAATCACACAAGCAAACCACACTAGACAGGATTTTTGAGGTGGTTCGGACTGAATCCTCAGCCCTACGTCCACCCCTCACTAAAACCCGGTGAGGCTTCACTTGTGCAGCGCACCAACCCGCAAATCGGAAACCACCGATTGCCTTCCTACTAACCAATGGTAGGGACGTCAACACCGCAGATCGGAAACACCTCCGATTGCCTTCCTACTAACCAACGGTAGGGACGAATCACAACTTCAAAGTTTAACAATATTGAAAGTGAAACAAATGTGAAGGAACTAAAACAAGAGATTGAGTTATGAGTGAAAATGAATTAGCCCTTGTATGGAATGTTGATCAGCAACAAGGCTCCTCTTGGCTTCAACTCAATCTTCTTGATTCACCCTTGATTGGATGAATGTTCTTCACGGAGTACTGTTCACGTGAACAGTACCTCTTCCTTCAATTCTTCTCTCTTGATCTTCTCTTTGAATTTCTTTGAATGAATGAAGGAGATGATGAAGCTACCTTGAATCTTGATTGCTTCTTTAGCTTCTAGGAGTTTGAATGCTTGAAATATCACCTTTGATGAGCTTGAAAGAGCTTGAATGGATGTAGATGATTTCCCTTGATAGTGAGCTTCAATGGATCCCCTTGAGATGATGAAGAGGATGAAGGATGCAGCTTTCTCTTATCTTAGCCTTGATCTTGATCTCCACTTGAATAGCTTGAACACTTGAGGATGAAGACCTTCTTCACGGAGTACTGTTCACTGCTACAGTGCTCCGAATTCCTCTCCCTTGAACACACTCTAGCAGCCTCCCTTGTAACCCTCTTGAAGCCTTTTAGCATTTTTTGTTTTCATCCCCTCATGTGTTGGTTTGATAGACCTTGAATGGTCTATAGACAAGCCTCAGACCAGATCCACAATTTGTGGGTGATTAGGTGACATTTGGATTAAAGAAATCCTTGTTGAATGGCCCTTTTTGAAGTTGGAAGCAAAGTCAAAAATGAAGGCTCGGGGCTGGCGGTCGACCGGCAGCTCCTGGCGGTCGACCGCCACTGTAAAAGGCTGTAGACGAATGGCCCCTGGGAATTCCGGTCGACCGCCACTGGCTGGCGGTCGACCGGCAGCAGGCAGACCTGTAGCCGGGGGATCCCTGGCTGGGGCGGTCGACCGCCCCTGTGCTGGCGGTCGACCGCCAGCTGGGCAGAGCCCGGGTCACCCCGGGTTGGTCCGTTGGTCGCACCAGATCCATCGCTTGAGTCCGTTAGCCGCCCGTTCATGTCTGTGGCATCGACCTTGATTGTCTTGAAGTTTTATTACTGAGTCTTCAAGCAAATTTTTGTTCCGGGGGCTCCGCCCCCGGAAACCCCCGCAAGGGGCGCTGCCCCCTTGACCCCCGCGACCTGACCGCGCAGGTCGATCCCCGCGACCGCGTGCGAGGGCGCAACATTGAGCTTTCATGTGCATATCTGTCATAAACACAACAGAACATATGTCAGTCATATAAGAGTGAAAAACAACAATGACGAATAGTGTTTAGCCATTATCAAAACCAAGAATATCACAGAACACATATGACCATAGAATGATGTCGAATGACCCAAGTGACCATATGAAAACTCAAATAACCACAGGGGCACAACAGCAGGGGAGTTGGATTCACCACCTACCGTTAGTGGAGTTTGCCTATAACAACAGCTATCATTCGAGCATCGGCATGGCTCCTTATGAGGCTTTGTATGGGCGTCCGTGTCGTACTCCACTTGATTGGTTTGAGGTCGGTGAGCGCATTTTGACGGGACCAGAGCTGGTGCAGCAGTGTGTGGAGGTTGTGCACCTGGTCCGCGGAACATGTTGGCAGTCCAGAGTCGGCAGAAGAGCTATGCTGACCGTAGGCGGCGGCCCCTCGAGTTCGCCGTGGGCGATTGCGTGTTCTTGAGAGTTTCTCCGATGAAGGGGGTGATGCGCTTTGGACGGTGTGGGAAGATGAGTCCCCGCTATATTGGTCCTTTTGTGATTGTGGAGCGCATCGGTGAGGTTGCTTATCGGTTGCAGTTATCCCTTGAGTTGGCGTCGGTGCATGACGTGTTCCACGTCTCGATGTTGCAGAAGTATATGCCCGATGACTCTCATGTGCTCGAGGATTCTGTTTGGCCCGAGGTGACTCCAGATCTTTTTCTCCCAGAGTTTTCGATCCGCGTGGAGGATAGGCGAGAGCAGCGCCTGCGGAACATGGTCATCCCCTTGGTTAAGGTGGTGTGGCAGCGGCACTCTGGTGGTGAGGCTTCTTGGGAGCATGAGGACGAGATGCGTCAGCAGTTCCCTTACCTGTTTGAGTGAGTCTTCCTCTTCTTTCCTTTTGGGTTGTCCTCAATTTCGAGGATAAAATTTCTTAAGGGGGGAGGGCTATAATATCCCAGACCTTTCGGATCCTTTTTCATGGGTCTGGGATATGGTTTTTCGGTGTGTCTGGCTCTGTTGTGTCCGAAATTTCGTTTTGGACATCTTTCATGTTCGGATCGGTGTGATCCGGAGTTGTTTCGGAGGCCTGGAAGCGTTCCGCGGCTTTTCCGCGTGTATTTTCCGATTACCGGTGTGTGTTTCGGTAATTCCTTCGGAACCTCGTTGCGGGTGAACCGGGTCGTTCACCTAGGAGAGAGTGGTACCGTTGCGATCGGTACGTTCCGAGGATCGTGGAAATGTAATTTTCTATTTTTTGATATTTTCCATAATTTTCGGATTTTCCTATAAATAACCCCCCTTTTTTTCTCTATCTTCCCCACCCTATTCTTCTTCTTCTTCTTCCTCCTTTCTCCCCCACCGTGCGACGCCCTCTCTCCCTCTCTTCTTCGTCCGGCGAGACCGCGGCGAGCCCCTCCGGCTGCAGACGGCTGTGGGCGACGGCGTGGTGATGACGGCGACAGTGAGGTGATCGTGGAGGCGTACGTGAACCGTGGGAGCTCAAGGAAGGATGAGGGTTTTCTAGCATTCTTTGTGATTTGTGGTTGATCCGGCGCGTCTCGGGACACAATTGAGGTAGGGTGACGTTCCCTAGCCTCTAGCCTTCCTTTCCCGCGATTTGTAGGCCGAGGGGAGGCCGAGAGATGGGATCCCTTGTGGGTTTGGAGTTTTCCATGATTTGGGGAGAGCTCGCCCGATCTATGGATTTGATGCATGATTTCGTGTTTTGATGTCCTAGAATCATGCTAGGGGTCCCTAGGGGTCTTCCCCTTTGATTTCCCCCTCTCTGGTGGAGGCATGGGGGCGTGGCCAATTTTTTTGGGCGTTTCCCGCCGTTTCACCCTCGGGCGGGTGTGACGGTCCTTCCAATGACCGTCACACTATGTAACGCACCCAGATGGGTGCGTTACAGCCCTGAGTGCGGCCAAGTGGGGTCTGTGGGCTGTGACGGTCCTACGATAGACCGCCACGGTGCTGTGACGCACCTAGGTTGGACTGTCAAGGGCGTTCGACTGTTGGCTGCCGATCGTTGATTTTTGACCGTTGGGGGTCAAGGCATGTGACGCACCTGGCTTGGCGCGTCACAGCCATGTGACGCCCCTATGTGGGTGCGTTAGAGCAGACGCATTCCCACGTTGTGATGCACCAGGGTTGGTCCGTTACACGCTGTGACGCACCGAGTGGCACGCGTCACAGCTGTTCTCTGTTGTCTTGTGACGCACCAGGGTAGGCGCGTCACAGACTGTAACGCACCATGGTGGGTGCGTTACGCCCTGTTTTGCACCGAGCGTGTGACGCCCCTGCGTTGGGCCGTCAGGTGATTGTGACTGTCCTGCCTAGACTGTCAGAGCCTGTGACGCGTCCAGGGTAGACCGTCAGGCTCTGGGTTGCCCTGGGTGGTTTGCAACCCCGTTTCTGTTCCGACCGTGGTCACCGTGCGACGGTGCTGGTACGTGGGGCGGTCCCCGTATGTTGTCGGATGCGGACGATATTTTCCGTTGACTTGGTAGTCTACTCCGTAGTGACCCTCCACTAGTCGTAGCATGCTTACACGCGTGTGGTCCCACCAGGGAGTGGTGGAGAGGCTATCCTGAGGACGGTTTTAGACTGGTTTTCGTCGGGCCCCTCGTCGATAGCCAGAGTCCGGCTCCAGGGGAAAACCAGTTAGAGGCCAGACCTAGGACGTACGGTCTGTGTGTGCACACGTGGTTGGGGGCGGTTGGACCCACGCTGACGGGCGTGACCCCAGCTAGTCACTCGTTTGTGGTTACTTGTTAGTGTTCGTGCCTTTGGTAGTAGCTACCACGTTAGGCAGTTCACCTGTGGTGCGGTGTAAGACGTCAGGGGACGCTACCGGCTGTGTTTCTAGTGGGAGGTACTCCTGTCGAGTCGGGAGTGTCAGACTGTCAGTCCTTGCGACTTCGACCTTCGGGTTTTGTCGTGTTGACCGTGGTGCTCCGGTCGTTTCAACATGACACGTGTGTCAGTTTTCGTGCCGTGGGAGCGGTGTTTTGTAGATTGCAGGGCTTTCTTTTCTGAGGTACTCGCTTACTGCTAGCGTAGCGGTTTCTCCGTTTGCGAGGTAGGGTTCGAGTGATCCTTACTGAGTCTTGTTCCGAGACTCATTCCCTACTCGTTTTCACCGTGTTTCAGGTGAGTCACAGCCTCAGGGGAGTGCGTCCGAGGCTCAGCGTGGTTCAGGTGCCCAGCGTTAGTGCCAAAGGTCAGAGCTAGGGTATGCCCCGTGTAGTTGTACTTTTCTTTCTTGTCTCTGTACTAGTTGTAGACTACTGCTGTTGTTATTTTTATATCTCGTGGACCATGTATCATGTAAACTGTTAATTTATTTCCTGTTTAATAATTTAACTGTTCATTTCTGTAATTATTTGTGATACTTGTGTAGTCTCCACACCATTCCTTTAACCCTTCCGAGTCTTCGAGCTCGTGGGTGGCGGTACGAGTCTCGGGTTATCGGACCTTCCCGGTAACTGGATTCTTGGGTCGTTACACTACCCCCGACGAGTTTCATGGTTCGGTTGATGAGCAGGGCCTGGAGTTTGATGCTTCTTTCCAGCCTGCCCACAGGAGCAAAAGAAAGAATCGACGCAGGCCCAATCACCTCAAGTCCTACAGTCTCAGGCTTTAGTTGGCGGTCTCTTTGTTTTGGCTTCCTTGGCCTTGTTTCTGTTTCGTTGGGTCTTATTTGGGTTCATGGGTTTCTCTTAGCGGCTTTGTAGGTCTATCTCCCTTCTGCTGTTTGTAGCCCCTTTCGTCTCTTTTAGTTTGGGTGCCTTTCTCTCCTATACCCTCTAGAGGTAAGGTGTGGGATGTCCACCTCGTTTCATTGAATAAAACTTATATTTAACTTCAAAAAAAAAAGGAAACCTTCAGCCCCAGGCTGGGTCACAGAGCGCTCGGTCATTGTCCATACGCATGGCCCACATGGAAACCGCTTTCCGAAGAAGCTAACGTCGTGCGGGAACAGCCCTCTGCACTTACATCGGCGCACGGTGACTCGATCTAGCATAACAAGATAGCCCGGAACACACGAGGTCACCCAGACCCTCAAAACAACATGGGCACTCTAATCGAGATAACATGATATCTCCAGACACTCAAAAATACGGCCTCAGTCCCCATGGGGTGTCTGGGACATCCACGGGGCCAAAGGTCGACCAAAGGGTCACAACCGGGTCGACCGGAGGCCAAAACGGGCTAAGGGACTGGGGTCAATCGACCACCCAGTAGGGGGTCGGTCGAGCCACCCTCGGGGTTTGGTCGACCGAACCCATCCGGGCTCCCCTATTAGTGTCGAGCCGGTCGGTCTATCGGTTCTCACCGGTAGGTCGACCGAAAACAGCAGAATCCACTCCTACCCCGACCTAGGGGTCTGATTCCACGCTCCGCTTGATCCCGATCGAGGGGGAAAACATTGGGGACCATACCCCGGGCCCTAAACCACTAAATACATGAAAATAAATGACGAAATGTCGCTCGATCTGACGAAAACCATCACTCGCCCTAAACATGGAAAAACCGCCCCGAATTGAAAAATACACTCTCGGCGTCACCACGGCCTACAAATCGCGGGGAAATGAAACACAAGGGCTAGGGATCTATCTCCCTACCTCCACCGACGATTTCCCACGCCGAGGACGCCGATTCCACGTGAAAACGCGCCTCAAATCCACGCCAGCATCACAAACTCGAGAGCAAGCTCCACCGCGCCACCACCTCGTTCCTCGCTCCATCCTCGCCGCTCGTCACCCCACGTGCCTCTCCGCCTCACCCCACTTAAGCTCCGTCGGCCACCGGAGAGAGAGGGAGAGAAAGAGAGAACTGAGAGGAGAGAGGGGGGTGAAAGGGTTTTATTTATAGGAAAAGTTTTGGAGTTTTAAAAATTCAGAAAATACAAAAATGGAAAAAAAATATCCTCACGATCCTCGAAAAATACACAATGCGCATGCAACGTCCCGGAGCCCAAAAACACATCGGTTCACCCTACACAAGGGTCAGAAGGCCTGACAGCCAAAAATCTGATTTAATTGTAAAACAGGATCCGGGACCCACGAAAGCACTCCGAAATCCACGGATTATGATCCAAAAAATCATGGGTGTTACATATGAAGTCGTGTCATTTTCCCCTAAGTCACTCCTTCATGTTATGGAATTAGCTAGGATTCAGGAGATGATATTTTTGGCCAAAAAAAAGCATAATTCACTTTAAATTTTCAACACCTTCTACTAGCAAACCATCGATTTCTTCCCTTCATTCCAAACCTGCTCTTCCACCAATCCGTCAGCTGACTGCCCAGCAGCTACAAGAGCACAAAGCTAAAGGACTGTGCTACAACTATGATGACAAGTGGGTGCCTGGTCATTCATGTCAATCACACAAACTATTTCTGCTTCATCTAATTCCTAATGTTACGGAGTTTGATGCTTCTAACTGTGATTGTTCTGAGATTCCTATGGAACCTCCAGAGGAACCTGAACCATCACTATCCTCTCAGTCTGTTCCTCACCTAGCTTCACTGGGAACCTGAAGCTCATTGGTAACTTGGGCCATATGTCAGCTATAGTGTTAGTTGATAATGGAAGCACTCACAATTTCCTGGATCCTCGAATAGCCAAGAAATTGGGACTCACCATTACTGACTTCGCTTCTCACTGTTGGGAAAATTATCCTTTTTCCCGTCCGCGTGAACGACTGAGTATGAACTCGGGAACCACACAAGCATAAACTGTAGAATTGCAAAAAATAAAATACAACAGAGACGACGTACAAGATTTTATGTAAAAATCTTCAAACTGGGAAAAATAATTGGACAAATCCAATCCACTATAATAAAATAAAATAATACACCGACTCTACTCTCAGACTATAAAACTGAGAATTACAACCTCCACACAAGTATGGAGACCACACACTTGAGACCCCAATGTCAAACTCTGGGGTTGATATCCGAGATGAGAACCTCGAGGAAAGAGATATCCGAGGAAGCCCAGAGATGCCGCAGCCCTTCTCCCTTCTTCTTCCTCCTCTTCTCATCTCTCTTCTCTCTCATCGATGTGTGTAAGGGACTTCTTTCTTGTCACCTTCGTTGTGTTTTCCTTGCATGCATGGGTTCTTCTTTTATAGTGTAAAGCATTCAATAATGACCACAAAACCCATTGTGAGGTGTACGGAGGAGAGTTGATTATGGAAATCAATTCTCTCTCTCCTACCACCAACCTCTCATTTAGGCTGGACATATTCAACAATCTCCCCCTCCAGCCTTATGAGAGGGATTTTACCTTGCTATAATATCCTGCTTAAATCGCAATAATCCCTACCAAACTCTTGCACAAGTTGTACTTTTCTTTTGGTAGAATCTTCGTCATCATATCTGATGGATTCTTTTCTGTGTGGATCTTCTCCAGCTGCAACAGCTTCTTCTCAAGAACATCTCGGATCCAGTGATACCGAACATCAACATGCTTTGTTCTGTAATGATGAGTTGCATTCTTTGCTAAGTGTATAGCACTTTGGCTATCACAATGTAACACATAAGCCTCCTGTGTAAGGCCTATATTTTGGAGAAAATTCTTCATCCACAATATCTCCTTGCATGCCTCTGTAGCTGCAATGTACTCTACTTCTGTAGTTGACAGAGCAACACACTTCTGCAACCTGGACTGCCATGACACAGCTCCCCCAACAAAAGTAAACACATAACCAGATATGGACTTTCTAGAGTCCAAATCTCCTGCCATGTCTGCATCTACAAATCCTTCTATTTTTGGCTTAGAACCACCAAAACATAAACAATGGTTTGATGTGCCCCTGAGATACCTCGTAATCCACTTCACTCTTCCCAGTGTTCTTTACCTGGATTAGACAAGTATCTGCTCACTAAGCCAACATCATAAGCTAAGTCTGGACGTGTACATACCATGGCATACATGAGACTCCCCACTGTTGAGGCATATGGTACCTTCCCCATACTCTTCTTATCCTCTATAGAAGATGGACACTGCTCACTGCTTAACTTGTAGTGACCTGCAAGTGGAGTGCTAACTGACTTGGCATTTTTCATGTTGAATTTATCAAGCACTTTTTCAACATACTTTTCTTGTGACAACCACAATTTCTTGGCCTTCCTGTCACGAGTGATCCTCATGCCCAGTATTTGTTGTACTGATCCCAAGTCCTTCATATCAAAGAACTTGCCCATGTCTTTCTTTAACCTGCCAATCATGTGAATGTCTTGCCCAATAATCAACATATCATCTACATATAATAGAAGAATAATAAAGTTACCTCCAGAAAAATTTCTGATATAAACACAATGATCTGCTGCTGTCCTTTGGTACCCTTGATCCACCATAAATGAATCAAATTTTCGATACCATTGTCTAGGAGCCTGCTTCAGTCCGTACAAACTCTTTTTCAATCTACAAACCATGTGTTCTTTTCCAGTAACTTTAAATCCTTCTGGTTGTGCCATGTAGATTTCTTCCTCTAAATCTCCATGAAGGAATGCAGTCTTGACATCTAGCTGTTCTAGCTCTAAGTCTAGACATGCCACCAAGCCTAATATCACCCTTATAGATGACATTTTTACTATAGGAGAAAAGATTTCATCAAAGTCAATACCTTTCTTCTGCCTGTAGCCCTTCACCACTAATCTGGCTTTATATCTCACTTGTCATTGTCCTTCATTCTTTAACTTGTAAACCCACTTGTTTTGCAGTACCCTTTTTCCTTTTTGTAACTCTACCAAATCATAGGTGTAATTTTTATGCAAAGAATCTAACTCTTCTTGCATTGCTTGCATCCACCTATCCTTGTGCATATCAACTTGCACCTCTGCAAAACATTCTGGTTCACCACTGTCAGTCAGCATAATATATTCACTAGAAGGATACCTGGTAGAAGGAATTAGGATCCTTTTTCCTCTCCCATACTGCCCTTCAGTTGGCTCTGCTTGAGATGGCTGCTCCCCCTCTAGATCTTGTCCCTGGTCAACATGATCTTCCATGGGAAAGTCATCTAACTGTTGCTCTTCTGCCTCTGAGTCAGCTTCCTCAACATATTCATCAGCCTCATCTTGGTCATCAAGCTGTTCCCGAGGCTCTGCTACTACAGGCATGGAAAAATCACCTGTAGTAACCTCTGACTCTGAAGACTTCTCTAAGTCCTCAATTGTCTGATCCTCCCTGAAAACAACATCACGGGTCCTACGGATTGTTTCCGCCTTTGGATCCCAAAGTCTGTAATCAAACTCATCATTGGCATATCCAAGAAATATGAGTGGCACTGCTTTGTCATCTAACTTTGATCTTTGCTATTTAGGCACATGCATAAATGCCTTGCAGCCAAAGACCCTTAGATGATCATAAGACACCTCTTTTCCTGACCAAACTATCTCTGGAATGTCTCCATCCAGTGGCACTGAAGGAGACCGATTGATCAGATACACTGCAGTACGCATTGCCTCACCCCAAAAGGATTTCGACAGTTTGGAATTGGAGAGCATACTCTTGATTCTCTCCACAATGGTCCTGTTCACCCTTTCTGCAACTCCATTTTGTTATGGAGTACAGTGAACAGTCTTTTCATGCCGAATCCCATGCTTCATATAGTACTTTTTCAATGACCAAGCCCTGTATTCACCACCATTGTCTGTGCGTAGCCTTTTCAAAGACTTTCCTGTTTCACGCTCAACAGCAGCATGAAACACTTTGAAAATCTTACTGACTTCACTTTTACTTTTCATTGCAAATGCCCACACTTTTCTTGATGCATCATCAATGAAAGTAACAAAATAAGAAGCACCACCTTTTGACGTTACATTTATCGGACCACAAACGTCAGAATAAACTAACTCCAAAAGGTCAGTTACTCTTTTTGGGCGATTTCTCTGAAAAGAAACTCTATGCTGCTTGCCAACTAAACAATGGTCACAAGGGCTTAGATGCGTACCTTTCATATTTGGAATGAGATCTTTCTTCACAAGTAGATCCATCCCCTTCTGGCTCATGTGTCCTAGTCTTTTATGCCACAAATCTGACAAGAACCATCTGCCATGGTGTTTATCTCACCTTTGCTTACCCGTGTCTTCATGCCATAAAGAGTACCATACTTGCTACCTCTTGCTAACACAAGTGCACCCTTCGTCAGCTTCCAGCCTGTCTGGCTGAAAGTAGTGGAGTAGCCATCTTCACCTAACTTTCCTGCAGACATCAGATTCATCCTGAGGTCTGGAACATGTCTCACATCTTTGAGAATGAGTCGACACCCTGTGTGAGGCTCAACACAAACATCTCTATCCCCACAATCTTTGAAGTGTCTGTGTTGCCCATATGGACAACACTAAAATCACCTGTTCTATATGATGAGAACAGATGTCGACACGGTGTAGCATGATAGGATGCTCCATAATCTAAAATCCAGATTGTGCCACCTTTCTCTATTGTAAGGCAATTTCCACCATTAGAGAGAAGAACTACTATCTCTTCGTCAGACACGGTCGCCGCAATCTCCTTGTCTTTCCCGTTGTCTTCAGCTTTCTCTTTTGATCTTTTTCTTCTTTCAACTTTCTACAATCAATCTTCTTGTGGCCAGGAATACCACAATGATAACACTTGCCGATGATTCTAGATCTGATTTTGATCTTGATTTTATTTTTCCATAGGTTTTGTCTCTGTACCTTGTTCTGCCACGATCTTCTGTTGCCAAGATCTGTGAAGTTGAGGCACCCAATGACGACTTTCTTTCTTATCTCCTCATTTAAGAGACTACTGGTCACGTGCTTCAGAGTCAGTACACCATCTGGAGCAGAATTACTTAGAGAGACTACAAGGGTCTCCCAACTGTCTGGCAAGGAGCTGAGTAGCAACAGAGCTTGCAACTCATCTTCAAGTACCATCTTCATTGCAGACAATTGGTTTATGATACTCTGCACTTCATTCAAGTGCTCTGTAACTGAATTCCCCTCTTTC
Organism: Amorphophallus konjac; assembly: GCA_022559845.1. Lineage (NCBI taxonomy): Eukaryota > Viridiplantae > Streptophyta > Magnoliopsida > Alismatales > Araceae > Amorphophallus > Amorphophallus konjac. The sequence goes on along the minus strand of CM040123.1, from coordinate 22,180,405 downwards.
AGCTTGAGATTCACCAATTGTCGGATTAAGAATGCTTTGTTGCCTGCAGTCTTTCTCTCATATAGATCATGTAATTTCTGCCACAGAGATTTTGCAGTCGTCTCACCTGACACGTGGTGGAATACACTATCATCCAACCACTGTCGTATTATGCCGATTGCCTTCCGATCTAGCTGCTTCCACGCGGCTTCTGACATATCTGCTGGCTTGTGCTCAACACCCTCAATGGGTGTATAGAGATCCTTGCAGTAAAGGATGTCTTCCATCTTGGCCTTCCATATCACCCAGTTGCTACCACTGAGTGATATCATCCTGCCGACGGTTGCATCCATCTCGGCTCACGCTGTCAACAATATGACTACCAGGCTCTGATACCACCGTGTTGAGAAAATTATCCTTTTTCCCGTCCGCGTGAACGACTGAGGATGAACTCGGGAACCACACAAGCACAAAATGTAGAATTGCAAAAAATAAAATACAACAGAGACGACGTACAAGATTTAATGTAAAAATCTTCAAACTGGGAAAAATAATTGGACAAATCCAATCCACTATAATAAAATAAAATAATACACCGACTCTACTCTCAGACTATAAAACTGAGAATTACAACCTCCACACAAGTATGGAGACCACACACCTGAGACCCCAATGTCAAACTCTGGGGTTGATATCCGAGATGAGAACCTCGAGGAAAGAGATATCCGAGGAAGCCCAGAGATGCCGCAGCTCTTCTCCCTTCTTCTTCCTCCTCTTCTCCTCTCTCTTCTCTCTCACCGATGTGTGTAAGGGACTTCTTTCTTATCACCTTCGTTATGTTTTCCTTGCATGCATGGGTTCTCCTTTTATAGTGTAAAGCATTCAATAATGACCACAAAATCCATTGTGAGGTGTACAGAGGAGAGTTGATTATGAAATCAATTCTCTCTCTCCTACCACCAGCCTCTCATTTAGGCTGGACATATTCAACACTCACTGAGTTAAAATTGCAGCTGGCATTGAATTGGCTTCTCAGGGCCTGTGCTCTGGAGTTACCTTAAAGCTCTCTGGTATTTCCTTCACACTGGATTTCTTGATATTACCTCTGGGAGGTGTCGATGTTGTTCTGGGCACTACATCGATGAAGCTACTTGGAGATATTACATTCAATATGTTGAATATGACAATGCAATTTACTCTACACAGTAATACTTACGTTTTGCAAGGAGTTTCTTATTCAGAAATTAAATTGGTTCCTGCTACTCAATTCTCTCATGATTTGTCAAAAGCCCACTCATGTTATGCTTTGCAATCGTTCTCTACTGATACATCTACTACTTCTACAGCATCAACATCATTTTCTGATTATCCAGCGGATTTAGCTTCTTTACTTCAACAATATACTACAGTTTTCTCAGAACTTGTGGGTTTGCCACCTTCACGGCCATATGATCATAATATTCTTTTAGATGATGAGTCAATTACATTTTCTAAACCTGATTATCAGCACTCACCTTTCCAGAAAAATATCATTGAGCAGCAAGTCAGAGATTTATTCTCATGCACATACATTCAAAATAGCAACAGCCCTTTTTCTGCTCTTGTTCTTTTGGTTCAGAAACATGATGGCACTTGGCGTATGTGTAGACTATAGGTCTTTGAATCAGTGTATTGTGAAGGACAAATACCCTATTCCTTTGGTGGATGACTTACGTAATGAGCTATATGGGGCTAATTTCTTTTCCAAACTGGACTTACAGTCGGGATATCATCAAATTCGTATGCACCCTAAGGATGTGCATAAGACAGCCTTTCGAACTCATGAAGGTCACTATGAGTTCTTAGTAATGTCATTTGGGCTTTCAAATGCCCCTCTACATTTCAAAACTTAATGAATGATGTATTCAAGACCTGTCTGTGAAAATTTGTATTAGTTTTTTTTGATGATATTCTGGTCTATAGCTCCACTTGAGAGTCTCACTTGTCCCACCTATAGCAAGTCTTACAAATCTTGTTAGATAATCAACTTCATGTTAAGTTGTCTAAATGCTCCTTTGGAGTCACAGGCATCGACTATTTGGGTCACACTATCTCTGCATATAGTGTCTCCATGGATAAATCTAAGATCCAGGCCATCACTGCTTGGCCCCGACTCACTTCTGTCAGAACATTAAGAGGCTTCTTAGGTTTAACAGGCTATTACAAAAAGTTCATCAAGCACCATGGAGCAATTATAGCTCCTCTCACTCGACTACTAAAAAAAGACAGTTTTACTTGGTCGGAGGAAGCTGAATGGGCTTTCATCCACCTTAAACATGCTATGTGCACACCCCACTTTTGGCATTACCTGATTTCTCTACTGAGTTTATTGTAGAATATGATGCTAGTGGAATTGACATGGGGGCTGTCTTGATGCAAAAAGGTCGTCCTATAGTCTATTTGAGTAAAATCTTTTCTACACAGTAATTGGGTCTTTCTGCATGTGAGAAAGAGATGGAGGCAATTATCTTTGCCATTCAAAAATGGCGACCTTACCTTCTAAGCAAAAAGTTCACCATTCGCACAGATCATCAAAATCTCAGATTTTTGTTAAATCAGCAGGTGCATACACTCGCTTAGCAAAGGTGGCTTGTGAAATTATTGGGATATGATTTTGCCCTAAAATACAAGACTGGGCATCGCAATAGGGCTGCAGATGCTTTATCCAGAGAATTTGAATATCTTGGGGAAGCTTATTGCCATTCTATTTCAGTACTAGTCCCTTCCTGGTTTGTTGAAATTCAGTCTGCCTATAGTTCAAATCAAAATTTCCAAACTTTGCTCTCTAAATGGCACAGTGGTGAATTAGACACAACCAAATTTACTTGTAAAGTCAGGATTATTTACGATAAGAACATGATTTATCTACATAAATCGTTTTCTCTTATTCCTGTCATTCTTCAAGCTCACCATGATTCCCCTCAAGGCGGCCATTCTGGTTATCATAAGACACTGCATCGAATTAAAAGGACTTTCTACTGGCCAGGTCTCCAAGCTTTTGTACGTGAATATATTAAGAATTGTGATATCTGCCAGCAGACCAAATCTCTTCATGAGCATCCAGTTGGCTTATTACAACCATGACCTATCCCTGAGCGTATTTGGACACACTTAAATATGGATTTTATTGAGGGTTTGCCGGTTTCACAGCAGAAATATACTATTTTAATTGTGGCGGGCCGTTTATCAAAATATGCCCATTTTATTCCCTTAAAGCATCCTTACACAGTAGCTTTAGTAGCTCAGGAGTTCATGGCACATATTGTCAATCTACATGGCTTTCCACAGGTTATAATATCTGACAAGAATGCTGTTTTTACTAGTCATTTTTGGCAAGAGCTCTTCAAATTGCAGGGAGTTCAATTGCATATGAGCTCCGTTTATCATCCCCGGACGGATGGTCAGGCAGAGGTCTTAAACAAGTGCCTAGAGAATTATTTACGTTGTTATTATTTTTCGCAGCAGCATCATTGGATGAAGTGATTACCTTGGGCTGAATTTTGGTATAACACTTCTACACATTCATCCTCGGGCTTTACTCCATTTCAAGTCACTTATGGGATTCCACCTCCATCATTTCTTTCACATGTTCCGGCTACTTCAAAAGTTCAAGATGTGGAGGATACCCTCATCAGTAGAGATTTGATTTTGAAAGAGCTCAAACATCACCTTCTCCGAGCACAGTAACGGATGAAGAAGGTTGCTGATAAACACCGCACAGAAAAGGAATTTACTGTGGGGGATCGGGTGTATCTTAAATTATAACCTTACCGTCGTCACTCAGCGTCTGTCAATACTCCTCCGATTGGGGTCATCCTGTGCGGGGCGGAATATCGATAGACGCTGGTGACTCCAGCGACGGTGACCTGGATGTGATGAATCTGCCGCTGCTTCCCCCTCCCCCTCCTGCTCTGCATGGCTTTTCGGATCCGGATCCGGATCCGGATCGGTTCCGGACCCACTCTATTTTCCGCTGTTGGCTGCGGTTGGGCCCCAAGGTCAACCAAGGTTACATCAGGTGGCACCCGTTAGGTTCCGGGTCGTTCCCAAGTCGGCTTCAAATTCGATTAACAGCTCGTTCTCTCCGATCCCGGACGCAGGGTCGTGCAGACGGAACGACGAGGGTTTCGGAGTGAACCCTACTCTCGCTTTCCCGTAATCGAAGGAAATTCCTGTTGGATTCTCTCTGCTCGCCATGGTTCTTTCCTCCTCCTCTCTCGCTCTCTCATCTCCTTCTAATGCTTAAGCTTTCTGGCAATTTGATATTTGCTGCTCCTACATCTCTCTCTCTCTCTTTCTCCCCCTTATGCAGGATTATCTGAGAATGATCAATCCGTCGCAGTTAATGGTGGAACGAGGCTCGAATTTGGTCATCATAAACCCAGGTGCTAAAACCCTAGCCCTAATCTTGTGCAATGTTTGCCTCATGTCTTTTACAGTTCTATATTATCACCGTCGGCATCTTAACGAGGAGCATTTCTTCTATAAAGTTAGTGGGTGCTTGGTAGATCCTTTGAACTTTATTCTTTCCGGCACGTTTCATTTGGTCTGGAGATGTTTTCTGCTGTGGATATGTTGGATCTTAATTGTTTCAGTCTTAAATCACTTGTGTTATTCTCGAGATGCTTTCAGGTTTTGGGTTTATTGTAATGTTGTTGTGCACTGTGTTCTCACATCTCTTCTGTGCCAAAGGTTCTGCAAATGTTCGTATAGGCTTAGCTCGAGAACAAATGCCTTTTAACATTCCTCACTGTATTGCACGACGTGTAAAGGAATGGGAGGATGTGCCGAAGTTTACCATGAAAGATCAGGTAAAGTGGTTTTTCGTTTTATCTTGCTTCCAGCTGTATTGTGCGTAATTGCATTGTTAATGGATTATATCTGTTACTTTTTTATCTGCTCTTTCTGTATCCCTAGATTCTTCCTTTTCTTTTCTCAGTTTCTAAATTCTCAAGCAAACTATGCTCAAAATTCAGAACGGGAGGAGGTTTACAAAAATGTAAGGAAGAATTCAACCTGGTTCCTCATGTCTTTCTCTTGACTGTATGTGTTCCCACTAAATTTAATTGCTTTTAGTTATTTAAAAATTGTAGATCGCATCGTCAATGAAGGTTCGTTTTATGGATGAAGATGCAGAGGACAGTCCTTTTCCTCGTAAGGTACACTGAACTGCTGAACAGTTAGATGTTAATTCATGCTAGTCTTACGACAACTGTTGCAATGCAACCCTTATTCATACATTTGTTGCATAAACCGGAGTAAAGCAAGATGCCATCTGGTTTATGATTGAAACTTATGGACCTGTTATTTTCCGGATTCTACTTCTGCACTTATTTATAAACTGTGGTGAATGATAAACGTCAGGGTAGAATGAATTCTTACATGCTGAATTTTGTCGCTAACTTGACTCTAATGAGAATAGGTCAGGAGATAAGATGAGAAACATGAGTGTGACTTGCTGATAAACTTCTAGGAAAATGTTGGAGAGTCAAATTAGCACCAATATACACACGGGAACAATGATGAAAAACTATGTTGTGCTTCCTCTTAATCAAGGAAAGTTTTCACTCTACATGCCATAGCCTGAAGCAGAAAGACTGGGAGAGCGTTTTGTATCTTACCAACAACTAATTAATTCATTGTCATCTTCCCTATTATTTATCAAGTCAATCAGCATGTTGGAATTCATTCTACTGTCATCATCATCATCATCATCATCAGAGCCTTATCCCAATTAATTGGGGTCGGCTACATGAATCCTGTTCCGCCAAAGATTTCTATCAAGTGCAATATTTATATTTAAACTCAAGGAACTCATGTCCTTCCTGATAACATCATATCATCTCATTTTAGGCCTTCCTCGAGCTCTTTTATTAGCATCCACTAAGATTTGGTCACATCTTTTAACCGGCGCTGAGTTAGGGCGACGAAACACATGTCCAAACCACTTGAGTCTATTTTCTCTCATTTTACTATCAATTGGAGCTATCCCTAAGTCCTTACGGATGCGTTCATTCTTAATCTTGTCTTACTTAGTCTTGTCACACATCCATCTCAACATCCTCATCTCTGTTACACACATTTTGTGGATGTGTTCCATTCGTACTGCCCAACACTCGGTACCATATAACAAAGCAGGTCTCACAGCCGTTCTATAAAATCTCCTTTTGAGTTTTACAGACATACGACGATCACAAAGGACACCTGATGCACTTCTCCATCTTAACCAGCCTGCCTTAATCCTATGTGTAACGTCATCATAAATCTCCCATTCTCTTGTATGATAGACCCTAAGTATCGAAAGCTACTACTCTTCGGAATGTTATGTCCATCAATTAGAACCATGTCTTCATGAACCACTCTCCTATTACTAAAATTACAGTGCATAAACTCTGACTTACTCCTACTAATTTTAAAACCTTTAGACTCCAAGGCAAGTCTCCAACGCTCTAACTTAGCATTTAGATCATCAATACTCTCATCAATTAAAACAATATCGTCTGCAAATAGCATACACCAAGGGATATCCTCGTGCAATTGTTTAGTTACTTCATCCATAACTAAGGCAAAGAGATACGGACTTAGTGCAGAACCTTGATGTAAACCTATAGAAACGGAAAATTCACCAGTCTCCCCAGCAATAGTTCGAACACTAGTAATAGCACCGCCGTACATATCCTTAATCAAATCAACATATCCTTGAGAGATTCTTTTCTTTCTTAATGTCCACCAAATCAATTCTCTCGGTACTCGATCGTACGCCTTCTTTAAATTAAGAAAAATTATATACAAATCTTTTCTCATCTCTCTATACTTCTCCATTAGCTGTCGTAGTAAGAAAATAGCTTCTGTGGTAGATCTATTTGGCATAAAATCAAACTGATTTTCCGATACAGTAGTCATACATCGGAGGCGTTTTTCAATTACTCTTTCCCAAAGTTTCATAGTATGACTCATAAGCTTCATTCCACGATAATTATTATAACTTTGAATATCTCCTTTATTTTTATAGAAAGGAACTACAACACTTTTTCTCCAAACTTCTGTCATTCTCCGTTCCTTTAAAATTTTATTAAAAAATTTAGTTAGCCACTGAATACCAATATCTTCTAGGCCTTTCCATACTTCAATAGGTAAGCCATCTAGTCCTAAGGCCTTGCCCACTTTCATTTTCCTTAAAGCATCCTCCACTTCTGACATCTTAATACACATGAAATATTGATATTTATCAAATAGTGTGGACTCTTGGGTACCTTCTAAAGATAAATCCTTGACAAAATCTCAATTAAGTAATTTCTGAAAATAGCTATGCCATCTCCCTTTAATCTCAAGATCCTTAGTTAAAACCCTTTGATCTTCACCTTTAATGCACCGAACATGATCTAAATATCTAGTTTTCCTTTATCTTAATTTAGCAAGTTTAAATATGTCCTTTTCACCCTTTCGGGTTCCTAATTTATTATATAAATCTTCAAATGCCTTTGATTTGGCTTCGCTAACTATTTTCTTAGCTCTCTTTTTAGCGATTTTATAGGCTTCTAGGGTTTGATCATTTTTGTTAGTTTGCCAAATTTTAAAGCATTCCTTTTTTACTCTAATGGTATTTTAGATTTCTTCACTCCACCACCAAGTCTCTTTTTCTAAATTCTTTTTACCTTTGGATTCGCCTAAGAGTTGTTTTGCAACCCTCGTTATACAATTTGTAACATTATTCCACATTACATTAGTTTCTTGTTCTAAATTCCAAATATTTTTCTTTAATAGATGATTTTTAAATGTTTCTAAACTTTTACCTTTTAAATTCCACCATTTAATCTTGGAATAATTATTTATAATGATCTTTCTTTTGAATTTAGGGATAGTAACATCCATTACTAACAACCTATGTTGAGGGGCTAGACTCTCACCAGGAATAACTTTACAATCTTTACATAAAACTCTATCGACCTTCCTAATGAGAAAATAGTCGATTTGACTTATATGTGTTCCACTCTTGTATGTTATTAAGTGTTCGTCCCTCTTCTTAAAGAAGGTATTAGTAATTGCTAGATCATAGGCCATAGCAAAATCAAGAATAGTGTTACTGTTGCACCCGAAATTATCTCAAGTTACTTTGAGAGATTGTTGCTATGCAACGTTCGACGACAAGGATGGCGTATCGTCAACACCGTCGAACTACGGAGTATCTCCGTGTTCTAGGGTCTATTGATCCGACAATATTATCATGGTCGACGTCGCGGCAAGAAGGTTAACAAGGAAGAAACATATGCATACCGGTCCGAGTAGCCGAGCAAGTGTATCACACGGCACAGACGGGCGCAAAGCTTCCTCCCTACGCGGCGACGAGCGACCAGACAAACAAACAATGCTCCCTCTGCGGATGCGATGCTGCCACGCGGCGAAGGAGCGATCTCCCCGGGATTTATAGCTTCACCACGGTTCTTCTCCAGTCCGGGACGACGAAAACGACGCGAAGCGACGGGAGGAGGAGCCAAGGAGCACGCCCGGGGGTCAAACGACCCCTCCCGGGTCAAAAGAGGAGGCCGCGGCCCCTCTGGGACCCAGCGGGGTCACGCGACCCCGCTGGTCCACCCGTGGGGGCGCGCGACCCCGCCGGTCCGCCCCGGGGTCGCGCGACCCCGCCGGTCCGCCCGGGGAGCCGCGCGACCCCGCCGGGTGGCCCCACCCACGGGGTCACGCGACCCCGCCGGGTGCGCCCGCTCAGGGGTCGCCGCGACCCCGCCGGGTCGCTCCCGTCCCGGGGTCGCGCGACCCCGCCTGGGTCCGCCCCCACTCCGGGGTCCGGGCCTTCAAAAAAAAAAACAATTAAAAAAAAAAGGTTTTTTTACCCCCTCAGAGGCGTCATTTGGCCCTTTTTGGTGGCCAGAGGGGTCAAAATGGCTTTTTGCCACCCCACCTTGACAGAATCGGGGCAAATTCGTTCATTTGACCCCTCTGGGCCCTCCCACCTTCTATAAATAGACCCTAAGGGTCCAAGTGGAGGGATATACGAGAGATCTAGAAGATACGAAGCACTTCTCGCACTCGGACCATTTGGAGTTTGTTCGTTTGTTTCGGCCCGTGTGGGGTAAGTCCCCGGGTCTTGTATTTATGCCCCTACGGGGTATATTTACATTTACGCCCCTCAGCGGGCCATGTTTGTAATTATGCCCCTCAGCAGGCCATGTTTTGTAAGTCTTTACGTCTCGGGACGACTAAGTCAGGTGGTTCCGTCCTTACAATGGCGGAATTGCAAAAACGTCCTCCTCGGGATCGTAAAAGACCAAAGTCCTGTAATTTGCAGTTATACCCTGCAATCTTTTGTAATTGGGACTACGTCCCTATTTCCCGCTCTAATGCGGACTTTTGTACAGTCGACAACTCGCCGACAACTCATGTACTCATTGGAATTATAGAAGCACTCAGCATGCTCCATGTGTACCCTCGAGGAAAAAATTGCATGAAAACCCTTGGCTTTCCAAAATTGTGTATATACCCCTCCTTCGGCCAAATTGACAGAGGTGTGCCTTCCATGAAGCCCCTTGTCACTCCTTCGGTCCGGAAGTGTTGTCAGCTCAGTCCAGCACTCGGGTATCATCTCAAACCTAGGTCTAGGGTCTGGTAAAATTACCAAAATACCACTGTGACCTAAAAATGACCTCAGAGTCTTTAAAATCCTCCAGAAACGGCTTCCATGCCTTGGGGAGTCAGGAACCCGATCCTACTTCCGCTCCAGTCCAGAAATTTCATAAATACCCTTGGCATGGGAAAATTATCACAATGCCCCTGGGGTGGTAAAATTACCAAAATACCCTCGAGGTCCAGAAAACTCCTCTCCATTTCAAAAATGCCTATGGCTCCCGCATATTTGCGTTTCTATTTCTAAATCTTAGGGTTTTGCTCAGACTTAGCCCTAATTCTATTAACTTGGTGGTGGTAAATGAGTGGTCATGGAGAGTCTCTCGAGTGAGCCTGCCCTCCACATCAGAACCCTTGTAGAATACTTTTGAGATTTCTTTGATAGTTAAACAAAGGTGTTCGGACGTTAGGCCGATGTAAATCAACACTGACTCCGGTCAGTGGGGAAAGGTCCAGCACTCGAACCCAAATCGTCTGATACGACGCGCACCCACGGAATCACCCTTCTACTCAGATGGGGGGGGGAGATGTTTCTTTTCAAAAAGAACGAAAATCTACCTTTTATCCACGATAAAAGTCAATCTAGATTTTTTCCGTGTCTCACAGATTGGCACGCCCGGTGGGACTTTTCCCGCCTTTCTTCTTTCTGTCAAAGAAAGTCTCTAAACCTTCTTCAAGGTTCTGATTGCCCCTCTTCCTCTTACAGGACGGGAAGAGGAGGGCACATCTCTCTGTTCATTTGAGAGTTCTTTGTGCATCTGCACGCCACTCCGTTCGTGTTACGCACCACCACCACCACCAACTCCTCAACAGCGATGGCAGCCGTTACCTACGGCCCCGAGATCGTTGCCAACCATGCCAGGATCGGCTACCTGGCAACACCACTTGTTTTCGGCGACTTCCCAGCGGTCGTCGGCTCGCCCTTCTTTTTGGGCGTGGTGCCAGTGGCTGAAGTCAGTTCAGCCGCTCCTGCATTACCAACAGTCGCCGAGGGTGTCAGACCCTCTACTACAGCAACGGGCCGGGTCCGCCCGATCAAGAAGACAACTGTCGGAGGCGTTAGGCCTTCGACTCCAGCAACCAGTCGGGTTCGCCCGGTCGACAAGCCAGCCGTCGGGGGTGCCAGGCCCTCGGCTTCAACAATTGGTCGAGTCTGTTCGGCCAACAAGCTAGCTTCTGGGGGTGTCAGACCCTCTACTGCAGCAACCGGCCGGGTCCATCCGGTCAATTATCCAATTGTTAAGGGTGTCAAGCCCTTCATCCCGACAACCAGCCGAGTTCCCTTGGCTGCCACGTCAACGGCCGAAGGTGTCAGGCCTTCTGCCCCAGCTGTTGGCCGAGTCTTTTCGGTCAATCAAATCACTGCTGGCGTCGCTCCTGCTCGACGGGGGCAACGCCGCCGCCGCAACGGCGCCAAACCTACTGCGACCACCCTCAGAGGTGATGTCCCTGCTCAACGAGGGCAACGCCGCCGCTGTCAGGATGACGCCATGCCTATGGCGGGTGCCACCAACGCCGCCCCTGCCCAATGGGGGCAGCGTCGTAGCCACAAGGGTGCAAGACCCGAAGCGGCTGTCTCGCGCTCCGGCAAGACTGTAATTGTCGGAGATATTCGCATCCTGCTTGATGGAGGCGAGCCGATCCTGCCACGGGATCGTCATGTCCCTACTATTTCTACCTCCAACCGCTTTGAGCTCCTCCGGCAAGTTCGGGGGGACGGAGCGAAGAAGAAGAAGCCTGCCGTACCGGTGGCAACTCAGGGTCCCTTACGGCGACCCAAGCCTCGAGCTCCCCGGTCTAAGACAGGGGGCAACCCAGTGGAGGAGCGCCACCTCCAATTGAAGAAAATTTGGGTCACCAAGGAGGAGGCTCGAATTATAAGGCACACGAGGGCGGAGGAGCCCTTCCGCATGTCAGAGCTTCAGCGGATGCGGAGTCCGCCAAGCACTGAGGCCTCGACGTCTGCGAGATTTACATCTCAACCCCTACGGGGACAAAAGCGCCGAGGAGCTGGCAAGAAAGTGCGACCGACCTCCCCGTGGGCTAGTTCTACACACACGGAGGAGGATCGCTCACCTCAAGCAGCCACATCCCGAGTGTCTGTCTTCGACAGACTTGGGAGGCCGCCCAAGCCGGAGCGACAACCGCCCAAGAAAAAGCGGGTGGTCCAGGTGACCGATGACACTGTCAAAGTGTTCACCTGTTACACCACCTCCGGCGACAAACAGCCCGAGAACACCTCGGGAGAGCTTGACCAACCCATCCAATATTTGAGGAGGTCAAGGCCGGCCTCTCGAATTCTAGCGCAGACACAGCAGGCGCCGACCGCCGGTACATCTCAGCCTGAGCCGGCACGGCAAGAAGAGCGCCAGGAAGACGTCAACAGTATTGATGGGGACAGTCACTCCCGGCATGAAGAAGAGCTGGGGGAAGAGTCACGGGCCCCCACACTGGACGAGCTTCGACGAGAGAACCAAGAGCTCAAGAACCTGCTACAGTCGCTTTTGCGCGAAAAGGAGGTTCCTTCCCCGCCTCAGGCCGCACCGGCTGGAGCGGATCAACAGCCTTCTCTCGTTCCAGCAGCAGCCAACGCTTCCGCCACTGCTGTAAGACTCCCGCTGGCGGTGGACTTCGAAGTCCCGCCGCATGAAGCCAATGCGCGGTCATCTGCTACTCCTACCGCAGAAAGCCTCATGGCGCAGAAGCAGATGATCGAGCTCATCGTGGAAGCGAAGTTCGCTCAACATGGCGAGGGTGTGGCTACCGTTGATTTGTACAGCGTGCCATATCCCCTCCATCATCAATTCAAGAAGCTTCCGCCTGATTGTCCGAAAGCCCCGAAACTCCAGAAGTTCAACGGGCAAGGTTCTCCGCATGAACACCTGGCCTATTACATGACGGCCATGGGTGAATTAGCCCTGGAAGAGGCATATTTGCTACGGTATTTCGCCACGTCTTTGACCGGCACCGCCTTCCAATGGTATTCAAGGTTAAAGCCCAACTCAATATCTGATTGGGCTGATAAGCAGAAGAAGTTTGTCGACCGTTTCCAAATGGTCGAGCGCAAAGTCTCCTTAGCAGAGCTTTGTTCCCTTCGACAGAAGAAGGGTGAAACAACATTGGACTTCATCAAGCGATGGAGGGACGTCAGCATGCGCTGCGATAACCCTCCGACGCCTGAAGATGCAATCACTATCTGCCGCAGGGGTCTCTCGGCAGAAGTCAGCGAAAAGCTTCTGGGCTCCAATATCAGAGGCTTCGACCAGCTTAACACGGTCGTGGCAGAGATTGAGATGTTCTTCGCTGATCACCCTGCACAAGTCTCTACAAAAGGCAAACCCTCCAAAGACCGTCTGGCTAGCGGTAAGGAGGTGAATGCCGTGGACTTTTCCCCGACGAATGGAGACAAAGGGGAAGGAAAGTCCAAAGGGAAAGGCAAGAAGTCTGGTGATAAGACAAATGCGTCTTTCTTAGCGGAGAACATGAAGACGCCTTATTCCTTCAGAAAGGAGCATACTAAGATGCTCTTTGATCTATGTATGAAGGAGCAGCTCCTCACTCTGCCAGACCCGCGGAAGCCCGCGGAGGTGGATAAGACAGATGATCCAACCTATTGTGTGTATCACCGAAGGTTGGGTCACACCGTCGGGGATTGCTATGTTTTCAAGAATATAGCAGAGGAGCTCATTCAAAAGGGCATGGTAAATATGCTAGGCCATGCAGTCGATCCACCCCAGCCTCATCCTTGGAGCCGATCGAACCGGTCAGCTAACGTGGTCCATTTGGTGGTGATGGCTTCAAGCTCCAATGCCTCCGAAGCCGGGCCCTCAAGTCGACAGCCCAATGGTGGTCCCAGAACCACTCCTCCTCCATTCCCAGAATGTTCAGAGCTACGGAGGACCATTCGGAAAATCCGAGGGGAAATCCGGCAATTGCAGCTGGAACAAAGGCGCTTGTTGCAGTTCCTAGAGAGCATTGATCATCAGTTATCCACTTTCCCTTTTGGCCCATTTGCCAGGGGGTTAGCTCCAGCCCATATACGGGAGGCGGGTGTATCACCCACGGGTCAGGCCCCGCTCAGGGGTTGGCTCTCTGAAGAGTCCTCGGATTCAACTGAAGACGAGGAGGACTCACCGGAAGACGTGGAGGCTCCACTTCAAGTCGAGCTCCCAGAGAAGTTATACTCCTTCCCTTTGGAGAAAACTCCCAATATCTTCTTCGCATGTCAGCAGGCGGGGTTGATTACCCCGTCACCTCTAGAGCAGACACCAGGTGCTGCTTTTCATCAAGGCTATTGCCCATATCATGAAATTGTTGGCCATGTTATCCACAACTGTGAGCCGTTTAAGGACCTCGCCGAAGACTTAATCAGGCGAGGGAAGGTCAACATGGGTGAATTCCTGGTCGACCCACCGCAGCCGCATGCACAAAGGAGTCTTCACTTATCTGTCAACGTCATTCACGCTGCAGCAGCCTTCCAGTTCCCCGAGCCGCAGGAGGAGGGAGTTAGTTCCCAGGGAGCCAGTTCCCAATCGCCAAAGTCCACGCTCTGGTATCCAGGGTGGCGACCCTCTCACCAGTGTTCTTTCCCCAAGGAGGACACTGAGAAAATTTTTGACAAGCTTCTGGAGGATGGCTGGGTTCTAACACATGACCCACCGTCTTATTACAATGAGACGGCCAAGAGACACCCCCGCTATTGCAGGTATCATGTAAGGGTGTCTCACCCCACTCGGCAATGCTCAGAGGTTCAAGACTTCATTGAAGTCCTCATCCAGAGAGGGGTTGTCGATACTCAGGGGAGTTCCATGACAAGGTTACGCCTTGCAGAGGCCACTAGGGAGACTCTCCAGTAGGCCCGGCGAGAAACCGAAGCTTTTTCCCGACTAGCCCGGCCTCTTGAGCCCGCGGAAAATGATGAATTCCCATTACTCACTAAAGGCAAGGCCACCTATAAAGGGCCTAAGGTCCCGAACCCAGGAAGCCAAGCCGCGGGCGAGAGTTCCAAGGTCCGTCCTAGGTCCAGTCAGCCTGGCATCGTCCTAAGAGAGAACTCTCGGCCAGATAATAAAGGCAAAGCCAAGGTGTCAGAACCTTCAGCCAAAGCTCCTGCCCAGTCAGCAAGGCCGTTAGTCATGGAAAGAACTCAATCTCTTGAGCCCGCGAAGGCCCCGGTGAAAGCTTCTGTCAAGCTGGCGCAGCCGCCAATTGTGGAAAGGCCTCAGCAGCTCAAGCAAGCCAACCCACCAGACCAAACAAAGTCGGTGGAACTACAAAGCTCCCAGAGGCCCTACTGTGGACTGGCAGAGTTCCAGGAGTTGCCTCCTGAAATAATTGTTCAGGCAATCAATGCCACCTTCCAAGCTCAGCCGGAGGAGGTCAATTGGACCAAGATTGCCCCCAGAAAAAGTCGTGGCACTAAGGTTCCTAAGGAGCCAGCCCAGAGCAAGAAGCAAAATTCTGGGGGCAAGCGAGTCCCACTGCCGAAGCAAACTCCTCTCTCTTCTCAAGAGGCAACACGCCAAAAGAAGCAGGAGAAGAATCGCAGGAAGAACTTGAAGATGAGGTTGAAGAAGCAAGCCGAGCAAGCCGCTGCTATGGAGGCTCCTAAGGAGCTAACTCCTCTACAAAGACTTCAAAAGCTCATAGATGAGCTGGAGGAGTACACTCCCCCTCATCCCACCAGGGTCGTCACTCTAGACGAATATATTCCCTGGGACAAGCCTGGGCGCAAAGCTCGTCTTCTACAATGGCTCCGAGAAATGGTTCACCGTCTTGAAGAAGGTGAAGACTTCCCAATCCCGGAGGAGCTCTCCTTATTCTACAAAGATGAGGAGCTCACTGTCGAGATGCTCGAGGAAATGCTGCAAGAGCTCTCTTGCAACATGGTGGCGATTCCGCCACCCGACAATATTTATTGTCCCACGGCTGATAGCGCTGGAGGCCAGGCGCCTATGGTGACATATCGGCGCCGCTCGGCGAGAAATGGCCGGGGACGTGGCCGAGGTCGCGGCCGAGGACGTGGACGTGAAGGTCCCCTTGCTCCCGATCGGGTCATAATATTCAGAGGGGAGAAACCAGGTCCTGTCCCGGAAACCCAAGTTCGGGGGATCCCTTTCATCCTCAACCCCTCAGAGGGTTCAGGCCCCATCTCAACGGCTAAGCCGGGTGGCGTCCCTTTTACAATCACATCCTCTGATGAAGAAGAGGAGTCAGCTAAGTCGCCAGTGCGCGAGAAGGTGTCAGAGCAGGCCGGCCCCTCTAACAGGGTCGAGTCTACAAGCCCAGTAGGTCCTTCTAATGAAGACCAGCCTGATGAGCCTTTGCCACCTCCAAAAGAGTCTTTGGCTCCGCTATTCCAGGAAGATGCGGAAGGCCAGCGAGACGGGGAGCGTCCTCCTAAACGGGAGAAGTCTCGCCAGGTGCCGAAGGCCTTGGCGGAAATCATTCCGCCATTTGACAAGACTCGTGCCAGGGCGGATCGCAAAATCATTCATCATATGAAGCGGTTCCCAACAAATGTCACTATTTGGGAAGCCATTGCTTGGAGCAAAGACCTCAGAGAGGCTCTTGTCAAGATACTTCAAGATCCAGAGGCATATGAAGCCCATGTTACAGAGTTGCAAGCCCAGGCATATGAAGCACTCACAGCCAACATCTCCTTCACGGACAAAGACATGTTGCTGTCTTCTCCGTGCCATAATCGTCCCTTATATATGAAGGGGACGATCAATGGGCATGACGTGAATCGCATCCTGGTGGACGCCGGAGCAGCCGTCAACATTATGCCTTTGAAGACTTTCAGGTCTCTATACTTGGCACCTTATTTGCAAAAGGTGACCGATGTCAAGATCTCGGGATTCAATCAGGGCTCCGAGGAGGCGCTTGGTCGGGTTGTTGTCAAACTAGTTTTGGGCGATTTCGTCACCCAAGCGACATTCTATATCATCAACTCCGACACATCTTACAAGATGCTGCTTGGAAGACCTTGGCTTCATGAGAATTGGGTCGTTCCTTCGACTTTGCATCAATGCATTAAATATGCCAAGGAAGGGGAGCAACATACGGTCTTCGCAGACCAGGCCCCGTTCCATCCCAATGAGTGCCATCTGGCCGATGCTTCACTATATTTTGGGAAGCCCACCTTAACAATCCCCGAGCCTTTAAAAGGTAAAGGGAAGCAAAAGGTGGACCCTGAAGTTGAAGAAGGGCAGCTCTTCACTGTCAACCAAGACATGGTAAAGCTGCACAGGCTGAGCCTCAGTGCCGCCTCCAAGCCGACCCAACCAGAAAGGCGGAGTATGGACTTTGAAGCCAACCTTATCAGCCGGGTCATTGATGGGAGTATCTCCTTACCACCCAAGTGCCTTCAGCTCTCGTCCCAACGGGACGAGTATGAGGTGGAGCAGTTGAAGACCTTTGCAGTCTCTTATCAACGGAGAAGGAGACGCAACAAGGGCAAGGAGGTCAAACCGATCATCTTTTACAAAGGTGATTTAGTCCCACCGTGTCCTCCTAAAGATGATTTCGGCTGGGATACTCCCGCCGATGTGCTGCCAGAGTCAGTCCAGGAGATGGACGATATGCCAGAGCACATTAAGGAGATGTGTAAAAAGCAGCACATCCCGCAAACTTTGGACCCAACACGAGCGGCATACTTCCACCAGCTATGGAACCCTCCGCAAGTCCGCGGGCAACCTCACTTCTCCCGCAAAGATACAAGGGGCCTTGGCTATGACCAGGAAAAGGACTTCGAGGTCCACTTTGCAGTCAACACCATAGGACTGCTACCTCTCCCTAATGGGCAAGCTGAAGCTGAGCCTAAGGTTGATGACTCTGTGAGGGAGTCCGCTGATGTGTCTACGACACCATCACCTTCATCAGGAGTCGACAATGACCACCCCTCAGAGGAAGGAGCAGCTCAGCCTGCTAACCATCAGCAAGATGAAGCAAGCCTTTCGGCTTCAAGCCACGAGCAAAAGTGCTTCGAAGAATTTGATGTCTATGAAGCCAACACTGATGACGAGGGAGACTTCGTCGACCTCCAACCAGCTCCACCGGAGCTTGAAGACGGTGGTCAAGCAACTGTGGACGAGTTGATCGAAATCAATCTTGGAAGCAAAAGTGACTATCGTCCCACCTTCATAAGTGCTCTCCTCAGTGAGGAAGAAAGGCAGTCGTATCGACAGCTTTTAGAAGAGTTCAGGGATTATTTCGCCTGGACTTATAAAGAAATGCCCGGGCTCGACCCTTCTGTGGCTGAATATGAGCTGGCAATACTTTCAACAGTCAAGCCAGTCAAGCAAGCCCAAAGGCGTATGCGCCACGAGCTGGAGCTGAAGGTCAATGCTGAGGTTGACAAAATGCTCAATGTGGACTTCATAGAGCCTTGCATGTACCTTGTATGGCTCGCTAACATAGTCCCTGTCAAGAAGAAGAACGGCCAAGTCCGAGTCTGCATCGACTTCAGGGATTTGAATAAGGCATGCCCAAAGGATGACTTCCCTGTCCCAATCACTGAGACAATGGTTGATCTGACCACTGGTCACGAAGCCTTGTCTTTTATGGACGGGTCGTCGGGTTATAATCAAATCCGCATGGCCGTCAAAGACAAAGGCCATACGGCTTTCCGATCTCCTAAGGGGATCTTCAACTATAAAAGGATGCCGTTCGGTCTGAAGAATGCCGGCGCAACCTATCAAAGGGCAATGACCAAGATTTTCGACGAGATGCTACATGACCTTGTCGAATGCTATGTTGATGATTTGGTCGTCAAGACAAAGAAGCGGGAGGGTCACTTAGTTGACCTGCGTCGAGTCTTTGAAAGGCTTCGACAATTTCAACTCAAGATGAACCCGATGAAGTGTGCCTTCGGCGTCTCCAGCGGCAAGTTCCTCGGCTTCATTGTCAGGTATCGAGGCATAGAAATTGACCCTGACAAAATCAAGGCTATAAGAGGACTACCTCCGCCCAAGAACTTGACAGAGCTCAGATCTCTTCAGGGGAGACTTGCCTATATTAGGCGGTTTATTTCAAACCTCTCAGGAAGATGCCTACCTTTCGGCAGACTGATGAAGAAAGGAGCACCCTTCATATGGGACGAAGACTGTCAGAAGGCCTTCGAGCAAATCAAGGAGTATCTGTTGACTCCTCCAGTCTTAGGGGCACCCGTCAGAGGGAAACCCCTTATCTTATATATTGCTGCTATGGATGCCTCTTTGGGGGCTCTGCTAGCCCAGGTCAATGATGAGGGCAAAGAACAGCCGCTTTACTACCTCAGTCGAAAACTGATCGGGCCTGAGCATCGGTACGCTCCCATGGAAAAGATGTGCCTAGCTTTGGTGTTTGCTGTCAAGAAGCTAAGGCACTATCTTCTAGCCCACCGAGTGGAGCTCATCTCAAAATGTGACCCACTCAAATTTCTGCTCAGCCAGCCTGTCCTCTCGGGTAGGCTTGGTAAATGGGCACTTATCCTCATGGAATTTGATATCACCTTCGTCCCACGCAAGGCGATTAAGGGACAAGGGATGGCGGAGTTTTTAGCTGCACACCCTGTGCCAGAAGATTTGCCACTCAACTTCGAGTTGCCCGACGAAGAGGTGTTAGTGCCTTCTCAAGAAATCGGGGAGTCTTCTGAAAAGGTCCCACCACAGATGGAGTCGGGTGTCCTCACCCTCGACCTCCCACATTGGGAGTTATATTTTGATGGTGCCTCTCGGACAATCAAAAGGGCCGGTGGCCTTACAGACTATGTCTCAGGCGCGGGGGTAGTCTTTGTATCTCCACAAGGCGGCATCCTCCACAACTCTTGCGCTCTCATGAAGTCGCTGACTAATAATGAGGCAGAGTATGAAGCACTAATTATTGGGCTTCAACTGGCACTGGAGATAGATATCAAGTGCATCAAAGTGTACGGGGATTCTCAGCTCGTCATCCGACAAGTACTGGGCGTCTATGATGTCCGTAAAAAGGAGCTCGTCCCCTACCATGCAGCCGTCATGAGGCTCAAGGAAAAATTTTATCTATTTGAAATAGGCCATGTCCCCAGAGGCAGCAACTCCCAGGCTGATGCTCTTGCAAAGTTGGCAGCAGCCCTAAAACTCCCGCCTGAGGGAGAATTGAATATTACAGTCAGACACCGAAGGCTCATGCCAAGTGTGCTCGACGAAGAATCCGGCCTCACTGTTTACGAAGTCGACAACATTCAAGAGGACAATGCTCCTGAAGAAGAAGATTTGCGCGAGCCAATTATAAAAATAAAGAACGGCTGGCTCCCTCCTGATCGGGCTCAGAGGGTGCAACTGCTACGCAGGGCGACATCCTACCAGCTGATTGACGGTCTGCTCTTTAGGCTTGTCCATGGAAAAGACCGATCGGTCCTCCTGCGGTGCCTTTCGTCCAAGGAAGCGAAGACCGTCATGCACGAGGTTCATTCCGGATTGTGCGGAGCTCACCAGGCAGGAGCCAAGATGAAGAATAGCATCAAGCTCAAAGGGTTCTACTGGCCCACCATGTACGAAGATTGCAATCAATACGCTCGTACATGCCATCAATGCCAAGCATTTGGCCCAGTCCCTCGGCGGCCACCTAACCCGCTCCATCCAACAGCGCCTACTTGGCCATTTGCAGAGTGGGGTATGGATATTGTGGGATCATTCCCACCATCGTCCCAGGGGCACAAGTTCATACTCGCTGCCACTGATTACTTCTCCAGGTGGGCGGAAGCCATTCCGCTACGGGAAGTTACGGGGGAGATAGTTGCTCGTTTTGTGCGGCACTACATTATATACAGATTCGGCACCCCCAGTCGGATTATATCCGATAATGGCACGCCGTTCAAGAACAAGACTATTTATGCTCTGGCGGTCAAGTTCCATATTGACTGGAGGACGTCATTAATATACAATCCCCAAGCCAACGGGTTGGCCGAGGCCTTCAACAAAACCCTCTGCAAGCTGCTGTCCAAGATAGTAGGTGGCCGCAAACGGGATTGGGGCGAGAAGGTCCACGAAGCCCTATGGGCCTACCGGACTATTTACAAAACCCCTACGGGATGTTCCCCTTTCTCTCTGGTCTACGGAGCTGAAGCAGTGATCCCTGTGGAGATCGAGCTAGCATCTTACCGTGTTGCTGTGCACGCCGGATTGCCAGGTCAAGACCAATCTGAAATTGAAAGAAGGCTCGAGGAATTGTCCAACTTGGAAGGTCAAAGACTCAAAGCCTATAAACACTTACAAGTGTATCAAGCCCGCATGACACGTGTCTATGATAAGCTAGTCAAGCAACGGGCGTTCAAGAAAGGCGACCTCATCATGGTCAAAGAAAAGGAGGTTCTCGCGGGAAGATTCAGCGGCAAACTCCAGCCTAATTGGCGTGGGCCTTACGTCATTCAGAAGGTCTACGAAGGAGGGGCCTATACGGTCCTTGACCACAAGGGAGACAATCCCTTCCCTCCTCTCAACGGCAAGCATATGAAGCTGTACCACGCGCCACCGCAAGAGTTTCTGCAGCAGTCCTCACAGGACAATACCTCTCCTCAGTGAAGGTTCAAAAAAAAAACACAAAAAAAAGGGGGTTAAAAATACTGATACCCCGGCGGACTCAGTCAGCCTTCAACGGTTGGCTGAGGGTAAAAAGGCCACAGACCCGGTCGAGGTGAAAACCCGAAAGGGCGCCTCGGGCAAAAATGGGCAACCCCTCGGTGTGAAAACCCGAAAGGGCGCACCGGAAAAAGCTAAAGGGGGCCAGCCTCGGCGAAAACCCGAAAGGGCGGTGAGGTTGGTAATGTAAAAAAAAAATCCTCTCTCTATCTATTCTATGGGTGGCTCTAAGTCAATGACTCCACCCCATCTCGACCAAAAGCATCATACTGATGCCATGGCTACGCCTTACATGTCATCCTATGACACCTAGTCCCACTGGCATTCTGACGGTGTCATACTTTGTCCCATCGGGCTCGGCCTATGCATACCTCTTCCGGGCTACCGGCCCATTCCGCCTATCGGCTTTCGGGTTCAGCTCACGTGTCTCTTCTGAGCAGTTAAACCCGCTTACTCTTTTGTCCCACTGGGACTGGCCTTAGTATGCTCTCTCGGGCTGCCAGCTTTTCATGCCTTTCGGCTCCTTTTTCATTCTAGGGAATGGCCTCAGTATGCTCTCTCGGGCTGCCAACCCTTCATGCCTTTCGGCTCATCTAACCTCCTTGGGATTGGTCTCAGTACGCCCTTTCGGGCTGCCAACCCATCATGCCTTTTGGCTCATCTTATCTTCTTGGGATCTGGTCTCAGTATGCTCTCTCGGGCTACCAATCCATCGTGTCTTCTGGCACATGTCCCACCGGGTCTGGCCTCAGCATGTCCTCTCGGGCTGCCAACCCACCTACTCGCCTATCGGCTTTCGGGTTTGACTTTCACGTCCCACTAGGGTGGTCAAACCCATCTTTGTCCCATCAGGAATGGCCTCAGTATGCTCTCTCGGGCTGCCAACCTATCTCGCCTATCGGCTCTCGGGTTTGACTCTCACGTCCCATTAGGGCTGTCAAATCCACCCTTTTTCTTCTTCTGGGTCTGACCTCTGCATGCTCTCTCGGGCTGTCAACCCATCTCGCCTCTTGGTTTTAGACTTGACTCATGTCTCCCGCCGGGATCGTCAGGTTTACTCCTTTATCCCCACGGGCTTGGCCTCAGCATGCCCTCTCAGGCTGCCAACCCTATTTGCCAATCGGCTCACGGATTTGACTTATACGTCCCACCCGGACAGTCGAATCCACCCCTCTTGTCATACCGGGCTTGGTTTCAGTATGCTCTCTCGGGCTGCCAACCCATTACACCTTTTGGTCTCACCGGGTTCGGCCTCAGTATGTTCTCTCGGGCTGCCGACCCATCATGCCTTTCGGCTCGTTTCTACCCCATCGGGTGCGGTCTCAGTACGCCCTCTCAGGCTACTAACCCGTTTTGCCTTTCGGTTCACAGATTTGATTCACTCGTCCCACCCGGATAATCAAATCTACCCATTTCTCCCATCTCTGTGGCACACACATCCCTACGGGATTGCCACTTTCTCATTGCCTTCTGGCATTATAGGGTAAAAAAAAAGAAAAAAAAAGAAAAAAAGAAACGGGGTTAAAAATATTGATGCCCCAGCAGACTTGGTTGTTTCTGTTAGGGGAGCAATCAAGGGCAAAAAGGCTTTAACCCGGCTAAGGTGAAAACCCGAAAGGGCGCCTTAGGCAAAAATGGGTACCCCTCAGTGTGAAAACCCGAAAGGGCGCACTGGAAAAAGCTAAAGGGGGCCAGTCCTGGCGAAAACCCGAAAGGGCGGTAGGGCTGGTAAAGTGATTAAAAATAAAAAAAAGAAAGACATACATGCAAGAGGATGGAAGCAAAAACGGCTATGCTAAGTTCTATCCTTTATTCATTAATGTCATCAAGGGAGCCCGAGACAAGCCCTCGGGAATAACTCCAACAAAAAACGGGGCGTGAGAGCCCTATGTACAAGAAAATGCCAGAGCTCGTCAACCACGGTGTACGTCCCTCTGCAGCTCTGCAAGGCGAGTCTCCTGCTGGAAGATCTCCTCCCGAAGCTCATCAAATCGGTGACGACAGGTCTCCACCCTCGCCTGGACAACACGATGCTCTTCAGCCGCCTCCTGAAGCTCTCTCTGCAGCTCCTCCACTCGGAGAGAAGTCCTCCGACTATCCCCCTCGGAGCTCGCAAGGAGAAGACCGGCCTCTGCCCGGGCCGTTCGAAGCTCACGTAGCCGCTCCTCCTGCTCCTGGATCTGTAACTGGACTCTCTGTCTCTGCTCCTGTGCAAGATGGAGACGAGCGAACTCGCTCCACAAGCCTTCCAGCTTCGTGGCCCATGCATCTCGAGGAAGATTTAACCCATGGTAGCTCCTGGTGAATACTTCCAGACCGGTCCTCAAAGTCTCCACGGTGGGCAATGGGTCGGCCTGAAGAAGCTGGTCAAGACTCTGCAGAAGCTGATCAGCCATGCCAGCATGTAATGCCACTCCAAGTACAAGGGCGTCAGGCCATTCAACTCCAAGAGGTGGGAAATCCACAGGCACCTCTGGTGCCTCTTCTTCAGGAGCTGCAAAGAAAGAAGGAGGCCGAATGAGTGTTTGTTCATAATCAAGTGGGCATTCACAAATGACTATAAAAAGGCACAACATGGGCATATACCTGATGCTGCCGCAGACTCCTGTCCATCCTCAACAGCCGGGGAAGAATGAGCGACAGAAGCTAAGCCGGGTCCGCCAGGCAGGACGTTTGCGTCCCCACCCTCTACAGTTAAGCAATAACATGTAAATGCTTATCTATAAAGTGGCACGCACAAGATGTCAAAGTCCAGAGGACAGTTATGTACCTGTCTCAGTAGCAGCCCCTTCTTCAGCTCTGCCGGGAAGGGCAGACTCTGTACCAGGAAACCTCTGGGAGCAAGATTGCTCAGTCTCAAAAGTCGGCCCTGCCTCCTTAACCTCCTCCCGTGAGGAGGCCTCAACCATCGGCTCCGTAGAAAGAGAAGCTACATGGCAAAAACAGGAGAGGGGTCAGTGCCACAACAGAATCCATGTATCATTTGCTATGTTCGTTGTCAGAAACGAGCAGTACCTGTAGCATGGGTGTCTGCCGGTGAGGCACTCTCCCCTGGAGTCTGCAGGTCTTCTGGTGCGCCCTGAGAAGCTTCCCCTGTTGGAGCTATATTACCAGGGAGTGATGCACTTTCTTCAATGGCCTGACCTGAAGTTGTCCACATAACAGATGCATTAATCAGCTTGACAAAAGCAGATGCAAAATGGTAAAGAGGTCTATCATTAGCCTCTAACATCTCTTACCTGAAAGATCAGCTATGCCGTCCTCAGCTATGATGTCCTCACCAATGTCAACATCAGAGGAGCCCACTGGCGTGGGACCTCCCGGTGCTGTGGTGTCAACACCTGCTACCTCTATGGCCTTTGTGCCTGTCGAGGCATTGCAGCCAGTCAAAAGGTCCACAAGTGAGCCGGATCCCAAAAGTTGTGAGAACTCCTCCATGGATCGGGCCAAGTCCACTCCTGTGGGACAAACAATTATATGAGTCAAACAAATCTTTATAAGAAGGGCTCTATTAAACAGAATGTATGTCGCTGCATTCACCTCCGGTATCTGTTATTTCTCCTTCCTCTTGAGAGTCACTCTCACTGGATGAAGAACTGGAGGTCGTGGCGCTAGAAGTAGAGCTCGAGCTCCCGTCAGGGAGAGAGCCTGGGGCCGCAGAACTCCCACTCTTAGTAGTGGATCCACTCCCAGAAGCGGATCCGGCCTCGGAGGAGGAGCCGACATCACCTCTCGCTGACGGGCCAGGTGGAATAACCTCATGAACCCCTGTGCAGCCAGCAAAACACTAAGGGGTTATTGCTGTTCAAATCTTCATGTATCAATGGAGAAAACAAGGTTGAGCATGCTACCTGAAGCCTGACCTTCTATGGTCCCTACTGTAAGAGGCGAGGGAGAATTGGCCGTCACCGGCATATAATCGTCTGACATCAGCTCTTTGAAGCTGAAAGTGACGTCTGGCACGGACTCATCCAGCGGCATGTCGTCTCCCGCTGGAGGAGGAGAGAAGCTCATATCAACCCTAGCCTCCGGGGGAGCTGCATTTAATGAAGCAAGCATGTGTTTATAACACTATATATATGCTCAGAAATGACCAGTATCTGGGAGAGTTACTTACTGGACACAGCCTCAACTTCAGGGGTTTCAACCTCAAGCCGAGGACGGGATGTTGACCTCACATCCCCTTCCTCAGGAACCTCGGCCCGAGGTCTCTTGGCGACAACAGAATCCCTCCCGATCTCAGCATCAGGAGGATCCCTCAGTGGTGCAGCACCGGCTATTATAACAGCCCCACCTGCAAGTGTCATGGGAATATGTAAATGCATGTCCCAGAATATAAATATACATATGTATATTAAAGTCAGGAAGAACAGGAATCACCTGTAGCCGCTATGGGCTCCATCGGCTTTAATACTATCTGCTCCGGCTTCACTCGGAGGGCGCGTGCAACTGCCTTTACAGCATCGTAAATGGCAAGTGGAGTCGTCGCCAACTCAAGGCCAGAGAGGTACTCCAGGGGACCTGCGCAGCCCACTGCGTTGATCACATGAGCCCTCCACTCAGCAAAGGTACTGCCCCCAAGTGCTCCGTCAGGTATCGGCTGGGACAACTGGAACTTTTTCCTCACCCCACAAGATGTCTGCAAATCCTCCCACCAAGAATAGGCCTTTGAGGGGCCTGAGGCTACGTCTGTGGTGGAGGAAGAAGGGACCCCAAGAGCCGACGCCGTCTTGCTCTTCAAGGGCTTCAAAGCCCCATTATACTGGCTCCTGTCAACAATGGGTGTCCAGCCTTTTGCTCGCCAGCGCTCTTCAATATCACTCACAATTCGGGCAATCCCCGAAAAATGAGACCTGAGGAAGGCTGGATCGACACACAGAGGAGGCAGATCCTCCCGCTCCAAACGCTGCTCCTCAGCGGTACGAATGGCATCTCGGCGCTCCCGGAAGAGGTTACTGACTTTGAACCACCAGCGAGCATAATAGATGTCGAAGTAGCCTCTGCGCTCCTGCTCTGGGATCGGGTACCCCGGCCCTGCCTCACGGCAAAGGAAGTCCTGCCAAGCTGCCGCGACCAAGTGTATGTCCCTGTGCCTGTATAGCCGGAGGGGCAAAGAAAACTCTCCACTGGAGGGGATAGCCTGATCATACCCGAAGTTCCTGGCGAACCGGTGTGGGTAGTAAGGCTCAAGTACCGCCGTACTGGAGCGTCAATATACAAGAACACTGGGTCGGATGCTGACGACCCACTCTGCTAAATTCTGGGGGGAAGGTAAAGCATGGGTGGAAACCCGGCTGACGACAACATCTCCCTCTTGCCTGGTAAAAGGACGGTGAAGGTAGGAGAAGTAGTCAAGGGCTAGGCCCTCCCCCCTCTTCACCGGAACAAAAGACAAGGCCCGCCTGGCCCCTACTAACTGTGCAACTGGATCCTGGGATGGCTGCCCGGTAAACCAGAAAATCAACGGAGCTGCTGGATTCTCGGCCGGAGTCCTCCTGGACAACTCTGGAAACAGTAGCCCTGCCCAAGCACTCAAATAATGAGTGGGCAGCAATATACCCTTCTCTCGCGGCGAGGAGTGGGAAGACAAAGCCCCAAGCGAATGAAAAATATTCGCCAAGACTGCTGGTGCAATGGCGAGTCTCTGTCCGCAGGCAAGCATGCAGGCTGGATAAATCACCTCCACCCGCAGGACTCCCTCCTCTCCATGAGGGACTACGAAGCTGGAAAGCCAGTACGCCAGATAAGCCGCCAGATAAGTAATAGGATGCAGCCCCCGTGAATTCCAGCCTTGTGTCGGCGCAGGCAGGTGGCGAAGATGTGGAGGAATGTCCACTCTGACCTCTCGGTACTCATCCCAGGTGGTGCCGGACTGTGCAAACTCCTCGTGAAAGCAATACGGACCGCTATAGAAGTGGCTCACCCAGGCATTCAATGTCACCCGCGGTGTGCGTGGAGTCCGATCTGTGCCTACTCGGGCTAAGTCCCTCCAGGTCTTCATCAGAAACCTGAAGCAGTATGGCAGGGTATAGTGTCCTGCCCCATCTGTAGAGCTGAGGTGCAAGTCATATGGCGATAGCTCCTCATAGGGTCTCCCGCAGATCGGAAGACCAGAAATCCTCTGGAAGGCCCAGAGGTCCAGTGAAGTCTCCCCGCCAGCTGTGACGAAAGTGTTCCACCGGCGGCTGAACCTCTCCACTAGAGCCTGTAGCAGGCCAGTGTAACAAGGGTAGGAGTACAGGGCGGCAGTCACTGCATGACGAATCCCCACCCTATTCAACAAAGACCGGTAAACCAACAGAATGCCCCAGAGCCACTCTGTCGCGCCCCGGTGGTAACTGTGAGAAGGAATGACGGACCACTTCCCATACCAGCTGGGAGTCTTCAAAGCCAGAACCCTCTCCAACATGCAATCGTGGATGTATTCTTCCTGTGCAAAGCTGGCTCCGGTGGGTGCCAGAAAGAGGCCATCTACAACCTGATCCGCGGCCTTGTGCTGCCCATGCAGATGCCAAGTCGCTGGAGACATCGGCGTAGACCGGACAGTGAGACTCTCATGTCGCTGAAAGGAGCCCAGACTCTGCCTGTCCGGATATTGCCGCTGCCGAGAAAAGCCTTCCGGGTAACTCGGATAAGTCAGGGAACACAATCCCTGCATGCCATCTTTGCCTGCTAGTATCGCCCGCTCAAGGCGACGTCTCTCCTCTGGAAGTGATGGATCGTCGGCCTCCATGCCGACAGGAGCGAAACCCTGGAGAAAGCTGTAAAGGTGGCGGTCCAGGGGATAGTGGCATGGATACCCTCCAGTGCGGTCATACGTATAAAGACCGCCTTGCCTCGCAATCCGAGACACATCAACAAGACCTTCAGCTGCTCCGGCACTCTCTGTCGGGCCCTCAGCGACCCATGAATAGCCAAGGTCTAATTGGTTGACGTTGTCATCATCAATGGTACGAGGCGGAAAAGGCGGCATCCGCCGGTCTATGCGCTCAACCCCGCAGTCGTCAGCGCCCCTAGCACGGGACCTCCTCGACCGACTCCCACCCCCACTGCTGCGAGCCATGGCTGAAAGCACAAAGAGGAGAAACAAAAATGGAGAAGCGTCAGGCTAAAATATGCAACGGCTATGCCGATATTGTTCAGTCCCTTCAAAGGGCACGGGCCATCCGCCCCATGCCTCCGGCCGTGACGGACGTCCCGTGGGGGGCATTTGTTGCACCCGAAATTATCTCAAGTTACTTTGAGAGATTGTTGCTATGCAACGTTCGACGACAAGGATGGCGTATCGTCAACACCGTCGAACTACGGAGTATCTCCGTGTTCTAGAGTCTATTGATCCGACAATATTATCATGGTCGACGTCGCGGCAAGAAGGTTAACAAGGAAGAAACATATGCATACCGGTCTGAGTAGCCGAGCAAGTGTATCACACGGCACAGACGGGCGCAAAGTTTCCTCCCTACGCGGCGACGAGCGACCAGACAAACAAACAATACTCCCTCTGCGGATGCGATGCTGCCACGCGGCGAAGGAGCGATCTCCCCGGGATTTATAGCTTCACCACGGTTCTTCTCCAGTCCGGGACGACGAAAACGGCGCGAAGCGACGCGAGGAGGAGCCAAGGAGCACGCCCGGGGGTCAAACGACCCCTCCCGGGTCAAAAGAGGAGGCCGCGACCCCTCTGGGACCCAGCAGGGTCACGCGACCCCGCCGGTCCGCCCCGGGGAGCCGCGCGACCCCGCCGGTCCGCCCGGGGAGCCGCGCGACCCCGCCGGGTGGCCCCACCCGCGGGGTCACGCGACCCCGCCGGGTTCACCCGCGGGACCGCGCGACCCCGCCAGGTGCGCCCGCTCAGGGGTCGCCGCGACCCCGCCGGGTCGCTCCCGTCCCGGGGTCGCGCGACCCCGCTTGGGTCTGCCCCCCCTTCGGGGTCCGGGCCTTCAAAAAAAAAATAATTTAAAAAAAAAGGTTTTTTAACCCCCTCAGAGGGGTCATTTGGCCATTTTTGGTGGCCAGAGGGGTCAAAATGGCTTTTTGCCACCCCACATTGACAGAATCGGGGCAAATTCGTTCATTTGACCCCTCTGGGCCCTCCCGCCTTCTATAAATAGACCCTAAGGGTCCAAGTGGAGGGATATACGAGAGATCTAGAAGATACGAAGCACTTCTCGCACTCGGACCATTTGGAGTTTGTTCGTTTGTTTCGGCCCGTGTGGGGTAAGTCCCCGGGTCTTGTATTTATGCCCCTACGGGTATATTTACATTTACGCCCCTCAGCGGGCCATGTTTGTAATTATGCCCCTCAGCAGGCCATGTTTTGTAAGTCTTTACGTCTCGGGACGACTAAGTCAGGTGGTTCCGTCTTTACAATGGCGGAATTGCAAAAACGTCCTCCTCGGGATCGTAAAAGATCACAGTCCTGTAATTTGCAGTTATACCCTGCAATCTTTTGTAATTGGGACTACGTCCCTATTTCCCGCTCTAATGCGGACTTTTGTACAGTCGACAACTCGCCGACAACTCATGTACTCATTGGAATTATAGAAGCACTCAGCATGCTCCATGTGTACCCTCGAGGAAAAAATTGCATGAAAACCCTTGGCTTTCCAAAATTGTGTATATACCCCTCCTTCGGCCAAATTGACAGAGGTGTGCCTTCCATGAAGCCCCTTGTCACTCCTTCGGTCCGGAAGTGTTGTCAGCTCAGTCCAGCACTCGGGTATCATCTCAAACCTAGGTCTAGGGTCTGGTAAAATTACCAAAATACCACTGTGACCTAAAAATGACCTCAGAGTCTTTAAAATCCTCTAGAAACGGTTTCCATGCCTTGGGGAGTCAGGAACCCGATCCTACTTCCGCTCCAGTCCAGAAATTTCATAAATACCCCTGGCATGGGAAAATTACCACAATGCCCCTGGGGTGGTAAAATTACCAAAATACCCTCGAGGTCCAGAAAACTCCTCTCCATTTCAAAAATGCCTATGGCTCCCACATATTTGTGTTTCTATTCCTAAATCTTAAGGTTTTGCTCAGACTTAGCCCTAATTCTATTAACTTGGTGGTGGTAAATGAGTGGTCATGGAGAGTCTCTCGAGTGAGTCTGCCCTCCACATCAGAACCCTTGTAGAAGGCTTTTGAGATTTCTTTGATAGTTAAACAAAGGTGTTCGGACGTTAGGTCGATGTAAATCAACACTGACTCCGGTCAGTGGGGAAAGGTCCAGCACTCGAACCCAAATCGTCTGATACGACGCGCACCCACGGAATCACCCTTCTACTCAGATGGGGGGGGGGGAGATGTTTCTTTTCAAAAAGAACGAAAATCTACCTTTTATCCACGATAAAAGTCAATCTAGATTTTTTCCGTGTCTCACAGTTACCCATATCATTTCTATTGTCAAAACCAAGTCCTCCATGAATCCTCTCATAGCCTCTATTATCTATACCCACATGACCATTAAGATCCCCTCCAATAAAGATTCTCTCTTCACTAGGGATATTTTGGATCAAACTATCAATAGCCTCCCAAAATTACTTTTTAATACTCTCTTCTAAACCTACTTGAGGTGCATATGCACTAATTATATTCAAAATATCCTCATCTAAGATAAGTTTAATTAACATTAATCTATCTCCCAATCTATTTACTTCCACAACTATGTCTTTTAAGTTTTTATCTATTATTATAGTAACACTATTTCTAGAGTTATTATTACCCGTATACCAAATTTTATATCCATCAATGTCTTTAGCTTTATGTCCTTTCCACCTAGTTTCTTGTAGGCAAGTTATGTTAACTCTCATGTCCTTCATTAACTTAACTAATTCTAAACCCTTACCCGTTAAAGTTCCTATATTCCAAGTAGCTAGACGGATCCTATGTTTTTGGACTTGCTTCTTTACCCGTGTGCGTCCAACCCTACACGAGAACCCTTGTCTATTTGACACCGCAATCGGGCGCCATTGCGGCGCGTCGCTTACGGGGAACGCCCTAGTTAGCCCTTGCTCACTTGTCATTCCATCCGGGTTCCGATGTAACACGTCGTTTACGGGGAACGTCCTAGCTAGCCCTAGTTCACTTGTCATTCCATCCGGGTTCCGATGTAACGCGTCGCTTACGGGGAACGCCCTAGCATTAGCACATAATATATTTGGATCAGAATTTATGTTGGAGATGTGACAAAATTTTACCGCTGGCTGTCGACCTAACGCAAATCCTCCTCTTTTCTCATCCGGGCTTGAGACTGGCCATGGCAGAGTTGGAATTCATTCTACTGTGTTGAGGTATAAATCAAGCCTTTGATGAGGCATGACCAGCCAAGAATGTGCATTCCTCATCTAGAGCATGCGGTCTTTTACCATTTTATTGTGACAGGTCCTTGTGGTTGTCTTAAATGCCAGTCCTAACTAGATATGTGCAACATGCTTCTTTACAGAGCTGTAGTGGCAGATTTATACTACTAAACCCTGCTATATGCTTTGGGAAGATTTGTTGATTAACAATGTCAAATGCTATCTCTGACTATCATTCTATATTCTTAAATTTGACAAAAGTGGACTTTATGCAGATGGGACGAGTTGATGGCTATAACCCTCATAACAACAAAGTTGATACTAGCTTTCCTTTAGCTAATGTGATCGAAAAGAAACAGAAATCATCAGTGGCTGTAGGTACTTGTGAAATCTCTTTTACATTCTGGTTGATTAAACTGCTTAGCTATGACTTTATGTGGTTGGTTACCGTCTATGTAGTCTGAGACGTGAGGCGAGCGAGGCGACCAGGGGGTCGCCTCACGCCTCAAAGGCCTAGGCGTTGGTCGAGGCGTTTGAGACGTTTGAGGCGAGATATTAATAAAAAATTAAAATTAAAATTATATGTCAAAATATCACAAATTTTTTTTTCGAACAGTAAATATCGTAAAACTGCATATACACTAAACAAGAAAAATAACTAACAAGTGCAATATTATAACAATTAATTGAGAGCACTTTCAAAAAACTGTCAAAATATAACAATTTTTTTAATTCCCAGATTGAGAGCACTTTCAAAAAAAAAAAATCCCAGATTGAGAGTGAGTCTCCCTTTTCCAAGGGCATATATTTCGCATGACAAGACAGTTTCTTAGATTCATTTCATGTCAACTCCATAATGCTTTGCCTCCCACGTTTCCTATAGATTGTTTTGTTTAATTTTCTTGTCCTGAGCTTTTTTACTTTTACTTTTCTTCAAGCTGCAAAAACTAAAATAATTTTACCTGTTTTTTAAGTCTACACTCTCATCCTTGCTATGAACATCCGATGTTCACGACTTTTATCTCATGCACGGAGAAAAGATCATCAAAATTTCGTCCATGAGGAGGACAGCCATTACTCACACAGATGTCAAGAAACCACACTGTCATTTTGGCTCATCCAGCTTGCATGAATCATAGTTGAAAGATTCTAATATCTCTCCCATTTTTTATGTAATAACGTGTGTGGGAAATGAGAATCCATTGCAATGTGGTCCTGTCTAAAATAATTATTCCTTTTGCTTGGCTACCTTTTCCCATAAACATCCATCGTCCATTTCCTTGATGGAGACATAAGAACCTGCTGGACTTCTTGTCTAGGGGTGCCACATTGCTTTGGTGTGGTGACTTCTTGTCTAGGGATTTTTTTGGGGCACATTGATTACACTTGTATATCCCTTCTTTTTACTTTAATACAATTTCGTAATACCAACCACTTTCCCAAAAAAAAAACTGCTGGACTTCACTAAAGTGATTTCTTTGAGGCATAAATAATTTTATTTAATTTAGAATCAGTCACTTATTGTTGACTCTCTAAAAATACCAAAAGCAAGCAGATGGTTGATTTTGGTGTCTTAGGAGTCAGCTTGAGTTGGCAAACGATGTTGTAGGAGTCTCAAACTCAGTTGGTTCATAAGGTAGAATTGATGTTTGATGGCAAAGTAATGGAAAGCTGTTGGCTTCCTGGAAAAGCATTGCATGGCAAACATAGAAGGGGTCCTTTCCCTCTCTTGCTTGTTGATGGTGTTGAAACCCTATCCTTTGGCACTAGGGACAAGCCTAAAATTTTCAAGGCAGTAAAAGTTACTATAAGGGTAGATGAGCCCATGAGTAGTTTGGAATGGGAGAAAGTATAGACCTCTTGTGTGTGTAGGAGATCTGGAGATGTGACGGAGACTCTTCAACAGAAATATGAATGATAAAATTTTGAATGAAAGTACTGTAAGTCAGTCACGGGAAAAGAGAGAAGGAAGGCACAATGCGAAGAGCTCCATCATTCTGTGGTCCATTGGGTGTCGAATCCATTTTTTTTCATCATGTTTGAGATTCAACAAGAGATGATTTTTTTTTTCAGGAGCCACTGGAATACCTAGTGCCTAGAAGGGCAAAGCTCATTTCCCAGGTAGAGCGTCACCTAAGAAAAAGCTGGTCTGTAAGAAGTATGGTTTTTTTTAATGACCTAAGATTAGATTCAAACAAGGGTTCTATGAGCAAATGCACATGGGAGGATACAAATACAACACTTTTTGTTGGAGTGAAAGGACATGTTTCTTTGGACAATTCAAGATGAAGGAACAAAGAAAAGGCTCTTCATTGCCTCTTCATGTTGAGGCATTATGGCTTTGGTTGTCTCAAGAAAAAAAGAGAGGAAGGGATGCGCAGAGCCATAGAACCTTAGGACATGATAAAATACTACCCGTGTTTAGACCATCTACCTGAGTTTTGATAGAACAATATGCATTAGTGATTAATATGCTGTAATCTGATGAGGGATTACAAATATAATGGGGCAAAAGATGAGGTGGGGAAGAACAATGCACTAAAATGCTGGTGTTGCATCAATATTAAAGGTTAATATGCCCAGATTGGAAAATTTATTAGGAATATATGGTGGAACAAAAGACCATGGAAAGAAAGAAGAATGCACTGACATGCAGGTGCTTCACTTATGTTTCTTTCATATTGTGGGTGAATGCAACTCAGTGTAGTTAATTACTTGGAGGGTCAACCATTCTGAAGCTGTCTCATGCCTCTGTGCATTCAGAATCTGCATATGGGGTCTAAATTTCTTAGGTAAAACAATGGAGATTGTTGGAATTTGGGCATAGTCCCCTGGGCAATAGTCCCGTATTGGTTAAATGGGTTGTGGTTCATGTGCTTATGACCCTGGGCCTGTGTATCTCAACACCGCGGTTTTGTGGATTCAACGGAGATATATTCTTTGTGTGATATGGTTGTTGGCTAATCAGAGGAGTTCATTGACTGGTTGGTTTTCCAATCTTGTGATGGACTTTACCTTGGTATGATCTCTCCGTGTTCACTATTCTAGGTTTCTTTGACTTGAAATGTAATAAATTACATAATTACCTTGGTTGTTGCCTAATGTCTCTGTGCATTGAGAATCCTGTATCCAGGGTCTGGATTTCTTAGGTAAAATAATGGAGGTGTATTCTTAGTGTGATATGGTTGTTGGCTAGTTAGAGGAGTTCATTGACTGGTTGGTTTTCCAATCTTGTGATGGACTTTACCTTGGTATGATCCATCCTCACTATTCTAGGTTTCTTTGACTTGAAATGTAATCAATTACTTAAGTACCTTGATTGTTGCCTAATGTCTCTGTGCATTGAGAATCCTGTATCCAGGGTCTAGATTTCTTAGATAAATATGGAGGTGTATTCTTAGTACGATATGGTTGTTGGCTAGTCTGAGGAGTTCATTGACTGGTTGGTTTTTTCGATCACGTGGACTTTACCTTGGTATGATCCATCCATGTTCGCCATTCTAGCTTTCTTTGACTTGAGATGTAATCAATTATGTAATCTCTCTTGGAATGCTGGGAGTGCAGTATCCCACCAATTCAATAAAATGTCTATCATGTAAAAAAGAAGATTGTGCATCGATAAAACCCTCATAGTTAAAAAAAATTGAATGCAAAGTGTCACTATTGTCTATTTCATTTTGGCTACGCGACAGGATGAAAATAATTTTATCCCTGAAAAACTGCAGATATTGAACATGGTGGTGGTGAAACCTTTGATCATCTTACTGATGACGTAGAGAACCTGTCTGACGAAGGCAATTATAAAGAATTTCTTTGTGGGGAGGAAGCCCTTAGAATTTTCTCCGATGAGCCATACTGCTTACGCCGGCCTATTCGTCGTGGTCACTTCAATGTTTCTCAGCATTATTCTCCCCAGCAGGTACTATAGTATTCTCTCTGGTTAAATGAAAGCAATGGAACTAAAGTAGCTTCGTCTTCCTATATCGTGGGAACTTATTTATCTGTTGAACTTGGATAATTTTGAACTATCACAATACCTACCTTGCAGAATCATTTCCATAGTTGTCATGGCGCCCACCTAGGTGGGAAGGCATGTTGTTTGAGGGAGCAAGGCGCAGTTGCCCCGAGTTGGGCCTGCAAAAGGTGGCCCTAGGCGTGAAGGCCAAAAGGTGGTCCAAGGCGCCCACCTTCGAGCCTTGGGCCCCCAAAACTTTCTGTCCCTTCAACCCCCCAAAGGATGCCCCCCTCCCCTCCCCCCCGCGGTGAGCTGACCACGCAAATTGATCCACGATGTAAGGCCAGGTCAAAAGTAGATCAACCACACTCCTTCAACAGGGCCTCTGCAATGTCACTTCCTACTACTTTATTTCTCTTATTTAATTTTGGTACTTTATTGCAATGTCACTTCCTACTACTTTTGATTCATATGTCATATTAGTGTTGTTTTATATATCTTTAATGATTTTTGATCAACCTTTGTATAGAAAATTTTATCTACACTTCTTGTTGGCTGGTTCCTATGGCTTGGGGCCTAGGCACCACTCATGCAGGTGCCTAAGCACTTGGGTGCTCGGGGACCCCAAGCATGCCTTGGGTCACCTTACCGCCTTGACAGCTATGATCTTCCGTATATTCAACTTGATTTTATTCTGAAACTTAACATGCCGGTTCCCTTTCTAGGTCTATGAAGATCTTTATGCCATTTGGAATTGGATCTTGAATGAAAAGCTACATATTCCAATGGATGATAGAAATCAATATTTTGTCATTCTTGTGGTGCCTGAAACTTTTGACGGTCGCGGTATGCTTTCTCTTGATCTAAAAGGTTTTCTAAGTTCATTCATGTTTATTTATTTCCTCCTTTCCCTGTGATTGCATTTTTTCATTTTGCTCTTGCATTGGAGAATTCTTTTTGATGATTACAATATGGTCTAGCTGCTTATCAGACAATGGAAAGATCAATATATGTATAATTATGGACTCCTGTCAGATTATTTTTGTGTTATATACCAGAGGCTACTGTACACCCAATTGTATTCATATTAGCACCGCAATGTTCCTGCCATGTGGAAAGAGCTGTGTAACCTGAATTTAATTAGCCATGAAGCAAAAAGAAGGAAATTAGGACCATGATTGCCAGGTGAGAAAGCCTTTTGAGTTGGAGAGTTACCTCTATTGCCGCTGCATTGAAAAGCAAAGATTGAGAAACCAACTTTCCTCCAATTCCAGTTGGCCGGTTAAAAACAAATACACTGCACATGAAAGGACATGGACCTAGTGATGGTTTTCATAAAATTCCTTTTTGGGGAAAGTAAGGCCCATTTGGAAACATGTTTAAAATAGATTCCATTCATTGGAATCTCTGAGAAAACAAAAGTGTTTCCAAATGAAACTGATTCTCCTCGGAGTTCTAACCATGTAATTTTGAAAAGGAGAGAGATAAACATGTGATAAGGGAGAGGGTTTTTCTCAAAAGCTAGGTGAGGGACTTTTGACAGAAAAAACACTAAATCTTAATGGGTGAAAAAGCAGCTTTTATCATGAGTAAACCAAATCACCAATAACCTCTCTGAAATCTAGCTAAAAAGGGGGGTTCTCAAATAAGTCTCTTTAATCTAGTCTAATTTTGAATAAATCCCTGTAATCTTTTATAATATAAAAAAACTCTTTCAATTTTAATTATGTTCCAAAGTAAGTTCTTACTGTTACTCCACTTAAAAAAAGTCCTTGCCGTTACTTTTTTGATGGTGAGACTGATATCTGTTAATTTAACCATGGTTAAGAGAAACCGAATGTTTAAAGATTGCCTTTTTACCCTTCTAGAGAGAGAGAGAGAACTGATCACCCTGCAAAGAGAAAGAGAGAAGGGGGGGAAGAGAGAGAATATGAGGAAGAAATAATCCTAATCATTTAAGTGTGGTGAGGTCTTTTAAAATTCTTAAGGAAGGAATATTCCTTAAAAGAATATCTTTTTCAAGTGTTTTTTTCACTGGCAGGGACATATGTTAGAAGTATATTGATTTTAAGGAATTTTTTGATATTATCAATATTATAGGGACTTATTTAGAATTAGACTAGATTACAGGGACTTGTAAAAATCCCAAAAAAGGAGTATCGTTATAAACTAAATTAAAGTCTGTTAACCCCTCAAATAGGCAATCTTGGTGAACCAAAAGTGTTTCCAAGCACTACCTAAGTTGAAAATATGCATGTCACGATCTGAAAGTAAGTGCTTTTAATAAGCAAGTGACACCACTTAAGCAACATGCGTGCTTGCAATAGTTTGGTATGGTTATTCTCTCTTGACCCAGGAAGAGGTGTTGTATATATGTCCCTGTGGGGCTTTGTCTTTGTACACTTGATCATTTTGTATATCTCTCTATTCAGGACACGTGTATACGTATAGGACTGTTGCCCTAATAGTGCTGACAAAGCTTTCATTAGTTTCTGTTTTTGCTCCTAACGTGTTATCGAGGCTCAAACCTACTTCTCATTGTCTCCAATAGTTTGGGTGTCGTAATCCTGTGACTTCTATCATGTTTGGAGACTCCCTGCATCATTATATCCCAGCTTTTTCTGTATAGCTTTCAGTGTCTGTTGTCTTTTGAAGCCAATTTCGGCATTGTTGCACCCGAAATTATCTCAAACTATGTTGAGAATTTGTTGCTATGCAACGTTCGACGACAAGAACGGCGTACCGTCAACACCGTCGAACTACGGAGTATCT
Organism: Amorphophallus konjac; assembly: GCA_022559845.1. Taxonomy (NCBI): domain Eukaryota; kingdom Viridiplantae; phylum Streptophyta; class Magnoliopsida; order Alismatales; family Araceae; genus Amorphophallus; species Amorphophallus konjac. Next base: position 22,142,129 of record CM040123.1, on the reverse strand, counting down.
CCGTGATTTAGGGTCTATCGATCCGACAATATTATCATGGTCGACGTCGCGGCAAGAAGGTTAACAAGGAAGAAACATGCGTATACCGGTCAGAGTAGCCGAGCAAGTGTATCACACGGCACAGACGGGCGCAAAGCTTCCTCCCTATGCGACGACGAACGACCAGACAAACAAACAATGCTCCCTCTGCGGACGCGATGCTGTCACGCGGCGAAGGAGCGATCTCCCCGAGATATATAGCTCCACCACGGTTCTTCTCCAACCCGCGACGACGAAAATGGAGCAAAACGGCGCGAAGAGGAGCCAAGAGGCACGCCTGGGGGTCAAACGACCCCTCCCGGGTCAAAAGGGAGGCCGCGGCCCCGTTGGTCCACCCGCGGGGTCGCGCGACCCCGCCGGGTGGCCCCGCGGGGTCACGCGACCCCGCCGGGTCCCACCCGCGGGATCGCGCCACCCCTCCGGGTCGCGCCCAACCCGGGGTCGGGCGACCCCGCCCGGGTCCGCCCACCCTCCGGGGTCCGGGCTTCCAAAAGAGAAAAAAAAGAGAGATTTTTTTACCCCCTCAGAGCGGTCATTTGGCATTTTTTGATGGTAAAAGGGGTCAAAATGACTTTTTGCCACCCCACCTTGACAGAATCGGGGCAAATTCGTTCATTTGACCTCTCTGGGCCCTCCCGCCTTCTATAAATAGACCCTAAGGGTCCATCTAAAAAAGAGAGACAGATATACAAGAAGAGAGGCTACGTACGAAGCACTTCTCGCACTCGGAGCATCCAGCATTTGGAGTTTGTTCGTTTGTTTCGACTCGTGTGGGGTAAGTCCCCGGGTCTTGTATTTATGCCCCTACGGGATATATTTACATTTACGCCCCTCAGTGGGCCATGTTTGTAATTATGCCCCTCAGTGGGCCATGTTTTGTAAGTCTTTACGTCCATGGACGACTAAGTCAGATGGTTCTGTCTTCATGTTGGTGGAATTACAAAAACGTCCTCCCCGGGACCGTAAAAGACCAAAGTCTTGTAATTTGCAGTTATACCCTGCAATCTTTTGTAATTGGGACTATGTCCCTGTCTCCCGCTCTAACGCAGACTTTTGTACAGTCGACAACTCGCCGACAACCCTTGTACTCGTTCGGACTATAAAAGCACTCAACATGTTCTATGTATGTCCTCGGGTGGGAAACTTATAAGAAAATGCCGACTTTTAAAAATTGTACATATACCCCTCCTTCGGCCAAATTGACAGATGTGTGCCTTCTATGAAGCCCCTTGTCATTCCTTCGGTCCGGAAGTGTTGTCAGCTCAGTCCAGCACTCGGGTATCATCTCAAACCTAGGTCTAGGGTCTGTCAAAATTACCGAACTACCCTTTTGACCCAAAAATGACCTCAGAGTCCTTAAAACCCTCCAGAAATGGCCTCAATACCTTGGGAAGTCAGGAATCCAGTCCTACTTCCATTCCAGCCCAGAAATTTCAGCAATACCCCTGGCCTGGGAAAATTACCAAAATACCCTTGGAGTCCAGGAAATCTTCCTCTACTTCAAACATATCTACGGCTTCCGCATACTTGCGTTGTTATTCTTAAATCTTAGGGTTTGGTTCAGACCTAGCCCTAACTCAATTATTTCTGTTGGTCGGTGGTGGGTGAGTGAACATTGTGAGCCCTCCAAGAGAGTTTGCCCTCAACATCAGAACCCCTGTAGAAGCCTTTTGGGACCTCTTTGACAGTTAAACAAAGGTGTTCGAACGTTAGGCCGATGTAAATCAACACTGACTCCGGTCAGTGGGGAAAGGTCCAGCACTCGAACCCAAATCGTCTGATACGATGCGCACACACGGAATCATCCTCTACTCAGATGGGGGGGATGTTTCTTTTCAAAAAGAACGAAAATCTACCTTTTATCCACGATAAAAGTCGACCTAGATTTTTTCCGTGTCTCACAGACTGGCACGCCCGGTGGGAGCCTTCCCGCCTTTCTTCTTTCTGTCAAAGAAAGTCCCCTAAACCTTCTTTAAGGTTCTGATTGCCCCTCTTCCTCTTACAGGACGGGAAGAGGAGGGCACATCTCTTTGTTCATTTGAGAGTTTTTGTGCATCTGCACGCCACTCCGTTCGTGCTACGCCACCACCGACCACCAACACCAGCAACAGCGATGGCTGCCGTTACCTACGGCCCCGAGATCGTCGCCAATCATGCCAGGCTCGGATTCCTGGCGACCCCACTGGTCTTCGGCGACTTCCCACCTGTCGTCGGCTCGCCCTTCTTCTTGGGCGTGGTACCGGTGGCTGAAGCCAGTTCAGCCATGCCTGTAACAACTGTCCGGGGGCGTCAGGCCCTCGGTCCCATCAACTGACCGGGTCTGCCCGGTCAAGAGGCAGTCACTGAGGGTGCCAGGCGCTCTTCTAGCTAACTGCAGCGACTGGCCGGGTTCATTCGGTCAAGAAGACTACTGGGGGTGTCAGGCCCTCGGCTCATTAACTGGCCGGGTTTGTTCGGCCAAGAAGACTTCTGAGGGCGTCATGCCTTCTGCTTCAGCTGATCGGGTCCGCCCGGTCAACAAGACAACTGTCGGGGGTGTCAAGCCCTCGGCCCCATCAGCTGGCCGGATCAGTCCGGTCCACAAGCCAACTAATGAGGGCGGCAAGCCCTCCGCAACAGCCGGTCGGGTTCGCCCGGTCAACAAGCCAGCCGTCGGGGGTGCCAGGCCCTCGGCTTCAACAATTGGTCGAGTCTGTTCGGCCAACAAGCCAGCTTATGAGGGTGCCAGATCCTCTGTTGCAACAGCCAGCCGGGTTCGCTCGGTCAACAACCCGACTGTCGGGGGTGTCAGACCCCCTGTTCCATTAACTAGCCGGGTCCTTCTGGTCAATTCTTCAACTGTTAAGGGTGTCAAGCCCTTCATCCCGACAACCAGTCGAGTCAGCTCGACTGCCATGTCAACGGCCGAAGGTGTCAGGCCTTCTGCCCCAGCCGTTGGCCGAGTCTTCTTGGTCAATCAAATCACTGCTGGCGCTGCTCCTGCTCAACGAGGGCAACGCCGTCGCCGTAACGGTCCCAACTCCAATGCGGCCACCCTCAGAGGTGCCGCCACTGCTCAACGGGGGCAACGCCGTCGCCGCCAAGATGACACTGTCCCTATGGCGGGCGTCACCAGCACCGCTCCTGCTCAACGGGGGCGACGTCGTAGCCGCAAGGGTACAAAGCCCGAAGCGGCCGTCTCTCGCTCCGGCAAGACTGTAATTGTCGGAGACATCCACATCCGACTCGATGGAGGCGAGCCAATCGTGCCACGGGATCGTCATGTCCCGACCATTCCTACCTCCAACTGCTTCGAGCTCCTCCGGCAAGTTCGGGAGGACGGAGTGAAGAAGAAGCCTGCCGTACCGGCGACAACCCAGGGCCCTCTGCAGCGACCTAAGCCACGAGCTGCCCGGTCAAGGACATGGGGCAACAAAGTGGAGGAGCGTCAGCTCCATCTGAAGAAGATCTGGGTCACCAAGGAGGAGGCCCGAATCATAAGGCGCGCGAGGGCGGAGGAGCCCTTCCGCATGTCGGAGCTTCAGCGAATGCGGAGTCCGCCAAGCACTGAGGCCTCGACGTCTGCGGGATTTACATCTCAACCCCTACGAGGGCAAAAGCGCCGAGGAGCCGGCAAGAAGGTGCGGCCGACCTCCCCGTGGGCTAGTTCCACGCACACGGAGGAGGATCGCTCCCCTCAAGCATCTACATCCCGAGTGTCTGTCTTCGACAGACTTGGGAGGCCGCCCAAGCCGGAGCGACAACTGCCCAAGAAAAAGCGGGTGGTCCAGGTGACCGATGACACCGTCAAAGTGTTCACCTGTTACGCCACCTCTGGCGAAAAACAGTCCGAAGGCACTTCGGGGGAACTCAATCAGCCTCTTCAATACTCGAGGAGGTCAAGGTCCGGGTCCCGGGGCCTGGCACAAACACAACAAGCGCCGGCCGCCGGTACATCTCAGCCCGAGCCGACACGGCAAGAAGAGCGCCAGGAAGACGTCCACAGTGTTGATGAGGACAGTCACTCCCGGCACGAAGAAGAGCAGGGGGAAGAGCCACGGGCCCCCACATTGGAAGAGCTTCGACGGGAGAACCTAGAGCTCAAAAACCTGCTACAGTCGCTCTTGCGCGAAAAGGAGGTTCATGCCCCACCTCAGGCGGCACCGGCTGGAGCGGATCAGCCGCCTTCTCCCATTCCAGCAGCAGCCAATGCCTCTGTCACCGCTGCAAGACTCCCACTGGCAGTGGACTTCGAAGTCCCGCCGCATGAAGTCAATGCGCGGTCATCTGCTACTCCTGCTGCAGAAAGCCTCATGGCGCAGAAGCAGATGATTGAACGCATTGTAGAGGCGAAGTTTGCTCAACATGGGGAGGGAGTGGCTACCGTTGATTTGTACAGCGTGCCTTATCCCCTCCGTCATCAATTCAAGAAGCTTCCGCCTGATTGCCCTAAAGCCCCGAAGCTCCAGAAGTTCAACGGGCAGGGCTCTCCGCATGAACACCTGGCCTATTACATGACGGCCATGGGTGAATTAGCCCTGGAAGAGGCATATTTGCTACGGTATTTCGCCACGTCCTTGACTGGCACCGCCTTCCAGTGGTATTCAAGGTTAAAGCCCAACTCAGTATCTGATTGGGCTGATATGCAGAAGAAGTTTGTCGACCGCTTCCAAATGGTCGAACGCAAAGTCTCCCTAGCAGAGCTTTGTTCCCTTCGACAGAAGAAGGGTGAAACAGCATTGGACTTCATCAAGCGATGGAGGGACGTCAGCATGCGCTGCGATAACCCTCCGACGCCTGAAGATGCAATCACCATCTGCCGCAGGGGTCTCTCGGCAGAAGTCAGTGAAAAGCTTCTGGGCTCCAACATCAGAAGCTTTGACCAGTTGAATACAGTGGTGGCGGAGATTGAGATGTTCTTTGCTGACCACCCTACACAAGCTTCTGCCAAAGGCAAATCCTCCAAAGACCGTCTGACTAGCGGTAAGGAGGTGAATGCCGTCGACTTCTCCCCGACGAATGGAGATAAAGGGGAAGGAAAGTCTAAAGGCAATGGCAAGAAGCCTGATGCCAAGGCAAGTGCGTCTCGGTTGGCGGAGAACATGAAGACGCCGTATTCCTTCAGGAAAGAGCATACTAAAATGCTCTTTGATCTATGCATGAAAGAGCAGCTCATCACCCTACCAGATCCGCGGAAGCCCTCAGAGGTGGACAAGACAGAGGATCCTACCTATTGTGTGTATCACCGAAGGTTGGGTCACACCATCGGCGACTGCTATATTTTCAAGAATATAGCGGAAGAGCTCATTCAAAAGGGCTTGGTAAATATGCTGGGCCATGCAGTCGACCCACCTCAACCTCATGCCTGGAGCCGATCGAATCGGTCGGCTAATGTGATTCATATGGTGGCGATGGTCTCAAGCTCTAACGCCTCCGAGGCCGGGCCTTCAAATCAACAGTCCCACACTGGCCCGGGGGCAGCTCCTTCCTCATTCCTGAATGTCTAGCACTGCGGAGAACCATTCGGAAAATCCGAGGGGAAATCCGGCAATTGCAACTGGAACAGAGGCGCTTGCTGCAGTTCCTAGAGAGCATTGATCAGCAGTTGTCCACCTTCCCTTTGGCCCATTTGCCAGGGGGTTAGCTCCAGCCCACATACGGGAGGCAGGTGTATCACCTACCGGCCGGGCTCCGCTCAGGGGTTGGCTCTCTGAAGAGTCCTCAGATTCATCTGAAGACGAGGAGGACTCACTGGAAGGCGAGGAGGCTCCACTTCAAGTCGAGCTCCCAGAGAAATTATACTCATTCCCTTGCGAGAAGACTCCAAACATCTTCTTCGCATGCCAGCGGGCTGGACTCATAAGCCCATCACCCATGGAGCAAACACCAGGTGCTGCTTTTCATCAGGGCTATTGCCCCTACCATGAAGTTGTTGGCCATATAATCCACAACTGTGAGCCGTTCAAGGACCTCGCCGAGGACTTATCAGGCGAGGGAAGGTCAACATGGGTGAATTCCTGGTCGATCCACCGCAGCCGCATGCACGGGAGAGCCTTCACTTCTCCGTCAACGTCATACATGCCTCGGCAGCCTTCCAGTTCCCGAGCCGCAGGAGGAGGGAGTTAGTTCCCAGGGAGCCAGTTCCCAATCGCCCAAGTCCACACTATGGTATCCAGGGTGGCGACCATCTCATCAGTGTTCTTTTCCTAAGGAAGACACTGAGAAGATTTTTGACAAACTTCTGGAGGATGGCTGGGTGCTGACACATGACCCGCCGTCTTATTACAATAAGACGGCCAAGAGTCACCCCCGCTATTGCAAGTATCATGCAAGGGTGTCTCACCCCACTCGGCAATGCCCAGAGGTCAGGACTTCATTGAAGCCCTCATCCAGAGAGGGGTTGTCGATACTCAGGGGAACTCCATGACAAGGTTGCGTCTTGCAGAGGCCGCCAGGGAGACTCTCCAGCAGGCTCGGCGAGAAACTGAAGCTTTCTCCCGATTAGCCCGACCAAGTGAGCCTACGGAAAATGATGAATTTCCATTACTCACTAAAGGCAAGGCCACCTATAAAGGGCCTAAGGTCCAGAACCCAGGATGCCAAGCCGTGGGAGAGAGTCCCAGGGTCTGTCCCAGGTCGAGTCAGCTTGGCATCGTCATAAGAGAGAACTCTCGGCCAGACAACAAAGGCAAGGCCAAGGCGTCAGAGCCTTCAGCCAAAGTTCCTGCCAAGTCAGCAAGGCCATCAGTCGTGGAGAGGACTCAACCTCTTGAGCCCGCGAAGGCCCCAGTTAAAGCTTCTGTCAAGCTGCTAGGCCGCCAATTGTAGAAAGGCCTCAGCAGCTCAAGCAAGCCCAGCCACCAGCCCAAGCAAAGTCGGTGGAACTACAAAGCCCCCAGAGGCCCACTGTGGACTGGCAGAGTTCCAGGAGTTGCCTCCTGAAATAATTGCTCAGGCAATCAATGCCACCTTCCAGCTCAGCCGGAGGAGGCCTTTGGACCAAGGTTGTCCCCAGAAAAAGCCGCGGCACTAAGGCCCTAAGGAGCCAGCCCGGAGCAAGAAGCAAAATTCTGGGGGCAAGCGAGTCCCACTGCCGAAGCAAACTCCTCTCTCTTCTCAAGAGGCAGCACGCCAAAAGAAGCAGGAGAAGAATCGTAGGAAGAATTTGAAGAGGAGGTTGAAGAAGCAAGCCGAGCAAGCAGCTGCTATGGAGGCTCCTAAGGAGCCAACTCCTCTACAAAGACTTCAAAAGCTCATAGATGAGCTGGAGGAGTACACTCCCCCTCTCCCACCAGGGTCGTCACTCTAGACGAATATATTCCCTGGGACAAGCTTGGGCGCAAAGCCCGTCTTCTGCAATGGCTCCGAGAAATGGTTCACCGTCTTGAAGAAGGTGAAGACTTCCCAATCCCGGAGGAGCTCTCCTTATTCTACAAAGATGAGGAGCTCACTGTCGAGATGCTCGAGGAAATGCTGCAAGAGCTCTCCTGCAACATGGTGGCGATTCCGCCGCCTGACAACATTTACTGTCCCACGGCTGATAGCACTGGAGGCAAGGCTCCTATGGCAACATATCAGCGTCGCTCGGCAAGAAATGCCGGACGTGGCCGAGGTCGTGGCCGAGGACGTGGACGTGAAGGTCCCCTGACCCTTGACCGGGTCATAATATTCAGAGGAGAGAAGCCGGGTCCTGTCCCAGAAACCCAAGTTCGGGGAATCCCTTTCATCCTCAGCCCCTCAGAGGGTTCAGGCCCCACCTCAACGGCTAAGCCGGGTGGAGTCCCTTTTACAAGCACATCCTCTGATGAAGAAGAGGAGCCAGCCAAATCGCCAAAATGCGAGAAGGCGTCAGAGCAGGCCGGCCCCTCCAACGGGACGAGCCCGCAGGCCCAGCAGATCCTTCTAATGAAGACCAGCCTGAGGAGCTTTTGCCACCTCCGGAGGAATCCTTGGCACCGCTATTCCAAGAAAATGCGGAAGGTCAGGATGGGGAGGAGCGCCCTTCTAAGCGGGAGAAACCTCGCCAGGCACCAAAGACCCTGGCGGAGATCATCCCGCCATTTGACAAGACCCGTGCTCGGGCGGACCGCAAAATCATTCATCATATGAAGCGGTTCCCAACAAATGTCACCATCTGGGAGGCCATCGCCTTGAGCAAGGATCTTCGGGAGGCTCTGGTCAAGATACTCCAAGACCCGGAGACATATGAAGCCCATGTTGCAGAGTTGCAGGCCCAGGCGTATGAAGCACTCACAGCCAACATCTCCTTCACGGACAAAGACATGTTGCTTTCCTCTCCGTGTCATAATCGCCCCTTATATATGAGGGGACGATCAATGGGCATGACGTGAATCGCATCCTGGTTGACGCCGGAGCAGCCGTCAACATCATGTCTTTAAAGATTTTCAAGTCTCTATACTTGACACCTTATTTACAAAAGGTGACTGATGTCAAGATCTCGAGATTCAATCAGGGTTCCGAGGAAGCGCTTGGTCTGGTTGTAGTCAAGCTAGCTTTGGGCGATTTTGTCACCCAAGCGACATTTTATATCATCAACTCCGACACATCTTACAAGATGCTGCTTGGAAGACCCTGGCTTCATGAGAACTGGGTTGTTCCTTCAACTCTGCATCAGTGCATTAAATATGCCAAGGAAGGGGAGCAACATACGGTCTTCGCAGACCAGGCCCCGTTCCACCCCAATGAGTGCCATCTGGCCGATGCTTCACTATATTTTGGGAAGCCCACTTTAACAATCCCGAGTCTTTAAAAGACAAAGGGAAGCAAAAGGTGGACCACGAAGTCGAGGAAGGGCAGCTCTTCACTGTCAACCAAGACATGGTAAAGCTGCACAGGCTGAGCCTCAGTGCCGCCTCCAAGCCAACTCAACCAGAGAGGCGAAGTGTTGACTTTGAAGCCAACCTCATCAGCCGGGTCATTGACGGGAGTATCTCCTTACCGCCTAAGTGCCTTCAACTCTCGTCCCAATGGGAAGAACATGAGGTGGAACAGTTGAAGACCTTTACAGTCTCCTATCAACGGAGAAGGAGACGCAACAAAGGCAAGAGGGACAAGCCGATCATCTTTTACAAAGGTGATTTAGTCCCACCGTGCCCTCCTGAAGATAATTTCGGCTGGGATACTCCCGCCGATGTGGTGCCAGAGCCAGTCCAGGAGATGGACGATATGCCGAAATACATCAGGGAAATGTGCAAAAAGCAGCACATCCCGCAAACTCTGGACCCTGCACGAGCGGCGTATTTCCATCAACTGTGGAACCCTCCGCAGGTCCGTGGGCAACCTCCCTTCTCCCGCAAAGATACAAGGGGCCTTGGCTATGACCAGGAGACGGACTTCGAGGTCCACTTTGCAGTCAACACCATAGGACTGCTACCTCTCCATCACGGGCAAGCAGAAGCTGAGCCCAAGGTTGATGACTCTGTAAGGGAGTCCGGTGATGTGTCCTTGACACCCTCACCTTCATCAGGAGTCGACATGGTCACCCTCAGAGGAAGAGCAGCCCAGCCTGCTAACCGTCGGCAAGAGAAGCCAGTCCTTCGACTTCAAGCCACGAGCAAGAGTGCTTCGAAGAATTTGATGTCTATGAAGCCAACACTGATGATGAGGGAGACTTCGTCGACCTCCAACCAGCTCCACCGGAGCTTGAAGACGGTGGTCAAGCAACTGTGGACGAGTTGATTGAAATCAATCTCGGAAGCAAAAATGACATCGTCCCACCTTCATAAGTGCCCTCCTCAGTGAGGAAGAAAGGCAGTCGTATCGACAGCTCTTAGAAGAGTTCAGGGATTGTTTCGCCTGGACTTACAAAGAAATGCCCGGGCTCGACCCTTCTGTGGCTGAACATGAGCTGGCAATACTTTCAACAGTCAAGCCAGTCAAGCAAGCTCAAAGGCGTATGCGCCACGAGCTGGAGCTGAAGGTCAATGCTGAGGTTGACAAAATGCTCAATGTGGACTTCATAGAGCCTTGCATGTATCCCTGTGTGGCTCGCCAATATAGTCCCTGTCAAGAAGAAGAACGGCCAAGTCCGAGTCTGCATCGACTTCAGGGATTTGAATAAGGCATGCCCAAAGGACGACTTCCCTGTCCCAATCACTGAGACAATGGTTGATATGACCACTGGTCACGAAGCCTTGTCTTTTATGGACGGGTCGTCGGGCTATAATCAAATCCGCATGGCCGTCAAAGACAAAGACCATACGGCTTTCCGGTCTCCTAAGGGGATCTTCAACTACAAAAGGATGCCGTTCGGTCTGAAGAATGCCGGCGCAACCTACCAAAGGGCAATGACCAAGATCTTTGACGAGATGCTACATGACCTTGTCGAATGCTATGTCGATGATCTGGTCGTCAAGACAAAGAAGCGGGAGGATCACTTAGCTGACCTGCGTCGAGTCTTTGAAAGGCTTCGACAATTTCAACTCAAGATGAACCCGATGAAGTGCGCCTTCGGCGTCTCCAGCGGCAAGTTCCTCGGCTTCATCGTCAGGTACCGAGGCATAGAAATCGACCCTGACAAAATCAAGGCCATAAGAGGACTGCCTCCGCCCAAGAGCTTGACAGAGCTCAGATCTCTGCAAGGTAGACTCGCCTATATTAGGCGATTTATTTCCAATCTCTCTGGGAGATGCCTACCTTTCGGCAAATTGATGAAGAAAGGAGCACCCTTCATATGGGACGAAGACTGTCAGAAGGCCTTCGAGCAAATCAAGGAGTATCTGCTGACTCCTCCAGTCTTAGGGGCACCCGTCAGAGGGAGGCCCCTTATCTTATATATTGCTGCCATGGATGCCTCTTTGGGGGCTCTACTAGCCCAGATCAATGACGAAGGCAAGGAGCAGCCACTATACTACCTTAGCCGAAAGCTGATTGGGCCTGAGCACCGGTACGCCCCTATGGAAAAGGTGTGCCTAGCTCTGGTATTTGCTGTCAAGAAGCTGAGGCATTACCTTCTAGCCCACCGGGTGGAGCTCATCTCTAAATGTGACCCACTCAAGTTTCTGCTCAGCCAGCCTGTCCTTTCTTGTAGGCTTGGTAAATGGGCACTTATCCTCATGGAGTTCGACATCACCTTCGTCCCACGCAAGGCGATCAAGGGACAAGGGATGGCGGAGTTCTTAGCAGCGCACCCTGTGCCGGAAGATTCGCCACTCAACTTCGAGCTGCCCGATGAAGAGGTGTTGGTGCCTTCTCAAGCCATTGGGGAGCATTCTGAAAAAGTCCCACCACAGATGGAGCCAGGCGTCCTCACCCTTGATCTCCCACATTGGGAGTTATATTTTGATGGTGCCTCTCGGACAATCAAAAGGGCCGGCGGCCTTACAGACTATGTCTCAGGCGCGGGGGTAGTCTTTGTATCTCCACAAGGCGGCATCCTCCACAACTCGTGCGCTCTCATGAAGTCACTGACTAATAATGAGGCGGAGTATGAAGCGCTAATCATTGGGCTTCAACTGGCACTGGAGATGGACATCAAATGCATCAAAGTGTACGGGGATTCTCAGCTCGTCATCCGACAAGTACTGGCGTCTATGATGTCCGGAAGAAGGAGCTCGTCCCCTATCATGCAGCCGTCATGAGGCTCAAAGAAAAATTTTACCTATTTGAAATAGGCCATGTCTCCAGAGGCAGCAACTCCCAGGCTGATGCTCTTGCAAAGTTGGCAGCAGCCCTAAAACTCCCGCCTGAGGGAGAATTAAATATTACTGTCAGACACCGAAGGCTCATGCCAAGTGTGCTCGACGAAGAATCCGGCCTCACTGTTTATGAGGTCGACAACATTCAAGAGGAGAATGCTCCCGAAGAAGAAGATTGGCGCTGAGCCAATTATAAAATAAAGAACGGCTGGCTCCCTCCTGATCGGGCTCAGAGGGTGCAACTGCTACGCAGGGCGACATCCTACCAGCTGATTGACGGTCTGCTCTTTAGGCTCGTCCATGAAAAGACCGATCGGTCCTCCTGCGGTGCCTTTCGTCCAAGGAAGCGAAGACCGTCATGCACGAGGTCCACTCCGGATTGTGTGGAGCTCACCAGGCAGGAGCTAAGATGAAAAATAGCATCAAGCTCAAAGGGTTCTACTGGCCCACCATGTACGAAGATTGCAATCAATATGCTCGTACATGTCATCAATGCCAAGCATTCGGCCCAGTCCCTCGGCGGCCACCTAACCCGCTCCATCCAACAGCGCCTACTTGGCCATTTGCAGAGTGGGGTATGGATATTGTGGGACCATTCCCACCATCGTCCCAGGGGCACAAGTTCATACTCGCTGCCACCGATTACTTCTCCAGATGGGCGGAAGCCGTTCCACTACGGGAAGTTACAGGGGAGATAGTTGCTCGTTTTGTGCGGCACTATATCATATACAGATTCGGCACCCCCAGTCGGATTATATCCGATAATGGCACGCCGTTCAAGAACAAGACTGTTTATGCTCTGGCGGCCAAGTTCCATATTGACTGGAGAGCGTCGTCGGTCTACAATCCCCAGGCCAATGGGTTAGCCGAGGCCTTCAACAAAACCCTCTGCAAGCTGCTGTCCAAGATAGTAGGTGGCCGCAAGCGGGATTGGGGCGAGAAGGTCCACGAAGCCCTATGGGCCTACCGGACTATTTACAAAACCCCCACGGGTTGTTCCCCATTCTCTCTGGTCTACGGAGCTGAAGCAGTGATCCCTGTGGAGATCGAGCTAGCATCTTACCGCGTTGCTGTGCACGCCGGATTGCCAGGCCAAGACCAATCTGAATTGAAAGAGGCTTGAGGAGTTGTCCAACCTTGAAGGTCAAAGACTCAAAGCCTACAAACACTTACAAGTGTATCAAGCCCGCATGACACGTGCCTATGATAAGCTGGTCAAGCAACGGGCGTTCAAGAAAGGCGACCTTGTCATGGTCAAAGAAAAGGAGGTTCTCGCGGGAAGATCCAGCGGCAAACTCCAGCCTAATTGGCGTGGGCCTTACGTCATCCAGAAGGTCTACGAAGGAGGGGCCTATACGGTCCTTGACCACAAGGGGACAATCCCTTCCCTCCTCTCAACGGCAAGCATATGAAGCTCTACCATGCGCCACCGCAAGAGTTTCTACAGCAGTCCTCACAGGACAGTACCTCTCCTCAGTGAAGGTTCAAAAAAAAAAATGGGGTTAAAAATACTGATACCCCGGCGGACTCAGTCAGCCTTCAACGGTTGGCTGAGGGCAAAAAGGCCATAGACCCGGTCGAGGTGAAAACCCGAAAGGGCGCCTCGGGCAAAAATGGGCAACCCCTCGGTGTGAAAACCCGAAAGGGCGCACCGGAAAAAGCTAAAGGGGGCCAGCCTCGGCGAAAACCCGAAAGGGCGGTGAGGTTGGTAATGTGAAAAAAAAAATCCTCTCTCTGCTTATTCTAAGGGTGGCTCCTAAGTCAATGACTCCACCCCATCATGACCAAAACATCATATTGATGCCATGGCTACGCCTTACATGTCATCCTATGACACCTAGTCCCACCGACATTCTGAGGTTGTCATACTCTGTCCCATCGGGCTCGGTCTATGTATGCCCCTCTCGGGGTACCGGCCCATTCCGCCTATCGGCTTTCGGGTTTAGCTCATATGTCTCTTCTGAGCAGTTAAACCCGCTTACTCTCTTGTCCCACTGGGACTGGCCTCAGTATGCTCTCTCGGGCTGCCAACTTTTCATGCCTTTCGGCTCTTTTTCATTCTAGAGAATGGCCTCAGTATGCTCTCTCGGGCTGCCAACCCTTCATGCCTTTCGGCTCATCTAACCTCCTTGAGATTGGTCTCAGTTCGCCCTCTCGGGCTGCCAACCCATCATGCCTTTCGGCTCTTTTTCCTTCTGGAATTGGCCTCAGTATGCTCTCTCGGGCTGCCCACTTTTCATGCCTTTCGGCTCCTTTTTCATTCTAGGCATCTGGCCTCAGTATGCTCTCTCGGGCTGCCAATCCATCGTGCCTTCTGGCACATGTCCCACCGGGTCTGGCCTCAGTATGTCCTCTCGGGCTGCCAACCCACCTACTCGCCTATCGACTTTCGGGTTTGACTCTCACGTCCCACTATGGTGGTCAAACCTATCTTTGTCCTATCGGGAACGGCCTCAGTATGCTCTCTCGGGCTGCCAACCCATCTCGCCTATTGGCTCTCGGATTTGACTCGTACGTCCCACTAGGGCTGTCAAATCCACCATTTTTCTTCCTCTGGGTCTGGCCTATGCATGCCCCTTTCGGGCTGTCGACCCATCTCGCCTCTTCGCTTTAAACTTGACTCATATATCCCACCGGGATCGTCAAGTTTACTCCTTTGTCCCCACGGGCTTGACCTCTGCATGCCCTCGTCAGGCTGCCAACCCTATTTGCCTATCAGCTCACGGATTTGACTTATACGTCCCACTCGGGCCGTCAAATCCCTTCCTGTCATCGTTGTGGGTTTGACCTATATATGCTCTTTCGGGCTGTCAACCCATCTCGCCTATCGGCCTCCAGGTTTAACCCGCATGTCCCTTTCGGACTGTTAAACCTCCTCCTTTGTTGTTCCAACCGGGCTTGGCTCGTGCATGCCCCTTTCGGGTTGCTAACTCGGTCAACCTTCGGTTTTGGATTTGGCTAATTGCATCCCACTAGGACAGTCGAATCCACCCATCTTGTCACACCGGGTTCGGCCTCAGTATGCTCTCTCGGGCTGCCAACCCACTATGCCTTTTGGTTCCTTTCTATCCCACCGGGCTTGGCCTCAGTATGCTCTCTCGGACTGCCAACCCATTACGCCTTTCAGCTCGTTTCTATCTTCTGGGGTTCGGTCTCAGTACGTCCTCTCAGGTTATCAACCCATTTCGCCTTTCGGCTCACAGATTTGATTCATTCGTCCCACCTGGACAATCAAATCTACCCACTTGTCCCACCTCTGCGGCACACACGTCCCTACGGGAGTGTCACCTTTTCCTCGCCTTTTGGCATTATAGGGTCAAAAAAAAAATGGGGTTAAAAATATTGAGACCCCAACGGACTTGGTTGTTTCTGTTAGAAGAGCAATCAAGGGCAAAAAGGCTTTAACCCGGCTAAGGTGAAAACCCGAAAGGGCGCCTTAGGCAAAAATGGGTACCCCTCAGTGTGAAAACCCGAAAGGGCGCACTGGAAAAAGTTAAAGGGGGCCAGTCCTGGCGAAAACCCGAAAGGGCGGTAGGGCTGGTAAAGTGATAAAAAAAAGAAGACATACATGCAAGAGGATGGAAGCAAAAATAGCTATGCTAAGCTTTATCATTTATTCACTAATGTCATCAAGGGAGCCCGAGACAAGCCCTCGGGGGTAACTCAAACAAAAATGGGGCGTAAGAGCCCTATGTACAAGAATGTGCTAGAGCTCGTCAACCACTGTGCTAGTCCTTCCGCAACTCTGCAAGGCGAGTCTCCCTCTGGAAGATCTCCTCCCGAAGCTCATCAGATCGGCGACAGCATGACTCCACCTTTGCCTGGACAACACGATGCTCCTCGGCAGCCTCCTGGAGCTCTCTCTGTAGCTCCTCCACTCGGAGAGAGGTCCTCCGGCTATCCCCCTCGAAAGCTCGCAAGGTGGAGTCGGTCTCTGCCTGGGCCGCTCGAAGCTCACGTAGCTGCTCCTCCTGCTCCTGGATCTGCTACTGGGTCTTCTGCCTCCGCTCCTGTGCAAGATGGAGGCGGGCAAACTCACTCCACAAGCCTTCTAGCTTCGTGGCCCATGCATCCCGGGGAAGACTCAACCCATGGTAGCTCCTGGTAAATACTGCCAGATCAGCCCTCAAAGTCTCCACGGAGGCAGTGGATCAGCCTGGATCAACTGATCAAGACCCTGCAGAGCTGGTCAGCCATAGCAGCATGCAACGCCGTCCCAAGTGTAGGGGCGTCAGGCCACTCAACTCCAAGAGCTGGGAAGTCTACTGGTACCCCTGGGGCTCCCTCCTCAGAAGCTGCAAAGAAAGAAGGAGGTGGAATGAGTGCTTGTTCATAGCCAAATGGATATGCACGAATCACTATAAAAAGGCACAACACGGTCATATACCTGATGCTGCCGCAGACTCCTGCCCTTTCTCAACAGCTGAGGAGAATCAGTGACAGAAGCTGAGCCTGGTCCGCCAGGCAGGACGTTTGTGTCCCCACCCTCTGCAGTTAAGCAATAGCATGTAAGTGCTTATCTATAAAGTGGCACGTACAAGATGTCAAAGTTCAGAAGACAGCTATGTACCTGTCTCAATAGCAGCCCCTTCTTCAGCTATGCTGGGAAAGGCAGACTCTGTACCAGGAGCCCTTTGGGAGCAAGATTGCTCGATCTCAGAAGTCAGCCCTGCCTCCTGAACCTCCTCTCGTGAGGAGGCCTCAACCATCGGCTCCGCAGAAAGAGAAGCTACATGGCAAAAACAGGAGAGGGGTCAGTGCCACAAACAGAATGCATATATCATTTGCTGTGTTCGTTGTCAGAAACGAGCAGTACCTGTAGCATGGGTGTCTACTGGTGAGGCACTCTCCCCTGGAGTCTGCAGGCCCTCTGGTGCGCCCTGAGAAGCTTCCCCTGCTGGAGCTATCTCACCAGGGTGGGATGTGCTTTCTTCAATGGCCTGCCCTGACGCTGCCCACATAGCAGATGCATTAATCAGCTTGGCAAAAGCAGATGCAAAATGGTAAAGAGGTCTATCATTAGCCTCTAACATCTCTTACCTGAAAGATCAGCTATGCCGTCCTCAGCTATGATGTCCTCACCAATATCAACATCGGAGGAGCCCACTGGCGTAAGATCTCCCGGTGCTGTGGTGTCAACACCTGCTACCTCCATGGCCTTTGTGCCTGTCGAGGCACTGCCGCCCGTCAGAAGGTCCACAAGTGAGCCAGATTCCAAAAGTTGTGAAAACTCCTCCATGGACCGGGCTAAGTCCACTCCTGTGGGACAAACAATTATATGAGTCAAGCAAATCTTTATGAGAAGGACTCAATTAAACAGAATGTATGTCGCTGCATTCACCTCCGGTATCTTTTAATTCTCCTTCTCGAGAGTCACTCTCACTGGATGAGGAGCTGGAGGTCGTAGCGCTGGAAGTAGGGCTCGAGCTCCCGTCAGGGAGAGAGTCTGTGGCCGCGGAACTCCCACTCTTAGTAGTGGATCCACTCCCAGAAGCGGATCCGGCCCCGAGGAAGAGCCGACATCACCTCCTGCTGACGGACCAGGTGGAATAACCTCATGAACCCCTGCACAGCCAACAAAACACTAAGGGGTTATTGCTGTTCAAATCTTCATGTATCAATGGAGAAAACAAGGCTGAGCATGCTACCTGATCCTGACCTCCTGTGGTCCCCGCTGTAAGAGGCGAGGGAGAGTTAGCCGTCACCGGCATATAATCGTCTGAGGGAGACATCAGCTCTTTGAAGCTGAAAGTAACGTCTGGCACGGACTCATCCAGCGGCATGTCATCTCCCGCTGGAGGAGGAGAGAAGCTCATATCAGCCCTAGCTTCCGGGGGAGCTGCATTTAATGAAGCAAGCATGTGTTTATAACACTATATATATGCTCAGAAATGACCAGTATCTGGGAGAGCTACTTACTGGACACAGCCTCAACTGCAGGGGTTTCAACCTCAAGCCGAGGACGGGATGCTGACCTCACATCCCCCTCCTCAGGAACCTCGGTCCGAGGTCTCTTGGCGGCAGCAGAATCCCTCCCAATCTCAGCATCAGGAGGATCCCTCAGCGGTATGGCATCGGCTACCATAACAGCCCCACCTGCAAGTGTCAGGGATATATAAATGCATGTCCCAGAATATAAAGACACATGTTTATATTAAAGTCAGGAAGGACAGGATTACCTGTAGCCGCTATGGGCTCCATCGGCTTTAATACTATCTGCTCCGGCTTCACTCGGAGGGCGCGTGCAACCGCCTTTACAGCATCGTAAATGGCAAGTGGAGTCGTCGCCAACTCGAGGCCAGAAAGGTACTCCAGGGGACCTGCACAGCCCACTGCGTTGATCACATGGGCCCTCCACTCAGCAAAGGTACTGCCCCCAAGTGCTCCGTCAGGTATCGGCTGGGACAACTGGAACTTTTTCCTCACCCCGCAAGATGTCTGCAAATCCTCCCACCAAGAATAGGCCTTTGAGGGGCCTGAGGCTACGCCGGTGATGGAGGAAGAAGGGACTCCGAGAGCCGACGCCGTCCTGCTCTTCAAGGGCTTCAAAGCCCCATTATATTGGCTCCTGTCAACAGTGGGTGTCCAGCCTTTTGCTCGCCATCGCTCTTCAATGTCACTCACAATTCGGGCAATCCCCGAAAAATGAGACCTGAGGAAAGCGGGGTCGACGCACAAAGGAGGCAGATCCTCCCGCTCCAACCGCTGCTCCTCAGCGGTACGAATGGCATCTCGGCGCTCCCGGAAGAGGTTGCTGGCTTTGAACCACCAGCGGGCATAATAAATGTCGAAGTAGCCTCTGCGCTCCTGCTCTGGGGCCGGGTACCCCGGCCCTGCCTCGCGGCAAAAGAAGTCATGCCAAGCTGCCGCGACCAAGTGCAAGTCCCTGTGCCTGTATAGCCGGAGGGGCAAAGAAAACTCTCCACTGGAGGGGATAGCCTGATCATACCCAAAGTTCCTGGCGAACCGATGTGGGTAGTAAGGCTCAAGTATCGCCGTGCTGGAGCGTCGATAGACAAGAACACTGGGCCGGATGCTGACGACCCACTCTGCTAAGCCCTGTGGGGAAGGTAAAGCATGGGTGGAAACCCGGCTGACGACAGCGTCCCCTCCTGCCTGGCAAAAGGGCGGTGAAGGTAGGAGAAGTAGTCAAGGGCTATGCCCTCTCCCCTCTTCACCGGAACAAAAGATAAGGCCCGCCTGGCCCCTACTAACTGTGCAACTGGATCCTGGGATGGCTGCCCGGTAAACCAGAAAATCAATGGTGCTGCTGGATTCTCAACCGGAGTCCTCCTGGACAACTCTGGAAACAGTAGCCCTGCCCAAGCACTCAAATAATGAGTGGGCAGCAGTATGCCTTTCTCCCGTGGCGATGAGTGGGAAGACAAAGCCCCAAGCGAATGAAAAATATTCGCCAAGGCTGCTGGTGCGATGGCGAGTCTCTGTCCACAGGCAAGCATGCAGGCTGGATAGATCACCTCCACCCGCAGGACTCCCTCCTCTCCATGAGGGACTACAAAGCTGGAAAGCCAGTACGCCAGATAAGCCGCCAGATAAGTAATAGGATGCAGCCCCCGTGAATTCCATCCTTGTGTCGGCGCAGGCAGGTGGCGGGGATGTGGAGGAACGTCCACTCTGACCTCTCGGTACTCATCCCAGGTGGTGCCGGACTGTGCAAACTCCTCATGGAAACAGTAAGGGCCGCTGTAGAAGTGGCTCACCCAGGCATTTAGTGTCACTCGCGGTGTACGTGGGGGCCGATCAGTGCCTACTCGGGCTAAGTCCCTCCAGGTCTTCATCAAGAACCTGAAGCAATAAGGCAGAGTATAGTGCCCTGCCCCGTCAGTGGAGCTGAGGTGCAAGTCATCCGGCGATAGCTCCTCATAAGGCCTCCCGCAGATCGGAAGACCAGAAATCCTCTGGAAAGCCCAGAGGTCCAGTGAAGTCTCCCCGCCAGCTGTGACGAAAGTGTTCCACCGGCGGCTGAACCTCTCTACCAGAGCCTGTAGCAGGCCAGTGTGACAAGGATAGGAGTACAGAGCGGCAGTCACTGCATGACGAATCCCCACCCTATCCAACAAAGACCGGTAAACTAGCAGAATGCCCCAGAGCCACTCTGTCGCGCCCCGGTGATAACTGTGAGAGGGAATGACGGACCACTTCCCATACAGCTGGGAGTCTTCAAAGCCAAAACCCTCTCCAACATGCAATCATGGATGTACTCCTCCTGTGCAAAGCTAACTCCGGTCGGTGCCAGAAAGAGGCCATCTATAACCTGGTCCACGGCTTTGTGCTGCCCATGCAAATGCCAAGCCGCTGGAGACATCGGTGTAGCCCGGACGGTGAGACTCTCATGTCGCTGAAAAGAGCCCAGACTCTGCCTATCCGGGTACTGCCGCTGCCGAGTAAAGCCCTCCGGGTAACTCGGATAAGTCAGGGAGCACAATCCCTGCATGCCGTCTCTCCCCACCAGTATCGCCCTTTCAAGGCGACGCCTCTCCTCTGGAAGTGACGGATCGTCGGCCTCCATGCCGACAGGAGCAAAACCCTGGAGAAAACTGTAAAGGTGACGGTCCAGAGGATAGTGACGCGGGTAGCCTCCGGTGCGGTCATATGTATAAAGACCGCCTTGCCTCGCGATCCGAGACACGTCCACAAGACCTTCAGCTGCTCCAGCACTCTCTGTTGGGCCCTCAGCGACCCACAAGTAGCCAAGGTCTAGTTGGTTGACATTGCCATCATCAATGGTACGAGGAGGGAAAGGCGGCATCCGCCGTTCCGTGCGCTCAACCCCGCAGTCGTCAGCGCCCCTAGCACGGGACCTCCTCGACCGACTCCCACTTCCACTGCTGCGAGCCATGGCTGAAAGCACAAAGAGGAGAAATAAAAAAAAAGTGGAGAAAGCGTCAGGCTAAAATATGCAACGGCTACGCCGACATTGTTCAATCCCTTTAAAGGGCACGGGTCATCCGCCTCCGCCTCCGGCCGTGACGGACGTCCTGTGAGGGGCATTTGTTGCACCCGAAATTATCTCAAGCTATGTTGAGAATTTGTTGCTATGCAACGTTCGACGACAAGAACGGCGTACCGTCAACACCGTCGAACTACGGAGTATCTCCGTGATTTAGGGTCTATCGATCCGACAATATTATCATGGTCGACGTCGCGGCAAGAAGGTTAACAAGGAAGAAATATGCGTATACCGGTCAGAGTAGCTGAGCAAGTGTATCACACGGCACAGACGGGCGCAGAGCTTCCTCCCTATGCGGCGACGAACGACCAGACAAACAAACAATGCTCCCTCTGCGGACGCGATGCTGCCACGCGGCGAAGGAGCGATCTCCCCGAGATATATAGCTCCACCACGGTCTTCTCCAACCCAGAACGACAAAAAGAGGGTGAAGCGACAGCCAAAGGGGTCAAAAGGCGTCCCGGCAGGTCAAATAACTTCTCGGGGTCCGAACCACGGAGGAGAAGGGAGCCGCGCGGCCTCCCCGGGGGCCCAGCCGGGTCACGCGACCCCGCTGGGACCCAGCGGGGTCGCGCGCGCGCCTCGAGGGCCCAGCGGGGTCGCGCGCGACCCCCGAGTGCCGCGCTACCCCGCTGGCCCCTTGGCGGGGTCGCGAGAGTCCCCGGGGGCCCGCGCGACCCCGCCCGGGTCCGCCCACCCTCCGAGGTCCAGGCTTTCAAAAGAAAAAAAACAAATTAAAAAAAAAGAGATTTTTAACCCTGTCAGAGGGGTCATTGGGCCTTTTTTGGTGGCCAGAGGGGTAAAATGGCTTTTTGCCACCTCACCTTGACATAATCGGGGAAAATTTGTTCGTTTGACCCCTCTGGACCCTCCCGCCTTCTATAAATAGACCCTAAGGGTCCAAGTGGAGAAAAAAGAGGCGATCAACAAAAAGAGGCGATCACAAGAAGAGAGGCTACGTACGAAGCACTTCTCGCACTTAGAGCATCCAGCATTTGGAGTTTGTTCGTTTGTTTTGACCCGTGTGGGGTAAGTCCCCGGGTCTTGTATTTATGCCCCTACGGGGTATATTTACATTTACGCCCCTTAGTGGGCCATGTTTGTAATTATGCCCCTCAGCGGGCCATGTTTTGTAAGTCTTTACGTCCATGGACGACTAAGTCAGATGGTTCTGTCCTCATGTTGGTGGAATTACAAAAACGTCCTCCCCGGGACCGTAAAAGATCAAAGTCTTGTAATTTGCAGTTATACCCTGCAATCTTTTGTAATTGGGATTATGTCACTGTCTCCCGTTCTAACGCAGACTTTTGTACAGTCGACAACTCGCCGACAACCCTTGTACTCGTTCGGACTATAAAAGCACTCAACATGTTCTATGTATGTCCTCGGGTGGGAAACTTATAAGAAAACCCCGACTTTTAAAAATTGTATATATACCCCTCCTTCGGTCAAATTGACAGATGTGTGCCTTCTATGAAGCCCCTTGTCATTCCTTCGGTCCGGAAGTGTTGTCAGCTCAGTCCATCACTCGGGTATCATCTCAAACCTAGGTCTAGGGTCTGTCAAAATTACCGAACTACCCCTTTGACCCAAAAATGACCTCAGAGTCCTTAAAACCCTCCAGAAATGACCTCAATGCCTTGGGAAGTCAGGAATCCAGTCCTGCTTCCATTCTAGCCCAGAAATTTCAGCAATACCCCTGGTCTGGAAAAATTACCAAAATATCCTTGGAGTACAGGAAATCTTCCTCTACTTCAAACCTATCTACGGCTTCCGCATACTTGCGTTGTTATTCTTAAATCTTAGGGTTTAGTTCAGACCTAGCCCTAACTCAATTATTTCTGTTGGTCGGTGGTGGGTGAGTGAACATTGTGAGCCCTCCAAGAGAGTTTGCCCTCAACATCAGAACCCCTGTAGAAGCCTTTTGGGACCTCTTTGACAGTTAAACAAAGGTGTTCGGACGTTAGGCCGATGTAAATCAACACTGACTCCGGTCAGTGGGGAAAGGTCCAGCACTCGAACCCAAATCGTCTGATACGATGCGCACACACGGAATCACCCTCTACTCAGATGGGGGGATGTTTCTTTTCAAAAAGAACGAAAATCTACCTTTTATCCACGATAAAAGTCGACCTAGATTTTTTCCGTGTCTCACAGGCATCTTTCGCCCACTCTAAAATTCTTGTTCCAGCTTTATGTGATATAATGACTTGGCATCCTGGCTATCCAAATCTGAATACGCGCTGATGGATCTGGTTACCTGGATTGAAGTCCATCATTCATTTTTCTCCTTTGTTGTTTGGGAAGTAGGGTTCGCTAAACTGGAACTTCCGGAGCCAGTCGTTCTGGTTCCAGTTCTGTCTCAGACCAGGAACTGACCGGTTCCAATGTTTAGGGACCGGTGGAACTCAGACCAGGAACTGACCGGTTCCAATGTTTAGGGACTGGTTTCCACCGGTTCCCTTACTTGTATATTAAGTGTTAAAAAAAGAATAGAAAGATTACTCAAGTCATTAGAGCTCAACTTGAGGTTTATGCCCTAATCTCACTAGATCAAGTAAGATTTAAACACTAATTTTACTTAAACCCCAATTTCAAAGCAATTCAAACCTTGATCTCAAGAAGATTTACACTCTAATTAGGGCTTTAGGACCCTTAAAACCCTAAACGTACTAGATTTGAGTGTCTAATGACTTAAGTCTCCATCCAATAGTCATTAAACAATTGGTTCAATTTACTAATGGATCCATTTTTTGGAAGTTTGCTGCTTTTCGCGATAAAAATCAGTTTTTTAATAAAAGGACTGGCTGGTCCATTCTTAAAACTGGGTTCTCCCAGTCTGGTTTGGACTAGCCGATTCTCCAACCAATGCTGGGAAGTATGCGTGAAATTGCAACAGTGAAGAATACAAATCTGCAATAATAATAGAGCAAGCATTTAAGAAATAAAATGTGTCCATTGTACAATTGAAAAAGTAAATGTTCCAGGAAGAGAAACTGTTCTATGATACCTGGACCATATCTTGTAGTTGAGCATGATTCATTTAATGAAGTGCAATTTGAAAAAGAAAGGTGTGTGAGCCACTCTAGGCTTAATAGTGGTCATCCATTCCCTACCTCAACGTCAAAACACACACAAGCACGCATTTGATATCATTTTATTTCATTAACACATAATTAAAAGAAACTATTGTGCCTGCATATTTTTATCATTTTCTTTTTCTTGTTAGTTGTGACACAAAAAGCAAGTTAATATGTATGTATTTTAAGAACCATCAGGAAACAATGCATCATTAAGAGATTTTCTCATTTACCTTCATTTCCTCTCTTAGATTTGGGACTCTTTCTTGCTCTTTCAAGCCATCTCTCAGTTTGGTTTGGTTTCCAGAGTCCTCAACCTGCATAATTAAAACCAAAATGAATTTTGAATACCTATCTGGTGGGGGGGCGGCCGGCTGCCCACTCCCCGTCAGAGACCCTCGACAGCTGGTGACGGTTCCGCACCACTTCAGCACTTTCAGGATGAGATTTCGTGGCATTTTCTCCTTTTTTATGATACAATTTTCCTTTTTCCTTCATGTAATTTTCCTTTATTGAGTCTGCTATCTAGCTATAAGTGTCTAGGTTTATAGACGGGTCAATGAGTTCTTATGTTCACCCCCTCCCCCAGGATTGCAAGGTCATTTGCTATTTGTAAAAGGGGTATTTTGGTCTATTGTACACCCTTGGTCTCCCCTGTATAAGGAGGCCAAGGGGCGCCCCATTGAGACATTGAAGAATGAAATTTTGAAAATGGAGAACCATTTGTGCCTCCCTCCTCTCCCTCTAGTTCCCCCGTCTCTTCTCCCTCTCTAGCTGTCTCTCTCTTACCCGCCCCCTCTCTCTCTTCCTCTCCCCTCAACCTGCACCCCTCCCCTCTCTCCTCCACCTGTTCGCCACCTTGGCCTTCTTGCCTGCCACCTCACCCCTCACTCCTACTTGGCAGCCACTTAGGCTGACCTTCCTATTCCCATCCGCCCAACTCACTCCCCCCTTCCTAATCTCCTCCTCCCTCCACCCTACCTTCCTCCAAACTAGATCTCCCTTCCTTCCTTCTACTCCCACCCTTTCCTTCCTGCTCTCAAATTCAAAAACTTCCCATATTCTCCCTCCACCTCCTTCCCCACCTAGGGAAACCTTCCTCCTTCACCACTCTTGCAGATTTGGTCGCCCCTCTCTCTCTAGCCCAGGTTGCACACCCTCTCCCTCTAGCCTCTGCTCTGCCCCTTCAACCCCTCTGCTCCTCTCCCCCACCAATACCTCTTCTGCCTTTGTCCTCCTCCTCCCCATCTGCTCATCTCTCTCCCATTCCCTCCCTTTCCTTCTGTTCGGGTCCTGCACAACGGCCGCCGCCTCCGACGAAGGCTCAGCCATTATCCAGTGGCCCGGCCACCTCCAACACGTCCTCCCAGCCATGGATGGCAGTTTCGGCCGAAACTGAAACGTTTCGGTCGAAACGTATTGGTTTCGGACCGGAATGATCCGAAACTAACCGGACAAAATCGGACGCCCAGCAGTTGGCAAAAAATATTATTTTATTTGATTTCGGGCCGAAACTGACACCGAAACCGAAACCGTCTTCTTTGCTCTCAGCACCGAGGACACCGTCAACTAGTGGGTCTGCATCCGCCGCTGGCGTGGGAGGTCGCCCTTGACCCTACGAAGGTTTGCTCCGGCTTCCCAACGTTCTGCTTAGAAACCGTAGACTGCCGACCAGTCGTCTCCCACTGCGCCTCCAGACACCTCCACCGGTCTGGCGGACTTCCCCATCTGCCTTCCAGCACTGTGAGAGGCTTTTGCGAACTCTCTCGGCCGGCCGCCATCGCTGGTAGCTCTGAGCACGCCTCCGAAAATAGCCCCGACATCGGCAAACACACGTCCGCTGGCCGCACCCTGCATCAACTACGCGCTCCTTCCTCGGCTTCCTTCCTGGTCCGTTCGCTCCACCTGACCGCCCCGGCTCTTGAGGACGCCCAAAAGAGCCCCTCTCCGCTCTGGCCAGAGCACGGCTGCCCACGATATTTCTTAGGATGTCCCTTCGCCACCCGACGGTCCCCGCTTACCTGTTGTCCAGTCTGCCTACAGCAGCGGCCTTTGCGCCCCCTTCCCTCCCCTCGATCCCCCCTCCTACGTGAGGGTAGTCTTGTACACCCCCATGCCCTCGTTCCCCCTCCATGCGTGGACGTTTACGTTGGTTGTACCACAGGTCACAGCATGCGGCCTGCTGGTCGGGTGAGCACGCTCCCCGGCTCGCCCTCATTTTCGAACGGTGCCGATCTTTCAAATCCGGCAAGGTACGTGGTGCGACCCTACTCCCATTTGGTTTGCTCGCCTTTTATCTCATCTAGCTTGTGCCGACGGTGAGGGAGTGCCTGTTCCCGATCCCCGTTCGTGAGGGCCATTGCTGCCTTGTGCGTGAGAGAACCGGATCGTGCCCTCGAGCATGGGATCTGCCCCGGCTGAGCCGGGCGCGCGCTCCACCCTCCGTCGGCCTCTCACCGACCTCCTCGCAGACTCCGACCGTGTCGGGCTGCCCGTGGGCCACAGCCTGTCCTCCCCATCACCGGGTCATGCCCGGACTGCATGCAAACGCGGAGTGGGCCTGCTGCGTGTGGTCTGGTCGCTCGGTCTTGCTTGCTGTCCACTAGGTCCCAGGCTGAGCCGTAGGTTGTCCCGCATCACTATCAAATGATATTTAGGATACATATATCTAGCAAGTTCTTGGGCTGATGTAAGCCATGGGCTTGAGGTTCTAAGCTCACATGCCCATATAACTCTATGTTGTTAAAGGCGATTGAGGCGGTCGCCTAGGCGAGGAGGCGAGGTGAGGCGAGGCGGCAATAAGTCACCTTGCTCCGGCCCAAATCGCCTTGGCGATCGTTGGGATTGCCTTTGGGCTAGCCTCAACCTGCCTCCCGTGCCTAGCCTAACTCGGTTCACCGCGGCCCAGTCCCGCAAGCCTGATAAGCTGATCCGGTTCGGCCCTATAAAAGGGCTCCGTCTTCTCTCAGCCCTATTCAACCGTAGTTGGTCCCTCTCGTCTCCCCCCTCTTGCATCTCCCCCCTACGTGCGACCAGCAAGTGGCAGGTGGTGGCGAGTGGTAGACGGCGGCAAGCAGGTACTCTCTCTCCTCTCTCTCTCTCTCTCTCTCTCTCGCACGCATGCACACACATACACAGAGGGGCCGAGCCCCCTCTGTCTCACTTTCTCTCTCTGTGTGTCACTATCTCTCTCTCTCTCTCTCTCACACACACAAACACACACACACAAAGGGGGCGAGCCCCCCCCTCTCTCTCTCTTACACACACAGACAGAGAGGGAGAGGGGCTTTGTTCGGCCCCTCTCTCTCTCTCACTCACTCTCTTTCTGTCTATTAAATTTTACATGAATTTGGCTTGTTATACATGTCTTTGATAGTTGGAATTTGATTTGTTAAATTTTATATGAATTTAGTGAGTTATACACTAATTTGACACAGGAATGGATGGATTTAGGAAGTATATTGGTTTTATGTATGCATTTTTGTGATTTTTAGATATATATTTGTATTACTGAATTTTATAGATTATTTTAATAAAATGTCACCGTAAATGTCTAGACTTGAGGCTAAGGCGACCCCTTGGTTGCCTTGGCCTCTTTTCGCCTCGGGTTACATAGATAGAACTAGGCAATGTTTGTGATAATTTTTTGTTTCCCCTCAATTTTTGTGTTTATGTTCTCATAATTGGTTCAATTTTGGTCTGGCTTGATTTGGTTTCTAGGGTCACTCAGTTTGGTTTGGGTTGAAAAATTTTCACTTCTACCCAAACTAGACTGACCTGAACACCCGTATCTTCCCTGCTATTATAGGGGGAGACAAAGAGAGGGGCTTGACAGTAGCGTCGTGGAGGGCCCTAACCTTGTTCATTACTGTAGGCCCAATAAAGCCATGCTTGATAATTGTTCAAGTTTGGCACATCAAAGACCAATAAAAGCTGATCAAAAGTGGCCCAATTGAAGCCCACGGGCCCATTACACTTTTACAATTTGCACAGAATCCTTATAAAGGTGTCATTTAACTTCACAACTTTAAGGCTTCTGGAATTGCCTGACAGTTTGAAAACAGAAGCTTATGTGCAAGAAACTTGAAAGATCATTTACACAAATGATTTACATTTACTTGGAAGATTCCACTAAGATAAGTGAAAGTGCCTTGTCCCTCATTTGCATTAAATAAAATTGTAAGAACAAATTATATATCTATATGATAAAAACTCGACTTTCCAGTGGGAGAAGAAAAATCGTGGACAATTTTTGTGAAAGAAACTCCATATTTGATTGATTATTTTGTGGTTAATACAGAGAAGTTTCATAAACCGTCGCATCCAACCTAGGCTCTAAAAGCTAATGTTCAGTAAAATAAGATGATCAAATCCAGCTGAGACTTCTCCAAGCAGCTCCTTTCGCACTGGCAGCACTTAGTCAAAAGGTGGTTGCATCAGATTTATTCAAACCTGGACAACTAGGGGTTAAAATTGGCCCACCTTTGTCATTAATGGCTACCAAGGTTTGTTGAAGAGTGGCCCACCTTCGGCCATTAAATGCCTGATTGTGTAACTGACTGAAATCCAATAGCTATCTAATCTTCTGCCCATTAAAACTTAAACTTAAGCATGGCTCAAGGCCTAAACGAACCCAATTGATCCCATACAACACAGCCCAATCAGGCCTCAAGAAGGATCCAATAGTTGACCAAAGATCCGACAAGTACCCAGTAAGAGGATCCAAAAAGTTCCATTAAGGGAGTTTGGGATTCATTGTGAAACCCAATAAGGATCCATTTAGAGCCCAATAAGCTCAATGGTAAATTTCAAGACTTCGTCTTTGCTGAAATAGACCTTGGCCGGAAAGGTTGATAGCTGCCTCTTTCATTGTTTATATTAATGGGATATTTGAAGAGTGCAATCAAGATGTGATTTTTCAGACACACTGATCAGTGTAGATTCTAATTTAGTCATAGGTTTCAGCGTTGAAGGCTTTACATCTGGTCTCATATTGGCCTAAACAGTTCAATTATTATAGAGAAAACTTCAGATTGATGACAAAAGGCTTAATGATAAATTCAATTCCCTTTATTAGCTATAATTCACTGTTTCAAATGTGCGTTTCAGTTTTTTTCATTTGAAAGCAAATGTGCCTTATTTGCATTTCTGTAATTTTTATTTTACTTAATGTCCAGAAATTAAGGAAATGCTATCAATTGTACTGCGGGATCTAAGGTTCAATTTAGCAGCCGTACATCAGGTGTGCAAATATGCATCCTTCTGGTTGTTTTTTTGCTGATATAATAGAATTCCATTTACTTTCATAAGCTTTTTATTTTATTCATTTCAAGTCATTTAAACTTTTCTAGAAGTTGGATGTGAAGATGCTGATAGATAATCATGTGAATTTATAGTCAAAGTCTCAGTAATGTGTTCTGGCTTGTGTTTCTTTGAGATTGGATCAGATTGTTCATAGTCGGACTGCCTGAGCAATGACCATTATGGAAACTGTCCTCCCTCTCAGATCTTTTCCTTATTTCCCTTCTGTTTTGGGGGTCGGGTGGGGCCCCAGGGGGGGGGGGTTGGGGGGGGTTGTTCCAAATACAACAAGGGATGATTTGTTTACGATGACCACTTCCTGTTTTTCTGGTTGAGCATCGTGGCCAATCAGTACATGGGATGCTTGCACTTTCTGTTAAATCCTAGAAGAAAACATTCTGCCTCATGAAAGGGTATTTTTTGGTTGTAACGTGTTAACTAATCAATGGTGCTTGTATATTTTGCATCAAAAATATCAATGTAGGTGCCATCAAGAAGCATACCTATAACGGTTGGTTCTGGCGGACCTTGATTTGTTTATTCAATTTCTGCCTCCTTTTCTTCTGGAGGCAAGGAGGCATGGTCTGCAGTTCCACCCCGTATGTACCGGTACCGGATGGTACGTCTCAGTACCGGACCCAACCGGTCCGGTACTGCCCATTTGGTGTCGGTACCGGCCAGTACCGCCCATAATGGGCCAGAAAGCATGGTATTTAGGTCTTTTTTGCAAGCATCTATGGACATTCTAGGGAAATGAACATCTAAGAAACAATTATTTCATTCTCATCTGCACAAAAGGAAGAGGGTTGCCATCCACTATAATACCTTCTTTGATCAAGTCATCATTCCTACGGATTTGTATCAGAATTGTCTCCCCAGTCCCTACAAGCTCTTGAACTGTCATATCTCTGGAACTTGGTTACTTTTGTTGCCTCACCAGATATATAAAGATTTTGCAGAGAAGTGATTCTAAACTTTCAAATATATGTGTTACATTGTTGGATGTGTTCAATTATCCATGGTTTTGAATTCTATCAACTTTTCCTATTTTTCTGATTTTTTTACATTTTTAAACCCTTATATTTAATTATATAAACACACATTAATATAGGGGGGCAACCACTTGGTGGTGCTGTACCGGTACGGGTGGTACATCCCAGTACTGGTACCAGAACTGGTACCGCTACTGCAGACCTTGCAAGGGAGAATGTCTCCCTCCATGTTAGTGTTGTCACTGTGACTATAATTTTCATTCCAA
The DNA here is from genome assembly GCA_022559845.1 of Amorphophallus konjac. NCBI lineage: Eukaryota > Viridiplantae > Streptophyta > Magnoliopsida > Alismatales > Araceae > Amorphophallus > Amorphophallus konjac. Next base: position 22,111,844 of record CM040123.1, on the reverse strand, counting down.
CTTGAGGTCCGGGAATTTTTCTTTTGTTGTTCTTCCTATTTAAAAAAGAAATTTAAATGGATATCTGTGCTGTCACACTGCCGACTGTATCTTTACGTGGATCATTTTATGCACCCACTTTCTACAAATAAGGTCTTTATTACTGCCAATTTCTCCGATCTTTTTCTGTTTGCAAATGAATAAGTAAAGGTAACTCTAGTATAAATCTCACTTTTATTTATTTCTAATTCTATGCAAGCTGCCTTCTGCCTATTCAGTGGTTCTTGTATGGGGCATCAGGGTTTTATTTTTAATCTCATGTTTGCTCTAATCCTTTGACTTTTCTGCTTAAAGCTATTATTCCTGCATGTTCTTCAGAGTCGATTGTTGATGTTTAAGGTTGTTAAAAACTCGTCACTCATGCTTCAGGAAGGTTTTGCTGCAACTTGTGGAAATGGCTTAGCTACTGCATGTGTTGTGAATCTAGGTGCTCAAGTAACATCAGTCATCTGTGTTGAGGTAAGGCTTTGCAATGTGAGCAAAATTTAAAATCATTTAGGGCTAGATTTAATATTATGTAGTTGGGTTTGTTCATTGACTCTTCAAATTCCAAGAAATCTCTGATGTCTGGAAGAAATACTTAAACCAGTGAGACGCTCTGACATTCCTTAGGGATGTTTAGATGACGCATAAGTGGTAACCTATCATTGTGTAGACAAAGGATTTCAGGTTGTGCCCGTGTGCATAAGTTACCTCCAGTTTGCCATTTGAATGCTACTCTGTGATGTCTGCACATTTTGTGTAAAGCCATGCTTCTTAATCTATCTCACCCTTTGCCATGGTGTGCAAAAATGGGAAAGTACTGAGTATTTTTGAGAAGGTGTTCACCGACCTCAATTCACTAAGTTAGAAACCAAGCATAGAGGAAAAAGATGTAGAGGGTCTAATTCTACCAATCTTGTAGATAGCAGCCTCCACAACCCCTCCCCCCCCTATTATGCCCTTAACCCATCATTACATGGAAAATTTCCTCCACTTGTACAGTGAAGTTTTTCTTAGTTCCATGCTGTTGGAATAGAGAGAGCAGAGGAAGAAGAAGAGAGGAAGAAAGCGGAGAGAGATGGCACAGAATGGGGGTGGCAGCTTTGTGTTCTGGCCACCCTATCCCATCATTCTTTATTAACCCAAAACCTAATCACAATTAAGACTAAAGTACCCCTGTTACAAAGGGATAAGGCAGGGGTATTAAGAGTAAATAACAAACTGGAGTTTATGTTAAATGGATCCACCTAACCGGGTCCGGAAAAGATCCTGCAACCCAAACAGTAATGTAGACTTGGTTCAGGCCCAGATCGGCCTAAACCCAGTCTATCTCCTACACTCCCCTCAAGCTGAGTATAGATGTCCTTCATGCACAACTTGCTCAAGACAGATTGGAGATCCTCCCTTGTGACTCCTTTAGTGAACACATCAGCGAGCTGATCACCAGGGCGAATGTAGGATAGACAGAGCTCTCTAGAATCAAGCTTTTTCACGAATATCTGTTAATCTCAATGTTCTTGGTTCTATCATTTTGAACAGGATTATTAGCAATGTTGATGGCAGCCTTGTTATCACAATAAAGTTTCAGAGAAAATGCAATAGACAAACCTATATCTTGTAACAAGAGTTTCAGCCACAACAATTTTGATAAACCATGCACCATAGCACAGTACTCGGCCTCAGCACTGGAACGGGCACACACTGACTGTTTCTTACTTTGCCAAGCCACCAAGTTAGATCCAAGGAAGACACAATATCCTGTAGTGGAACTGCGATCATCGTGAGAACCGACCCAATCAACATCGATATAGCCTGCAACTTGAAGACTAGCGGACTTAGTGAACAAAAGCCCTTGTCCTGTACACAAGGATGGCAGTCACGGTTTCGGTTTCGGTTTCGGAGGGGTCCGAAACTGAAACCGGTTTCGGTTTCGGACCGAAACCAATTAAATAACTATTTTTTCTTAATAGCCTACATTTGGTTTCGGCCGAAACTGGGGCTTCGGTATCGTTTCGTTTCGGTTTATCGTTTCGGTTCGGTCCGAAACCGAAACGTTTAACCGAAACGTTTCGGTTTCGGCCGAAACTGCCATCTATACCTGTACATGTCTTCACATAGCGAAGAATGCGATCCACAACTTACATGTGAGATGTTCATGGTGCATGCATGAGCTGACGAACATCACTTACGACATAAGTGATATCAGGACGCGCAAGTGTCAAGTACAGAAGGCGGCCAACAAGTTGATATCTCTTGCTGTCAGCCTCATAGAGAACATCACTTGCAAGCTAGATAAACAATGGTTCGTCTCAATGGGGGTTGTGGCAAGCTTACAATCTAACTTCCCAATCTCAATTAGCAGATCAAGTGCATATTTCCCTTTACACACATAGATGCAATCTTTGGAATAAACCATTTCAAGTCCGAGGAAGTATTGAAGCAGTCCCAAGTCTTTGATTTTAAATTCGGTGGCTAGCGACACCTTTAACTGCTTTGTTTCTTTCCCATGATCTCTTGTAATGACCATATCATCAACATAGACTAGAAGAGTAGCTACCATGCCGACATCCCATTTGACAAACAATAAGTGGTCTGCATTGCTTTGGGTGTAACCAAAGCGAGCCATAGTAGGTCAAAATCTATCAAACCGAACGCGAGGAGATTGCTTACGACCATGCAATGCCTTATACACACTTTGCCACTTGTATAATAGCCCAGAGGAGGCTGCATGTACACTTCTTCTTGAAGATCACCATTCAGAAAAGCATTCTTCACATCAAGATGGAATAATTTCTAGGAATACTGAGCAACAAGAGAAATAATAACTCAGATAGATTTCAATTTTGCCACAGGAGCAGAGGTTTTCTCATAGTCCATGCCATAGCTTTGGGTAAAGTCTTGGGCAACCAGCCGTGTTTTATACCAATGTTTCTGCTCTCGGCCTCTGCCACCTCAAAGGAGCCTCGACGGCCTCGAACCTCCTCAACCCTAGAATCTGGCTCCTTGGCCTTGCCAGACAAAGCAACAATTTCTTCCTCAAGCTGCTGGATCTCCAAGTGATAGGCCTCCCATGCCGAAGACTCATGCAAACGCTGAAATTTCTCCCAAGTACTCTCCATCGCTGCCATCCACGGCTCTCTTGGCAGCCCCAATGCATGATAGCCCCGTGTGCCAATCCAGAGAGCATCTTGCACAGCCTCCACTGAGGGAAGAGTTTCCCGTTGAAACATGGCTCAGGCACTACTGAGTGTGTCGAGCATTAGCTCAGCCCCCACGAAGGGCACAGGCTGGGGATCATCCGGCTAATCAACTCTATGTGTTGGAAAATTAGTAGCCAAAGCTGATTCATGCCCTCCATTCTCCGTGCCCGGAAGGACACTGTTCTGTGAGGCTGCAAAAAAAATTGGGGGCCATTGTGATTATGTCCAAGGGCAGAGGAACAAAACAAAAATATGTGCCTCCAGAAACCCGACTATTGTTTTCATACCCAAGGAGGTGACCTCCTCCAAAGTTTCGTCACCAAGGTTGGTCTCAAGCACGCCCTCCTCTACGACACCAGTACCAATGGGCAAAGAGAGTGTCGGTTGTTCACCAGTACACTCTGTTGTGCCTAGGAAAGTGCAAAGTATAATGCCGGTCAGATACACGTAAATAGACTGAGGGGCAATGAATCAAAGAAATCAATTACCTAACAGTGCAAGACCCTTATCGCCTGATGGATTATGGGCAACAACATCCATCCTAGAAGGAGAAGGCCGGGTCTCCTTCACCCTAGGGTCAGCCTAATGCATTGAAGTTTCCTCAACGCCCTCTGAAGAATGAAATGGCAAGAGTCAGCCCAAGGTATGGAATTAAACATACTGAAGGAGCAAGAATCAATGAATATATATATATATATATATAATAAAATACCTTGCAAGTTGATATCATCATCCTCATCAAGGGACAGAAATGAAGATCCCGTGGTAGAAGGAGAGGCCTCTGCATGTTCTATGGTTTCCCCCTCAGCTGATAGGGGTGATTCAGTACTTCACACCACAGGGCAACCTAAAAGAGAATAAAACATCATCACGAAGGCCAGCCAAATCTCCCATGGAAAAAAAAGAAGAAAGAAAAAGGGAATATTTACCCTCAGATTCCTCGCCAAGGGTCGAGACTGGATTTTCCCTTAAAGAACAAACCCCAGTATCCTCGATGCCAACTCCTAAAGCCCCAGCATCCGGTTCCGTCACCAAAGGATCTCCACCAGCTTCTTTCGAGGCACCAAGGGATCCTGTGATGGGAGAATCCGCTGTTAAGATAGGAAGCCAACAACAAGATTAGATAAACATCTAAGCAAGGAAAAGGACCAAAAGTTCAGGACCAGATAAACTCACAAATGGTGTGGGAAATTTGGGCCACCACCAAGCTATGGGACGTAGGCGGGCATCCAGTCACATCCACCTGAGGGTCTGACTCTGAATCTTTCTTTGCACAAATTTCAGCAAGCAGGGTGTCTGAATAACTAGTCACCATTTCCCCGTCAGCGGAGAGAGTGGCTGAAAATTCTGGAAAATCCTCATTCAGCCTAGAATTCAGGAGCGCAGTAAATTCTCTTACAGAAAGGGCTAGGTTCGGGTCCAGCAAATCTGAAAACAAGAAATGCCAAAGTAACCTTCCAATCAAAAAGAAAAAGAAAGGGAAGAAAGAACCCTACAAAAGCTCACTTGAGGAGTCTTGATCGACATTCGGGCCCGTCCCCTATTTAGGAAGCGTCATTGCACCTCCAACCTCAAAAGTCTCCTCTAGAAAAAGGGGAAAAACACACCTGCAGGGGTTCATCCAAAAAATGCACATAGTGGTGGGAATTGAAAATGAGCATACCTGCCAAGGCATTGTCAGTGAGCCCCCCACACGAGAAAGCGGCGGGGCACCCAAAGCTGGTGTATAATCGTCATTCATTAAAACTAAGTCGTGCAACTAGTCCTCTTCCTCAGTTGCCTCCATTTCAAGAGAAGTATTCTCATCTATGGGAGGGAGATTTCCTACCCTCTCGACAACCGAAGATCTTGAAAGCAAAACAACGGAGCAACATCATTCAACAGCAGTTGCTCTGGCAAGATAAACAAGGATATGCAAAAATTACCTTGCGGCTGTCCATGTGAGGCAGCCCCCCTAGTACGAGGACGAGGAGCCCTGGTGCTAGGACCCTCATCTTTGTTTGACCGTTGCCTTTTCAAGGTGCCGAGAGCTTTCTTTCCCTTTGTTGTGATACTCTTTGTAACAAAGCTCACTGAAAAAACGAAAAGCAAGAGGTAACATAATAGAGCATCATCCAAGGTAAAATAAATTCAGAAAAAAAAGAGAATAGAAAATTGTTGGCTACATAGCCTTTGGAGCTAGTGAAAAAGTGGGTTGTACCACCACCTGCTCATGCTGAAGGCCAACGACTTTTCTTGCTTTTGTAACAACATCCTAGATGTCGTGCAAGGTCGTGTCATTTTCAATAAGTGAAATATATTCAAATGGGCTAACACGAACAATAGAGCTGATCAAGTGCCTCTCCTACTGCGACCATAAATCATTGTTGAATCCCTCAAGAGTAAGCTTAGTGCTCTTTGAAGCATTGGGAGAGTAGCCACAATTTGACAAGAAATGCTCCCACCATGAGTAAACCTTCTGAATTGTTGAGGCTTTACTTTGTCCCGAGGAAATATCAGTTGGATGTTTTAGAGGCTTGATTGTCCCTGAATAAGGTCGTCAGTCTCTGGTGATGGCCCCATTTTTGATTTCCCATTGTGCGTGGAAATCTCTAACAGCCTTGACAATATGTGGAAACTGGGCATAAAGAAAGGAATTCTCAATAGCAAGTGGGGGTAGATCTGTCCTCCCCAAGCGGGCTTCCTCAGCCTCTATCAGCTTCTGTGGAGGTTGTTTAAAGACATTGCTATGTTTGAACCACCAACGGGCATAATATGTATCAACTTGGCCAATCCGCCTCTTCTGTGGGAGGGTGCATCTCTGGTCTGGCGCACCTCTGAAGAAAAAGTCCCATCAGCTACCTGCAACCAAGTGGGTGTCATGGTTCCGACATACTCTCCCCTTCAAGGCAAAATCAGCATCTGGAAGAACTGACTGGGCATAATCGAAATTCCATGCGAAGCGGTGTGGATCATAGGGCTCCAAGAAAGTGGTGTTCCCTCTCTGAAGATAAGAACACTTGGTCTGATGTAGCAGAGCCAATCCTCATAAAAAGAAAGATTGGAGGTCGAATGATGGGCAAGACCATAAGATATCCCACTCGGGTCCTCAATTGTAAATGGCCGGAAATCATATGAGTTGTGAGCAAAATTCAACCACTCTTCCCCCAAGGTGGGGACATAAAATAATAGCCTTTGTGCTCCTGACAAATGCTCCAGCGGGCTCTGGTCTGGGCGGTTCCAGAACAAGAAAATCAACAAAGTTGCCGGATTCTCAACAGTCACACTCTGACATAATGCTGGCAGCAATAAGTCAGCCCAGGCGCTCAGATAATGGGTGACCATGAACACACTCCTGTCTTTGGGAGGATTGTGGATTGTTAAATTTTCAGACCATGATAAATATTAGATAAAGCAGCAGGGGCGAGCGCCAATTTGTGCCCATTAGCGAGAAGGCAAGCTAGATATATAAGCTCATGATGCACCAAACCCTCTTCTCCATAGGGCACAACAAAGGTAGCCAGTAAATGAACAAGTTATGCAGCAAGATAAGTCTGGTCTGGCAGCTTTCGGGGATTCCACCCCTCATTTTTCGATGCAGAAAGATAGCGCATGTTCTCTTGTGAATGCAAAATAAGTTGATAATATTGGTTCAAGGGATTATCATCCTCAGCAAGTTGCTCATGAAAGCAAAATGGCCCATTATAGAAATATCGCACCCATGTATTCAGGCTGACTCTCACAGTCCCAGTAGAAGCAGAGGGAGCCTTCTTCTTCCCAAAATGAGTCAAGTCTTGTCAAACTTTCGTCAAAAACCTGAAGCTCAAAGGAAGCAAATATTCTCCCGATCCTGTGGAGTAGTTCCGATGCAGATCATCAAGGGACACCTCCTCGTAGAGGCGCCCAAACATAGCAAGACCTGAAATCCTATGGAAGCTCCACAAGTCAATCGCCGTCTCTCCCTCGGCAGTGGCAAAAGTCTTGAATCTGTGATTAAAGCGCTCAACCAAGGCCTACAGTAAGCCGCTGTAACAAGGATGGCGATATAAGGTAACAGTTACAGCATAGCGAATGCCAATATCTTTAAGAAGCCTGTTGTAATGATGGAGCACTCTCATGAGCCAATCTGCGGCCCCCAAGTGAAATCTGTACGAAGAGACAACGGACCACTTTCTGTACCAACTGAGTGCAGAGCTGCTCATAATTTTATCAATGAGGCATAGTTTGTCATATCCTTTAGTAGCAAATTGTGTACCTGAAGGAGTTAAGAACCAACTCAAAGCTGAGTCTGAGGCCACTTTATGTTTGCCATATAACTCTCATGTAGCAGAAGTAAATGTTTGTGCTTTGGTGTAACAATCGACATCAGTGCTAAAGAACCCCAGCTGGGTAGCAGATGGAAACTTAGGTTGGTGCGTAAAACCCAAGGGAAAGCCTGAAAAGGAAGTACCATAGCTGCCTAGCATGTTGTCTCGTCTTACTAAAATGGCTCTTTCAAGTTGGCATCGTTCAATTGTCAAGCAAGCATCGTTCTCATCCATGTCTTTCGGGATGAAATTTTGAATAAAGGGGAACGATATTCATCCAATGGAAAATGCCTCGGGTAGCCTCTTGGGCGCTCATATCTATAGAAACTCTCACGCTTGACAATCATCGTCAAGTCAACTGTTCCACCCCTAGAATCATCCTCAGGATGTGGACCTGAAGCAATCACGCTCAACCCCCGGTCGGGAGAAAATAAATTCTCCATGGTGATCCTTGGAGGACCCAGTGGAGACATCAACTTTTTTGAAACAATAGGGCAGCCTCTCTATCCTACCCTCGAAACCCACGAGCACGACTCTCTCTTGCACGAGACATGTTGAATTGCTTACAAGAAAAAGAAGACAAAGAAGTCGTCAACCGATAACGTACATAAGTATAACAAGCAGGAAGGATAGCAAAGCTATGGGACATGAGTGCATCAGTAGAAGCCAATAAAATTTTTAAGGTGCACGGGCCGCCCGTCGTTACCTCATACTCCGACGGACCTCCCGTGAGAGGCATTTGTTGAATCCCGCAAAGTTCACAATGAATTTCTGATATTTTTGAGAATATTCAGAAATAAAAAATCAAATGCACTATGTGATGACCAGAAAACGACATAAAATCATCGTCTGTCACATGGGTGTCTTTAAGAGTCCCACTAAATGGGACTATTCACAAATTTATACGTGCTTCCATATGCGAACATTTTTATCAAATAGTTGATGGGTGGAGTGAAGCTACTCACTCACGCGTTAAATCAACCACAAAAGGATTTTACGGTCTTTTAGACCGATCCTGGCAGTCGGGAGCTTTGTTCCCCACGTGGTGGCAGTCTCGTGTAGCAGAAGATGGCCAAAAGCAGACAAAGGAGAACTCTCCATGTGCTGCAGCCCAATTCTCAAGAATAAAAAAAAAATTCTTTGAAAGGGACCGACATGCTTTTTATAGCCCAAGGAAGTCCCCAAGGAGGCCACAAACCCCCTCCGCTCTCTCTTCTCTCTCTTGAAAAGTAGGGGAGCCGGAGGACCCCTTCAGACCTGCAGACCGGGGGGGGGGGGTCCCTCCGGTGTGTTGCAGACTGGAGGGAGGCCCCTCCGATCTGTCATGACAGACCGAAGGGACACCCCTCCGGTGTGTTGCAGACCCACACCAGAGGGAGGCCCCTCCAGTCATGACAGACTGAAGGGAGACCCCCTCCAGTCCCTTCTTCTCGTGCAACAACAAATTAAAAAAAAGAAAACGAGAGAAGAAGGAAAAGAAAAAAGGAGAAGCGGTCTCCACAGATGGCGGAAGGACCCCCTCCGATGTCATGCAATCGGAGAGAGGGGCCTCCGGTCACCTGCAGCACCAGAGGGATCCCCCTCCAGTGGCACTTAATTGGAGGGGGACCCCCTCCGGTCTCTCTTATGTGAATCATCATCATCATCAACAACAACCACAACAAAAAAAAAAAAGAAGAAGAAGTTGTGAAATTATTACCTGTTCAACTTCCACCGGAGAAACTCTTACAAGCCTACACAAGAGGCATCATAGCTCTGGTCCACTCCCCAACACCTATAAAAGGCATGGAGCGAGCAAGAGCAAAAGGGGAGAATTCCAGTAGAAGACGAGAACTCCACGAGAGTATCAGTGGCAGCAACAAAAGGGAGTAGGAGGGTGGCGCAAGGAGCAGCCTTGCCTTGTCCGGTTGTGTAAGAGGATGCGGTCACCATTCTCAAACCCCCCGGTCATGTCCTTTGGGAGTGGTAAGCCTAAGAAAAGTCTCACCCCCTAATGCATATGAGGCAACAAATGCAATGCCCTGTGCTATGCAATGCCCGTGCTGGGCGTTGAAGTGAAATGAAAATGAACGATTTTTGTGCTGTAAATTTGAAGTAAAATGATTGTCAAAGCCTTGTAGCAAATTTCAATGTTCAAACATCTCAAAACTTGGCAGAAAAATTACAGAAATGATTCCCTACTTGTGAGAAAATTGAAGAAAATTTTTTAATGTCGGAAAATTACAGAAAGAGCTTTGGAAAAGCTCTCATGATAAAAAATTAAAGGAAAATCTTGTTGGTCATAAAATTGTAAAAAAACCTTCGAAGTGTGAATTTTTTTAGAAAAACCCTTAAAGGTTTGAAAAATTGTAGAAATACCCTCGATGATGAAAAAAAGGTAGAAATACTCTCGATGACGTGAAAATTATAGAAATACTCTCGATGGTGGGAAAATTACAAAAATATCCTTCGATAGTGGAAAAATTGTAGAAATAGCCCCAATGACGAAAAAAATTGCAAAAATACTGTCGATGGTGGGAAAAATGTAAAAAAACTCTGAAATATTAGAAAATTGTAAAAAATTCCTGTTTGTGGGAAAGTTGCATGAAAGTCATTGTTCAGTCCAGAAACTGCACAAAGTTCTCAGCTTGTCTCAAAATTATCAAAATACCCTCATTCTGGTTTATGCCGTTTGCACGACTCGGTGGAGCGGGATCGCGCCCCTTCCCTGAAGCGGTGAGCATTCTCTTGAGTTCGACATATGGTAGCCATCCAAGTCTACATACCCTGTCATGGCCAAGACTTGTCATGTCCGAGAAACCCAGAGAAGGATGAAATTGCAAATAAACTCAAAAATTCAAGAATGCCTAAAAGTCAAGAAGTGACAATGCCCAAAAAGTCAAGAAGTGACGATACTATTCCCAAAAAGTCAAGAAATAGCAGGAATGTCCAGGAAGTCAAGAAGTGACGGAGCTATTCTCAAGAAGTCAAGAAATGGCAGGAAGGTCCAAGAAGTCAAGAAGTGACATAGCTATTCTCAAAAAGTCAAGAAATGACAGGAATGCCGAGGAAGTCAAAAAGTGACGGGGTTATTCCCAAAAAGTCAAGAAATGGCAAGAACGCCTAAGAAGTCAAGAAGTGACGTGGATATTTCCAGAAAGTCAAGAAATGACAGGAATGCCCAGGAGGTCAAGAAGTGACGCGACTATTCCCAAAAAAAATCAAGAAAAGCAACAATGCCTAGGATGTCATGAAACGACGGGACTATCTTCAGAAAGGGTACAAAATTGCAAGAACATCCTAATGTTTGGGAAAATTGTAGAAATATCTTGATAGAGCAAAATTATAAACATACCTCGCCTTGTGCGGAAATGTCCTTTATGGACACCAAGTCAACTTAAGGGTCCGATCATAATCAAAAGAGTGATCATGACCATGAAGTAACTCCGACGGACCAATAGTGATCATCTTGGCGATCCAACGGTCCGATTGTAATGGAATTCAAATTCAACCGTCCGATCAGGGGACAAAAGCAACTTTTAATGACCCGATCAATACGAAAGCAATTTGAAAGATCCAAATGCAGATCAAAGCAAATTCAAAAGCTCTTTTTGCAACCGGCTATAATCTCGAAGATCCAGTTACATAATTGGGACCATATGTAAAGGTCTTGAAAGACCGATTATAATTCAAATTACACATGTTCAAAAAAATAAAGTCTAAATTTCTTTGCAACAGTATGTACCTGTGATGGGGGATCATCAAGATCATTAATGTCACAATGCGTAGAAGCAAATGGTGTTCTATGATAGTTAATCAAAGGTGTTCTGACTTGTTCCGATATAAATTAACACCGGTTCTGGTCGATGGAGAAAAGTCTTATACACGAATCCTAAATCGTCTAATAAACTCAAAATGCAAAATAAATAAATGCAAATAAACATGTTGATGATAACCGAAAACCCCAAATTTTAATTTATCATCAGCATGTCCGCATTTTTCGCGTGTGAAATAGACTAGTAGGGGGCCATTTTTGTAATTTTTCTGCAAGATTTTAAGATGCTTGAACATTGTAATTTGCTGCAAGGCTTTAGACAATCATTTTACTTCAAATTTACAACACAAAAACTCTTCATTTTCATTTCCCTTCAATGCATAGCACGGGCATTTCATAGCATAGGCCATTGCATTTGCTGTCTCATATGCATTAGGGGGTGAGACTTTTCTAGGCTCACCACTCCCAAACGAGATGACCAGAACTCCTGGTTGGGGGGGGGGGCTTTGAGAGTGGTGACCACATTCTCTTACACAGCTTGACAGGGCAAGGCTGCTCCTGCTTCCTTCTATCGCTGTCGTTGCTACTCTTCGTGTAGTTCTCTTCTGTTGGAATTATCCCCCTTGCTCTTGCCCGCTCCATGCCTTTTATAGGTGTTGGGGAGTGGACCGGAGCTATGCTGCCTCCGGTGCAGGCTTGGAAGAGTTCCTCCGATGGAAGTTGAACAGATAATAATTTCACTTCTTCGTTTTTTTTTTGGTTGATTAACATGAGAGGAGGGATCGGAGGGGGTCCCCCTCCGGTTAAGTGCCACCGGAGGGGGCGTCCCTCCAGTGCTGCAGGTGACCGGAGGCCCCTCCCTCCGATTGCATGACACCGGGGGATGGTGTCCCTCCCTTCTCTTCTTCTCCTTCTCCTTTTTTCTTTTCTTTCTTCTCTCGTTTTTTTTTTTAAATTTGATGATGCATAGGAAGAAGGGACGAGAGGGGGTCTCCCTCCGGTCTGTCATGACTGGAGGGGGTCTCCCTCGGGTCTGTCATGACTGGAGGGAGACCCTCCGCTCTCCCTTCTCTCTCTCAAACAATAGGGGAGCCGAAGGGGGACCCCTTCAGACCTACAGACCTGAGAGGGGGTTTGTGGCCTCCTTGGGGACTTCCTTGGGCTATAAAAAGCCTGCCGGTCCCTTTCAAAGATTTTTTTTTATTGCTGAGAATTGGGCTGCAGCACATGGAGAGTTCTCCTTTGTCTGCTTTTGGCCATCTTCTGCTACACGAGACTGCCACCACGTGGGGAACAAAGCTCCCGACTGCCAGGATCGGTCTAAAAGACCGTAAAATCCTTTTATGGTTGATTTAACGCGTGAGTAGCTTCCCTCCACCCATCAACTATTTGATAAAAATTTCCGCATATGGAAGCACGTATAAATTTGTGAATAGTCCCATTTAGTGAGACTCTTAAAGACACCCATGTGACAGACGACGATTTTATGTCGTTTTCTAGTCATCACATAGTGCATTTGATTTTTTATTTCTGAAAATTCTCAAAAATATCAGAAATTTATTGTGAACTTTGCGGGATTCAACAAATGCCTCTCACGGGAGGTCGTCGGAGTATGAGGTGACGGCGGGCGGCCCGTGCACCTTAAAAATTTTATTGGCTTCTGTTGATGCTTTCATGGCCCATAGCTTTGATGTCCTTCATGCTTGTTATACTTATGTACGTTATCATTAGACTTTTTCTTGTAGGTAATTCGACCTGTCTCGTGCAAGAGAGTGCCGTGCTCGTGGGTTCCGAGGGCAGGATAGGGAGATTGCCCCTATTGTTTTTAAAAAGTTGATGCCTCCACTGGGTCCTCCAAGGATCACCATGGAGAATTTATTTTCTCCCAGCCGGTGGTTGAGCGTGATTGCTTCAAGTCCACTTCTTGAGGATGAATCTGGGGGTGGAGCAGTTGACTTGACCCTGATTGTCAAGCGGGGGGTTTCTACAGATATGAGCTCCCAGGGGGTTACCCGAGACATTTTCCATTGGATGAATATTTGTTCCCCTTCATTCAAAATTTCGTCCCAGAAGTCATGGATGAGGATGATGCTTGCTTGACAGCTGAACGATGCCAGCTTGAAAGAGCCATTTTAGTGGGACGAGACAACATGTTAGGCAATTGTGGTACTTCTTTTTCAGGCTTTCCGTTGGGTTTTACGCGCTAGCCTCAGTTTCCATTTCCTACCCAACTGGGGTTCTTTAGCACTGATGATGATTGTTACACCAAAGCATGAACATCTACTTCTGCTACATGGGAGTTATCTGTCAAACATAAAGTGGCCTCAACCTCAGCTTCTGGTTGGTTCTTAACTCCTTCAGGTACACAGTTTGCTACTGAAGGATATGACAAGTTATGTCTCATTGATAAAATTATGAGCGGTTCTGCACTCAGTTGGTACAGCAAGTGGTCCGCTGTCTCTTCACACAGATTTCACTTGGGGGCCATAGAGTGGCTCATGGGAGTGCTCCATCATTACAGTAGGCTTCTTGAACATATTGGCATTCGCCATGCTGTAACTGTTGCCTTATATTGCTATCCTTGTTACAACGGCTTATTGCAGGCCTTGGTTGAGTGCTTTAATTGAAGATTCAACACTTTCGCCACTGCTGAGGGAGTAACGGCGATTGACTTATGGAGCTTCCACATGATTTCAGGTCTTCCTATTTTTGGGCGCCCCTATGAGGAGGTCTCCCTTGATGATCTACATCGGAACTACTCCACATGATTGGGAGAATATGAGCTTTCTTTGCATTTCAGGTTTCTGATAAAAGTTTGGCAAGACTTGGCTCATTTTGAGAAGAAGAAGGCTCCCTCTGCTTTTGTTGGGGCTGTGAGAGTCAGCCTGAATGCATGGGTGCGGTATTTCTATAATGGGCCATTTTGCTTTCATGAGCAATTTGCGGAGGATTATAAACCCTTGAACCAATATTATCAACTTATTTTGCATTCACAAGAGAACAAGCGCTATCTTTTTGCACCGAAAAATGAGGGGTGGAATCCTCGAAAGCTGCCAGACTAGACTTATCTTGCTGCATATCTTGTTTATTGACTGGCTACCTTTGTTGTGACCTATGGAGAAGAGGGTTTGGTGCGTCTCATGCTTATATATCTGGCTTGCCTTCTTGCTGATAGGCACAAATTAGCGTTGCCCCTACTGCTTTATCTAATATTTATCATGGTCCAGGAAATTTAACTGTCCACAATTCTGCCAGGGACAAGAGTGTGTTCATGGCCACCCATTATCTGAACGCCTGGGCTGGCTTATTAATGCCAGCATTATGTCAGAGAGTGACTATTGAGAATCTAGCAGCCCCGTTGATTCTCTTGTTCTGGAACCACCTTGACCAGAGCCCGTTGGAGTATTTGTCAGGAGCACGAAGGCTATTATCTTATGTCCCCACCTTGGGGGAAGAGGGGTTGAATTTTGCTTACAGCTCATGATTTCCGGCCGTTTACTATTGAGGACTCGAGTGGATATCTTATGGTCTTGCCCATCATTCGACCTCCAGTCTTTCTTTTTATGAGGATTGGCTATGCTGCATCAGACTAAGTGTTCTTGTCTTCAGAGAGGGGAACACCACTTTCTTGGAGCCCTATTATGCACACCGCTTCGCGCGGAATTTCGATTATGACCAGTTAGTTTTTCCAGATGTTGATTTTGCCTTGGAGGGGAGAGTATGTCGGAACCATGACACTCACTTGGTTGTAGGTAGTTGGTGGGACTTTTTCTTCATAGGTGCGCCAGATAAGAGATGTACCCTCCCAGAGAGGAGGCGGATTGGCCAAGTTGGTATATATTATACCCGTTGGTGGTTCATACATAGCAATGTCTTTAGACAACTTTCACAGAAGATGAGAGCGACTGAGGATGCCTATTTGGGGTGAACAGATCTACCCCCACTTGCTATTGAGAATTCCTTTCTTTATGCCCAATTTTCACGGATTGCCAGGGCCGTTATAGATTTCTGTGCACAATGGGAGGTCAAAAATGGGGCCATCACCATCGACTGGGGGCCTTTTTCAAGGGCAATCGACTCTTTAAGACGTCCAGTTGATACTTCCTTTGGACAGAGTAAAGCATCAGCAGTTCATAAGGTTTACTCATGGTGGGAGCATTTCTTGTCAGATTGTGGCTACTCTCCCGATGCTTCAAAGAGCACTGAGCTTACTCCTGAGGGATTCAACAATGATTTATGGCCGAGAGAGGCACTTGATCAACTCTATTGTTCATGTTGGCCCATTTGAATATATTTCACTTATTGAGAATGACAGACTTTGCACGACATCTGGGATTCTGGGGTGCTGTTACAGAAGCAGGAAAGGTCGTTGGCCTTCAGCCCGAGCAGATGGTGTTGTAACCCACTTTCTCACCAGCTCAAGAGGGTTTGTAGCCAACAATTTTCTCTCCTCTTTTTTTTCCCTTTTGAATTTGTTTTGCCTTGGATGATGCTCAATAATGTTATCTCTCCTTTTTGTTTTTTCAGTGAGTTTTGTTACATAAAGTATCTCAATCAAGAGAAAGAAAGCCCTCGGCACCTTGAAAAGGCAACGGTCGAGCGAAGATGAGGGTCCTAGCACCAGGGCTCCTCGTCCTTGTACTAGGGGGGCTGCCTCACATGGACAACCGCAAGGTAATTTTTGCATATCCTTGTTTATCTTACCCGAGCAACTGTTGTTGAATGATGTTGCCCTGTTGTTTTGCTTTCAAGATCTTCGGCTCTCGAGAGGGTAGGAAATCTCCCTCTGTAGATGAGAATACTTCTCTTGAAATGGAGGCAACTGAGGAAGAGGACTAGTTGCACGACCTAGATTTAATGAATGACGATTATACGCCAGCTTTGGGTGCCTCGCTGCCTTTCTCGTGTCGGGGGCTCACTGACAATGCCTTGGCAGGTATGCTCATTTTCAACTCCCACCATTATGTGCATTTTTTGGATGAACCTCTGCAGGTGTGTTTTTCCCCTTTTTCTAGAGGAGACTTTTGAGGTTGGAGGTGCAATGACGCTTCCTAAATAGGGGACTGGCCCGAATGTCGATCAAGACTCCTCAAGTGAGCTTTTGTAGGGTTCTTTCTTCCTTTTCTTTTTCTTTTTGATTGGAAGGTTACTTTGGCATTTCTTGTTTTCAGATTTGCTGGACCCGAACCTAGCCCTTTCTGTAAGAGAATTTACTGCGCTCCTGAATTCTAGGCTGAATGAGGATTTTCCAGAATTTTCAGTCACTCTCTCCGCTGACGGGGAAATGGTGGCTAGTTATTCAGACACCCTGCTTGCTGAAATTTGTGCAAAGAAGATTCAGAGTCAGACCCTCAGGTGGATGTGGCTGGATGCCCGCCTACGTCCCATAGCTTGGTGGTGGCCCAAATTTCCCACACCATTTGTGAGTTTATCTGGTCTTGAACTTTTGGTCCTTTTCCTTGCTTAGATGTTTATCTAATCTTGTTGTTGGCTTCCTATCTTAACAGCGGATTCTCCCATCACAGGATCCCTTGGTGCCTCGAAAGAAGCTGGTGGAGATCCTTTGGTGACGGAACCGGATGCTGGGGCTTTAGGAGTTGGCATCGAGGATACTGGGGTTTGTTCTTTAAGGGAAAGTCCAGTCTCGACCCTTGGCGAGGAATCTGAGGGTAAATATTCCCTTTTTCTTTCTTCTTTTTTTTCCATGGGAGATTTGGCTGGCCTTCGTGATGATGTTTTATTCTCTTTTAGGTTGCCCTGTGGTGTGAAGTACTGAACTACCCCTATCAGCTGAGGGGGAAACCATAGAACATGCAGAGGCCTCTCCTTCTACCACGGGGTCTTCATTTCTATCCCTTGATGAGGATGATGATATCAACTTGCAAGGTATTTTATTATATATATATATATATATATATATTCATTGATTCTTGCTCCTTTCAGTATGTTTAATTCCATACCTTGGGCTGACTCTTGCCATTTCATTCTTCAGAGGGCGTTGAGGAAACTTCAATGCATTAGGCTGACCCTAGGGTGAAGGAGACCCGGCCTTCTCCTTCTAGGATGGATGTTGTTGCCCATAATCCATCAGGCGATAAGGGTCTTGCACTGTTAGGTAATTGATTTCTTTGATTCGTTGCCCCTCAGTCTATTTACGTGTATCTGACCGGCATTATACTTTGCACTTTCCTAGGCACAACAGAGTGTACTGGAGAACAACCGACACTCTCTTTGCCCATTGGTACTGGTGTCGTAGAGGAGGGCGTGCTTGAGACCAACCTTGGTGACGAAACTTTGGAGGAGGTCACCTCCTTGGGTATGAAAACAATAGTCGGGTTTCTGGAGGCACATATTTTTGTTTTGTTCCTCTGCCATTGGACATAATCATAATGGCCCCCAATTTTTTTTGCAGCCTCACAGAACAGTGTCCTTCCGGGCACGGAGAATGGAGGGCATGAATCAGCTTTGGCTACTGATTTCCCAACACATAGAGTTGATTAGCCGGATGATCCCTAGCCTGTGCCCTTCGTGGGGGCTGAGTTAATGCTCGACACACTCATTAGTAGTGCCTAAGCCATGTTTCAACGGGAAACTCTTCCCTCAGTGGAGGCTATGCAAGATGCACTCTGGATTGGCACACGGGCCTATCATGCATTGGGGCTGCCAAGAGAGCCGTGGATGGCAGCGGTGGAGAGTATTTGGGACGAATTTCAGCCTGCATGAGTCTTCGGCAAGGGTGGCCTATCGCTTGGAGTTCCAATAGCTTGAGGAAGAAATTGTTGCTTTGTCTGGCAAGGCCAAGGATCTAGACTCTAGGGTTGAGGAGGTTCGAGGCCGTCGGGGCTCCTTTGAGGTGGCTGAGGCCGAGAGCAGAAACAAGGCCACATTGCTTCAAGAAACTATCCGATCTATATTGCACAAAATTGAAGAGTTATTAGCCACGACGGAGTCGAGTGCCAAGGAAGCACAACAGGTACAGGTTGAGGAGAGTTCTCTTATTGAACAACAGTTGGAGGTCCATGGTGCCATTGCCCCCAAGCAGTGCTGAATTAAGGACTTGATGAAGAGGAAGCCTCTCCATCTATGAGCTTGTTCCTTATACGATATCATTCTCTTTTCTTGTTTTTCAACATTCGTCATTTGGTGGATATCCCGAGGGCTTGTCTCGGACTTTAATTTTGTGGATAAATAATGGAAACAATTCATGGGTTGATGGACCTTACAAGCTCGTTGTCATGCTTGAGTATCACTCCTCGTTATAATACTTCAACTGTTCTTTCTCTCTCTTTTTTAACACTTTACTAGTCTTATCGCCCTTTCGAGTTTTCACCAAAACTAGTCCCCTTTAGCTTTTTCCAACGTGCTCTTTCGGGTTTTCATACTGGGGGGTTACCCATTTTTGCCTGAGGCGTCCTTTCGATTTTTACCTCTATTAGATTATGATCTTTTTGCCCTTAAGCAACTGGTAAACCAGCTGCCTAAGTCCCTCGGGACACCTCTATTTTAAGCCCCATTTTTTTTTGAATTGATGAAGTGAACCCTTTGTGAACTTGAAGCTGGGGTTACATCTTGAGGTTAGGTGGCTTTCGGGTCTATCACTCGACTGACCTTCGGTCGTTTAAGAATCGGGGATAGAGTTTGGAATTTAGAACTAGGATCTGGGATCCTGAAGCTTGATTGACCTTTTGCGGTTTAAGGGTCAAGATGTGGGATCTAGAATTTTAAAACTTGGGGTCTTAGAACTTGGCTGACCTTTCGTGGTTTGAGAGTCAAGGTTTGAGACTTTGGATTTAGTATTTGGGGCTGGCCATTCATGGTTTAGGAATCGGAATTTTGAACTTGGATTTAGGATTTGGGGCTAACCACTTGTGGTTTGGGAGCTGGAATTTGGAACTTGGATTTAGGATTTAGGGTTTGACTCCTTGTGGCTTAGTAGCCGGAATTTAGAACTTGGATGTAAAATTTGGGGCTGATCACTTGTGGTTTGGGAGCCGGAATTTGGAACTTGGATTTAGGATTTGGGGTTGGCTACTTATGGTTTAAGAACCAAAATTTGGATTTTGGATTTGGGACTTGCTGTGGTGGGACGAGAACAAAAAATGTTGGGAGTAGCTGCACCGAGCTTTTTTTTAATTCTCTGCCTCTCTCTCTCTCTCTCTCTCTTTTCTTTTTTATTTATTTTTTTTTTTTTTGCATTACCAACCTCAGTACCCTTTCGGTTTTCACTTGGGTTGGTTCCCTCTTCTCACTTTTTTTTTAACCTTCACTGGGAAAGGAGATGTCTAGCAGCAATCGCTGCGCGAACTGATGCTCAGGGACATGATACAACTATAAATGTTTTCATTTAATAGTGGAAAAGAGTTCTTTCCTTTGTGGTTAATGACTATATATGCACCTCTTTCGTAGGCCCTCGTGACGACGTAAGGTCTACGCCAGTTTGGTTGTAATTTGCCTCTGGACTTGCCTGTCATGACTTCTCTTTCTTTGACCATAACCAAGTCGCCTATTTTAAACGTCCTTTTTTTTACCAGTTTATCATAAGCTCGTGTCATTCGGACCTGATATGCCTGAAGATGCTTGTAGGCTTCCAACCTTTTGCCCTCTTGGTTAGATAGTTCTTCAAACCTTCTGTCTATTTTATCTTGTTTTTGGGTTTGTAAGTCAGCATGCACGGCTACCCGGTAGGAAGACATTTCAATTTCAATTGGCACCATGGCTTTTGCCCCATATACCAGAGAGAAGGGGAGTCTTTAGGGCTGTCAATGGGCCGGGCCCGGGCCGGGCCGACCTAAGGCCCGGCCCGGGCCCGACTTATCAAGAGTAAGGCCCGAGCCCGGCCCGGGCCCGACCTATGTCGGGCCGGGCCGGGTCGGGTCGGGCCCGACATTATCTAAAAAATTCAAAGCCCGATTAAAGCTCGGCCCGGCCCGACTACTTAAATAAAATAATAAAAATAATAAAAATTAATAGATTTAATACTATAAAACTTATAATCTCATTAAATAAATTAAAAATTTGATATTAATTACATAATTTGTGTGAAAAGAGAATTTTAAAATTTTTAATTAAGTAAAATAACATAAGTTTGACTAAATAGTTTTTAAAATTTGAAGTGAGAATAAAAAAAGGGATCGGGCCGGGCCGGCCCGCGGGCCGAATTCAAAGCCCGAGCCCGGCCCGCTAGTCTAATCGGGCCGGGCTTTTAGGCCCGAGTAAAAACCCGCGGGCCGAAAAAGACCTTGCGGCCCGGCCCGAAATCGGGCCAAGCTCGCGGGCCTGTCGGGCCGGCCAGGCCCATTGACAGCCCTAGGAGTCTTATAGACTATTCGGTATTCCCAGAGAGCTTCGTGTATTTTCTTACCCCAATCTCTTTTGCGGCTGTCCACTATTTTGGCTAGGAGCATGCAGAGGGTCTTGTTAAATGCTTCGGCCAATCCGTTGGCTTGAGGATTGTATACTGTTGAAGTGCTCCAGTCGATGTGAAATTTTGCCGCTAATTGGTAGATGGTTCTATTTTTGAATGGAGTGTCGTTATCCGACATAAGCCGACTGAGGGTGCCGAATCTATGTATAATATTATGCTTGACAAATTGGGCGACTGCCTCTCAAGTGACCTCCCGAAAATGGATGGCTTCGACCCATCTGGAGAAGTCGTCTGTCGCGGCTAGGCTGAACTTGTAGTCTTTTGTGGACGGTGAGAAAGGTCCCACGATTTCCATCCCCCACTATGCAAAGGGCCATGTAGGGGCCGTGGAGTGTAGTGAGTTTGGGGGTCTTCTTGGCATTGGGCCAAAGGTTTTGCACTGATGGAATGTGCGGGCGTATTGGTTGCAGTTCGCATGCATGGTGGGCCAATAGAAGCCTTTAAGTTTTATATTAGTTTTCATTTTGTCCCCTACTTGATGGGAACCGCAGAGTCTTGAGTGGACCTCGCGCATGATCACTTTGACTTCCTTTGGCGAGAGACAACGTAGGAGAATAGATTTGTCTTTTTCATGGACAAGCCTGTACAATTGATCTCCTATCAATTGATATGACATTGCCCTCTGCAGTAGTTGAGAACTCTTTGGAGGGAGGCAACCATTCTTTATTTTGATAATTGGCTCACGTCAATCTTGTTCCTCTTCCTCGGTAGGATCGCTCTCTTAATTGCGTTGCCCTCAAAGGTTGTAGGGTCGGCTTCCTCGTCTAAGACACTTGGCATGAGTTTTCTGTGTCTGACAGTTATGTTTAACTCTCCTTCGGGTGAAAGCTTTATGGTGGAAGCCAACTTAGTCAAGGCATTTGCTTGAGAATTTTTGCTTCTGATGACTTGACCTATTTCAAATAAGTAGAATTTCTTCTTAAGCCTCATCACAACAGCATAGTAAGGAATTAATTTCTGCTTACAGGCATCATAGTCACCTATGACTTGCCGTATGACGAGTTGCGAGTCTCCATAGACTTTGATGCATTTGATGTCCATTTCAAGAACTAATTAGAGTCTGACAATTAATGCTTCATATTCCACCTCATCGTTCGTTAGCGACTCCATAAGTGCACAGAATTATGTAAGATTCCTCCATGAGCAGTCACGAAGACAATACTGGCCCCTGATGTGAGGCTTGTCGTACCGTCAGGCTTCTTGACTGTTCTGGAAGCGCCATCAAAGTAGAGCTCTCAGCATGGCAGGTCAATTGTAAGGGCATCCTCTTCTTTTCGTGGTGGGACTTCCTCAATTTGATCTTCTGCTTCTGGTTGGGGCAAGAGGGTTTCTTCATCGAGGAGTCCAATGTTGAATGGAGACTCTGCTGGGACTGGGTGTGTCGCCAGAAACTCTACCATTTCTTGTCCTTGCTTTTTCCTAGTCTTCCTGACAGTACGGGCAGTTTGAGGAGAAACTTGAGTGGGTCGTGCTTTGAGATTAACTCACAGGATGAGACAGGAGATAATGCCTCAACTTTTTCACGGCGATCACCAATACCAAGCATACTTTCTCTATTTGGAGAATAGCGGTGTACCGACCCAACCGGCTTCCTACTAACAAGGATGGCAGTACCGGTTTCGGTATCGATTTCGGCTAGGACCGAAACCGAAACATACCGGTTTCGGTTTCGGCCGAAACCGGTTCAAAGAGTCAAAAAAGGCAAAAATTGTAGTGAGCAGTTCCGGTTTCGGTCTGAAACCCTTAAAAAAATCTTTTTTTTTGGTATCGGACCTGCTACAATGAGTAGGTCCGTTTCGGTTTCGGCCGATACTGCCATCTATGCCTACTGAGGTACTATAGTGGCTGCTCCTTGCCCGCTTCATTTATTTGTGCCTGTAGGGCCCCTAGGGAAGTGTCCATGGCAGCAGTGTAAAGTTTGAGCGACTTTCCTTTGACTTGTGCTCCCAACATCGAGGGGAGTCAGGAGATACTATTTGATTTGCTCAAATGCATTCTGGCACTCTTGGTCTCATATGAACAACGTGCCCTTTTCATCAATTTCTCAAAAGGTGCACATCTTCCTGAGAGATTGGATATGAAGTGCCTAATGTAGGCTAGTCTCCCCTGGAGATACCTTCATTCCGTTGTATTTCTGGGAGGTGATAACTCCCAAATTGTCTTGATTTTATTGGGGCCTATTTCTATTCCCCGGTATCTAACGATGAAGTCGAGAAACTTGCCACTTGTAACGACAAAAGTGCACTTCATCGGGTTCATTTTGAGTTGAAATTGACGAAGTCTTTCAAAAATCCGACGCAAGTCGGCCAAGTGATTTTCTGGCCTTCGGGTTTTGACGACAAGGCCATCAACATAGCACTCGACCAAGTCGTGGAGTATTTCATCAAAAATTTTGGTCATTGCCCTTTGGTATGTGGCACTAGTGTTCTTCAAGCCGAAGGGCATCATTTTATAATTGAAGATCCCTTTGGGGGATCGGAAGGCCGTGTGCACCTTGTCTTTGATGGCCATACAGATTTAGTTATAACCTGACAATCTATCCATAAAGGATAAAGCTTTATGTTCGGTGGTTATATCGACCATGATTTCAGTGATCGGGACCGGGATATCGTCCTTCGGGCAAGCCTTATTTAAGTCCATGTAGTCTATGCGGACTCGGACTTGGCCATTTTCCTTTTTGACGGGAACTATATTAGTGAGCCAAATTGGATAAATGCAGGGCTATATGAAGTCCACCTTTAGGAGTTTGTCAACTTCGGCATTTATTTTGAGCTCGAGTTCATGGTGGATACGCCTTTGAGCTTGCTCGACTGGTTTGGCCATGGGGAGTATTGTCAATTCATGCTCTGCCACTGAGGGTTCCAACCCGGGCATTTCTTTGTAGGTCTAGGCAAAGCAATCTTTGTACTCCAATATGAGTTGTTTGTATGTCTGGCTTTCTTCCTCGTTGAGGAGGGCACTGATGAAAATTGGCCGGAGCTCGTCCACATCCCCAAGGTTGAGCTCAACTAATTCGTCCACAATTACTTACCCACCATCTTCAAGTTCCCGCGGAGTTGGCTACAGATCGATGAAATTGTCTCCGTCGTCAGACCTAACGACATGAACGTCATAATATTTCAAATTGTTGATAATGGACGACCGAGGCTACTTGTCCTGGCCTTCAAGTGCCACTTCTTTTTTATGTTCATTTGTGGGGTCGTTGGGCCTCTTCCCAGAGTTTGACTTACTAGAGGAGGGTGATAATCCTATGGTGCTGACAAAATAGTAGACTTTAAAGTCTACTCCCCGGTCATGAGCAAGCCCTCTTGCGTCTCTTTTAGAGAAAGGAGGCTATCTCGGGAGCGCTTCCTTTGTCACGAACTTAGGCAATGCAGATGCGGCTAAAGTAAGAATTTGTTTGGTCGAGGACTTTGGTCGATTCCATTGATGAGGTTGCGGGGGAGACACTCGACGATTCTTGATTTGAATGATTCCTGACTGTATTAAGCTTTCAACTTTGTCCTTAAAGACATAACAGTCTTCTGTGGCATGGCCTGACATTCGGTGATATCGACAGAAACTAGTCTCTTTGACTTTGTCTTCCTTGGCCGGCTTCCGAGGCTCTGGCAGGGTTATCAGCTCCCGCGCCATGCGAAATTCAAACAATAGCTCGGTATCCGCTTTGGTGAAGGAATATGATGTCTCCATTTGCTGTGCCAGCGTTATAACATGAGACTTTCTCTTCGCATCTTCATAGACCCTGCGTGGGTCAATTCTTCCCTTTGAATGAATATCTATAGGCGAGGAGTCTATGTCACTTGTCCTTTTCTTGATTGTATGTTGGACCTTAGTGGGCCTGGTTTCACTGGCCGATGCTTCAGCTATAATTGTTGAGGGATTGACATTTACTAGAGATCCCAAGTTGGTTTGGTAGTTCGATGACGATGCGAGATGCTTAAGCAGGACATCCGCTTTCACAGTAATTCTTGTACAAGAGATTTCAGTGCTTTGTTCTCCCGCTTCAAACCCTCCAAAGTGGTGGCTGGTTCTTCCTGTTGTTCATTTGTGGGGGCATTAGTGATGATTGGCGTGGAGTCACCTAGCTCCTCAAGGTCGAGTCCATCCAATTGGCTTAGAGCCACTTGCCTGACATCTTCAAGTCCTCGCAGGGCAAGCTGTAATATAATAAAATCCTCTTCGTCGTCAGAGCCGACAACGTAGACGTCATAGTGCCCCAAGTTGCCAATAACAGGCGACTGCTTGACCGTTGTGACTTTCATATGCCAATTCCTCTTGAGATTGACTTGTGGAGGGGCTGGCCTTCTCACCAGGGTTTTAGTTGCTGGCTGGGGGTGACAACCCTATAGTGTTGACAGCACAATAGACTTTAGAGTCTGTCTCGGGTCATAGCCAAGCCCTCTTTTATCATTCTTGGGGAAAGGGGGCTGCCCCTTGACTTGTAAGGTACCACAATTGCCGAAAGTAGTCGCGTCAAGAAGTTTTCTATGTTTGCGGGATGTTATGCTTCCGGCACATTTCTTTAATATCTTCGGGCATGTCGTCCATTTCCTAGACGAGTTCAGGGGCATTCTTGGGCACCTCACTCCAGCCGAAGTCATCGTCAGGGGACCTTGAGGTACTAGGTCTCTCTTGTAGAAAACGATGGGTTTAACGGCCTTATTGCTCTTCTTTTTCCATTTTATTTGGTATGTGACGATGAACGTCTTTAATTACTCAACTTTGTGCTCTTCCCTTTGAAATGGTAGCTGCATGCATGCAAGAGGTAGTGAGATGCCCAAGGTAGCGAGAGTAGCTTTCGAATGTGTTTTGTGCCGACATTAGGTTTTAACAGAAAACTTCCCTTTAATGCTCTCAGCGGCAACAACCATGACCGGGGCGATGTTACCTCCTATAAGCAGGAGCAATTTGGACATGTATCGTGTTGACATTTGGCCTTCGACAGAAGCCTTGACCTTGATGCCCCCAGCGGCAACAGTGATGGTCGGGATGGCGTTGCCCCATATTAGCAGGAGTGGCTTCAAATGTGTTTTGTGTCAACATTAGGCTTCAAAAGGCACCGCTTAGCCTTGATGCCCCCGACAGCCTTAACCTTGATGCCTCCGGCGACAGCTTCAACGGCGGGAATCCTTTGAATTTCTTGCAAGAGTGTGAAGGAGTCACAACCATTATCGAGGCATGGCTATTCTTTGTCAGAGAGATAAAAGGCAGGAAAAGTCCCACTAGGCGTGGTAGTTTATTTCACACGCAAAAAATGCGGACACGTTGATAATGAATTAAAATTTGGGGGTTTCGGGTATCATTAGCATATTTATTTGCATTTATTTATTTCGCGTTTTAGGTTTATTAGACGATTTACTGTGGCGCCCCCTTCCCGCGATCCCGTATCGTGTCCGGGGACGTCACAGCGGATGTACGGAAGTGTTGTGGGCCGAATATTTGCAAGGCACTAAAGGCCAAATCATCACATATTCCAAAAGAAATATAATCATACCATTTCCATAAGATAAAACACTCATAATTTACATCGTATACAGAGTACTACATATCTCTATCCAAAAGTCATATTTACATTCATTATTCAAAGGGAAACTAAATCTATTTATTCTGCGCGGCGGAATCCAAACTAAACTCGGGATCATCCTCCGACCTACCGCCCGTCGGAGTCAAAACGCACACTGGTCAATTTCCTGAAATGGTTAGGCAACGAAAGTGAGTCCAAAGACTCAGTAGGCTTTAAAACCAATCACATGCTTATCATATACTAAACTGTGTAAATCCATGATATATATAAAGCTAATCACAATTTCACTGAATTGTACATATATTATGAATGCGAAGGAAATATAAAGAGTAAAGTAATTTTCAGGTTTATAAACAGATGCGTATAACAAATCTTATCTGACTTATACATATGGCATAATACATATCTTAGCTAAATCAGAGCTTATACAGATGAACTTATTTTCAGATCATATCAAAGTCATATATCAAATCTGAACTTCATATTATTTGGCAGCATATATTGGACAGGCATCCCGTCACTAAAAGCAGTAGCAAACACATACCTAGGCATCCATACGTCGACATAAAGACAAAAGGTCTAAACGCTGGAGCCTGTCGGCCTTGATCAACCACGCAGGATCGGGAGTTAATACTCCACCATTCCCCAGATAATTTTCTTATTCTGGGTTCCGGATTTTTCAGAAGTCCGTTTGTCCTCGGAAACGGGCCTAATCCCGTAGCGGAAGCTAACTACGGTTTGTCGCCCCACACCTCCTTAAAGTGACACAGTACATATGCTTAATCAAATTTTTATTCTTATTATAATGCTTATTACATAGTTGTCTCAATACTTAAAACTTATCATTGAACTTTACAAAATAACTGGATCGTATTTTAATATTATTAACTAAATATATATAACATTCGAAGAGATTAGAGTAGAGAGAGAGTAGAGAGAGAAAGTAGAGGGAGAAAGTAGAAAGAGATTAGAGAGAAATTAGAGAGAGATTAGAGAGAAAATAATACTTTAACAGAATGGTAACTAAATAAATAACTGATTCTAAACATAGATCATAAATCACTGACTTAAATTACATTTCAAATAAAATCAAATCAAAGAAATGTAAATAACAAATAACATGCACTCGGTTTATCGTGCCTACCTTTAAAACGGACTTCCGAATAGATTTTAGTATCGCATCAGAGCTCCCGTAAAAGTCATTGCGTAGGAAAATATAATTTCCCAGTCCGAGATGCGTAAAGAAGGGTGAAATTGTCCAAAATAGCTTCAAATCCTCCGTCCAAGTGTTTATTAATTATTTATATTATTCTGATGTTGTATTATCTTCTATTCTCCGTTTATTAATAAGAGAATGAGAGTGGGAAGTAAAGAGAAAAAAGTAGGGAGAGAAAGTAGAGAGAGAATTTAGAGAGAAAGTAGAGAGAGAAAGTAGATAGAGAAGATAGAGAGAGAAAGTGAAGAGAGAGTAGAGAAAGAAGTATAGAGATATTTAAAGAGAAAAAGTAGAGAGAGAATTTAGAGGGAGAATTTAGAGAGAGAAAGTAAAAAAGTAGAGAGAGAAAGTGGAGAGAGATTAGAGAGAGTAAAGAGATAATAGAGAGTAAAAAAAGAGAAAATAAAAATAGAAAGAGAGAGAGAGAGAGAGAGAGGAGGGGAGTGAGAGAAGAGAGAGTTGGAGGGGGAGAGGGGGTTGGATATATGGGAAAGAGAGGGGGAGAGGGGGGCTTTATATAGGGGGGAGGGGAGAGGAGATAAGAGGGAGGGGGAGGTGGTAAGAGGGGGAAGAGGGGAGTGGGGGAGGTGGGAAGTGGGAAGTGGGGAAGGTGGGGAGTGAGGGAGGGAGCCACGTGGGGGTGGGGGTGGGGGTGGGGGTAGATATTTTAGGATTTTTTTTTTAAAAAAAAACTCTTAATAATATGATTTTTAAATAATAGCTCACTCTATCTCATTTTTGTCCTTCCAAACATCAAAATTTGAAATAGTGTTCAACATGAAATTTGTAGATTTTTCAGTTATCTTTCCAACGAGTCTAATATTGACTTATTCTGACATTCCTATGAGAAGTTACGTATTAATAAAGAAGATGTCTATTGAATTTGTATACTAACATCCGTTAAACCCGTATTTTCTATACAGTTCAAGACATTGGGGTTTGATTTAGAGAATCTGTAATCTGTATGGGTTTCAGAAGTAAAGTGCTTAGTTATTTTTAAGTTTCGAACGGATTCGGGTGTTACAAATCTCTCCCCCTTAAACAAATTTCGTCCTCGAAATTTATAGATTTACTCAATACGTACCGAATAGCTGTGGATATCTCTTCAGCATTTCATCTTCCATCTCCCAAGTAGCTTCTTCTGTTGAGGTACTTTTCCACAATACCTTCACCGATAGAATTGTCTTCGTTCTCAGCACTTGTTCCTTCCGATCGAGAATGCGAACTGACTTTTCCTCATATGTAAGATCCGACTGAATTTCCAACTGTTCATGATCTATAACGTGTGATGAGTCTGGCATATATTTTCTTAACATGGACACATGGAATACATCATGAACTGCTGACAATGATGGTGGTAAAGCCAGCTGATATGCCACCTCTCCAATCCTTCTTAAGATTTCAAATGGTCCAACATACCTTGGACTGAGTTTACCTTTCTTGCCAAATCTCATTACTCCCCTAGTAGGCGAAACTTTCAGAAATACGTGATCCCCGACAGCAAATTGTAGATCTCTCCTTCTTTGATCAGCATAGCTTTTCTGCCGACTCTGAGCTGTAAGTAATCTTTTTCTAATCAACTCAACTTTTTCTATACAATCCTGTACAATTTGTGGCCCAATCAATCTCCGCTCACCAACCTCATCCCAACAAACAGGTGACCTACACGGTCTACCATATAATGCTTCATATGGTGCCATTCCTATGCTTGCATGATGGCTGTTGTTATATGCAAACTCAATTAACTGTAAATGTTCATCCCAACTGCCTTTCCAATCTAAACTGTATGCCCTCAACATATCTTCTAGGGTTTGAATGGTTCTCTCTGATTGTCCATCTGTTTGAGGGTGAAAAGCTGAACTAAATTTCAATTGTGTACCAAGTGCTTGTTGTAAGCTCCTCCAAAATTTTGCTGTAAATCTTGCATCCCGATCTGAAATAATAGACACAGGCACACCATGAAGTCTCACAATTTCTCTGATATACAAATGAGCTAAATCCTCTAATGATTGTCTTTGTGATTGCCAGAAAATGGGCTGACTTAGTAAGCCTGTCAACAATTACCCAAATAGAATCATGTTTTCTCCTAGTCATTGGTAATCCCATCACAAAATCCATAGTGATATGCTCCCATTTCCACTGTGGAATTACCATCAACTGTAATGGTCCTGCTGGTCTTTGATGCTCTGCTTTTACTTGTTGACAAGTAAGACATTTGCTGACAAAGTCTGCTATATCTTTCTTCATGCCAGTCCACCAAAAATGTCTTTTCATGTTTTTGTACATTTTTGTACTGTCTGGGTGAATAGAATATAGTGATTTATGTGCCTCAGTTAATAGGTCTTTCTTTATTTCTTCATTCCGAGGTACACACAACCTTCCCTGAAACCTGATTCCCCCGTCTGCACTTTGAGTAAATCTCGGTGTGCCAATCAATTTTTGTAACTGCTGATCATTTAGTTGTGCTTGCACAATTCGCTCAACCATTGCAGACTGAATAGTTAGTTGGGTCAAAAATAAATTCTTCCCTTTGCATACTGGAGAATACTCCACTACATCAGATGTCATTCTCCAAGTTTGGCGCAACTGGATTGCCATTAGCCTCTTCCTGCTGAGTGCATCTGCTACCACATTTGCTTTTCCTGGGTGGTAATTCAAGGTGAAATCATAATCCTTCAAAATTCAACCCACCGTCTTTGCCTTAAATTTAATTCTTTCTGAGAGAAAATATATTTTAAACTCTGATGGTCTGTAAATACTTCAAATTGCTCACCATACAAATAATGGCGCCAAATCTTCAGAGCATGTACCACCGCTGCCAACTCCAAATCATGTGTTGGATAATTCATCTCATGGGTCTTTAATTGTCTGGATGCATAAGCTACTACTTTGCCATTCTGCATCAGGACACATCCTAGTCCTTTTCTAGAGGCATCTGTATATATCACAAATCCTCCTGACCCACAAGGTAAAGTAAGCACTGGGGCTGTAGTTAACATTGTTTTTAATTCTTGAAAACTCAATTCACATTTATCTGACCATTCAAAAGGAACTCCTTTCCTAGTCAATTTGGTCATAGGAGCTGCAATAATAGAAGAAAAACCTTCAATAAACCAGCGATAGTAGCCGGCAAGACCCAAAAAGCTCCTAATCTCACTGACATTCTTCGGCCTTTCCCAATGCAAAACTGCCTCAACCTTAGCTGGATCAACAGACACTCCATCACTAGAAATGATATGCCCTAAGAATTGAACCTTATCCAACAAGAATTCACATTTACTGAATTTTGCATAGAGTTGATGTTTCCTTAAAGTTTCCAACACAATTCTCAAAATGTTCTTGATGAATTTCAACAGTAGGAGAATAGATCAACACATCGTCAATAAACACCACTACAAATGTATCTAGATATGGTTGAAAAACTCTGTTCATCAAATCCATAAATGCTGCTGGTGCATTAGTTAACCCAAATGGCATAACCAAAAATTCATAATGCCCATATCGTGTTCTGAAAGCAGTTTTTGAGATATCTTCCTCTCTTATCCTTAGTTGATGGTATCCAGATCTGAGATCAATCTTTGAAAATACTGTGGCAGTTCGTAGCTGATCAAATAAATCATCAATCCTTGGCAAAGGGTACTTATTCTTAATGGTCACTTGATTCAACTTCCTATAGTCAATGCATAGTCTAAGCGACCCATCTTTCTTTCTAACAAACAGAACAGGTGCGCCCCAAGGGGATACACTTGATCGAATAAACCCCTTATCTAGTAGTTCTTGCAATTGTTTCTTCAACTCTGCCAATTCGGCTGGTGCCCTTCTGTAGGGAGGAATGGAAATGGGTAAAGTACCCGGTGAGAGCTCAATGGTGAACTCCACCTCTCGGTGTGGTGGCAAACCCGGAAGTTCATCGGGGAATACATCTGGAAATTCTCTGACCACATCGATATCCGAGGGGGTTTTCTGATTTTCATTAGAAGGAATAGCCATTACACTAGCCAAATAACCTTGACATCCACTTCTAAGTAATTTCAAAGCTTTAAGTGCTGAAACTAATGTTTTGCTAGAACGGTGCCTTGGACATTGATAGTGAAATGTCTGCTCCCCAGGTTTTTGAAAAATTACTTTCTTTCCATGACAATCTAGAAGGGCAAAATTTGTATCTAACCAATCCATTCCCAAGATGACATCAAAATCAGTCATTTCCAGCAGATACATACATACTGGCATAATCCTCCCCTGAATCACCACATCAATGGTAGGAATAACAGAAGTCGTTCTAGCTATCTCCCCAGTTGGTGTATTAATGGACATCTCATCAGTGTTCACAATTTGTTTATCTTTCAATGATTCAGCAAATCTCAGAGAAATAAATGAATGTGTAGCACCCGGATCAAATAAAATTTTTGTATGCATATCATCGATAAGAAGAATACCTTCAGCTACTGCATTGGCATCTCGGGTGTCTTCCCTTGTTAGTGCATATACTCTGGCTTGAACTCTCCGCTGCTGTTGTGGTTGCTGATCTTGTCTTGGCATTGTGGGACAATCCCTTATCATATGCCCTGTCTGACCACATGAAAAATATTTACCTGCAGTCCGCCAACATTCATTACCTCTATGCTGCATCCCGCACTGTTGGCAAGCTGGCATATTATCTCTCCTAACTGGTTGAACTCTCTCTGGAAAAGTCATTTTTGGCTTCTTATCTTTCCTCACAATTGAACCAAGATTACCCCTTTTTGCAATATCCCTTTGTCTTTCTACTAAGAATTCCTCATATTCAGTTTCTGCAATAAAAGCAGTCCTCAAAGCTGCTGCCATAGTCTGAGGCTCAAGGATTGCAACTCTACTTCTAATGTTGCTTCTCAAACCTCTAACAAATTTCTTCACCCTTCTAAGCTCATCAGAACAAATATGAGGGGCATACTTTTCTAATTCAGTAAATTTTACTTCATAATCGGCAACTGACATACCTCCTTGCGTCAAATTTAAAAATTCTACTTCTTTCCTGTCCTTCACATGCTGAGGTAAAATTTTTGCATGAAACACATCAAGAAATTCATTCCAGCCAATCTCCGTCTCTCTATTTCTGAAAGTGGTTCTAAGTGCAGACCTCCACCACTCGTCCGCACGGTCCTTTAGCATAAATGTAGCTAATATCACCTTATCCTGCTCTGCACATCTAATGGCCGTAAAAATCTTCTCAACTTCTCTCACCCAATTTTCCACAATCTCCGGGTGACTCTCCCCCTTAAAAGAAGGAGGACTCATATGTCTAAATTTTTCCATTAGGGTAGCGCCTGATGTCCTATTCGGTTGTTCTTGCAAACGGGTTTGTAACTGGGCTTGCATCATTGCATGAGTTTGGGCTTGTAACTGCATAGTATGCACTAACCCTTGAAAAGCTTGTGTGAACCCTCCTAAATCTGGCACATCCTGAATAGGTAACGCACCTTGCCCACTGGGAGCAAGCTCGCCATGAATTGTTTCCCCGACAACCCCTTGTGATGTTCCATTTGAGGGCGCAGACTCCTCGGGAGAAGTATTAACATCAACTCTATCACTCCCTGCCATCTCCTGCGAGGGAGAACTAATCCGAATTAGTATGATTCTAGGTTTGACATCAAATTCTAAAATAAATTTCTATGATCTTCTGGTATGGTATATAAATTCAGATGGCTGCAAATAATTTCAAGCCTCACAACCTTGCTCTGATACCACTCTCTGTGGCGCCCTCTTCCCGCGATCCCGTATCGTGTCCGGGGACGTCACAGCGGATGTACGGAAGTGTTGTGGGCCGAATATTTGCAAGGCACTAAAGGCCAAACCATCACATATTTCAAAAGAAATATAACCATACCATTTCCATAAGATAAAACACTCATAATTTACATCGTATACAGAGTACTACATATCTCTATCCAAAAGTCATATTTACATTCATTATTCAAAGGGAAACTAAATCTATTTATTCTGCGCGGCGGAATCCAAACTAAACTCGGGATCATCCTCTGACCTACCGCCCGTCGGAGTCAAAACGCACACTGGTCAATTTCCTGAAATGGTTAGGCAACGAAAGTGAGTCCAAAGACTCAGTAGGCTTTAAAACCAATCACATGCTTATCATATACTAAACTGTGTAAATCCATGATATATATAAAGCTAATCACAATTTCACTGAATTGTACATATATTATGAATGCGAAGGAAATATAAAGAGTAAAGTAATTTTCAGGTTTATAAACAGATGCGTATAACAAATCTTATCTGACTTATACATATGGCATAATACATATCTTAGCTAAATCAGAGCTTATACAGATGAACTTATTTTCAGATCATATCAAAGTCATATATCAAATCTGAACTTCATATTATTTGGCAGCATATATTGGACAGGCATCCCGTCACTAAAAGCAGTAGCAAACACATACCTAGGCATCCATACGTCGACATAAAGACAAAAGGTCTAAACGCTGGAGCCTGTCGGCCTTGATCAACCACGCAGGATCGGGAGTTAATACTCCACTATTCCCCAGATAATTTTCTTATTCTGGGTTCCGGATTTTTCAGAAGTCCGTTTGTCCTCGGAAACGGGCCTAATCCCGTAGCGGAAGCTAACTACGGTTTGTCGCCCCACACCTCCTTAAAGTGACACAGTACATATGCTTAATCAAATTTTTATTCTTATTATAATGCTTATTACATAGTTGTCTCAATACTTAAAACTTATCATTGAACTTTACAAAATAACTGGATCGTATTTTAATATTATTAACTAAATATATATAACATTCGAAGAGATTAGAGTAGAGAGAGAGTAGAGAGAGAAAGTAGAAAGAGATTAGAGAGAAATTAGAGAGAGATTAGAGAGAAAATAATACTTTAACAGAATGGTAACTAAATAAATAACTGATTCTAAACATAGATCATAAATCACTGACTTAAATTACATTTCAAATAAAATCAAATCAAAGAAATGTAAATAACAAATAACATGCACTCGGTTTATCGTGCCTACCTTTAAAACGGACTTCCGAATAGATTTTAGTATCGCACCAGAGCTCCCGTAAAAGTCATTGCGTAGGAAAATATAATTTCTCAGTCCGAGATGCGTAAAGAAGGGTGAAATTGTCCAAAATAGCTTCAAATCCTCCGTCCAAGTGTTTATTAATTATTTATATTATTCTGATGCTGTATTATCTTCTATTCTCCGTTTATTAATAAGAGAATGAGAGTGGGAAGTAAAGAGAAAAAAATAGAGAGAGAAAGTAGAGAGAGAATTTAGAGAGAGAAAGTAGAGAGAGAGGAAATAGAGAGAGTAGATAAGGAAGGTAGAAAAGATATAAAAGAGAAAATTAGAGAGAGAAAGTAAAGAGAATTTAGAGAGAGAAAGTAGATAGAGAAGATAGAGAGAGAAAGTGAAGAGAGAGTAGAGAAAGAAGTATAGAGAGATATTTAAAGAGAAAAAGTAGAGAGAATTTAGAGGGAGAATTTAGAGAGAGAGTAAAAAAGTAGAGAGAGAAAGTGGAGAGAGATTAGAGAGAGTAAAGAGATAATAGAGAGTAAAAAAAGAGAAAATAAAAATAGAGAGAGAGAGAGAGAGAGAAGAGAAAGAGTTGGAGGGGGAGAGGGGGTTGGATATATGGGAAAGAGAGGGGGAGAGGGGGGCTTTATATAGGGGGGAGGGGAGAGGAGATAAGAGGGAGGGGGAGGTGGTAAGAGGGGGAGGTGGTAAGAGGGGAGTGGGGGAGGTGGGAAGTGGGAAGTGGGAAGTGGGGGAGTGAGGGAGGGAGCCACGTGGGGGGTGGGGGTAGATATTTTAGGATTTTTTTTATTTTTTTTTATTTTTAAAAAAAACTCTTAATAATATGATTTTTAAATACTAGCTCACTCTATCTCATTTTTGTCCTTCCAAACATCAAAATTTGAAAAAGTGTTCAACACTTGTAGATTTTTCAGTTATCTTTCCAACGAGTCTAATATTGACTTATTCTGACATTCCTATGAGAAGTTACGTATTAATAAAGAAGATGTCTATTGAATTTGTATACTAACATCCGTTAAACCCGTATTTTCTATACAGTTCAAGGCATTGGGGTTTGATTTAGAGAATCTGTAATCTGTATGGGTTTCAGAAGTAAAGTGCTTAGTTATTTTTAAGTTTCGAACGGATTCGGGTGTTACATTTACGGTTCATGTACATGACTTTTTCACACCGACCGGAGTCAGTGTTGATTTATATCGGAATAAGTCCGAACACCTTTGATTAACTGTCAAATAATGTCTTTTGTTTCTACGCATTATGACATTAATGATCTTGATGATCTCCCATTACGGGTCCATACTCTTGGAAAGAAATTTGAAGACTTTATTTTCTTAAACATATGTAATTTGAATTACAATCGATCTTTCAAGACCTTTACATATGATCCCAATTATGTAACTGGGTCTTCGGGATTATATTCGGTTGCAAGCAGAGCCTTTGAATTTGCTTCGATCTGCATTTGGATATTTGAATTTGCTTTCGTATTGATCGGGCCATTAAATTTGATTTTGTCCTCTGATCGGACGGTTGAATTTAAATTCTATTACAATCGGACTGTTGGATCTCCAAGATGATCATTGTCGATCCGTCGGAGTTGTTTTATAGTCATGACCACTCTTTTGATTATGATCGGACCCTTAAGTTGACTTGGTGTCTATAAAGGACATTTTTGCATAAGGGAAGATATATTTGTAATTTTTCTCTATCAAGGTATTTCTGTAATTTTCTCAAACATTGGGGTGTTCTTGTAATTTCGTACCCTTTCTAGGATACTCCCGTCGTTTCGTGACTTTCTTGGCATTCCTGCTTTTCTTGATTTTTTTGGAAATAGCCACGTCACTTCTGGACCTCCTGGGTATTCCTGTCATTTGTTGACTTTTTGATAATAGTCCCGTCACTTCTTGACGTTTTGGGCATTCCTGCTATTTTTTGACTTTTTGGGAATAGTCCCGTCACTTCTTGATTTCTTGGGCATTCCTGTCATTTCTTGACTTTTTGAGAAAAGTCCCGTCACTTCTTGGCTTCTTGGGCGTTTTTGCCATTTCTTGACTTTTTGGGAATAGTCCCGTCACTTCTTTACTTCCTGGGCATTCCTGTCATTTCTTGACTTCTTGGACATTTATGTCATTTCTTGACTTTTTGGGAATAGCCTCGTCACTTCTTAACTTCTTGGGCATTCCTGTCATTTCTTGAATTTTTGTGTTTATTTGTAATTTCTCTCTTCTCTGGGTTTTCCGGACGTGATAAGTCTTTGCCATGAAAAGGGTATATGGAATTCGATGGCTAGCCATAAGCCGAACTCAGGAGATCGCACACCGCT
This sequence comes from Amorphophallus konjac, assembly GCA_022559845.1. Classification (NCBI taxonomy): domain Eukaryota; kingdom Viridiplantae; phylum Streptophyta; class Magnoliopsida; order Alismatales; family Araceae; genus Amorphophallus; species Amorphophallus konjac. The sequence continues at coordinate 22,075,048 of CM040123.1, read as the reverse complement.
TCAGGGAAGGGGCTTGGTCCTGCTCCACCGAGTCGTGCAAACGGCATAAATCGGAACGAGGGTATTTTGGTAATTTTGAGACAAGCCAGGAACTTTGTGCATTTTTGGATTGACCAATGGCTTTCATGCATCTTTCCCACAAATTGGGGCATTTCTGCAATTTTTTAATATTTCAGGATTTTTCTATATTTTTCTCACCATCGAGGGTATTTCTATAATTTTTCCACCATCGATGATATTTCTATAATTTTTTCACCATCGGGAGGTATTTCTACAATATTCTCACCATTGGGGGTATTCCTACAAGTTTTCTTCCGTTGGGGACGGAGATATTTCTGCAATTTTCCCACCATCGGAAATATTTCTACAATTTTCAACCCTTCAAAGATTTTTGTATAATTTTCCACACTTCGAAGGTTTGCTAACAGTTTTTTTACCAACAAGATTTTCCTGGAATTTCTGATCATGAGAGCTTTTCCAAAGCTCTTTCTGCAATTTTATGACAATAAAGAACTCTTCAATTTTCTCACAAGTGGGGGGTTATTTCTGTAATTTTTTTGCAAGGTTTTGAGATGCTTGAACATTGGAATTTGTTGTATGACTTTGACCGCCATTTTACTTCAAATTTACAGCAGAAAAACCATTCATTTTTATTTCCCTTCAACGCACATCACATGCATTGCATAGCACATGCCATTGCATTTGCTGCCTCATATGCATTAGGGGTTGAGACTTTTCTTAGACTCACCACTCCCAAAGGAGATGACGAGAACTCCAGGGGGGGGGCGCTTGGAGAGTGGTAATCACATCCTCTTACATAGCCGGACAGGGCAAGGCTGCTCCTTGCGCCACCCTCTTGCTTCCTTCTGCCGCTGCTACTCTTCGTGGAGTTTTCTTCTCTTCTGCTGGAATTTTCCCCCTTGCTCTTGCTTGCTCCATACCTTTTATAGGTGTTGGGGAGTGGACCAGAGCTATGTTGCCTCCGGTGCAAGCTTGCAAGAGTTCCTTCGGTAGAAGTTGAACAGGTAATAATTTCACTTCTTCTTTATTTTTTTTCTATTGATTCACATGAGAGGAGGGACCGGAGGGGGTTCCCCTCCGGTTAAGTACCACCGGAAGGGGGGGGGTCCTTCCGATGATGCAGGTGACTTGAAGCCCCTCCTTTCGGTTGCATGATACCGGAGAGAGTCCCTCCTCCATCTATGGAGACCGGAGGGGGTTTCCCTTTCTTCTCTTCTTCTTCTTCTCCTTTTCTCTTTTCCTTCTTCTCTCTTTTTTTTTTAAATTTGCTGTTGCACAGGAAGAAGGGACCAGAGGGGGTCTCCCTCCTGTCTGTCATGACCGGAGGTGCCTCCCTACTGTATGCAACACATCGGAGAGGTTGTCCCTCCGGTCTATCATGACCGGAGGGGTCTCTTTCCAGTTTGTAAGGGACCCCCCTCCTGTCTGCAGGTTCGAAGGGGTCCCCCTTCGATCTGCAGGTCTGAAGGGATCCCCCTCCGGTTCCCCTACTATTTGAGAGAGAGAAGAGAGAGGCGAAGGGGGTTTGTGGCCTCCTTGGTGACTTCCTTGGGCTATAAAAAGCATGTCGGTCCCTTTCAAAGAATTTTTTTATTGTTGAGAATTAGGTTGCAGCACGTGGGAAGTTCTTCTTTGTCTGCTTTTGGCCATCTTCTGCTACACGGGGCTGCTACCATAGATGGTAGTGTCGGTTTTGGTGTCGGTTTCAGTCGGGTCTGAAACCAAATAAATTATTATTTTTTTGCCAAACTGTAGGGTTTTGGTTTCGACCCGGTTTCGGCCGGGTAGTTTCGGATCGTTTCGGTCCGAAATCGAAATGTTTTGGCCGAAATGTTTCGGTTTCGGCCGAAACCGCCATCCATGGCTGCCTGGGGAACAAAACTCTCGACTGCCAGGATCGGTCTAAATGACCGTAAAATCCTTTTTGTGGTTGATTTAATGCATGAGTGAGTAGCTTCACTCCACCTATCAATTATTTGATAAAATTTTTTGTGCATGGAAGCACGTATAAATTTGTGAATAATCCCATTTAGCGGGACCCTTAAAGGCACCCATGTGACGACGAGGATTTTATGTCGTTTTGTGGCCATCACATAGTGCATTTGGTTTTTTATTTCTGAAAGTCTTTAAAAATATCAGAAATTGATTGTGAACTTTGCGGGGTTTAACAACCAATCTGCAAAACCATCGGCCTTGCACTTAATGGTGAATACTCACTTGGACCTGACCAACTTCTTCCGCTTTGGGGGATCAATAGATTCCCAGCTGTGATCTTTTTGTTGTACTGTCATCTCCTCATCTATCGTACATAACCATTTTGGATCCTTCGCAACTTCTATTAAGGACTTAGGCACAAAGACATTAGATAGTGCAGTGATAAAAGCATGATAGGAAGAGGACAGATGAGTGTAAGTAACAAATTGGGAAATAGGATATGTGGTACACTCTCCACTTCTTTTGCGAAGAACAAGAGAAGAATCAATGGCTGGAGATTCAGCAATATCATGAGAAGAACATTCCATAGGTGGTGGTCCACTCGTTTCGGCTGTCTGGAGTAGGTAAGTAGCTCCCGTAGTGGCACACTAGTAGTAGGGTGATCCTTAACTTTAAGAAAGGATTCTTCTGTTGCATCATTTTGAACTGATGGCTCCGGACACAACGAAAGAGGAGTGCGAAAAAACAAGTTAGAGGTATGTGGAACTAAACAATGGTCCTCCTGGGAAGGAGCTTTGGGGGAGAAATAAGACTTTGACTCATTAAAGGTGACATCCTTTATGACATAATTCTGGCCAGTCTTAGGGTCAAAGTATTTGTATCTTTGAGTTGGAGAGTAGCCTAGAAACACACCCTTTATAGCACGAGGGTCAAACTTGTAACTCCTAGTCGAAAACAATGAATGAAACATAAGCAACCAAAGACTCTTAGAGGTTGAGGAAATAAAGGACGTCTAGGATATAGAAGTGAAATGGGGGCCCCCAAATTTAATCACTCTGGATGACATTCGATTGTTGACATCATCATCATCATCATCATCAGAGCCTTATCCCAATTAATTGGGGTCGGCTACATGAATCCTGTTCCACCAAAGTTCATATTTAAACTCAAGGAACTAATGTCCTTCCTAATAACATCGCACCATCTCATTTTAGGTCTTCCTCGAGCTCTTTTACTAGCATCCACTAAGATTTGGTCACATCTTTTAACCGGCGCTGAGTTAGGGCGACGAAACACATGTCCAAACCACCTGAGTCTATTAGGAAGATTGTTGACATTCGATTGTTGACATACGCAGCAATAAGAACTGCCTCATCCTTTAGGAAGATTGTGCTAGTAGAGAAGAACCCTCGTCGTCTCTAGCAAGTGTCTATTTTTTCTTTCAGCCAACCTATTCTGTTGAGGGATATAGGCACATGAAGGCTCGTGGATGATTCCTTCCTGCTCTAGGAAGAACTCAAGATTTTTTGGCAAAGAACTCTTTTGGATTATCAGATTGGAACACTTTTACCTTTTTCTCAAACTATTTTTCAATTATCTTGCAAAAAAACTTGTATAACTTGTGGGACTTCTTCTCTTGATTGTAACAAGTAAATCCATGTACAATGGGTATAGTTATCATTAATAAAGCTCACAAAGTAGCTAAATCCATCCATAGAAGGAGCAGGGGTAGTCCCCAAATATCAGAGTGAACAAACTCAAAGGGAACTGAACTTTGATTCATTGAAATTTGAAAAAGAGTATGACATTGTTTTGTAGATTCACAAACATGACAATTGAGTGACTCTAAAGTTACTTGACTAAACAATGAGGGGAATAGGACTCTCAAAGACCTAAAGGAAAGATGATTAAGATGGGAGTGTCACAGTTGAATCTTCCTTATTTGATGGTTCACATTCCTACCAGTAGCAGAGCTAAGAGCTGCGCCCTCTCTTAGCTGAAAGTAGTAGAGACTGCCTACTTTATGTCCAGTCCCAATCTTTTGCCTTATCTTCAAGTCTTGGAAAACACAATTGTCAGAAAAATGTCACTGAACAATTTAGGCACTTGATGATACTACTGTCTGCTAAAAGATTCATGAAAAAAAGTAGGGGCATGTAAGGCAGAAGTCAAGATGGGGTGACTGTCCAATTTAATGTTGCCATGGCCTGTGACCGTGGCTCTTAAACCATTTGCAACAATCACTCTATCTTGACCGAAGGCAAGTGAATGAGAAAAGAATAGTGTAGAAATATCAGTCATATGATCTGTTGCTCCGTAATCTATAACCCAAAGAGAATAGACTTGAGGAGTAGGAGCTGTACTCAATGCAACTCCAGCAACACCTAATGGAGCACATGTGGGTGAGGGTGCAGAAGGGCTGGCTCCAAGCTGCGAAAGGAGCCTCTGGAGTTGTGCAATGTCTGTAAGGGCATACCCAGAAGAGCAGAACTTGAAGAACTTACTGATCCAGGATGAGGAGCAGGAGTTGACTGAGCATCTACAAGGTGAGACGTGACTACATTTCTCTTCACTTGTTGTCCCTTTTACCATTCTTGAACTTCAAGAGTTTCTTTTTCAACAGAATGGTTTTTAGGGCCATAGTGACTACAAGCCCTGCCTGTCTTGGTTTTGTATTTATGCTTACCAAATGCTTTTTTTCCACTTCACTGTCCAGCACCTACCACGGTTGAGAATTCTCCAGCACCAGGGTCATTGAGTGTTTTGGCAGTATTCATGACTCTTCTACGGCTTTCCTCATTTAAGACCTTGAAAGAAACATACTCTAAGAAAGGAAAGGGTTCCATGCTCAGAATCTGTCCCCCCAGTGTCTCAAACTCTGAATTGAGTTCAACCAAGAATTTGAATACCCTAGTTCATTGAACATAAGTCAGATGCTTCTTCTGATCCTCTACACATGACCAATCATCAATAGCATAACAGTCCAACTCTTCCCATTTGCTTCGCAATGTGCCAAAGTAAGTGGTCATAGACAAACCTCCCCATTTCAGATCATGCATCTCATTTGTCAACTGATAAGCACGAAGAACGTCCTGTTTTTGTCCAAACATTTCAGCGAGAAGTGCCCACATCTCCATTGCAGTCTTGCACCGGAGGATGATCGATTGAATTTCAGGTCCAACCAAATTTAAAATCCAAGACATGACAATACTATTCTCTAAGTGCCATGTGTTATATCCAGAATCATCAAAGGCTAGCTTCTTTATTTTTCCGTTGATGTACCCACTCTTGCCATGACTGGCAATGTAGATGTCTGCAGCTACTGACCATACCATGTTGTTATTTTCATGTAACTTCATAGGTCCAATCTGAAGATATAGTTTTCGCTGGCCCTTGGGACAAGTGAAGGATCTGCACCTCTAGGAAACTTGGAAATGGCTTCGGACTGAGTAGATCCTGACATAGGTGCTCACAAAGTAAGCTGTGCTCAGCAGGCTCACTGCCCCTTTACACCTGCCCCAGACAGGAGCAGCAGCCAGCAAACAGAGAGCGGGTACAGCAGGGTCACTGCCCCTTTACACCTACCCCGGACAGGAGCAGCAGCCAGCCAACAGAGAGAGGGTGACTCCCCTGTGCTCACGCTCCACACAGGAGCAACTTTTAGCTGACAACGAGAGGGTGATTCCCGTTTACATATGCCCTAGACGGGATCAGCTCTCCATGGACGCTTTTCAGCAGATGGGGTTGGACCAGACCGACCTGACAGGGGAACTGGACCCTCCAACCAGGGGGTGGGCCTTGAACTCCAAGGCTTTAGAGTCCCCATGGCTGTGCTCAGGCTTGACATGGTACATGATCACCCAAATCCCTTCAAGAGGCCTACGCACATGGTACTGGGAAGAAGAGTACCACTGGACAGTTTCTAGACAACATAGTATTGCATGGAAGAGTCTCTGACAGGCCCTAGCAGAATTTCCTCTCTGATACGATGAAGTTTTTCTTAGTTACATGCTGTTGGAACAGGGAGAGCAGAGGAAGAAAGCAGAGGGAGATGTCACAGAATGGGGGGGGTGGCTTTGTGTTCTGGCCGCCCCCTCCCAGCATTCTTTATTAACCCAAAACCTAATCACAATTAAGACTAAAATACCTCTGTTACAGAGGGATAAGGCAGGGGTATTAAGACTAAAGAACAAGCTGGAGTTTAAATTCAACGGATCCACCAAACCGGGGCCGGCAATGAACCTGCGACCTAAAGAGTAAAGTAGACCCAGTTCAGGCCCAGATCGCCCTGAACCCGGTCTATCTCCTACATACAGTCTTCAAAGGAGGATGGAGTCGGACATCATCCTTCCAGTTGTACAGAGTACCATTCCTGAAAAAAAAATGTATGCTGCTCATGATGACTTCCGTTGGTTGTGCAAAATCATTCCTGAAGATCTTGTTGTTTCTCCCTTTCCAGATTGCCAACAACACAGCTGGTAGACTGGCTGCCTACATTTCCTTTTTCCATGCCACTGGATTAAATTGATCTCACTGAGCCATGAAATTTGAGATCCTTTCTCCTCCTGGCCAAGTGCCTCAAATTACTCTGAAGAAAAGCTTCCACACTGCTTGAATGATGCTACATCTGAGAAACCAATGCTCCCGGAGTTCCCCAAACTTGCCGCTGAATATGTATTCCTTCCTGGCCTGCACTTTAATAGCTATCAGTCTGTCAAATGATGGGAGCCTTTTCCATGCTAATTTCCACATAAGCGGTCTAATCTTTATGGGGAATTTCCTGTTCCAAACATGCTGCTTCCAACCCACCCTCTTGAATACTTTGCTTAGGCGAGGTAGTGATTTGGTATAGTCCCAGAAATCTTTCTTTGATCTTTCCACAATAAAGTCTGGTGACATTTGCCCACTACAGTTTCAGAAGAACACCTAAAAGAAATCCAAGTTACTCTTGAATCGTGATATGCCTCCACACTGGCAACATAGATGAATGGATCTGAAAATACTCCAACCAGCCAGTTCCATTATGAAAGTACTTATCTCTTACAACTTTAGTCCAAAAGAGGTCGGCCCTCTGTTTCATTATCTCCAAAGCCATTCACGAGTGCTTTGTTCAAGATATCAATTGGAGCTAAGCACACTCCTCACTCTACTTTCCTCCTTACTCTTGCAAACATTCTGCCATGAAACCAGATGAAGCCTCCTCTTCTTCACAACTTTACCATTCCGAAAAAATGCTGCTCTTATGCTTTCCAACCTTCTACTAATGGTCTTTTGAATCTTAAAAATGGACTAGATAGCACAGCCTTGGATAGGACCCAGCTGCATCCTATTGGTAGAAGGTTGCATTTGCCTTCCACCCCTCCAATCGTTTATGAAAAGCCTTCACTAGCCCTTTCCAATCAGATCTTCTCAAGGTAGCATCTGTTAATAGTAAGCCAAGGTATTTGATTGGAAAGTCTGTCCATTCAGATTCCATCACTTTAGCAATTCTCAATTTATTTGGCTCTGACACAAACTGACCCAACAAACTTGATAATAATCTTAGGTTAGGGTTAATGATCTTATCTTCCTTGGCAGAGGAAATTGTAGAAGAGTCACAACCTCACTTCTGACTACTCTAACACCCTCAATTGACCCAGCATCTCTCGCCTTGCTCCACATTGTACTAAGCAAAAGATGGAGGCCTTTAGAACTACCCAAAAGACCATGTGGGCTGCCATTCAGGGGAACAGAAAACCTGGCTGATTCAATGCAATTTTGAAGAATGCTGAAATTGTTGACATGTTTTATTGCTTTTTTTTCTACTTTTACTAGTTATGTTAAGCATCATCGTAATTGCTTAGTTGGCTCAGTTTTTTATTCTTTTCTAGTGCTTAAACTTCAAAACTTCACAATTTATATGTAGTGCTTTTCCTTGAAGTACACATTTAAGATGGGCCAAAACTTATTTTCTCAGTGAATCCTGCCAATTATCTGTCTTAAGAGTTATAGAGATTATTTTCTAGAGGGGGAATGAGGAAAGCTTTCTTCTCTCCTTCCTTGAGGTTCTTGTTCACTTCCTGATGCTGGCAACAAAATCAGCTATTAAAGAGTAAGCTTTTGAAACCATTGAAGTGATTGATCAGGTGGGGTTGGTGTCATGGTTGTCAAGGTGCACAACATGGTGGCACCTAGGTGCCACCTAGTTGGGCCTCAATAAGGCAAGCTAGGATCCACCTAGTTATGTGCCTTGGGTTGCCGATCTGGAAACACAGATCTTTTAAGGAGGGATCTGAACCCCATCCCCTGATCCCCCCAGCCCTCAATGCCGTTCTTCTAGGGTTTCAGCTGGTCTTCATTCCCTGGGGAATACAGGTCCACCTTCCTTGTCCCCCTGCCGAGGTCAATCATGCAAAGGCGTTGCCCCCTCGCAGCTGTCTTTTGTCGCTGTTGGTGTCATCTCTCACCACCGTTGCTGCTGCTTCCACCACTTCTCACATCCATTTCCAAGATCGGGCCATCCAGCGCATCATTTTTTCTCGGGAATGCTTCCATCATCCCTCATTGCCTTTCCACACTAGATCCGCCATCTCTCTCTCTCTAAGACGGGTCACAGCTGATGGGAAACCACGTGAGTTATAACATCCTCCTGAGCAAATTTGAGGGTGGAGGAGCCAATCGCGTGGCTTCTTTTACCTCTTAGTGAGTGGATAACCCTCCCAGTTAAAGAACATTTTACACCTCACTGGTGGTTTCTACCCAGTAAAAATGGGTTTTACTTTCACCTATGCATAATCAAGCCAGCAAAAAAGGGGGATTTACCCCTCACAAGGGGTTTCCACCCTCACTTAGTTTATCCCATCTGGTAAAGGGGCATTGGGGATTAAACAAAATGTATGTAGGTTTGAAAAGCACCCTTATGAGATTCAAAATTTTCAAGGATGTTCAATTTAGAATCGGTGAGCGAATTAAGTTATCATTTCTCCCCAGTGAGAGTCATTTTAAATTTGCTGCCATAGCTCCTCGGGCCCCATAAATGTCACCGATGAATACTCATTTGCGGCATTTACAAATGACCTGCAAGATACCTCTCTTCGGAGCGTTGCTTCTCACTTCGAGGTGAGAGCTTAAAGCCTGAGCCTCAAACTATATGAAAAAGGAGCTCTATGACTTGGACAATTTGGTCCAATCGCACAGATTGACTCATGCATCAGATAATTTGGTCTAAATGCTCAAATTGACTCATACAGCTTGGACCATTAGGCCCAAATGACTTAAACCATTTGGTCCAGAGAGCCTAATTAGCCCATAATCAGCTGAAGTGACAGCCATTTCATATAATTGGCTTAGAGTAAAACCTACTATCCGATCTTCGATTGGACGACTGAAAAAAATCAAAACAAAACAAGATCAGACACCCTAAATGTGCCCAAAGTGGTTGGCCCATGATTTTGGGGAAAAAGGGGTGTCTGATCTCTTTTTATTATTTTTTTCAACCGTCCAATTAAAGGTGGGACTGTACAAACATTAGGTCGGATTGAGGCCGACCTAAAAAATAATGGTCGCACCACACGATGTGCAGCAAGTGGACTCCTTGTCTTAATTCCGCCATTTCTTGTAATTGGCCTAATTCATGTCTGGACACAAGTAAGACTGTCAAGGGGCTGCCCCGGCCCCGCGAGGCCGGTCATGAGCTGGGTGATGGGCCAACATTTAGAGTGCATAAGCCAGAATTGGGCCTGATGATTAGGCCCGATTTCAGCTTGTGGACTCAAAATATCAGCCCGTGGCAGCTCAAAAGCCTGCTGGCCAACACGGCTTATTGACAACCCTGCATCATTGTAGGCCACAATGCAGGCAATGCCAGGTCCGTGCCTAGCCATCAAACTTGACATAGTACACCTCATGGGCCTAGTCATTTGCATACCACCTTTATTCAAATTAAATTAGGATAATTTTGTGCTGGTTGGGCTGAGCCGAACCGAGCCATGACTAAATGCAGGGTGAGCCAGGTCGGGCCTAATGATATTATGTTGGATTGTTGACAGCCCTAGGCGTAAGTCACTAAGCCATCCTATATAATCGATCCAAATGACTGAACCATTTGATGTAATCAGTCGACTGAACCACATAATATATTTGGGCTCAAATGATCTATTGGATGAACCATTTAATATGATTAGTCAATTAGACCAAATCTTCATGTACTATGTTCAGTTCATGAATCAAATGATTTATTTTCTTGTCCATCTCCTAACATTACTACATGTAGTGTACAACTATAGTCCATGGGCTGTAAATAATCATACCAGTGACAGCAAAATCCTAACCTCATTGTCTCGTTCTGATCTAAACCCTAAACTATCTCAATCAAAACCCTAGCTGTATACCAATAATTTTGAGTATTACCCAATCTTGGAAATTTGGATGCACATGCATATTTAGATAATAGAAATAACATATGTCTGGTAATGGTCTTAATAGTTTCAAAAAAAGATTGAAAAAAATCACTGTACAACTACTACGAATAATGCCTTCGCCCCGCATCAGCCCTGGTCCTATCGAACCAGCCGCAAAAACCCTTCGCTCCTTGCTAAAACCGGCTTCTCTTCTTCCTGAAAACATCTGTTGATAACTATAAATAAGATAACGTGTAATTTACAGTTTAAAAATAAGTAAAGATATTTAAAATTTGTAAATCACAGCAAATCGACATACATCATGTTTTAATCTTACGAAGTAAGTTTTTAGGCTATATTGGCTATATACTCAAAATGTCAAAATGCCTCTTTCACAATAGAACAAATAGTTGAGTCGCTAAATGGGATACACTCTCAGCAGAGCAGATTATGTTGATGTGTGTGTTCCTCTTTTGTGGTCTTGTGTGTAGTTCTATCTTAATGGGCTACAGTTTTTCTTCCTCTTTTCTCCAGCCTGGCTGTGATGAACTTCTGCTTACTTTTAGTGACTTGTGACATTTTATTGCCACCTTTGGGAAAGAAGGGGGAAAAAGGAAGCTTTTGAAACCACTGGCTATGTTTTAGGAGGTGGGGAAAAGACCATGCCCATCAAAGCATGTGTGAACCCTGCATGGCAACAGGGAAATGATTCAAACATGAGACCTCGAAGAACAATGGAAGCCCCATGCCGTCCAAGCATATTCCTCAGAACATGGCACTCCATGTTTATAGGGAATGTGCAATCTTGAGGTCACGTGGTTACTGTTAGCAAATATCACAATGTGTCTATGGTTGTTGAGTTTGCTGGGTTTCACTTGTATTTTTATGTGTTCTGTGATTGCGATTATTATGGCGCTTGTTTATTTGTTGCGTGGACACTATTATCCTTATGATAGTGACAATGAATTTAGTTGCACTAAATTAAGTTTTTATGTTAAGAGAAGGTAAAAATTACTGAATGTATGCAGCTTAACACTTTTTTCAATTGCTGCTGCTCCAGGATGGTGTTGTTATTCCTTCTACGAGCATAACCTTGCCTTTTGGTGGAGAGGTAAAGTATATTCGTCAATTTCATCAGCAACTTTTCATCAAAATGTTGAAACCTTACTCTCCCTTGAAATTTTTAGTGCTATGTATTTTTTATTTCTTTATGTAGGATATTTACGAACATGCAGATTATTCTATCAGCTTCGATTTGTGTATATTGAGGATGGGATCTGCCATTATCTACCCTTGTCCAATCCATCCATTCAGAGTCTGGTCACTTTGAGAGATGTGGTCATTTGGTTGATGCATTAAACAGAAGGGTATCAAAAGTCTACTGTACTGGTATTGGGTACCATATTGGTACCCTGAGAAACCAATGTGCACTGGACCAACATGGATCAGTTGATTCATGAGTTGGACTGGTAGAAGATGCTCTCTTCTTTGTTTGAAACGCCCATTCACTTTAACATGTTAGAGGGATGGGTTACATATACTATTCATAATGTAGCAGGGTATTTGTCATATTGGGATTTAACGGTGTCTCGTCATGCAAATAAACATTGCAAAGTTATTCCTTTATAGATACATGATAAAATTGACAGATGGATTGTGGCAGAAATGCTTAAGCAACTTGTTGCAAGCAACTTTCAATCACTTTGATCTTCCTCACGGTAGGCGTTTCTAGCGAGAGCAACTCTGCCGTCCTCTCCTCCCCCTCCTCCCGGTGTCTCCCTCCCTTGGAGGCATGGCCCTCCGGGGAGGACAGGTGTGGCGGCCGGACCCTAGGAGGGGCTCGTTCTTTCAGGCGCTCTCGTGCTTTGGGTGTGGCAGAAAGGGGCACATTAGGCGTTTCTGCAGGTCAGGGGGGCGTCCGTCGGCGTCCGGTGGGAGGCCTGCGGGGCAGCTGTCGTTTGCGGATGTGGTCCGGGGAAAGTCTCCTCTCTTTTCCCGTGGTCTGGGTCGCTCTGGTTGTGTGGAGGCAGGGGAGTATCCTGTGGCTGAGGTCCATAAGAGGGAGTGCTGGCTTCGTCGGAGTCTCCTTGTCACGGTGGTGGAAGGCTCAGTGCTCGCTGGACAGGTTGGCCAGAGACTGGCGGAGATCGCAGGTGGGTGCTGGGATGTCTCTAAGGCTTCGGCGAGGGGCTTCTTAGTGGTTAGCCATGAGGAGATGGCGGTGGCTTCGTTGGCGAGCTTGGGGGTCCTCGTGGCAGGGGGTGCCCTTCTTCGGGTCCAGTGGTGGGGGAAGTTCAGGGGAGCCTTCCCCAATCCTAAGCCGGTGAAGATTTCTGTGATCCTTGAAGGGGTGCCCCGCCTCCTCTGTTATGAAGAAGGCATTGCCTTCTTGGTGCGTAGCTTCGGTGTGTTAGTGAAGGGGAGCTTGCGGTTCGCCATTCTGGGATCCAGACGTCGGTGGGTGTTGACCTTTTGGTGGACTGCCTGACGGCCATCCTTGCGGTGGTTACGACGTCGCTTGATGGAGTGCGGTTGGTCGTCCATGTTTGGCTGCAAAGTTCGGTCGGTGTGGCACCGCCGTCGGTGGCTCCTGCGTTAGGGCGACCCGTGAGACGTCCGGAGGAAGACGAAGTGGCTCGAGCAGGGTTTCGAAATTCAAACCCCCCGCCCTGCGAGCCGAACTCAGGTGCAGTTGCTGTGATGTCAGCCGAATCAGTTGGAAGCTCGGGCGGTCGGACGAAGGTTTTGCGGGTAAGCTCCGAGTCAGCGAGCTATACCTGGATCCGCATCTGCTATTGTTGTTGGGCCCGACAGAACCAGGGGGGTCTTCCTCGTCCGAATTTCGCTGCCTCGCTCCCCTCTCTGATCCACCGTCTGCCGGAACTGAGTTCCACGCCGGTAGGAGATGTTCGATCCGGTGAGCGCCATTCTCCTCTCCGGCCAACAGCCTCTTCGCAGTCGAAGCTCCGGTCTCCCCTCCCTAGCTTGACTGGTCCTGCTCCCCTCTAGGGGTCCAACTCTCCCGAGGTGCCAGCCTCCCTTCCTGGGGATCGGCCGCTTGTTGCTGCTGTGTCGCCTCTGCAGATGGTGGGCCTGCCCCTGGAAGATGAGCCTGAGCCTCCTCTTGCCCGGGATCCCTTCGATGGGTTAGTCCCCCAATCGGAGGGGGCCGTCGTTCTTCCTGGAGCTTCTTCGTGTCAGCTGTTGCCTCCGGTTCTGGACCGGGTGCAGGCAGATAGCTCGGTTCTTGCTCTGGTCCCAGCTGGTTCTGGTGTTGTATTGCCGCAGCCACTGAGGGACGGTGTTGATGGTGAAGGGTTCTTGTTGCTACAGGAAGGGGAGGTGGCTCGAGGGGGTGTCAGGCTGGGAGTGGAGGAAGTGAGAGAGATGCTCGTTGAAGTCGAGCCTTTGGTGATGAAGCGTGCTAAGGAGGTGGCAGTCCAGGTTGGTATCTCCTTCGACTGCTGCGGATGACTTGTGGGGGGTTTTCTCTAAGATCAACAAACGGTGGAGTGCGAGCATGTGGTGTGGGGTGCATTCTCGCTCGAGGGCTGGTAGGAGTGGTGAAGAGGGGGTTGGTAGGAAGGAGGGTCCGCTTTCTAAACACCAACGATGATTGTCTCATGGAATGTGAGAGGTCTAGGGGAAGTGGAGAAGAGGAGAGCTATGAGGGATCTGATAAGGAGATGCAAAATTGACATTTTATGCATTCAGGAGTCTAAATGTAAAGGGATAAGGGATGGCCTTATCAGGGAGATTGGAGGGTCCACCTCTCCCAGGGGGTCACCTCCCCAGCGGTTGGCAGGTCGAGGGGATTTTGATCCTCTGGAACCCATTTGAGGTGGAGGAGGTCTCACAGACAGGGTGATCAGTAGATGGGCCATCTCATTACACTTTAGGAGCGTCAAGGATGGTTTCTCCTGAGATTTCAGTGCGGTTTATGTGCTCCAACCCAGGGATGATAAGCGACAACTTTGGGAGGAGCTGATCCATTTTCATCTTGTCTCAGGCTGTCCATGGTGTGTGTGTGGGGGGGGGGGGGGGGGCTAAATGCTATTGCAGCGCCGTGGGAGAGGTCAGGTGATACTTCTATTGCTGGTGAGATGGAGGACTTTTCTGATTTTATCCATGAGGTTGCTTTGGTGGACTTGGGTATGGCTTAGGGTTGCTTTACTTGGTCAAATGGTAGATCTGTTGGTTCATGTTCCAGGTTGGACAAGTTCCTGGTTTCTGTTGACTAGGAGATCATTTTCCTCACGCTCAAGTGACTGGGCTGGCTAGGTCTGTGTCGGACCATAAGCCTATTTTGTTGAAGACTAGTAGAGACAATGGCAGGGCTCACAGGTTCAGGTTTGAGCAGGTCTGGCTCAGGGAGGATGATTTCATGGAGACTATTGCGGGAGCTTGGAGCGCTATTCATCCAAGCTCCACTGCTATGGGCACTCTGGTGAGGAAACTGAAGCATACTGGGCAAATTCTCCGATCTTAGGGTTCTGATAAAATCCTCCTTGAGAAGGTGGCCAAAGATCGGATTCTTCACCATCTGTCAGCCTTGGACAGCCTCGAGGAGGCAGGCCTCTTGGAGGAGGATGACAGGGCTTCGGGGGATTCTTTGAGGAGGCAACTTGATGACCTACTGGCTAGAGATGAGATTTACTGGAGACAGCATTCCAGAGATAGATGGATCAAAGAAGGTGACAGGAATACGACGTACTTCTAGCGGCTTGTTTCGGGGAGGAGGAGGGTCAACTCCGTCTCTTGCATTAAGGTGGGTGTCCGTTCCTTTTCTTCGAAGGTGGAGATCAGAGAGCAGGCGAGAGACTTCTACTCTGTGTTGTTTGTTGAGGATTCTTTCCACAGACCGAGGATTGTTGATGACCTTCTCCCTTGCCTTTCCCCTGAGGAGAGGACACGTCTCTTGTTGCCCTTCTCTAAGGAGGAGGTTCATAGGGCGGGTGTTGGCACTTGCTGGGGATAGAGCTCCTGGCCCAGATGGGTTCCCCTTAATCTCCTTTTAAAAGTACTGGGGGATTATCAAGGAGGATTTTTGGCCGCTGTGAGAGAGTTTCAGTAAGGGAGAGCACACTTAGGGGGGCATTAATAAAACTGTATTGGTTTTCATCCCTAAGAAGATGGATGCTCATCAGTTCCAAGACTTTAGACCCATCAGTTTGCTCAATGGCACCTATAAGGTCATCACCTAAGTTCTAGTTGGGAGGCTTGTTTCTGTCATGGATGCTTTGGTCAATCACTACCAGGGTGCTTTCATCAAAGGCAGACATATCTTGGATAACTTCTTGATGGCTTATGAGTGCATTTTTGCTATAAAACAACATAAACAGAAAGGGTTGGTCTTGAAGGTAGATTTTGAGAAGGCCTATGACAGGGTGAGCTGGTAGTGTCTCTTTGATGTCCTGGACAGAATGGGTTTTGGGGACAGATGGGCTGGCTGGATCAGAGCTTGTGTCTCGTCTGCTTCTTTTGTTGTCCTTATTAATGGTAAGCTGTCTTTGTGGTTCTGCAACGGTCGGGGGCTTCGCCAAGGGGATCATTTGTCTCTTCTCCTGTTTGTGCTGGTTGCAAGTGTTTTGAGCAGAGTGTGGCAGGAGGCTGAGGTTGCTGGGCTGATCAAAGGCTTCCAGGCGTCTAGCAATGGGCTCTCTATCTCCCACCTGCAATATGCAGATGACACTATTTTGTTCCTTGACGAGGGTGATCACCACCCTTCTATGGCTAGGCTTTTGCTGGAGCTCTTGGAGGAAGTTACTGGCCTGAAAGTTAATTTTTGCAAAAGTCTTCTAGTTGGGGTGAACATGGAGGATGGTGCTCTGATTAGGGTGGCCACTTTGCTGGGTTGCTCCATTGGAGAGTTCCCCTTTTCTTACTTGGGTCTTCCTCTTTCCCCGAGCGCCCTCAGATGTGTTGACTGGCTTCCTGTTATTCAGAGATATGAGGTTAGGTTGGCTGGTGGAAAGCTAAGTTGTTATCCTTTGGTGGTCGTCTGATTTTGTGCAGCTCTGTGTTGGATAGCCTTCCTACATATTTTCTCTCCGTGTTCCGCATTCCTAGATCGGTGGTTAGGAAACTAGATGCTATTCAGTGCAGATTCTTCTGGCATGGCAGTGGGGGACGGTGCAGGGGTTGGCATGATATTGCTCGAGGTAGATTGACCACTAGCAAGGTCCAAGGAGGTTTGGGGCTGAAGAATGTGGGCTACTTCAATAGGGCGTTGCTGTGCAAATGGCTGTGGAGGCTGGGGTGTGGTGAGGAGGGGCTTTGGTCCCAAATTATTTGGCATCACTACTTTCTCTCGAGGAGGGCTTGGGACTTAGCTCGTTCACCATGACACAGGGCATTTCTCTCTGGCAGGATATCTTCTCTTGCAAGGATTTTCTTAATGCCGATGTTTGTGTTCTTCTGGGAGATGGCCATAAGTGTCTCTTCTGGAAGGATAGATGGTGTGGGGACGTCTCCTTGGAGTGCTTATTCCCTAGCCTCTTTGCCATTGCGGCGGATCCTCGTGGCACAGTGGCGGAGGCTTTTCACCCGCTTAATTCTAGTGGATCTTGGGCTCCGACCTTCAGGCGTGCTTGTAGACAAGAAGAGCTGGAGCAACTCTAGGAGCTTCTTGCTTTTCTTCTCTCGTTCCAGGTTCGGGCAGGAGAGGATGAATGGTCGTGGAGGTGGGAGAAAATCTCTGATGGTGGCCTGCGCTACGGCCTCCATGACCAAGTGTGGAGACATAAGAGTCTTCAAGGGTAAAATTCTAATTTGGAGGATATCCAATTGGAGGCTCCCCACTCGGGACAAGCTATCTCGTTTCCTGTCGGAGGTGATTCCTACTTGTTGTTTATGTGGTTGCAGGGTTGAGTCCGTCGATCACCTTTTTGTTGGATGTCCCTACTCTCGGGGGGTGTGGACAGAGATTACTCGGAGAACTGGCTGCGTTGTCGTCTTGTGGAGCGAGGTTCGTGACTTGCTGCGTGAGTGGGATAGGCCATAGCACCTCAAGCTGGATAGGAAGGTGTGGTGGCTTATCCTCCACGCCACCTTATGGGCACTTTAGGGTGAGCAGAATCACCGTATCTTAGAAGGGAGTCGTGCGCCGAGGAGGCGATTGTTGACTTTGTTTGGGCCAGAGTTAAGGAATGGGTATTCTCTTTTTCTAATGTAATTTCGGGTGGATCCTCTCTTCTTGGGTGCTTTGGGGGCTAGGTCTTCCACACCTTCTTGGTGTGTGTTTTGCTGTATAGGTTTTTTGGGGGTGTTTTGTTGGGGCTTTGGCCCGCCTATACATGTACATTCCTTCGTTCCCTTTTATTTATATATCTTGGTGGTACTACTCACTTAAAAAAAAAGCTATTCCTTTATAAATCCTTTTCAATTTTAAACTTATTGGGATTTTTGAGCTTCCAGGTTTGAGCTTCAACTTGCCCAAGCCATTGACAAAAGGGACTTAATTTTTCCGAAGTTTTGCCTGAAGTAAAGTGGTCTCATTTCTACTTCCTAAGCCCGTTCAAGTTTCAGGTTGACATTTTGGGTATTGGGCTTTAGGTACCCATCGGCAGCATGCTCATGGCATGTCTGGGTGTGCCAGTCAGCCAAGTGAGATATTTTCTCATTACTCTTTTCTTTCTCCCACTTCTCAGACCGTGGGCCCACTGACAGTGGAGTCAATCAGCAAGCAGTGGCAACTGGTCAATACTACAGCGACCAGCAGTGGACAATGGTGTGCTAAATGTAATGTTGCCAAACATTTCAAATTGTTCTGATTCATTCCATGTTTGGAAAGTTTCAACTAATCTGTCCCTTTTCAATCAGACCCATTTTAAGATGGTTAACATCTTCTAATATCTTAAGTTCTTAACAAGGTCTCATATATTTTCAGGAAAGATCATGAAAAGCTTGTTGCTCCTAGGTATGGCTTTGGGGACTTTGCCAAGACTGAGATGTCTATGAGATTATGCCATGAATCTTGCAAGATGGCTATCTGTGGACCCAACGAGTCCTCAGACCATTCATGAGTCTGCCCTGTGTTTATTGCCAAGCATGCTCCTTTGTCATCGTCTTCCCATTTCTCAACAATACGACCCATACAATGCATTGTCTAGTCCTTTTTGGGTGTGATTCCTTCCAGGTTTCAGATTGGACAAGCAAATCAGCTGATTTGGATCCAGATCATTATCAGCTTATCTGATTTCATGGGAAATCCTCCCTCCAACCCCCATGGCCCCAACCCCAAAGCTTTTATAAATTAGGAGAAACTAGAGACCAGGGATGGAACACTCTCCACAAGGGAGAGAAAGAGAGGGTCAATCCTTCCTCCTGGTATGCTATGATAAGCTGCTGTCCATGGAGTAGAAGAGGAAAACTCTTGTTCTACACTGACATGGCCGACATAGGCCCACAATCACGGCTTCCAGTGGCACACAAATAGAATGGGTTTAGTTCATACTCCTGATGATTCCAGATTCTTTGGTAGCACAGCACCTGCAACATTACTGGTCCCTGCTGAAGTCATTTCTGTGTTATGGGGTTCGCCTGCCTCACTGTCTTTGTAATACCCGATTTTAGAAAACTCATTAAGGTATTGGGCTAGTTGTGTTGAGAGCCCATTAGGGTGGCCCATTTAATGAATTTGAGCCCATTATGAGAAATTCGTAGTTTCAGGACAGTAGTCCGTGATTTATGTCATAACTCTGGGTATGAATGTCCAAATGAGATGAAATTAGGCTCATTGGAAAGATAACTCGATTATCTACAATTTTTATGTTAAGCATTTTTAAGATTCAGCCATTTAATAAGTCAAAAATGCCAAATAACGAGATGTAATAGTAGAAGTTGAGATAGGCGCTGGTAAGATGTAAGATAGGCGAAGTTTTGTTGAGATAGGCGATATACAATGCGCCTATGTTATATTTAGATGATCATTAGTAGCCAGAATGAGATTAAAGACTTACATAAATTATGAAATTGCCCTTATTAAGCCTAATGACTCGTAGAAATGTCAGAATGGGACAATATTAGACTCGTTGGAAAGACAATCAATTTTTTATTAAATTTCGTCTTAAGTATTTTTTCTAATTATGCCATTTACTAGGTCAAAAGTGAGGAAAACGAAATTAGGTAGCGAGTAAAATTATGATTATGCCACTCAATAGAGTGCGCCTATATGCCGTGCCTATGTGGGTTTTTAGCTCTTTTGCTGCGCCTAAGAGGAGTTTTCCTGCGACTATGTGAATTCTTTTGAATCCTTAACGCCTATAAAACACTTAGGCATTTTTTTTAGCTACTTAAGTGATTTTCTATTAGAAGTCAATAGGAGAGGACGGTCATGTCTGCCAGAAGTCAACCAGGGCATGACAGAGGTGTCTGCCAGAGTGTTGGCAGTTGAGGCAAGTAATAGACTTTCTAGGAAAGCAGAATAAAATAAATTTGATAATTTTCTTCTAGGTAGGCTGAAGGGCTGCCTATTTAAGGCCTGAACACCCCCACTAGCTGTCCCTTTACGTTTGTAGCAGCACCTTAGCAGAGCAGAGCCTTGCGTCTAGACCAGAGCAGAGGGAAAGAAAAGAGGAGAGGCAGTAGAGGAGCTGATGACGCAGCAGGAAGTAGGAGGTTTTGAAAGGGCAGACGACCCTTCTGGAGCAGGAAGCAGGCCTCTGAAGACCGTTTTGGGTGGCAACAGAGAGGGGAGAGCAGGACCACGGCTATAGGATATTTTGTCACAGGTAGGCATTGGTTCGAAACCTAACATATGTCATTTTTTAGTCTTTTTACTTTGAATCTATTTTAGTATACAAATTGAATGTGCTTGTAAAGGGAGTGGTGAGCATGCACGATAGAGCCTGTAAATTGCACCTAGCTGTATATTACGACCTGCATACTATATTTACTTCTTTTCTGATTGGCCGTGAGCTTTAGTTGAGATATTCATAATTCTACATTGTGCATTTAAAGTGGTTCTAAGGAAAGAAAAGTGAAGATGATACAATAAAATATAGCACATGGACAGTGCCACCATAAGGAGGGTAGGGTACTGGGTAAGCGCCTGCCTGGGTTGGCCCTCGTCCGAGGACGGATGGACGGTTAAATCTGGAAGTTAGACCGGACGATGATCTGGTGGAAGGTGGGGTAGGGCCCCCGATCTTATACAGTTGATCAAGACTGTAGGTCAATGCGTTGGGCCATTCGTGGCCTAGCCCGCACCTCTAGACTGCAGTGAGTTTTTAACTCCTTTTGTCGTGGATTAGATGCATGTCCAGTAATGTGCAAGGTTAAATGATTCCCAAAATTTCATGTAGGTGGGGTTTTAAATATTGCAAAAGGGGATATTTGATTGTGTGAGGCCTGTGTAAATGGATGACTATTTGTAGCCAGGTGATTTTAATAAAACCCGACCTGCAGGCCTCCAAAAATCTGAACCCCAGAAAATGGAAGTGTCTTCTTGTTTACCTTCTTGCTTTATACTTATATGTTAGAACTTGTTGCAGAAAAATGAGTGTGGTTATATATATGCTATGCTTGAAAGCCTTCGGTTCTTTGTGAAAATCTACTATATGGTATGCATCTGTCTGGTTTGATCCTTGCCTACTGAGTCTTAGGACTCACGCCTGTGGCTTATCAAATTTCAGGAGATTAGGCGGCTGGCTTTTCATCCCGTGGACAGAAGCTTGAAGAAGAGGGCTCGGGGGACTTGTTTTGGCTGTATAGAAATTATTAAGTTGTAGTTGGCTACATTCATGCTTAAGGAGCGGGCAGATGAGTGGTGGATGTCTATGCTTAGAACCACCTTTCGAGGCAGAGATAATGAGATCAGTTGGGAGGATTTTTTGAAAGTGTTCTATGCCATGTACCTGCCACAACATGTCAGAGACCGCAAGGAGTCTCAGTAAGACAGTCTGACAATTGCGTATGATGGCTGTATTGTTGTCACTATCTCATTGGTCAAGACCCACTTAACCTCACTGCTCTTGTTCATAACCCCCATTGGCAGGTCTTATTTTTGCATCGCCATTACCATCAGTTCCCATGCCGGCTGGCTAAAATCTGAACTATCATGTGTACTACTATACCTTTCACTGTTCAGTTTTTGTTGAACATGGAACATTCCTGCTGAAACGGATGGTCATCTTGAGTACAAAAGATTACATGTCTGCCCTCTTCCCATTCGCAGGGATTCAAAGTTGGCACGCTGGGTTTGAGGCATGGAAAAGTTTGATTCATACCAGCTGATCCCATTTCAATTCCTACCAATACTAGAAATTAGATTGGCAAAGCGACGAACTTGCTATTTTCATGTTTCATTTTGAACAGATAGAAAGGAATTTCCTGTTTACATGTTTTCATGTGTTCAAACCAAGGAGTGCAGAATTGGATTTGATCCGCCCATTCCGATCGGTTTTCGGGCGGTCCAATTCAATCCCTATCGGGCGATCCATGACCGAGATCGGCTGGATCGGCTCAGATCAGGTCAGATCGGCCGATCCTACCCATACCGGCCATTCCGCCCAACTCCATTTGAAATTCAAATGGGGTGGGTTGGGGGGGAAGGCCATTTGGGGGTCTTTTGGTTTTGGGGCTCCTTCGACTCTCACTTTCACATTCTTCTCTTGCTCAAGTTCTCCTCCTTGCTCTCTCTCTCTCTCTCTCTCTAAGATCCTCTCTCTCTCTCCTCTCAATCTCACTCTTCTAACGAGAGTCTTGTTGAAGGAAGATCGCCACCTTCTCCTCCTTGCTCTCTCCCTCTCTCTTTCTAGCACTCTCTTTCTCTCTCTAGGACAACTTTCTCTCTCCTCGAAATTGTGATTAGGGTTTTTTCTGCTTTAATTATTTTGCATTACTCTAAGCCCCCTAACACTCCACCATTTCCTCTGTAGCACTCTTTCTCTTTCTAAGACCACTTTCATTTTCCCATGAATTGTGATTAGGGGATTTTTTTCTGTTTTAATTATTTTGCATTATTTGTTGAAGACAAATATCATAACATGCCATATGGGCAAAGGCAGTGAATCTGGACAAGGAATTCATGAAGAGGTTCATGATATGACTAGAGATGATGATGCTAGAGTGGGTCCTATAGATACTTATCTCACTAGGGGAAGAGTAGGCAACCAAGCATCACTCTTGCATTTAAGAATTTGAAGATTTGCAAGGAAAAAATTGGCTCTGCAACCTCTAGACGGTTCTTCTACAACAGTGTGCCGACAAATGTTGTCAAAGGGCCTTACTATGAGGACGTGATTGTCACAATTGCAGAAGTGGGTAAGGGAGTGTCGGGGGCTAACTCCAAAGGAAATCTACGACACTTACCTACCTCAAGAGGTGAGTGATTTGAAGGAATACATCAAGTCTTTCAAACGAATATAGGATGAGAGAGGTTGTAAAATTATGATAAATGGATGGACAGGTGTAGTCTTATCTTTGCATTTGTGTACAAATTCATATATTAAGAACTATCTTATCGATCTTAACCAATTACATTTTGTATAGGCATTACAAGAAAGACAATGATCAACTTTCTTGTGTATTGTCAAGCTGGTATGATCTTCATGAAGTCGGTGGATGCTAACGGGTAGATCAAAAATGCCAATTACTTGTTCAAGTTGATGTATGAGATGGTTGAACAAGTTGGAGAGCATAGGGTGGTGCTAGTTGTTACAAATAATGTAGCATCATATAAATTGGCTGGGTTGATGTTGATGCAGAAGTGTCAGCACCTATTTTTGGTGCCTTGTTTTGCACACTTTATAGATTTGATGTTGGAGGACGTGTGTAATAATGAGAAGATAGCGAACACTATTTGATCATTGATGCGGGACGGTGTACTCAAATGAATACAACTAGGTGACTAATGAGATCAGCAAACGCGTCACAATTGATCGACAAATAACCCGACGTGTACTCGAACACCAAGAGACAAATTACGCAAAATAACAGTAGCTATGCTCTAAGAAGCCGTCCCTCGTAGCGAGAAACGTCGAACCGATCGGTAGATAGAACTACCACGGCCTAGGGTAACAATCACGCACAGGCAATGTGAACAAATCGGTGCTCTCCGGGATATAGGAAAACACTACGACTCACTAACCAACAGCAATATAAAATATCGGGCTAGGCATCCTAAATCACTCACGGCGCCAAATATGACATAGATACTAAATAAGCAAATAAAATGAGCGGGCTTCTCACACTAACCTACTCGTTGAAGAGCGAGGATCAAACTGAGTCCGCGTAGACCGTGAGGGAAGGGAGACGGGCGGCCTCTAGCGTGGTTGTCATGACGGCAGGGAGGGCAGCGTTGACTACCGCAAGCACCAGCGGCGTGGGTGGCTAGCAGCCGCGTTGGTGGAGCCTGAACGGTGCACAGGCGGCGGCGAAGGTGGCCGCAGGGGGGGTCGGCTGTGGCTGACGATCGCGGCGGGAGGGAGGTCCGGCGGTAACGCCGCCGGACGTGACCGCGCAGGGTCCAACGCTGCTGGAGAGGGGGGGAAGGAGCTGTGAGGCGGGAGTGTAGGCGCGCAGAACGGTTTCCCCTTGTTCGCGCACGGCAGTGACGAGGGTGGTCGCGCGGCTGCGGTAGTGGCGGGTAGCGTTGCCAGCAGGGGAAGGTGGCCGCGACAGTGGAGCAGCGCGAAGTAGGGGCCGGCGACGGGAAGGCGCAGGCGCAGTGGAGGCTTCCCCGGCGCAGTGGGTGCGCAGGGTGGGTACCGGCGGGAACAACGACCACGTGGGGGAGGGTGACTCGGTTGGCCACCGAAGTGCAAGGAGGGGGAGTCGCCGCGGTGGTGGGGTGGCCTGCTGGCTGAAGAGAGAGAGGCCGCGGCGGTGGTGACCGCGGCCAGCTCTGCCACAGGGGTTGCCGGCGGTGGAGGGAACTCGCGGCGGCGGCTGGGACCCGCTGTCTCAGCTGCCGGAGGCGAGGAGGTCGCGAGTTCAGCTGCAGGGGGGGGCTTCAAACGCGAAGGTAGGGAGGGAGGAAGGAGGAGGAAGAAGAAGGGAGTTACGTGGGGGGTGGGGTCGCGAGGGGGTGCGAACACGGGAAGGAAATACAAGAAAATGCAATGTGGGTAGCTCGTGGGGCCAAGGGGAGTAAATACGCAGAAACAGTAGGGATTGGGGAAGGGGAAATAGGCTTCACGCCTAGGGCTTCGCGCCCCTCAAGCTCCCATCACAGGAGGAAGACAATGGCGGCTCCTCTTCTCAATTCCTATATTTCTTTTCTTTTTTCATCATGCCCAAAAAGGGGGGACTACATCAGTATTTATATTGGAGGAAAACCCTAGTGGTCTCCTCACAAGACTAAAGACTAAAGTGTCCTTGAGACCTAAAATAGTGCTAAAATCGCACCCAAAAATACACAATACATAGAAAATACATCAAATGGGCCCCTAATGGGCCTCTCTCTCAAATAAATGTCAACTAATCAAAAGAAAAATACATCAATGTGCTATGTGTCATCGTCAAGCCATAGGGATGCCGATGTAGCTACTGGTGGTCTCCGACGGTGGTAAACGCGGGTCGAGTCGAATCGGATCCGCGCTCGGGTGTCCTCACCACTATTGCTTCTGCTCAATACTTCACCGCATGTGTACAACCACAATTATGTCCTCAAGTTGATGCGCGAGCACACTGGAGGGAGGGAGCTCATACGTCTAGGGGCAACTCGGTTTGCCTTCACATATATTTCTTTGGAGAGCCTACACTCTAAACGGCGTCTCTTATTGCAAATGGTTGTTTCAAAGGGTTGGGAATAGTTGTTTGGTTTGATTTCCAAGCAAGATGCCCGAACAAAGGGTTGGGAATAGGCTTACATCCTCAAGGTTGGAGCAACTTGTGTTTTGCCATTACAACATGCGTTTAAAGCTAAAAAACCTCTAAAAGATCCAAGATGGACAAAAAGAAGAGGCAAGGTGGACAAATGAAGCTATGGGACGGCCTACCACATAGCCTACACCAACTGAAGAGTTTTTTGACTTGGATGATATTTTTGATGAAGAAAATCCTCTCCATTCATAGGTCGATACAAAGATGGCTTTGGTGAACCGGAATTTATTTCTAATGATCGTGCTTAGGCCGAAGGGGAGTTAGATGATGTTCCATTATCAACAACAATTTAACTTCCACCTAAAAAAAGAAAAGGAAAATCAAAGAAGACCACCTCCCAAGCTACAAGGAGCATCACTCTTATGGATGCTGCAGATTTGGACACTATGCAAGAGGGGTATGAAACACCTTCTCCAAATGACACGATTGTTTATCAAACATCGGGGGATTGCACTTCGGCTAATAGTCATGATGATGATGATGATGATGATGATCCTTGTGAAGGTGGTGCAACCATGGATGGCAGTTTCGGCCGAAACCGATACGTTTCGGCCGAAACGTATCGGTTTCGGCCATAACCGATCCGAAACACACATTAAACACTGTAGCAATCCGAAACTAAAGGGGGGTATCGGTTTCGGGCGAAACCGATACGAGTTTCGCCCGAAACCAAACGGTTTCGGCCCGAAACTAGTGATTTTATGGCAAGTGTTGGCCCCCGAAACCCCATAACCCACAGGTTTCGGCCGAAACCTTCCCCCCCTGCTGTCTAGCCTGTCTGCGTCGCGGGTGGTGTCTGCTGCTGCCGCTGTCGCTGCTGCTGTGCCTGCCGCTGCTGTGCGCCTGTGTTGCTGCCGCTGCTGTGCTGCAGGCTGCAGCTGCTGCTGGCGGCCTGCTGCTGCTGTGCTGCGGCTGCTGCTGCTGTGCTGCCGGCTGCTCCTGCTGGCTGCTGCGGCTGCTCCTGCCGGCAGCTGTCCGACCAAGGGTGAAAGGCCGTCCGACAGGGAGAGGCCGAGAGGGACTGAGGTCTGAGGGAGCCTTCTTGCGCCGCACACCGAGGCCAACACAACTTCAACTTCAAGGGTTTGATTATTTTGTTTGAGGTTAATTTCATTGGGTTTTGTTTGATTATTTTGTTGTGTTCTTTTGGTTGGGTTAAAAATTTGGGGTAAGCAAGTCTTGCTTATTAAGTTTATTCCAAGGGTGATTAAGGGCTTAAGGGTTATTTGCTAATTAAACCCTAATCAGATTTTAAAAATTGGGGTTTTTGTCTAAATTGGTTTGCTTAGGCTGAATTGAAGTTAAATTAAGGTTCATTGAGGATTTTGGGGTTGGATCATGCGGGTAATTAGTTTTTCCCAAGGGTGATTAAGAGTTAATTGCTAATTAAGCCCTAATTAGGTCATAGAAATTGGGGCTTTTGTCTAATTCGAGTTTTTTAGCCACAATTGAAGGTTAATTAAGCTTCATTGATGAATGTGGGGTGGGATCATGCTGGGATCTCAATTTAGAAGATTCCTATGTTGATACTGGATTCGAATCAAGCCAACCAAACACTCCAAGAGGGATCCAAAGAGGGATGCAGGACTTGGCTACCTCATTGTTTGGTTATAGTGAATATAGACCATACATGCAACCTGGTTATGGGTATCGACATCAAGGGCCAGACGATGAGGGAGAAGGTTCTTCTAGTAATTATTATCCATATTAGGTAAGAATCAATGAATTTTTGTAACATTTATTTTGTCCAAATTGGTTTATTGTACTGCTTCTATTAATGTACAATGGAATATGACTTACACATGTTCAATGTTTGAAGTTGAATTTTTGTAGTTGTCTACTTCAAGGTTATTGCACTAACTTATACAATGAAATGCATGTGTAATGATTTTTATGATTTTTTGTGATTTTAAGTGGTTATTTATATTTTTTATGGTTTTTTTCAGATTTTTTAGAATTAATTTTAATTTTTTTAACCTGTTATATGGGTTTCGGCCGGTTTCGGCCGAAACCGAAACCGAAACCGAAACCGAGTCGACTCAGTTTCGGACCCAGGCGAAACCGAGACCGAAACCAAGTTTGCCATCCTTGGGTGCAACCATTCATTCCAAAGGCTCAAGGCCAGCTTCCAAAGGCATTATCTTTACAGAGGAGTGAGATTTCAGTCATGCTACACAAGATGCAAATCCTTCTAGCCGGAGAGCAAAAAATATCTCAGTGGGAGATAAAGAGAGAGAGAAGGAAAAACCAAAGTTTGTGTGTCCACTAGGAACAACATTTGAAAAAGGCATTGAAGATAGGCTATAATTCAAATTTCATCCCTTATCAGCGGAATTGGTTGAGAAAGAAGAAGGCAATGAGAGAAGAGTTCCTATGAAGGGCCAGAGAGACAAGTGAAAATTATGGCCAGCCACAGTACTCTGACACATAATCTCAGCATTAGGGGGCTTATGCTTTAAGATTTTTTAATTATTCCCCCTCTGATGTGTCTTCCAATTTAAGAGGGGGATAATATAATTATGCTCCATATTCAGCCTATCCGGACACATCATCACAACAATCAACTGGAGGCACCTACCAAGTCCCCGAGATCCCAGGTTGGGCACCTATCGTGACAACCTACACCAACACCGATGAGTACAACCGGTATCTCATAGACTATCAACTCATGTATCCCACGTACATGTCATGGAATGATTATGTACAATATGTAGAAAACTCTTTCAATGCATGCCTCCAATGAATGTAAGGTAACATTTGATTCAAATGATTTGAGTATGTCAACTATTTTATGAAAATTTGAGCTTCCAATGATTTAAGTATGTCAATTATTTCATGAAAATTTGAGCTTTAAACATGTTAGAACACATTTCCTATGTTTTTCAGAATTTTTTGAAGTTTTGTAGATTTTTTTGCATATGCTTATGAACTGCTGGCCTAACTCAGCCAGGATCGGATCGAAAATGGGCCGGATCTGTCGATCCCATCGATTCGGATCGGTTTGGGACCGGCCGATCCCCAATCTTGCCTATCTTGTTTAAGGCTCAAATTTTCATGAAATAGTTGGCATACTCAAATCATTGGAGGCTCAAATTTTCATGAAATAGTTGACATACTTATTTGAGTCAAATGTTACTTTTCATTCATTGGAGACGTACATTGAAAGAGTTCTTTATACATAGTTATTTCATGACATGCACGTGGCATACGTGAGTTGATAGTCCATTAGATACTGGTTTTACTCCTTGGTGTTGGTGTAGACTGTCATGATAGGTCCCCAACCTGGGATCTCGAGGACTTGGTAGGTGCCTCTAGTTGATTGTTGTGATGATGTGTCTGAATAAGCTGAATATGGAGCATAATTATATTACTCTCCTCCTGAATAAGAAGACATATCAAAGAGGGAATAACTATAAAGCCCTAGAGGGTAAGCATAAGCCCTCTGATGTTAAGATGATGTGTCAGAGTACTCTGGTTGGTCATAATTTTTACTTTTCTTTCTTGCCCTTCGCAGGAACTCTTCCCTCATTGCCTTCTTCTTTCTCGACCAATTCCGTCGATAAGGGATGAAATTTGGATTATAGCCTATGTCTCCAATGCCTTGATCAAGTGTTGTTCCTGGTGGACACAGACTTTTCTTTCCCTTTCCCTTTCCCTTTCCCTTCATCTCTCGTTGAGACATTTTTTGCTTTCCGGCTAGAATAATGTACATCTTGTGTAGCATGGCTGAAATCTCGCTCTTGTGTGAAGACACTGGCTTTAGAGGCCGGCATTGAGCCTTGGGAATGAATGGTTGCACCACCTTGACTAGGATCATCATCGTGACTACTAGTCGAAGTTGAATCCTTCGACGTTTGATAAACAATCGTGTCATTTGGAGAAGGTGTTTCACCCCCCTCTTGTATAGTGTTCAAATCTGTAATGGCATAGGAATCATGCTCTTTGTACCTTGATAGGTGGTCTTCTTTGATTTTCCTTTTTGTCTTTTTGTAGGTGGAAGTTAAAATGCTACTGAGAATGGAACATCATCCAACTCCCATTTGGCTCAAGCTCGATCATTAGAATCAAATTCTGGTTCATCCAAAGCCATCCTTGCATCAGCCCATGAATGGAGAAGATTTTTTTCATCAAAAATATCATCCAAGTCAATGGGCTCTTTGGTTGGTGTATGTTGTATGCTAAGCCGTCCCATAGCTTCATCTCTCTACGTTGCTTATTCTTTTTTGTCCATCATGGATCCTTTGGAGGTTCTTTAGCTTCAAACAGATGTTGTAGTGGCAAAAGATAAGTTGCTCCAATCTTGAGGATGTACTCATGTAAGCCTATTCCTAACCCTTGGTTCTGGCATCTTATTTGGCAATCACACCATGACACTCTTCCCAACCCTTCGAAGTAACCATTTACAATAAGGGATGCCGTTGAGAGTGTAGACTCTCGAAAGAAATATATGTAGAGGCAAATCGAGTTATCCCTAGACCTATGAGCTCCCTCCCTTCAGTGTTCTCGTGCATCAACTTGAGGACATAATTGTGGTTGTACACATATGTGGTGATGTATTGAGCAAAAGCAACAACATTTGCTATCTTCTGATCCTTGCACATGTCCTCTAGCATCAAATCTATAGAGTGTGCAGAATAGGTTACCCAAAATAGGTGCTCACACTTCTCCATCAACATTTGGCCAGCCAATTTATATGATACTGCATTATTTGTAGCAACTTGCGCCAACCTATACTCTCCAACTTGTTCAACCATCTCATTCATCAACTTGAACAAGTAATCGACATTTTTGATCTACCCGCTAGCATCCACTGACTACATGAAGATCGTCTCAGTTTGGCAATACATAAGACAGTTGATCATTGTCTTTCTTGTAATGTCTATGAACTTGTACACACGTGCAAAAATAGACTATACATGTTCATCCATCTATCATAATTCTGCAGCCTCTCTCATCCCATATTCGTTCGAAGGATTTGATGTATTCCTTCAAATCACTTACCTCTTGAGATAGGTAAGCGTTGTAGATTTCCTTTGGAGTTGGCTCCGCCACTCCCTTACCCACTTATGCAATGTGTTAATCATGTCCTTGTAGTAAGGCCCTTTAGTAGTATTTGCCGGCTTATTGTTATAGAAGAACCATCGAGAGGTTGCACGACCAATTTTTTCCTTACAAGTCTTCGAATTCTTAAATGCAACAGTGATGCTTGGTTACTTGTTCCTCCCCCTAGTGAGATAAAGATCTATAGGATCCACTCTAGGGTCATTATCCCTATTCAGATCATGAACCTCTTCGTATATGTCTTATTCAGATCCACTGCTTTCGTCCACATGACGACCTATTTCGCTATAGTATGACTTCAACAAAGGATAATGCAAAATAATTAAAATAGAAAAAATCACCCTCTAATCACTATTCTTAGGAGAGAGAAAGTGGTCCTAGAGAGAGAGAGTGCTAGAGAGAGGGGGACGGTGGAGTGTTAGGGGGATTAGAGTAATATAAAATAATTAAAACAGAAAAAAAAGCCCCTAATCGCAATTCCGAGGAGAGAGTGTGTGTGTGTGCTAGAGAGAGGGGGATGGTGGAGTGTGTTGACCCCATAAAATATTTTTACAAAATTCAGACTTTCAGAAACTTCTGAGGAAGAAATATGCACGTATTCAACTAGGCACGACTAAGGGTCGTCAATGATAGTCAGGAGTTTCAAGAAGACAATATATTTCTGGTACTCATTTTCAACCATGAAGAAGATATGTGAATAGATGACAATCCAACACAGCATTAAGCTGTTGCCAAGGATTATGCTGTCCACTTGGACTTAGTTACAAAAGTTTGTGACTTAGCCAGTGCAGAGAAATCTTGTGAAGACATGCCTGAGAGGATGATAGGGCAATCTACATGCAATGCTCTCTTTCACATCTACATACAGAACAATTTAACCACTAAGGCTAAGTCTCTTTTCAGAAATCAGAACAATGTCAGATCATGGTCTACTGAGATGTGCCCTTCCATATAACCATATGATACAACTATGCATATCCAATGGTCAATTGGATAAGGTACCTGAAATGGTTTGTGAATTGAAGAAGAATGTATCACCAGAATCTCTTTCATATAACCGTGGTTAAGTGCATGGGCAAATAGTGATGAGGTAGAAGGCACAGAACAGGTGTTCTCGGAAGTGAAAATTGAGAAAAGTAGCTGCAGAGTGGATAACATATAGTACATTAGCCACAATATATGTCAGAGGAGTTCTTTATGAAAATGCAAGACATGCTTTGAAAAAGGTGGAGGCCAATGTGCCTTTATGGAAGATTGGATTGTTTCCTTATTTCTTTGCATACAATTCTGAGACTCAGCTTTCAGAACTTGGAAGAAATTGAAATTAATTTTCAGAAGGATGTGTAATGCTAAGTGCATGAGAAATTTATATGAATGGTGGCATACTCTGTCACCCACATATTCTCAAAAGGTGAAGACAAGATATAGATCCTCCTTGCAGACAAACGAAGCTCCACGTGTTTAAGTGGGATTTTTTATGTTGAACAGGGGTGTTTTATAGCAAAAAGAGCATGAAAAGGACCCCTCCGGGCCCACCAGGCCGGAGGGAGGTCTCTCCGTCCTACACAGGCCGGTGGAGGCGCTCCTCCGCCCAGCTGCAGGTCGGAGGAGACCCTCCTCCGCCCTGCAGCAGGCCGGAGGCCCTCCTCTGCCCTGCTACAGGCTGGAGGAGCTCTCTCTTACCTGTGGCAGGCTGGAGGAGGCCCCTCCTCCCTGCTGCAGGCCGGAGGAGCCTCTCTCCGCCCATTGGCCCCTGCGGCTAATAAAAAAAAAAGAGAGAAATAGAAAAAACTGAAAGGAAAAGAAGAAGAAAAGACAGGGAGGAGGAAGATCAAAAGTCACCTCTTCAAATTCCACCAGAGAGAGGTCCAAAGAAGCTCCTCCGCCCCTCCTCCAAGCAACTATATAAAGAAGCCTCAACCAAACACCAAAGGAGAAGAAGACTACAGCCGCAAGAAAGAGCAACGCAGCAGTCCAGCAAGGAGTAGGTCGCAGCCTCCTTCTATGGATGTTTTCCTTGTGTTAACAAACGAAAGAGAGCCCTATCTTTATATAAGACTACACTTAAAGGACTATTTGACTGAAATACCCTTAAGTTAGTCTACATTGTATATTGAAGCACAAAGGAATTCAAGTTATGAAAACTGGCTATGTTGATCATGCAAGGATTTGAGATTTCATTCTTCATGCTCAAAACTGTGAGGAAAACCTTACATGGGCAGAAAATTACACTTTTATCCTCGTGCTTTTCAAAATGGCAAATATGTCCTCCGAAGTGTGAGAAGATTTTAAAGTTCAAGAAATCCTCATAGGAGATGTTGAAGGCTTGAAGCTTGTCTAAACATGATCAAAATTGAGGTTCAAATCCTAAGATCTGAAAATTGCGGCTATATCCTAAAAGTTCATGAAATTACACAAAACCCCTCTAAAGGGGAAAATTACATATAAACCCTCGCAGGGAGGGATAATTGCAAGGATGCTCTGTCTTGGGGCAAAAGGAAATGTTCTCTCTCGAACTAATATTGCGGTAAAAAGAGTCAATATTATGAGGGCAAGAAAGGAACGTTTAGCAGTTTTAATTAAGGGTATTCGGACTTGTCCGATGTAAATTAACACCGATTCCATTCGGTGGGGAAGAGTCCAGTACACGAACTCTTAAATCGTCTGATAAATCACGCGCGCGAAAATTATAACATGCGAGTTTTAAAAAGTCAAAATACAGATATGCATGTTTTGTTTCCTTTCCGGAATGGGATTATTATTTTCCGCGTGTAAACAGAGTGCTAGGGGGCTTAGAATAATGCAAAATAATTAAAACACCCTAATTACAATCTCAAGGAGAGAGAAAGTGATCCTATAGAGAGAAAGAGTGCTAGAGAGAGGGGGCATGATGGAGTGTTAGGGGGCTTAGAGTAATGAAAAATAATTAAAACAGAAAAAATCACCCTTTAATCACATTTTTGAGGAGAGAGAGTCATTCCTAGAGAGAGAAAGAGACTATACCTTTGAAAATCTCTTGGAGAAAGTGGTCCTTGATGAGCCTAGATGCAATTGTCCAACACTCCAACGACCCAAAGTTGATCTTCCTTCAACAAGGATGGGGGCTTCAAGTTCAGATTTGAGCAGGTGTGGTTTAGAGAGACTAATTTTGTAGAGACTGCCATAGGAGCTTGGTCTGCTCAAACTGTGGGTGCCTCTGCTATGGGCACGTTAGTAAGAAGATTGAGGCACACTGCGCAGGTTCTTCTGGCTTGGGGAACTTACAAAACTCTGCCAGGGAGGGAAGCAAAGAATAGGATTCTTCAGCACCTCGAGAGTCTCGATTGTTTGGAAGAGGCAAGCCTGATGGATGAAGAGGACAGGGAACTCAGGGATACTTTGAGGGGCTAGTTTGATGATATACTTGCTGGAGAGGAGATCTATTGGAGACATAGATCGAGAGATAGATGGATTAAAGCGTGAGACAGAAATACAACTTATTTTTAACATATTGCTTTCAGGAGGAGAGTCAACTCCATCTCTTGCATGAAGATGGAGGACATCTCCTTCTCCTCAGATGAGTAGATTAGAGACCAGACAAGACACTTCTACTCAGCTCTGTTCACAGAGGATGTATTCCATAGGCTGAGGGTGGCAGCTGGTCTTCTCCCATGCCTTTCACTTGAGGAGAGGGATGCTATCTCTCAGCCTTTTTCAGAAGAGGAGGTCCACTAGACTGTTTTTTCTCTTGCAGGTGATAGACCCCCAGATCCAGATGGCTTATCGCTGGCTTTCTTTTAGATGTGTTGGGCGATTATCAAGGATAATCTGCTGTCTGCATTGAGAGAATTTCAGGAGGGGAGGGCACACTTGGGGGCATTAACAAGACCGGATCTCTTAGGTGTGCAGATTGGCTTCCCATCATCCAGAGGTATGAGTTCAAGCTGATTGGGTGGAAAGTTAGAACTATGTCTTATGGGGCATATTGGTACTGTGCAAATTTGTGTTGGACAGTCTCCCCACTTACTTTCTGTCTTTGTTTTGGATTCTGAGGACGGTGGCCAAGAAGCTTGATTCAATTCAATGTAGGTTCTTCTAGTATGGCAGTGGGGGCGGATGCAAGGGATGGCATGATATAGCTTGGGAAAGGCTGGTCAAAAGTAAGGTACAAGGAGGATTGGGGATCAAGCATGTTAGGGATTTCAATCTAACTCTCTTATGTAAGTGGCTGTGGAGGTTGAGATGTGGAGAGGATGGGTTATGGGCTCATGTGATTAGGCAACGGTACTTCGAGACGAGGAGAGTCTGGGACTTGACTCCCTCTCTTCTCTACAAGACTTCTTTTTGGCGGGATATCATCTCTTGCAGGGACGCACTTCGCTCAGGTGTTCAGATCTGACTAGGAAATGGCCTCAAAAGCCTTTTTTGGAAGGGCAGATGGTGGGGACTTCCCCTTGGAGGCTTTGTTCCCTAGTCTCTTTGCAGTGGCTTCGGAACCCCTAGGTGTAGTCTCTTATGCCTTCGACTACCTCCTCTTGGGTGGTACTTGGGCATTGACTTTCAAACAGGATCTCAGACAAGAGGAGTTGGAGCAGCTTTAGGGCCTTCTCTCTGCCCTCCTTACCTATCGTCCTCAAGACAGTGAGGATGCGTGGGTTTGGAGGTGAGAGGAGGGAGGCTTCTTCACAATTAAATCGGCATATGTTGTCATCTCAGATGGAGATATTCGCCACAACTTTCATGATCAGGTGTGGAGACTGAAGAGCCCCTTGAAGGTGAAGATTCTAACTTGGAGATTCTCTTGTGGGAGGTTGTTGACCCGTGACAACCTGACCGTTCCTTCTGGACGTTGTGCTGACCTACTATCTATGCAGTGAGGATGACGAGTCCCTTGACCACTTGTTAGTAGGTTGCTCCTACTTGCAGGGGGTGGAGGGAGATTGCTAGAAGGACCAGATGCTTCATCGCCCAACATTGTGATGTTCACCATCCGCTGATGAATTGGAATAGTCCTTTGCCCCGTCAGATCGAAAGGAGGGTGTGGTGTCTTGTCCTTCACACCACTTTGTGGTCGTTGTGGGGGGGGGGGGGGAGCGGAATAATCAGATTTTCAGGAGGGAGTCTCAGGATGAGGATATGGTTGCTTCTTTTGTGTGTATTAGAGTAAGGGAATGGGTTATCACTCTTTGTAATGTGAATTCCCTTACTTCTCTTTTTGACTGTTTGGGGGATTTGGTGGACCCACACAGTCTTTGTGTAGAGCTATTTTATATAGGTTTTGGGGTGGCCATTTTTTGGGTTGAGACAACCTATACTTATACATTCTTATTTCTTTATACATCAATGGTACTATTCACTTTCAAAAAAGACAAGACCCTTGTTACAAGAGTGAGATTGAGGAGAGAGAAAGAGGATCTTAGAGAGAGGGGTGCTAGAGAGCAAGGAGGAGAACTTGAGCAAGATAAGAATGTGAAAGCGAACTTAGTCAAAGGAGACCCCAAAACCAAAAGACCCCAGGATGGCCTTTCCGCCCAACCCAACCCATTTGAATTTCAAATGGAGTTGGGCGGGATCTGCTGGTATTGGGTAGGATCGGCCAATCCCAGTCATGGATCGGAATAGGCCGAATCGGGATTGGATCGGACCTCCCGAAAACTGATCAGATCGGGCGATCCGATCTGATTCTGCATTCCTTGGCCTTAGACATGTTAGAACATATTTCTTATTTTTGCAGACTTTTCTGAAGTTTTGTAGAAATTTTTGCACATGCCTATGGACTGCTGGCCTGACTCAGCCAGATTGGACCGGGATCAGGAGGATCGGCTGATCCCACCGATCCGGATCAGTTCAGGACCTGCCGATCTGATCCCAATCCCCGATCCAGCCTACCTTGGTTCAAACCAAAGAGATGTTTACCCACACAGAGATTCCTCAACTGGGGAGTTGTTACAGAGCTCTCATTTTCCATATATTCAAACCAGCTGATTCTTGTTCAGACCTTTGGACTGAGTTTTTCAATTCTGTACTGTTGATTTTTATGGAACTCAGATTTCAAAACTTGTGCAAATTTCATGTTTGCACGGTGTGAGATCTTTTGTGTGTATGTTTTCATGCCTGCACCTATAGTAGAAGCCAAAGCAACAGAAGCGCCAA
Organism: Amorphophallus konjac; assembly: GCA_022559845.1. Classification (NCBI taxonomy): domain Eukaryota; kingdom Viridiplantae; phylum Streptophyta; class Magnoliopsida; order Alismatales; family Araceae; genus Amorphophallus; species Amorphophallus konjac. Next base: position 22,038,695 of record CM040123.1, on the reverse strand, counting down.
TCACCACTTCTAACAGTCACCACAACAGCAGCCTGCCGTGAAAGTTGTAGCCTTGGTGCCCCACTCTAAATGTAGGTAGGTTTTTGTTCATTTTTTCCTTTATTTTTTTCTTTCCTATAGCTCTTGGCCTTTTTTTTAATTTCTTCTCTCTCATAGTCTCATTTTGATCTATTCCAGCTTTTTGTGTTTGTGCATTCACCAGAGGTGGCTAGAACTGGACAATTCCCACTCTATCGCCAAATTATGGGATCATGATGCATTATGCATCTCTATTAAAGGAACATTGCCAAATCATACAATGATAATATATTTGTTGTATACAACGGCCAAATGAAGGTATAGCTTAATATGATGCATGCCACTCCATGGTGTCAAGGATCAGCTAATCTAGGTTAACCAAACATCTACACCCCAAAAGAGAGAAAAGAATGGCTCAAATCGAACAATCTAGGCCAAACCAAGTTAGGATCTAACTCAAATCATGTCCCTTTCTCATCTTTTTTCTGAGGTCTTGCAAAACCTAGAGCACGAAGGAGCCTTTGCTGCTTATCATGTTTATTTTATGACCAAAACTAAAATCTATGGAAATTGTTATTGACTTGGGATGCATTCAGCTTAGGTTCTGTTGTGCTTAATTTCAACATTTACCTCTATTCATCCATATTTCTTCTATGGTAGATTTTTTTTCTTTGTAATATGTCTTCAGTGATAGATCTTTTTGTAATTTTGCCAGGTCACATTTTTCTTCTCCTTTGGAGTAGTTCCCCACGTAAAAAATGTGTATACATTCTCCAGATTTTACTTTTGATAGGAGTGGACATGCAACGCCTGTATTTTGTTCTCCTGCTTATCTAATTATTGTTGTGACATTAGTTTTTCTGCTCAATTAATTTTTGTTATATACTTCAAATGAAATGTAATCTAATTACTCGAGTAATAAACCACCTTCACCACCTTGTGAAACTGCCTACTTACTAGGTGATCTACATTATTTAAGCAAGTTTTCAAATAAGAGACCACTATTCCTAGGTTACGAATAATTTCATTTTTTGTAGGATGTCTCACGGTGCCTCTTGTGGATTCAGCGGTACCATCAGACTTGGCCAGTTCTTCATACGAATCCATTGGTGAAGCCTATTGACTCAGTGGTGTTGGACAAAATAAAGGAGTCATGTTGTGTGATAAGGGTTTGTTTATTATTAAATTTAACTTGATTCCCCATTTATGTACTTTCTATTTTTCTCAAGTTTTTTTAAATAAATGCTGTAATTGAATACTTTGTTTGTAATAGCTGAAGAGTGTTTATCGAGTTTCCAAGTGTGTTAGAGAAAATAAAGAAGTCATGTTGTGTGATAAGGGTTTGTTTATTATTAAATTTAACTTGATTCCCCATTTATGCACTTTCTTAAGATATTTTTCTCAAGTTTTTTAAATAAACGGAGTAATTGAATACTTCGTTTGTAATAGCTGAAGAGTGTTTATCGAGTTTCCTGAATATTGGAAAGAGATCAATTCATGAATTTGTTAAAACTCAGAGAGACTAAGAAATAGGATGTTTATGCTGGATTTTAGTGGGTGAATGCATACACTAATTGATGTTGTGGACTATGGGTCTCCCTTAAAGGAGGAGGACATCCTCAATGGAAGCTGAGACCAGTGATTTATGGGACTTGAAAAACATGATTAAGAAAGATGTAGCTAGCACTGAAAGAGGAAGTTGTAATTGATCGAAATGTACTTCTGATAGATTTAATTATTAAAATCAATGTGCCTCGAAAACTTTTTTGTTTTCAACTTTACCTATAGTCTGTTTCTCTGGAACCATTAAGGTAATTGTTACAATAAAATTTAATGTTAACATTAAAATTTTGGCATGTTAGCAAAATTTTTAGAACAAGTAATCTAATCATTAAAAATTCAAGCTTACCCAAGAGTAATTCTTTATTCTACGATGTAAATGGAACACCTAAATCCTCAAGTCTTTTAGAGCAGTTTTTACTAAAATTTGTCATCGAGACCTCTAGGCTTCCAGTTGTCTCAATTTTAAGTATATCTCTATTGCCATTCACTGATGAACATGGCTCAGACCACTTGCCCAAGCGACTAAAGTATTAAACATCACCAGATGCAAAACTTTTTCCCGTGACGGTGACCATTTATGTTAAAACACTCCACACTTCACAATCTATAAATCCTGCCAAATTTAAGGGCAACCTTAGACATACTTTATCGACTCTGAGGAACTCATGTTGTATTGCTCAAGTTGACTTGATGTTTTAGGTTTTTAATACCAAGATATGCATATCAGCATAGGATTAGTCAATCCTTATTGGGTTCAATCACCTTCCTTGGACTCAGTGTGGCTCTTACCATATCGCATGAGTTGCAAGGTATATGCTGTGAACTAGCTCGATCTTGCTTGATTCACTGCAAGCCAGTTCGAATCACCCTCATACCATTTAAATGGCTCTAATTGATTTTGCTTGACTGCACTTAGAGCATGATCTTGAGTTCCAGAAGGGCAGAAAGTAGGGTTTTCACCCTTGATCACACTCCGATTGACTCCTAACAGAGACATACAGAAGGAGATCTCCTGTCAAAGGGCAAGAACTAAGGATCTAAAGTTGTCTTTGAGGGATCCGAGGCTAACGTGAGCAAGGGTCACTTTCAACTTGGACAGATCAAACTAAATGTGTGCATTGACCTGTGCAAACTGAAGGGAGACATCTAAAGTTGTCTTAGAGTTATTTGGGTCACGGAATCTCCTTGTGAAAGATAGAAACTCATTTACAAGCAGATCTGTCAGGATCTAAGATGATAGCGGCATGTAGAAAGGTGGGACTTCATACCTGGGTTTTGCTTATGGTTATCCATACCTAGGTTGGTCTTAAGCCAGAAAAAAAACGTGGTATAGTTATGGTGCACAGTGACAGTTCTCATATGAAGGTAACTTATTTATTTTGCATATACTAGTATACTACACATGGCCAGGCCAGCAATCAGCTTCATCATCTGATGTCATGGTGTACAAACCAATTTTCAGATGCCTATCTGCATTATTTATGACAAAATTGCATTTGAACCATGCTTACATTTGTTGGAGTCAATACCAACTTACCAAGCATATATAACGAAAATAGCCCAAGGTTGATTCCATGGTTGCATAATGCAGTGTCTATCCTTTGCGGAGAGGTTGGCTTCTTTCATTATTTGTTTAGGTACTTTCCATGTGTGTGAGTGTTGGTTTCCCCCCCTTTTTCTCCTTTTTGTGTGTGTGAATCTTTTTTTGTTTCCATGGATTTGGGTGACATGTGTAATATTTTTGGTATTTTAGTGGGCTATGGGCGAAATATCTCTTTGGGGATTTCCATAAGTTTATGTATGTTTAGTGTGCAACTCAAAACGTTTGGTCCTCAGCTTGAGGTTTCTTACCTCAACATTATGGACGTCACCTCTGCTTATTTATTAATAAAGTTGGTGGTACAACCCATCCTTCGTCTCAAAAGAAAGTCATTACTTCAGGTTCAATTTCTTTTGGGAAAGTTCGCTTCTATTTAACATATCTTAACATACTTGTAATTTTTTTCAAGAAAATAGGTTTTCTCTCTAGTTGGTTTCTAGAGAGAGAGGCTCTAGGGAGTTAGGGTATGCGGAGGGGGAGTCTGGAGGTCGCATCTGACACGAACAGGGTTCCAGTAGGGGGAGGGCCTCCCCGTCGCCGGAGCCCTGGGAGACAATATGGTTGGTCTCCTACGGGTGGGCTGAAGTGCTACTGTTGCGGGTAGCTTGGCCACTCCAACATGATTGCAGGCTGTTGACGGAAGCTTGCCCAATAGGGGAGGATGGTCGGCCAAGCAGGGGCTAGGGGGGGCGAGGGCCTATCAAGCGATCATATGCACACACGCTTCAAAGCGGCCTACCGACTAGTCGGAGTTGCCAGTCCGGTGGTCAGATGTCGGCGGACATCTTCCATAACCGGCTGGCCTGGCTAACACGCTGCCTGTAGGTGTCCGTCGTGGAAGGGAAATCGAAGGTGTTGCAGGTCAAGGCCCTACTGGACAGAGGTAGCAGTATGGAGGGAGAGTGGGAAGTACCCCTGATGACCAGCGCCAAGTTCCTGGCCGTAGGTCCAATAGCAGAGGAGGCAGTAGCGGTGGCGGGCTTTTATGGACTGAGGGCAGGATGCTCAAGATGTCACCCTGGTCACTATTCAGGGGGGACCCACCCGGACGCGAAGGTGCTCTAAGTATCTATCCGGTTGGTAGGGCCCCCAATGATCTATTGTGATGAAGTCGGAGCAGCCCTGATCGTCGGAGGCTTCGGGAAAGTAGTTCTCGGTACGGTAAGGCTGGCGGCAGGGGAATGGTAGATCTGCCATGGACCTCACGGTATGGATCTCCAGCCTCGAAGACGTGCCGGCGGTAGTGATGATAGAAGCCATTGGGTCAACCTTCCCTGTCGAGTCATGCTATAGTAGGTGGAGCATAGGGGTGCCGAACGGGAGGAAGACGAAGGGTACGGCCAAAATAGGAAAAAAAAGGTCGGGGTTTTTGAATTTCAATTTCAAATGCTCAGGTAGCTCTATCAGGTTCGGGCCCTATAATGGGAAGGAGTACTAAGCTGCCTAAACATTGTATTCAAAGCAATGTGTGGTGGAAATGGAAGACTCGATATCCCGAACTACCCATGTACTTGAGAAGCTCTTGTACACCCAACTCGGGATGTACCCGCCCGTGGCAACGGGCATAATGGGCAGGGGAGAACCGAAATTGTTCTTCTCCCCCACCCGATATCTCCTGGCCTTTCGCCTGTGTCCACACCAAGGCTGGGAATTGTCACGTCCCGAGCCTTTATTACAGCGGAAGACTCGCTCGAGAAACGCGAACAGTCGGCATGGTGAGCCTCTTGCAAGCAAGAGCGACCAGAGCACGAGACAATCACACACATAAATGCAATTGCACAGAATTTAATCAAACTCCAACTTTATTTCATAAATGATCAAAGTATTCCTTTACAATAATCACCTTTCATTCTACTAGACTCAAGAAATAAGAAAATTACATTGACTCAATCTAAACATTATAGACTTCCTAAGTCTTCGCTCGTAGCTTTACAAGACTTTCACTCACTTCCGGACCCGCCACTAGTATAGCCCGAATCCGAATCTGAACTACTTCCATCTCCTGAAAAATGTTAGAAAATAGGTAATGAGCACACTTGCCCAGTAGGTATCTTCGCATCAACATGAAAGCACTATTAAAGTGATTAATATTTTTGCTCTAAAGAAATAAGGCAAAATCATGCAATGCGATGATCACGCGATTAAACCATAGTAACGAGATAATCATGTAAGATAGAGTGAGCAAGAATGAACTTATCAAGAATATAACAAGAACATGATATTGGCCTTTTCATGAACAAGAATGTAACAAGAATGCACTATCAAGTCACATAATCAACACCCAGCATCTTATGCTTATGAGCAAGTGCTTCGTGAATTTCTGTGGAATATCGAGCAAGAAGGTCATGTACAAGAACTTGATCATGTTGCATCGCGTTGTGATTTTTCACTTCACGAGCCGTGGATAATTCACTTACTTATAAAGAAAGTACTCCCAGCGCAATGCGACGTCAGTAGCATCATACCCCATGGTTTATAAAATAGTATGTTTCCGACAATCAGCCGAGGGGACTAGCATAGAGCCCTTGAACACAATCAGTGCTCGATCGCATCTTTAAGTATAAATCAAGCTCTTACCACGCATGATAATAAAGTATGGCCAAGAATATAGCAATATCAAATAATGAAAATTAATGTATGAACGCTTCAATTTGAATATGAGGAATTCAAGAATGACATTAAACAAGGTTATGCTCATAAAATAAATTGACAGCATAACGGTACATTCTTCTCTCTTTCCAATCCTTATATTAAGTTTCTTGATTAATATTATAAATTCTAGACTATCATTAGTTCATCTAGAACCTTTGGAATTTCAACCCTTGGGTTAAGTACTTAAGCAATGTGACGGTCGTTCTCTGGGCCGTTACATCATGTGACGCTCTAGTAGAGGGCCGTTACAATGATCAGAGTCCAGAACTATTAAAATAGACTCAGAGAAGAGTGACGGTCATGCAATGGGCCGTTACGTGATTCTGACAGTCCAATGTAAGGCCATTACATTACTAGATCCAGAAAACAACAATAGTGTATTCTAGTTAATGGGCTTTAATGGTACAACCAACTCGGCGTCCTAGTGGGAATCCCAGGCTCGCGGAGAATTACGGAGGCCTTGAAACAAGATTTCCTAGTCCATTGGAAGGAATATCCAATAGAGAGGTCCTCATGTCCAAGAATATGTTCCTATAGTGCAAAATGTGAACTAATGGTCAACATACCGGAGTATGTGCCATGTACTTATAGAAATGACTCTATTGATAGAGAAAGAATATATATATATATATAAATATATCGATGTGAAATCATGATAAAAACTCTCAATACATCATTGAAAATCATGTTTCTAATTATAAAACTATAAGAGTTTTGGGCTCATGAAATTAACATAACTTAAAGTAATAGTGAGATATCAAAACATGCAGTACCTATCATGAATGATTAAATAATCTCAAAGTCACGTAATCAGGTTAAAACTTAGGTAACTAGGCATAATAATAATTAAATCTGGCATGTTTCCAATCTGTCTTGAGTTGACAGTACACAGGCACCTGACGGTCTAGCCAAGGCGCGTCACAGGGAGTGTGACGGTCTATCGAGCAACCGTTACAGAATGTAACGCTCCTGCATAGATGCGTCAGAGTCAACAGAGAAATCAATAGGCAACCAGGGACTGTGACGGTCCATCGTATGACCGTTACTTGAGTGTGACGGTCCTACTATGGTGCGTTACAGTATCTGCTGACAGAAAATGATATGAAACCTAAGAGATCAGCTCACATCATGTCTAAATCAAATACCATGTTTATTCTAGGCATGATAACGAAGTATAGGCTATCTATATGCATGGGTTCCAGTGAATAGTCAAGATAACTTCTTTTATTTCTATTTAAGGCTAAGAAATGTATGAAATGCATGGAACTATGAAAACATGAAATTGATGATCTAAGATGCATGAAATTCAGTCAAATCAGAGGGCTTTTAGTCCTATCAAGATGTTTTTGCCGTTCATGAGATGACCTACCTCTTCTAAGACCTTTAACCTTCGAATTTGGTGCTAGGTGCTACTCTTTGATCCTTGTACTTCCTGTGATAATTCAGCAACTTCCTTGGGCTCTAACTCCACGACCTCTTGACCTAAAGATGTGAAATTTTGAGAGTAGTTAGTCTAAAGTATTGTAAACAAATTCCTCTGAAGAACTTACCCGAGATTATGACTCCTTACCTTGATTCCACGCGAGCAAAAGTAAGGGTCGCGCAGTTCAGAACTAGGTCCTATTTATAGGGTTCTAGCTAGGGTTTGAAGATTAGATCGATTCTAGAGTCCTTAATCTGCTAAAACCTGATCTCTAAGAGTCCTTAGTAATGTTATAACTCTTCCCAAGTTGATCCCTAGTGGATAATATCATCAAATTCCCATCTTTTTATAAGTTCTTCAACTTACGGAATTCACAGAGTGTAACGGTCGTAGACCCATGCGTTACAATCATGTGACGCTCGCGCGCTAGACCGTTACATTCAACGTATATAGAGTTTCAAATAAATAAAAGTCTTTTATTCATTTATCCATATAATTATCTTAGATAATTAGTCTTTATCCTTAAAAATCCGTAAATAAGCTAAATAACCTTCTAGAACATGGGTCAAACTTAATGGACTTGGTCCTTAAACCTTTTGGATAATAATTAGATAGGCTATGTTAACTATTTTAACCTAATTGGGCCTTATAATGACTTATAATGCTACCAATCCATTTATAAATTTATTTAGGCCTTTATAAATTCTAGAAAATTATCTTATAATTCAAATTTTATTTATATAAATTCTGGGGCACTACAGGAACCCTCCCCATTGATCCCCCAGGGGACTGAGCCATTCCCCCGCCTGTCATCGGCGGTCACCAGGCCAGGGGATAGCCTCTACTATAGCAGGTTTGTGGGCAGCAGAGCAACACATCATTCCACTTGAGATCAGCGACAGTCCCAGTAGCAGGCATAGGGCAAAAGGCTCCGGGCTTCGTCCCTGGGTGGGCCCCATACCAAAGGAACAAGGGAGGAAGCAGAAGCAAGCAGCAAGGGGGGAACATGGAGCGGTTGCATCCGGCGAGCAACACCAACCTTCTATGTAGCCTTGCCCGGCAGATCTGCCCAAGACTTCTAACTGGCCCCTTCGGCCAATAGCTCCTATCCACAACTATATAGGATGGTCGTAGCTACTAGCGAATCGGTCGCCTGAAGTCTCCTTGTCGAAGGTGGCCGAGGGATTGCAAATTGGACCAACGTGGACCGGAGTCTACTAGGACCCCTTTCGAGATGCTTTGACAGGCGGACTCAGAACCGCTACACAGCAAGATGAAGAGAAACGGCAAACTTGCTCCAACCTGAGGACGATGAGAAGGTACTGGAAACACTGGGAAAGGAGATGAAGTCGGAGGGGGGTAGTTCGGAGGGAGGGGAAGTGGAAGAGGGGAAGGCTGGGAGTGAAGGAGGTGAGGGAGTTGATGGGGGTGGTAGAGAAGATGATGGAGTCGGTGGATAAGCTGGGATCTCATATGAGGGAGTGGATAAGGACCTGATGGGGGTTTTCATTAAGGTCTAGAAGAGGTGACTCATGGCTAGTGAGGCTAGGGGGAAGTCACAGAAGAGGGTTGTATGGGGGAGAGTGGAGGGAGAGGCGAGGGAAAATGAGTTAGAGGAGGGAGGGAGGAATACACCTTTGTCTGTATGAGGATTGTCTTATAGAATGTGAGAGGGATATGTGGGGGCGAGAAAAGGAGGGTGGTGAAGGAGATGGTATGAAGTTGTAAGCTTGACATTTTGTGCCTACAAGAGACTAAGTGTGAGGGAGACAGGGAGTTGATCATGAGAGATTAGGGGAGCTAGGCTCACCAAGGAGGTAGCCTACCCGATAGAGGGGAGGGGAGGAGGCATAATGATTCTGTAGAACTAATTCGAGGTAGAGGAGGTGGAGGAAAATAAAAAGGTCAGTCAGGGGTTGTTTCCCTTCATTTCCACAACTCGAGGGATGGCTTCTCATGGGAGCTCTCGAGGATCTATGGCTCTTCATCCAGGGAAGGAAAGAGAACACTATGGGAGGAGATGCTTCTTTACCGTCGAGGATCAGGCTGACCATGGTGTATGGTTGGCGATTTTAATGCAGTTACAACAACATGGGAGAGGATGGGTAACAACCCCCACCCAAGGGAAATGGAGGAGTTTTGTGATTCCATAGAGGAGGCAGCACTGATCGACATTGGCCTGCTGAATACTCAGGTCGCCTGATCCAATATGAGGGTGGCACTTGCATACTTCAGATTGGATAAGTTCTTGGTTTCAGTGGTCTGGGAAGATCATTTCCCGCATGTGCAAGCATCGTGTTTGGCTAGGTCGATATCGGATCACAAGCCAATTCTATAGAAGACCAGTTGTAGGCAAGTGAGGAGTTGGGGTTTCAGGTTTGAGAGGTTCTGGTTCAAAGAGACAGACTTCATGGAGATAGTCAAGAGGGCTTGCAGTGCACAGAGGCATACCACTTTGGAAGGAAAACTTGAGCACTTGGCACAGGTGCTCAAAGGTTGGGGTGCTCATAAATTCCTATTCGGCAGACTAGATAAAGATAGGATTCTACAACAATTGGAGGGGTTGGACTGCTTGGAGGAGGTAGGGCAGCTGGGTGATTCTGACAGATCATGTAAAGATTTACTTAGAGTAGAGTTTGAAGAGATTCTCACACGAGAAGAGATCTATTGGAAGTAGAGATCAAGTAAGAGGACAGGAACATTGCTTACTTTCAGAGAATCGCTTCGGGGAGGAGGAGAATCAACCGTATTAGCTTTCATCATGGTGGGAGAGCAAATCTTCACTAGGGAGGAGGAGATTATGGTGTGTGCTCAGGACTTCTACTCTAGACTGTTCAATGAGGATCATATTTGTAGACTTGGGGTTGCATATAGCCTACTTCCTCAGCTCTTTATTGCAGAAAGTGAGGCTCTGGCCAGCTCCTTCACGGAGGAGGAGATTAGACAGGTAGTTTTCTCCTTTACAGGTGACAAGGCACCGGTCCCGAATGGTTTTCTTATGGCTTTCTTCTAGAAGTGTTGGGACATAATCAAGAAGGACATGATACAGGCACTGGGAGAGTTCCAAGAGGGTAGGGCCCACTTGAGAGGCATCAATAAAACCCTCTTGGTACTCATCCTAAAGAAACAAGGTGCACAAGATTTCTTGGACTATAGACCCATCAATTTGTTGAACAGTACACACAAGATCATCACCAAGTTGTTGGCCATGAGACTAGATAAAATGACCGGCAGAGTGGTTAGTGGCCACCAAGGGGCTTTCATCAGGGGTAGACATATAGGAAAACTTTCTGGTTGCTCATGAGTGCTTATTTGTCATGAAGTCTTAGAGGAAAAGGGGGGTGGTGTTGAAGTTGAATTTTATGAAGGCATTTGACTATGTTAATTGGCAATGCCTGTTACGGACCCTAGATAAGATGGGCTTTGATCAAAGGTGGATTGGGTGGATCCGACAGTGTATTTCCTCGCCCTCCTTCTCAGGTATTGTCAATGGGCAGCACACTACCTTCTTCTACAGTGGCAGGGATTTGCCAGAGAGACCCTATGCCCCCATTTTGTTTGTCCTAGTTGCACAAATATTGAGCAGGATGTGAATGAGGGCTAAAGCGGAAGGGCTGATTAGAGGCTTCCAGGTGGGGCCCCCATGGTGTTGGCATTAGTCATTTGCAGTATGCTGATAATACCATCCTATTTTTAGTAGATGAGGAGAGCCAGTTCTATGGATCCGGGTTGATGTTGGAACTGCTACAAGAGATTAGTGGGGTGAAGGTAAACTTTAGCAAGAGCCGTATAGCCGGGGTCAACATGGATCAGAGGCCACCTGGGAGAGTAGCATTCATACTAGGTTGTTAGATAGGGGACTTTCCTTTCTTCTACTTGAGCCTACCACTCTCTCCATGGACTTTACACTAGTGATTAGTAGGTGGTGGTGCAGAGGTATGAGGTCCAACCTTGCATATTGAAAGGCGAGGCTCCTTTCTTATGGGAGGAGAATAATGCTATGCAAATCAATGCTTGATAGTCTCCCTATATACAACCTCTCCATTTTTAGAATCCCTAAAATTGTAGCCAAGAAGCTGGAGTCCGTTCAAGTAAGGTTCTTCTAACATGGTAGTGGAGACAGATGCAGGGTTGGCATGGCATCTCATGGGATAGAGTCTGCAAGAGCAAGGACATAGGAGGTGCGGGCAGAGCATCAGAGATTTTAACACAGCACTTCTTTGTAAATGGTTGTGGAGGCTTGGAGCTAAAGACTATGGCCTATGGTTGCAACTGATCAGGCAGTGATACTATGGCAATGCAAGGGTGTGGGACTTGACCTCGGCATCTCTACATATGGTCTCACTCATTTGGAAAGGTATTCTTCCTTGTGTTGACATCATCAAATTAAGTGTCCGGGTCCGACTAGGCGATGGATAGAGGTGCTTGTTTTGGAAGGATAGATGGTGCGGGGACTTCACCCTCGAGGAAACCTTCCCTAAGCTCTTTGCAATTTCAGCCGTACTCTCGACATTGGTGGCTCAAAGTTTTTACCCACAACTGCCAGGGGGAACATGGCCGCCCACTTTCAGGAGGAACCTTACTACCAAGGAGATGGATCAGCTAGAGGGACTTCCATTCCTCCTTGATTTCAAGCTGGTGGACAGCAGAGCCGACATTTGGTGGTGGAGATGGGAGTAGGAGGGAGAGTTTTCAGTCAAGTTTGCATATGCACTTATAGCTGATGGGGGACTGCGCCACCAATTTGCTCTGCAAATTTGGATCCCCAAGAGCCCGCTAAAAGTGAAACTGTTGATATGGAGGATATCACATGGACGGCTGCCCACTTGTGATAGGGTCACCCACTTCCTACAGGATATACCCTCTACTTGCTGCCTACTTCTTCACAGGTTGCTCTTTCACCAGGGAGGTATGGGCTATGATCGGCAATAAGATCCACCACACTATTGGCCCATATGAGAGTGTGTAGCAACTCCTTGGCAAGTGACACAACAAGTGGAACCTTAAGGGAGATAGACTCACCTGATGGCTCATCTTTCATGCTACTTTATGGGTGTGTGGGGAGAAAGATACAGCAAGATCTTCAGAGGGGAAGCAAGGATTGAGGATAGGCTTGTCTCCTTTATTTGTGTGAAAGTAAGGGAATGGGCTGAACATTTATGTAAAGTGGGGGCACAAAAGTGCTCTTTTTTCTCTTGACTGGGGGGATAGTGAGGGGTACACCGTCTCGGTGTGGAATTTTTGTATAGGGATTTTTTTGAGAGTTGATTGATTACACTTGTACATCCCACTTCCTTTTTACAACTAATACAATTGTGGTACTACCCACTTCTCAAAAAAGTTTAACATATCTTGACAATTTTAATAATCAAGATTTCTTTGAGTCAAAGACAAGTAAACTTGAATGGACTCTGCAGTTAGCTCCTACTAGATATTAAGGCAGCAATGAGGCCTGAAATAGGTCTAAGCTTGCGGTTGACTGCTATTAGATGAAGTGATTTTCCCATTCAACAAAAATCAGGAAGCTCAACTTGAAATTTACACAATTTTGCATGTGGGAACTACAGAGAGGCTTATTTCACTATTAACATGAGGAGAATCGAACATTTCCATCACGCTTGTCAGTCAATTAACCTTTCATATCTGTCAGCTGTGTGCCCTAGAAATGCTCCAAATATTAGATGGCAGTTGGTTTATGTGAGGGAAAATGAAAAAGCATTAAAAGATGGAAATTTGAGAGTGAACACCAGGTCCCGACATATCAAAATTCATCAATGAGCTAAGCCCATTAACCATTAAGATTTAAGCCTTTGGGTGTATAAAGTTTTTTTCTCTGAGTCTGAACATGTGTACAAATTTTAAAGAACTTCATGTTATGCTACTTGTTTGGATGAACTCATTTTTGTTTTGTGTTTGGTTTGGAAGGATCATCTGTCAGTTTTAGCTGTTTCATTTCCATTTTTTCCAGTTAAACCAGAACATCTATTTGGTTAATACGTGGACGGTGAACTTTTTTTTAAAAAATCATGCATTCATCTGATGATGCTCCAAGTTTTTTTTTTAAATCTGATGAACATGGAATTTTCTATGTTTTATGCACCTAGTAGGGTAGTACATTGACACATTTAGATTTCAGTGTTGGTCATTATTTTCTTATCTCCATCGTAATTGTATTTCCATTATGAGGTTAAGTGTACTCTGTCAAACTTAAAGCTCACACCAGCTGTATATAATTTTGAATGCTATCAATTAATTAGGTTTTCTCTTTTTGTTTATTGTAGGAAGGGGAGGTAGATGGATTGGCTGTTCTTTATGAGGAAGCTACTTCTGGATCTTACAATGCAAGGCTGTGTGCTCTCAATGTATGTATCTTTTCGACCACCTTTTGGACATGGATAGGACCACAATGGTTTTTTCTGAAAGTGGATGGTGGATAGGACCACAATTTATTGAAAGGAAAGGGAATGCACCAGTATAGTGTAATCTCATAAAAATCCCCATGTACGAAGAGGACCTAGGTCCCCCCCCCAAACAAAGCCAAAAGAGAGGATTTACAATTCTCCAATTTAGAAAAGACTTGGCTCATGCCTGGACCCTGTCATAAAGAAATGAGACAATGCTCTCTAGGAACTTAAATTCCTAAAGATTTTCTCATTGGTCCATTGATCAAACACTTAAAAAGATCTTATGGGGTGTTTGGTTGCGTTTTTTTCCTCTCTTTTTATCTCAAATTTAAAAAAGAGAGAGAGAACTCACTAAAGGGTGTTTGGTGTTCCTTTCTTAAAATTTAGAGAAAGAATCTCCCCACGTTATAATCTCTTTCAAAAAAAAACAACTCCCTGCTTATTTTTTTTTTGAAATTGCTCTCTCGTCTCTCTCTCCCCCGTGCTGACCCCTCCCCCTGCGTCCTCCCCCCGCCGGTCCCCCCTCCCCCATCTCCCTCGCCGGCCTCTCCCCCCTCCCCCTGCGTCCTCCCCCGCCGGTCCCCCCTCCCCCGCCGGTTCCCCCCCTCCAGTTCCCCCCTACGCAGCCCCCTCCCCCTCCCTCCGGTTCCCCCTGCCCAGCCCCCTCCCCCATCTCCCTCGCCGGCCTCTCCCCCCTCCCCCTGTGTCCTCCCCCCGCCAGTCCCCCTCCCTCTGGTTCCCCCCTGCGCAGCCCCCTCCCCCTCCCTCCGGCTCCCCTCCCCGGCAGCCGACTCCCCCCCTGCGGCCCCCTCCCTCGCCCCCTCCGGTCTCCCCCTTCCCTCCCTCCTGCGGCCCCTCCCCCGCGACTCCCCTCCCCGGCAGCCGGCTCCCCCCCTGCGGCCCCCTCCCTCGCCCCCTCCGATCTTCCCCTTCCCTCCCTTCCCCTCCCCCGCGGCCGGCCCCCCTCCCTCCTGCGGCCCCTCCCCCGCGGCTCCCCTCCCCGACTGCCGGCCTCCCCTGCGGCCCCCTCCCCGAATGCCAGCCTCCCCTGCGGCCCCCCTCCCCGACGGCGGCGGCGTTCTTCATGGCAGCGAAGCTAGACGAGTGTTCTGGGTCCTCCCCCTCCCCCTGCGGCTCCCCCCTCTGCCGGCGGCCCTCCCGTCTCCTTCGGCCCCCCTCCCAAACAGGTTACACCGATTTTTAAAAATTTTATCATTTTTGCCAAACATCTTACACTGATTTTTATCAATTTTAAAAATGAAGTTAAAAATCAACTTAAATTATTTTTTTAGAGAGAAATAGTTTCTATAAAAAAATGTTCCCAAACACCCTATTAAGAATAAAATTGAGAAGATTTTCAGAAATTCAATAAGTCCGCGAATCTGCATGACATTAAAGCAAAAGTTCACCTATAACATAAAGAAAGTTTTCATTTTCACTTGTTAATAATAGATTGAACCTCGTAAAGAAAAATACTAAATATTTAGGGGTTCTTGTTATATATATATATGTATATATATAAACCATTGTTAGAACAAAAACTACAATTTTTATCTTCTTGCTTGAATTTGCACATATATCATTAAAGATGCCAATAGTGTGCAAAAAGATCGCAGAAGTGTTAAAGACTAAAAATTTGTGACATATATATAGTTGTCAAGACGACAAGGCGACCCAAGGCATTCGTGGGGAGCCCAAGTGTTTAGACAATAAGGCGCCCATTTAGGTGTTACCTAGGCGACACATTGGCACCTATTTAAAAAATCGCAAAATATATATCCCAAATATATAGATTAACAAAAAATTATCGATTTTAATATTTAAAATTGAGAGAGATAGAGGGAGGAGAGAGGGGACAGACAGGGACAGGCATACACAAGTGTGTGGAGCCTAATCTACCTATGACCTACCTCGCATTGCGGAGTCCCCTTGTCCAAAAAAAATTGGGGGGGGGGGGAGGGGGGGTACCATAGGCTATGCTTAGGCCAGGCAGCCCAAGGCACCAGGCAGGGTGCGTTGGGGCGCCTTTTTGGGGGGAGGGGCAAAAAGGAGGGCAGGCGCCTTGGCCCCATAAGAGCACCTTGACAACTATGAACATAATGTAAAGTAAAACCGAATGGAAATTAACATTCATAACTTTCGAAAATGTAGAGTAGTATCATTGATGGAGAATACAAATATGCAATGGTACCTTTTTGGTTCGTCTTTATCTAGCCTTTCTTTCTTTCTTTTTCTCTCCCTCTCCCATATAAATTGTAGTGACCTAGTCACAAGCTGTGCAGGAAGAGTGGGCGAAAGAGCTATCTTGCCATGAAGTGCCAGAGTGGATCTGCCATAGCGTGGAGCTAATACCGTGGATGGGGACTAGGGCAAGAATGAATCAGCTTAGTCCCATATTGGAAATTGAGGAAAACTTTTAGGCTACATATGTAGGATTTGGATCTATAACTTGTTAGGTTCTTTTTGGGGACAAAAACATGCAGGCTTGGCCCAAAGCAAACAATATCTTACAAGGTTTGGATCAAATCGTGACATTTTGGCATCAAAGCAAGACCGTGCAGTGCAATATGGCTAGTTCTAAGATGAACCAAGCCGACAGTCATGAGTCATGTTATATCTAGTAGGTTGTTGACTGAAGTGTTAGGATAACAAGATCTAGATAATCTTTCTGATTTTTTTGTAAAGATTTGGAGGATGTTTGATATGGAGAGTTAGATAGTCCAAATTTCAAATATAAGGATGGCATATAATACTATGCTAATTATGAGAGGGATAAAATTGATGAGTCATATAATGAAGCCTTGGCAGACATTAAAAGGGAAAATATGAGGCTTTGGTAGAGACTTGTTGATATTGAAATTAGGTGATTTTTTTGGAAGTGGGTGGTACCACTATATATATAAAATGAAATGGAAGGGATTTACAAGTATACGAGATAAGCTCTCAAAATATCTGTGTACAAAAAGGGTACATCCAGAGGATGTAACACACCCTTACGCCCCCCCCCCCAAGCTCTAAAAAAGTAGAGTTATGAGAGTCTACATTACAAAGGAGTTTAGCTTATTCTCTCACCCTCTCCCCTATAAAATCCCCCGAGACTCTAGCCTCACTTTTGAAAATTCTTCTACTCCCCCCCTCCACTTGCCAACCCACAAGGTGGCATGGAGGATGAGCCACCAAATACATTTGTCTCCCTTTAGAGGTCACCTTCTATGCCATCCCCTCAGCAGCTGGTGTACTCCTCTAATCCACAGGCTGCACTGAATCTTGTTCAACACATGGGACTAGGCATCTTAGGAAAATTGGCAATCAATGAACAAGTGCTCCATATCTTCTTCCTCCTCCCCATAGAGGCAGGAAATAGTGTGAATACCTTCCATAAAGGTGTTGAGCCTATCACAAGTTGGGAGTCTACCATGGGCAATCCTCCAAATCAGCACTTTAAGAGGACTTCTAGGCTTCCATATGTGTATTGGAAGGGGGAAGCGCATGACTATAAGCTAATAGGCTGACTTGACAAAGAAGCGCCCTTCCTTGCCCCATTTTCAAGTCCACCCATCTGGCTTGCTCCTATCAAGTCTATACTCTTGAAGCAGGGATAGCATCTCACCAAGTAGATGAATCTCCTCTTCCCACAATTGTTTTCTAATGGTATGTGTTCACGATCTGCCCGATGCCTGTGCATTGAAGAACCGGGCTACCTTAGCGTAGGGGTCCGCTGAAACTACAAAGAGCTGGTGAAATCTTTCTTTTAAAGGATAGTCAAAACACCATATGTCTTCCCAGAAGAGACATTTCAATCCACTTCCTAGTTTCACTCTAACCCCACTTCTGACAAGGTCTAAGCTTTGTAGAATCTCTCTCCATAAATGAGAAATGTGGTGTTGAGAGGGAGTGGATAAGTCCCATGTTCTTACTTTTCTAGAGTATCTTTGCTAAATGATTGTAGTCAAAATGCCCTACTCTTCATTGCCCAGTTGCTACAACCATTTGCTCAAGAGCGCCAAATTAAAGCCTCTGATGTACCCAAGCCTCCTGCTTCCTTACTTTTACAAACTCTCCCCCAAGTAATGTTATGCCATCCTTTGCGTCTTTCTTCAATGCTGCGCCAAAAGGTGACCTGAATGGATTCGAACTTCCTTGCCACAGTCAGCAGGATATGGAAGGTGGAGAGAGTAAATCGGTAGACTATCCAGCACTGATCTACACAGCACCAAGTGTACCCTATAGGAGAGTAGCCCTTTCCACCCGAAAAGTCTTGAGTGGAATCTATCTACCATTGCCTGCCAATCCCTACATCTTAGAGTGTTTGGCATGAGGGGGAGTCCCTAGTAGGTGATAGGGGAATCTGCAATCTGGCAGCCTAAAATGACAGCAGCTCTTCTGACAATCTTCAAATCCATGTGGACTCCCAGAACCTGACTCTTGTCAAACTTCACTATGAAGCCACTGACTTCCTGTAGGAGTTCCAACATCAACCTAATGATATACAATTTCTTCTCTCTCTCCATAAATAGGTCGTCTGCATACTATAAATGAGTGATGGATTGGCCCAGGGTGTAACCTGGGATCCCTTAATTAGGTTTAGGGATTTAGCTCTTGGCCACATCTTGCTCAAAATGTTTGCCACAAGAAGAAATATGGGTGGTGACATAGGGTCCCCCTGTCTGAGCCCTCTGCCACTATGGAAGGAAGTTGGAGGTTTGCCATTGACTAGGACCGCAAAAGTGGATGATTGGATATAGGTCTAGATCTAGCTGACCCATCTATCATCAAAGCCCATTTTCTGAAGGACGTCCAATAGACATTGCTAGCTAACCCTGTCATAAGCTTTCTCAAAGTTAAGATTGCACACCAGTCCCTTCTTCCTTTGTGTCTTCATAGCAAACAGGCATTCGTGTGCCACCAGAAAATTGTCCTAAATGATGTGTCCTTTGATGAATGCCCCTTGGTAACCACTGATGATCTTGCTCTTGACACTTTCAAGTGTGATAGCCAACAACTTGGTGATTATCTTGTAGGTGGAACCATTTAAAAGGTTGATGGGTGTATAGTCCTTCAGACTCTTTTTCCCCTGCTTCTTCGGGATGAAGATAAGCAGGGTTTTGTTGATGCCTCTCAAGTGTGTCTTTCCTTCCTGAAATTCCTCAATGGCTTAGAGAATATCTAGCTTTATAATTTCCCAACAGTAGTGGTAGATTGTAGAAGATCATAGGAAAGCCATCCGGCTCCAGGGCTTGTCCCTTGCCAGAGAAAAATATGCCTTCTTCACCTCCTCGTCAAAGGGGCAGGAGAGAGCGTTGCTCTCTATCACAGTGACGCAAAAGAGGAGATCACTAGAAACCAACAATCCGGGTGGCGGCTCCTCGGAAAACAGTTGTGAGTAGAAGTGCCTGACATGCAATGCCTCAGGATCTCCTTCTGCTGGGTGATGAGCTGCTCCCCCACCCTGATGCTCTTGATGTAATTATAAGTCTTCTTCTCTCATAAATAACCCTCCAAAAGTAAGAGGTATTTTTGTCCTCTTCCTTAATCTACCTATCTCTTGATCTCTGTATCCAACACGTTCTCTTTCCTCAGGATGTTTTCGAAGTCAGCCTGAAGCTTGGCTCACTGGATCATGTCCTACTCATCTAGTAGGCCAGACTCCTCCAAAACATCAAGTCCCTCTAGCTACTCCAATATCTTGTCCTCAGCTGCCTTCCCAGGGTGGGTCCTGGTAGCCCCCCATTTAGTTAGTTCTTGAGCCAAGTGCTTCGGTTTACCTATTAGTCTAGCCATAGCAGATGCCTCATGCCTTTGCGTGTTCCACATGCTACTAATAGTGTCCATAAAGGCCTCTTCTTTGATCCAATAGTTTTCCAATTTGAAACTGGCTTTTCTTGTCTGCCTGTAACTAGTCTTGAGTAGGATGGGCTTGTGGTCTAAAGCAGGTCTCGCCAGAGTGCAAGCCTCCAATTGATGGAACCAATCCTCTCATTCAACAGAAACAAGAAATCTGTCGAGTTTGGAAAGGGAAAGGGTTGTTCTAAATTTGACCACTAGTTGGGAGTGAGAACATCAATCAGTGTTGCCTCAGCAATAAAGCCCTTAAAGTCTTTCATTTCACCTGCATTGGAAGAGTCCTCGGACCTCTCATCTAGTGAAAGCACTGCATTGAAGTCTCCCCCTACGCACCATGGGTGGCTAGAGTTGGTGTGGTAGAGTAACAACTCCTCCCAGAGAGCCTTATTGTCCTCCCTATTCTACGGGCCATAGACACGTGAAGTCCCACTGAAAGCCATCCTTGATGTTGCAAAAGGAGTGATATGGCCCCCTTGCCGATTTGTTTGCATTCCTCCGCCTCTTGCACCTCAAATCCGTTTCATAGCACCATAATACCCCCTACTCTTCCCTCTGCTAGAGATGACACCCCTCTTGCCAGTCTAGAATCCCCAACCTCCCTCATAATGTTCTCCCCATCCCCCTCACATTTTGTCTCATGTAGGCACAAAATATGTATTTTACATCTTCTTACAAGATCTCTCACCACTCTCCTCTTCTCCTTCCTACAAATCCCTCTCACATTCCAAGATACAATCCTCATTATTGTGTGGTCTAGTATCCTACTCCCCTTTCCCCCTGGCCGTTCATACTCTCCACCCCACTATCGCCCCTCTCATCACCCTTCCTAATTAACTTCCCTTCCTTGATCTCCCTGGCCATGGAGAGTAGACACCTTTTTCGGACCTTCATGAAAACTCCTTTGATGTCCTTCTCTAGGCTGGCGAAGGACACTCCTGCCTTTTCAGTTAGTTCCTCCACTTGAGCTTTAGTTACCCTCTCCACTATACCCACTATCTCCTTTACTTCCTCTTCCTTAACCCTAACACCTCCTGCCATGTTTCCCTGACCAGAAGTCCCCAGGCCTCATTTGCCAGAAGAAGGTCATCTTCTTGAGTCCCCATTGGTGGGCCATGGCCAGGTGGACCCCCCTCGCACCTCTCAAGCCAGAAGCTACTATGGTTGTTCGGTCATTTTCTCCCGGGGTGGATGCTGGGGATGGCGCATCATCCCCTGCCCAATGGTCCTCTTATGCACCTGCTCCGAAGAGGCCGTTTGTGAGCAAGAGGTCCCTGGCCCTCTCCATCCCATCATTGCACTATGGCCATTCTAACTGTTGGTCGGAGCCTACCGCATCCTCATAAGGGCACAGGCCTTCTATGGCCTGACCTCTAAAGCGTAGGGGTCCTAGGTCCCCGACGAGGCTTGGGTAGGAGGGTATCGCCCCCCCGCCACACAGGGGCCAAGAGAACCTCCTGCTACCTCCAGTCTGTTGTCGCTTCTAGTCAAGCATGGCCTCGTGTGCCTCAATGTCCCTCGCCTCTTCGCTTCACCTGCCGGAGAGCTGAGGAGAGCCTCTCGTAACCTCGTCATGCCACGGAAGATGCCTTGCCCAATTGACAGGAGTCAAGTAAGTTGCAGGTCTCGCTTGGACTTGGCCGATGACCCCCCATCGCGAGCCTTGGTCATTGGGCCCTTTCGACCCAGTGGCGGCCCAACATCGGACCCATTCGACTGGACAGGAGGTGGGCTATTCAAATTTGAATTCCAAAAAAACCATCGATGTGGTCCAACTGTACCCGTTTTCCACCACCTGATCGAGGTGCCCTACTCTCTGCGTCGGGTAGGAGGCTGGCTGGAGGTGAACCTGCACAGGGAAGATCTCTCCAGCTTCGACGACAGTCAAGACCCTTGGGATTGCACGGACACTGCAGACTCAGACGAGGACTTCTTGGGTCAAGAGGTCTCTTCCCTACATGAGCTGCATTGACACTACGTCAGACACGACGAAACCTCCCACGAGGAGCGAGGCCCCCACCTTGTCACACGGGACTACGGGCACCCCAACCAGCCTAATAGGGACACAACACTGCATGGGGTCCAAGAAAGTGCCCCTACCAATCACCCATTTTGTCACCCGGAGCAAGGCTTCCTCCGTGATGATGAATCTTGTAGATGTCATCATTGCTGCTATTTCTTCCAATTGGCCAACCGCCAAGAACCCTTTGCCAGTCACCAGAGTGACTTTGCAACTGTCGACGTCCCAGTCCCAACCATCCAGGGCCGCTTTCACTTGAGTCGTGTCCACCCCACCCTCGACCAAAGCCATAGGCATTTCCTCAGCCACTCTAGTCAGCCTCTCACTAAATCTTCTGGCAAAGGGCCCATCTCCCTTCACCCTTGCGGTTCACTACTTGGGAATCCTTTCAGGACTTCCGCGAAGGTAGGTCGTAAGGGTCTCCCCATTGTTCTCTCTCTCTCACCCCCCCCCCCCCCCCGTTCGGCTCTGAGGGCCCTCCCCCTAACTCCCTCCACCAAGGAGTAGTATCGGCACTGCCCATGTCCTCTCTCCCCACACCTGAAGCAAATGGGTCCGACAAACCTAAAGCCCATGTAGCAGATTTGCTCGGCTGGTCTTCGGAAGACCTCGGGTAGGCTCTACCGACGATGAGGAACAGAACCCCTAAGGGGTGTACGGTTGGCACCGGATGCTACCTCCAGAGCACCTCCCCTCTGCTCCATTGCTCTCCAATGGTTGAGGAGGAGTTATCATTTTTGAAAGTGGGTGGTACCATTGAATATATTAAAATAGAAAGGGATTTACAAGTGTAAACTATCTGCTTACAAAATATCTCTGTACACAAGGCCACATCAAGGAGATGTGTCACACACTATCCCCCCCCCCAAAAAAAAACCCAAAAAAAATGAAGTGTGTGTATCTACATTACAAAGAAATTTTGCCCATTCTTGGACTCTATTCCCAACAAACTCCCCAATCCCTATTAGAACCAATGCCCCCCTTCTGAAAATTCTACTATTTCTCTCCCCCCAGATGGCCCATAATGTGGCATGGAGAATGAGTCACCAAATGCACCTTTCACCCTTGAGAGACCACTCCCTCAACAGCTGGCGAACAGACACTTTAGGCTGCAAGGTGTACTGAACTTTGTTCAACACATGGAGCCAAATCTCTTGAGCAAATTGACAGCCGATGAGCAAGTGATCAATATTTTCCTCCTCCTCCCCACGCAGACTGCAAAGTGTTTGAATATCATCTATGAAGGTACCAAGTCTGTCACGGGTTGGCAGCCTTCCATGAGAAATCCTCCAAAGCAACACCTTAACGTTGAGGGGACTCTTAGGTTCCCAAATTTGTCTCAGCAAAGGATATCGCACACCGCCATCTGCAATAACCTGGTAAGTTGATTTCACTGAGAAGTGTCCATCCTTGCCCCACCTCCACTTCCATTCGTCTTCCTTGTTTCCATCTATGGCATGCTCCTGGAGCAAAGAGAGCAAGACCCCAAGCAGTTCAATCTCCTCCTCCCACATGTGTCTTCTAAACATGGGGAACCAACTCGACCCACTCAGATGTCCCTTGAAAAGTTGAGCCACCCCTGCCAAGGGCTGCAAAGAGACTGCGTACAGCTGGGGAACTTTCTCCTTAAGAGGACTGTTAATGCACTCTAACTCCAGCTCTGATAATGTATGTGCTTTTCAAAATACCCCATGAGAGGTGCGGTGCTGAGGAGTGGGAAAGTCCCACAATCTTGCTCTACTGCAGTATCTCTACTATATGACTGTAGGCCACAGGCCCTCTTTCTCTCTGCCGAGCCTCCATAGCCAAGGCGAGGTTGAAATCCCTGATGTTCTTGATGTCTACGCCCCCCACATGAGAATTAGGTGAATTACTAAGATAAAACTAATGGATCACTCATGACCAGTTTCTCCAATTATCTTCTTGATAACATAGCTGAATCCATGAGGACTCTTGTCGGCATAGTCAGAGCTATATATATGATCATTGGCTGCATTTTTTTTTTTGGAAAACAGTCAGAGAAAGGCTGATTAATTTCTTTCTCATCCTAGAGCATTACCCAATTCTGGTCCACTTTCCTGGTCCTCTATGACTGACATTGTGAGGGACAGAATAGTGGACAACTGTGTTTTCTATCATGTGATCTGTGTCTGACCTTGGCCTATTCACTTTCAAGTTTGGTTCTTTCAAGCTTCTATCCTGAGTCCTGAATGTACCCCTTAAGTTGGTCATTACTAGCCAGACCAGCTCATTTCAGCCTACAAACCTACATCATAGTTGGTCAAGCTCAGCCCACAATGACCAGGCTGCAGGTGCAGAAACAAACCACACATGACACCCATCAACTCCCTATTAGTTTGTCTTATCTGCCTTGCATAATAATTGTCTGTAAGCTAGGACCATATGGCTAGCCTCATGAAAAAGTGGGATGCTGTGGTGCAAGTCCTGCATTGCTGAGGGGCATCAAGATGGTGTTTCATGTGAAGACGGACTTAGTTCACTCTGAAATTCTGTTTTACTATGGGTGCTGTAACACTTGAGTTTGATGGGTTTTAGCATTTACACAATTTTGTTAATCACATTGTCTAAGGCTCTTTTGCCCACAGTAGAAGTTAATAAAGATGGAACTTCATTTATCATTTTCTTAAATAGGCAGTATGGGCATGTGCTATTTTGATTAATTTCAGTATACATTGTGCATCTGTAGGTATAAATCAAATGTAAAATATTGTTTTATTATTTTTATGTAAAATACATTTGTACTTGCCAAATTGATTAGTTTCTAAGGATATACAGGATATTTGATCATTGACTTTCTTTCCGGTTGCGACTAAGAGTAAGATCTTGGTTCTCCTGCATGACAAGGCATGCTAGGTTTTATCTAATAAATTCTAATGACAGGTTCCACCTATGGGACTATTTTATCCAAGGCTTTTGGTTCCAGAAGAGTACCCTCCACCTCCCCGATCATGGTTACCCTTTGCAGCCAATTCAATATTGTTGTTTATATATAAGTTGTTCATTACTCTGTCTAGTTGGGTAAGTTTCCATCTGCAACAGGTTTAATGATCATGAAGACATGCTGGAAGATACATGGCATATGGAGTTACCCAGAAGACCAGACTTCTCAGACGCCTCATTTCTTGGTGTTAGTAATGGTCAAACCATGTTTGATAATAATCTCTTTTATCCTACTAGAATAAAGAAAGAAGAAAACCTTGGCCTTGCTGAGGCAATTGCTAGCAGCATTCTTTCAGCAGGTATGTCCAGTTTTATTTTATTACTAAGTTAATGCTGTGGCCCAATTAATACTGGCTTCTAATTGAACTGCAGGGCGTTTAGAGCTTCAGAGAAAGTTGTTCTGTAGCATACAGTTGGTAGGTTATAAGCAGCTCTGACAAAACACAACCAAGTGCATTCAATTCTTGATAAATGATGCTTTTCAATGTTTCAGATTGGCGGGGTAGCTTTGACTAGGGATCTCGTGGCAGCAGTTGAAGAAAGGTCCATTTCCAACAGAGCATCGATTTTCTAATTTCAACCCTCCTGCCTGAAAACAGTGTTTTTAACAAATTTTGAAGATAGTCACTTGGGTTAATTATTCACTAGGTTCTCAAAAGTGGTTTATTTCTGAGGTATAACCATATAACAAGGGGACCCTGTCAAAAATTTGAAAGGTCTGTGCATTGAACTAAAAATTCCTTAAAACATTATGTTAGTTTATTGTGACATCTCATTGTGGAGAACAGATTACTGATGGGATTCCACCTTCCAAAAAAAACAGATTACTGACGAGATTAATAGAAACAATGCAACACTGTTGGAACCAAAAAAAATGATGGAAGAAAAGAGAAAAAAGAAAGTAGAGAGAAAAAGGGGGCCGGCCCCTCCATTCCCTCAAAATAGGGGCTTGGACCGGATAAGCCCCCCAAGGGGGGGGTTATGACCGGTTAAAACCCCCAAGTGGGGGGTTTGTACCAGATAAACCCCCACTTGAGAGGGGTTTGGACCGGGTAAACCCCCAAATGGGGGGTTTTGACTGGATAAACCCTCCCCTTGGGAGTTTGGACCGGATAAACCCTCGCATGGGCGGGTTTGGACCGGATAAACTTCCAAGGGGGGAGTTTGGTCCGGTTAAACCCCACCAAGGGGGTTTAGCCCGGTTAAAACCCTCATTGTGGAGGTTTAGCCCGGTTAAACTCCCCCAACCTGGGAGTTTGGTCCGGGTAAAGCCCTCAAAAGGCCACTTTGGACCGGATGAAGCTTGTAACCGTCTTTGGGCTCTATAAATATCTTCAATGGGTCCCCAAAAGAGGACTTGGAGAAGATGAAACTTGGAGCTGCAAAGACTTGTGCTTGTGCTTTTGAAGGCTCGTCCTTTGGAGGGCTTGTGCTTGTACTTTAAGTGCTCAAGGTGAGGGTATGTTAAAAAATTGTCCCTCCTTGAGTCCGCACACATGTCCCTATGTTGTGATTAATGTAATCACTTTGTAAATATTTTGGGGAAAATAGTGTGATTCTCTGAAATAATTAGGAATCCCATAAGCACCCCAACTTTTACAAAAAAGGTCCGGGTAGGTCCCAAATGGCGTAATCGCCTCCTAAAATCTATAAATAGGCCATGTGAGTTTACACTCAACAAGAGTATGTTGCACATATACCTATGGGTTTGCATATATGTCCCTGTGGTTGTGTCTTATGTAATTCCTTGGTCTGCATAGATGTCCTTGTGGCTATGTCCCTTATGCCACTCCTTGGAGAGAGATTATAAGAAATTTTTCTTCCGAGAGGCTCTACCCCCCCTCCCCTCGAAATCCCCTCAAGGGGCGCTGCCCCCTTGACCCCCTCGACCTGACTGAGCAGGTCGATCCCCGGCATTATGCTGATGGGCACATGAAGTTGTACCGCAACCCATGAGAGCTCAAGGAGAAGCAATCCCGGAATGTCTTTGGCCGGCACGACTCCACCAAGGAGGGACTTGCGTCTCATACCAAGATTGCACAAAAATCCATGTTCAGTCCAAATGTTACAAAAATACCTCTGGTCTGGACGAACTACACAAATACCCTTGAACTTTTCTAGAAATTGCAAGCAAATTCCTACTCAAGGGAAAATCGCAAATAAACCCATAAAGGGTTCAAAATCTGAAATAAACTCAAAAAAGGGTTCGCGATTGCAAATAAACTCAGAAAGGGCCCACAATCGCAAATAAACTCCGAAAGGGTTCAAAATTTCAAATAAACCCAAAAAAGGTTCGCGATTGCATATAAAGTCAAAAAAGGTTCAAAATCTCAAATAAACCCGAAAAGGGTTCACAAAGTGCAAAAATATCAAGGAAGGGTCTAAAATTGCAGAAATACTCAGGATGGGTTCAAAGCTATAGAAATACCCAGGAAGGGTCCAAAATTGCAGAAATACCCCGGAAGGGTCAGAAATTGTAAATAATACCCAAAAAGGGTTTGATCTCTATGAAACTCAAATTCAACTGTCCTTTCTTGTGGTAGAATGAAGGCCAAATGTAAATCAAATGACCCGACTCTATAATCCGGGTTTCATGTATTTTGTAAAAATGAATCCAAAGAATAAAATGTTTAGTTTTCTCCTGCAAATGATCTCTAATGGGTGATCTATCAAATCTGTTAGATAAAACCCCCAATATCACAACGGATATTGTAGAAGTCGAAAATGATATATTTGACAGTTAATCAAGGTATTCGGACCTTACGTCGATGTAAATAAACATCGACTACCGTTGATGGGGAAAAGTCCCGTACCCGAACTCATATCGTCTGATAAACCTAATTCGTGGAAATAATATTGCACACGCTACTTAAATAGCCACAAATGTGTATTTTCTTCAAAAGTAAGAACTTTTCCGTGTTAAACAAACAAGAATAAGTATTATCCATCAGCTTGGTGCACTTTATAGATCCAAGTCATCCTGCTACAATCCAGATATGATCAGTGTCATTTTTAAGAGTGACTTTTGACATCACAGCTTCCGAGCCAGTTTTTTCACAATTCTTTTTGGTTGACCATCAAAAAGCGATTGTTAGGCTGAAACTAGGAAGAGCTTGGTCATTTCTTAGATAAGTGGACCTGGTTTACTTTGTAAAGTGAGTTCTACAATGGGGCTTCATGACAATCAAGAGATGAGGTTTTTTACTTGTTCATATACTTAAAAGTCTGAACTAATAACTACTATCATAATACAATTTATTATTCCATACAAGAATTTCTGGATGCATCTTGCATGATCTCTACATGCAGCCCTGTAATCTGTATCGGTGTTCCAGTATACTGTGCAAATGTTTCTAATTGATCTGTTTAGGCACCAATGCCTGCCAAGTGCTTCCAATCATGTCTTTCTTTCCCTGGCCCGTTGACGTGGAGTTGGAGCTGGTTAGCTAGATAAAAGTGGGCATTGAGCGTCTTTGAATCATCTCAAGACATTTTCTCATACCTTATCTCCACTGATGCAATACTTACTCCACCCCCTTTATCCTTGGTTATAGCTCCATCCTCTAGTCTTCTATGAACAATACCATTTATACATTTTCTCTATGCATCTTGGTTTTCACGTTGAGGTTCATACAAAAGATGTGTGCATGATGAGCCAAGAATACATTTTTTAGGTGTTTAATAGACTATTTACACAGATACATAAGCTAATCTCTATGGACATTGTTCCATTTGATCACATTCGCATGTTCTCAAGGATTCTTTCCTTATGGAATTGTTCCAAGTTTCAGAAAAACCTTTTTTTCCTTTTTTTTTTGGAAGGTGGCCAACAGGCCACGATTCATTGAGCAATAAGAAAATACAAAGATACAGAGGAAAAGATGAAAAGGAAATGAAAAGACAAAAAAGATTCTACCAAGATGGTAGAGAGCAGAGTCCTCTCCCAATGGCTACAGTAGCCAGCTCACTCAGTAAACAGATTACATATTTAACCTAACCCCACCCCTCATCTTCTGCAGAGTACTTGACCGCCCAATTTCAGACCCATATGCACTGACATTCCAGACAATCATACATTTGATGCAGTTATTGATAATGGAAGATGGATGATTGAATTTCTCGCTGAAAATTCTGAGATTCCTTTCTCTCCAAATTGACCACCGCGTAGCTGGTAGGCAGAACCTCCATACATCCCTCTCACCCTCCTCCCAGAGGTACTTGTCCCAATCCCTCAATAAGTCATGTACATTGCTGCAGTTCATCCACTTAATATCTAAGCTCTTGCATAGTTGAAGCCACACAGTATGTATGATACCACATTTGAGAAACAGGTGATTAGCTGTCTCCTTGAAGTAGCCACAAAAGATAGACCATTGTTTGATCTCTGGCCTGAACCTGTGAATCTTGACTGAAGTTGAAATCCTGTTCCATAAACCCTTTTTTCCTAATCATGTTTCTGTTAATGAAGTTGCAGAATTTTTTACAGCTGATTTGAACTTCATGTTGACCTAACAAGACTATTTTAATATGGTAACAAAGAGTAAACAACAATGAACAGATATGTTCATATGGGTGCAGGACCTGATGCTTACCTTTGAAAGTTTTGCTGCATAAATGGACCTGTGTCCTATGTTTATGAGTATTGTTGGTTACAACGGGACTCTTTTTTAGGCTTGCTAGTAAGTAACGTAGCTGTAGTTGGCAAGGCTTTGTGCTACTAGCTATGTGTCTATGCTGCTGAGTTTATATTTCCATCATCATTTTTCCTTAAACAAAATTCCCCTCTAAAGTCGAAGTACATTTCCGATGCAGACACCAACACCTCCTACAGGATTGCTAATTGGCTGTTAGTCCTGGTGTCAAACATGTAAGCACTATCAAAAAGGGCAGCCTGCCGGTGTCATCATTGAGTTCTTGGAAGCCAATCCTGGTTCCTACTGGCTACTGCTAACTGGACCTTGTAGTTTCCGAATCCACATGCAAGAGCAGGACTGCAAATAAACTCTATCTGAACTTTCTGATAATTCCTAGCTTGACTAGATGATCACTTACCGTAGTGGTAATACCAATTTTACAGCATAATAGTTGCATGTCAGGAGGATTTCTGGTAATAGTCCCTTAAGCTCTAATCCTTTCTCTGCTATTGGGCTATCTCTGTGTTTCCTATACTTTTCTGCACTATGTGAGAGGGGGGATAGAGAGAGAGAGAGCAACTGAGAAAGGGTGAGAAAGAATTCGGCCAGTCGAGTACCACAGGTCGATTAGTCTCTCCATCTTTTATATTAACTCAGCAGTAATGCGATTACAGAAATACCCCTCATAGAGAGGTCGATTATAAAAGTAAGAGAACAATTACAATATAGTCCCTAAAAGACTGAAATTGATAAAAGTCCAAATTGCCCTTCAATCGCTCACTTCTCCACACTCCCTCTCAAGCTGAGCATAGATATCGCACATGCCAACTTACTCAAGGCTGAAGTAAACTAAGCTTCAGTCAAGGCTTTGGTGAAGAGGTCTACTGCTTGGTCTTGAGATTTCACATCTAGCTAGCACAACTCTCTAGAGTCCAATCTTTCTCTAATAAAATGTCGGTCAATTTCAATGTGCTTGATCCGGTCATGCTACACTGGATTGCTAGCAATATTGATCATTGCTTTATTATCACAGTAGAGCTTCATAGGTAGCTCTGCCTAAACTTCTAAATCACTCAAACGAAGTTTCAACCACAGCAACTCAGTGAGACCATGTGCCATTACCGCTATATTCTGCTTTAGCACTAGACCTGGCACACTGTTTCTTCTCCAAATGACTAGGTTTCCACCAAGCAGAGTGTAGTACCCAGTTGTTAACCTCCTATCATCTTCAGAACCAGCCCAGTCAGCATCAGCATATCCTTCAATTTCGAGATGGTTGGTCTTCTTGAAAAGAATACATTTTTCTAGACAAAACTTTAAAGTATCTCAGAAGGTGTTCCATAGCTTTGATATAAGATGTTCGAGGAGCGTGTATAGACTTACTTTTCACAACAGCAGCATATGATAAGTCAAGTCGGATCAAGGAAAGATACAAAAGCTTGCCAACCAATCGCTGGTACAAACTACTATCTTCTGGAGAGTTTCTCACCATCTTGTTCTGTCAGACCATGATTTGAGTTCAATTGGAGTAGTTATAGGTTTACATCCAAATTTTCTTGTTTCAACCAGTACCTCTAGAATAAATTTCCTCTGGCAAATATGTATTCCTTCCTATGATCTGGCGACCTCTATTCCTAGGAAATATTTCAATCTCCTAGGTCTTTGACGTCAAACTCAGTAGCTAGTACATCCTTTAAACTCTGGATTTCCACTGTGTCATCCCTAGTAATGATCATAATATCGTCGATATACATAAGTACTGTAATATAACCATCCTTCCATTTGACAGACAATGTGTAATCACCATTTGACTGTTTAAATCCAAACTGAATCATAGCCTAATGAAGTCAATCAAACGAAGCCCTGGGTAACTGTTTCAGTCTATACAAAGCCTTCCTGAATCTGCAGACCTTTCCTTTTGTATCAACTCCAGGAGGGGGCAGCATATAAACTTCTTCTTGCAGGTCACTATTTAGAAAG
Source organism: Amorphophallus konjac (assembly GCA_022559845.1). Classification (NCBI taxonomy): domain Eukaryota; kingdom Viridiplantae; phylum Streptophyta; class Magnoliopsida; order Alismatales; family Araceae; genus Amorphophallus; species Amorphophallus konjac. The sequence goes on along the minus strand of CM040123.1, from coordinate 22,007,599 downwards.
GCATTCTTGACATCCATATGACACAAAGCCCAAGAATGTTGCACAGTGTCAGCAACTGACAGAATCACTCTGATGGTTTTGAGTTTTGCCACAGGGGCAAAAGTCTCATGATAGTCAATTCCATAACTCTGAGTGAATCCCTTTGCCATCAGTCTAGCTTTGTATCTCTGTATTATCCCCTCTGCATTGTACTTAATGGTGTCCATTTGGATCCAACTGGAGTCTTGTTTCAAGGCAGATCAACTAGCTCCCACGTTCCATTCTTGTTCAGTGCACTTTACTCATCTTCCATTGCTTGCTACCAATTTGGATTATTAACAACCTCAAAAAAGAGTTGGGAATGGAAACAAAAAGACAAGATAGACAAGAAGGTATAATAATGAGGAGAGATGCGGGAGTAATTCACAAATTTGGAAATGGGATATTTGGCACAACCACAAACTCCCATGCGAACAGCAATAGGTAGATTTAGGTTTGTCTCTGGAAGTGACTGGATCTGGGGACACAGCAACATTTGAAGTTGGTTGATTAGATGTTGTTCTGTTTTTGAATTTCATCTCCTGTATGTGATCAAAGGCTTTTCAGAACTATGTACACCATCATCAGTGGGAACATAAGATTGAACACTCTGTGCAGCAAAAGTAGAGGGCAGGAAAAAAGGCAATGGCGGCACAACAGGAGCAACAACAGTGTCAACATTGATAGTGTCCTTCACCACCAAAGTGTCCTCCTGAGGGTGAAACCGGAAAGAATAGTAGGACTCAGACTCAAAGAAAGCGATGTTTTTACAAGCAATAATGCAATCAGTAGAAGGATCATAGCAACGGTAACCCTTTTGAGTAGTAGAGTAATCGAGGAAGATACCCCAAACAACACGTGGGTCAAACTTGGGGCCGCAATGTCCAAGAGAATGAATAAAACAAAGACAACCAAAGATCCGTGGTAAAAGAGAGAACAAGGGCTTTACTGGATAAAGGATAGAGATGGGGCAATTATTTTACAAGTTCTCAGATGGCATTCAATTAATTAGGTAACTAGCAGCCAAGTCACCATCATCCCAAAAAATTTTGGGAAGATGATGCTAGAACAAGAGTGCCATGGCTGTGTCCAAGGTTTTCAAACTTGGTACCAGTTTCGGTTCCGGGTAGGGACAGTACTGGTACCGATACCGGTACAAATTGGTACTGGCTGGCACAGTATCGGTCCCTCCCTGTCCCCCCTTTATATAAGTATATATAATTATATATTTATATATAGGTTTAAAAATTAGTGAAATGTTAAAAAATCAGAAAAAATAGAAAAACATAATAGAAAGCAATATCATGTGAATGGACACAATAAATAATTTAACACATAGATTTCAAAGTTTAAAACCATAAAAAAAAATTATTTCTTCACCATAATACATTGGATATTTGAAAGCTTGAAACATAGAAATACATACTCAATAAGGGCTATATGAATATGGTGGATAAGTTGAAGATCCATCTTCATGTTGGTCCCTTGGTGCATATCCATAACTGAACAATGTACTCGTCATTTCATTCCATTGTCCCAAGAATTGTGCTTCATCAGTGCTCCTTGTGTTAGCAATACTGGATTCTCCAACTTGGCATCCAATGTGCTCATCCCAAGACTCCCAATGAGATGAATAAGAGCCCCCTACATGAGGTTGCTCTTGTCCAAGTTGTGCCCAAAGGTCTTGCGGTTATGTACTATAATTTTTTGACCATGGCTCCCAAGGAGAGTGTGAGCTACCTGAAAAAAATAAGAATCCTTATTAGGGTGTTGTCTCATCATCTCATGCCACTTGAGAATAATAAAAGTTACCTAAAAATCTCCAAATTGAGACCTTGCCTCCATCATGTTGTTGCTACCCCCAAGGCTACCAATCATGATATTGTGATGTAGTGTCTTGTTGGGCCCAAGTTTCCGAATGAGATGCACCTCCACAAGCACCATAACTTTGTTCCTCTTGTTGTTTACTAGCCTGTATTTTCTAAAAAGCTGGACCACTTCCTCCAAATTGTACAGGTCCTGTGCATCTATCATCATCATCATCTCTTTGAACACGAGGACGAGGTGATTTGGGATGGCCCTGACTTTGTTGTCTTGTGCTTGATTTTCTTTTGTATACTTGGCTATGTTTTCCCTTATTTGTAGATCTGAATGTAACAGTAGACTCAGAAATCCTTGGTGGCTGAATATCAGGCTCATCATGCTCTCTTCTGCGTGGAATAGACACAAAATGCCGATGTAAGATGTGAGGCTAGACCTCAGGGTCAGGCTGAGAAGCAGGTGGATCCCCCTCCTGAAATTCTTTAGCAACTTGGACATCATCCAACTCTCCCTCCGCCCAATCACGATCTGAGAGGTTAAATAAGGGTTCATCTAAAGGACTTCTTGCCTCAACCCATGCTCTTCTTCAAATAATTGATCTAAATCAATTTGCCTTTCACTTGTTGTTGGGCCTTCTTCTTCTGCCCCTATCCCCTTAGACTCACTCAGCTTCTTTTCCAACAACCTTTGGTGTCTTTGTTGATTTTTTCATTCTGAATCTCATGTTGTGGTGACAGAACACCAATTTCGCTAATTTCTGAACCTTCAACCTGTTCCTCAATCTTGTATGCACAAGACTGAAGGTGCTTCAATTTTTTTCACATTCACTTGCAGTTGTAGTCTGATTTAGAACACGGATAGCAATATCTGCTAAAGCATTTATACCCATACTTCTTATTTTTATAGCTGCCCACCAATCAGCTATTACAAAAGAAGAAAAAAACAAAGTTAGCATGCATTATTAGCTAATGACATTGAAGGTTATCACATAATATTGTTTATTTTTTATACTTGGGCTATACTTCATAACAGTAGTTTGAAGCTCTGATAGCCCAAATACACCCATCTTCAACTTGAACTCATCAATTTGATTTTCAGCTTCAAATCTCATATTCTCATTTTTTGACATTTTTGCTATGACACTTAATAATCCCTGCATCACCTCATCATCAACGTGAAATCTTGCACTATATTGATAGCGGGGGTTTAAGAAGTATCCCACAAATAGAGATATCAAAATTATCTCAATAGTAATTAAAGATATAAAGTTGATAAGTTATTGAGAAATATAATAAGTGACATCTTACCAGCAGCATGCAACTCATGGTGGAGTGTGCCTTCCCATCTAGAATCAATGATGTCCCACCATCTGTGATAAGAGGTTGGGAACCTTTTTTTCGATTCTTTCCTTGGCCCTATCCATTGCTTCATAGAGGTATCCCATGTCATTTTTATCATCTCCATCTACCATCCTCAAAACCTGAACAATAGGCGCAACTAACCTGAGATACCTTTGAACACTTTTCCAGAATGTGTCCTTCTCTACAAGCTTCTCTACAATTTTTGCACCTTTTCTTGCATTAGTACCAAGTGTCTTCACATGCTTCACATATTCTTTATCTTTGATGAGGTCCCTGATTGCCACTCTATACTTGTACAGGCTCTCCAAAGCCATGTACTGTGGCAAATCTGGTTGGGTCTGGTCTAATGTTGTTATGGTCTCCTGTCTTTTGCCTGAAAATGGCAAGAATGCGATGGTGGCCATAAATAAAAGAGTTGATCACCTATGCATCATGAATGACACTATCAACCTCTGATTGGCTTCTAACATCTTTTAGCATCAGATCCAAACTATGTGCTGCACATGGAACCCAATAGAGGTGTATCCGTCTCTCCATCAACATATGCCCAGCTCTCCTATAGTTGGCTGCATTATCAGTGACCACTTGGACCACTCTCTCCTCTCCAACCTGCTCAACAATCTAATCTATTAAGTTACACAAAAATTAGCATTTTTAAGATTATCAAAAACATCAAAAAACTTCAAAAATATTGTGCCATGTAGACAATAAATAAGAAAATTAATCATTTATTTTCTAGTTGTCCCTATCCATCCATCACATATTAAGGTGCATCCTCTCTCATCACACACCCTTGCAAATGATTTTATCCATTACTCTAACTCACGGACCTCCTCATCAAGTAAAGGGCCATAGATGTTCCTTGGCTTAGGTACAGGAATGCCTAAACCACGTCGTGCAATAGAGTCAACCATGATTTGGAAGTAAGGATTAGCAGCAGCATTGGAGGGAATATTTGCATAAAAGAACCATTTGGAGATGTGCTTCCGTTATTGTGATGCAACCTTCTTGACTTGTTTCCATCCCTTCAAATTTGCCTTAATACTTTGTTGATGAGCATCATCTTTTATGTACAAATAGTGATCCATTGGACCAACAGGTGGATCTAAAGGAGATGTTAGATCTCCCCCATAGCCAAGTAATGAAGATTTCTGAGTAGCAGACATAGTGTTTGTTCTAATGAATGCTGGTTGTCTTACTCCTACTATGCTCTTGGAACGTTGCAATTTAGATGTTGAAGTGCCATGCCCAAATCTCCGTACCTCATCTTCATGTACTTGCCTCAAACTGTCACGAACTGCTGCTCTATATCCTGCATCCTCACCATTGTCACTATCACTGTCATCATCTTCTCTATGAAGACAGCTCCCTGGTGCTTTAATTTGTACACCTTGCTAAGTTTGACTCAGGATCTCTTCTCTTATTTGTTCATCTTGTTCTGCCTTCAATTCCTTCTCCTTTTGCTTCCCTTTCAGAAGATCTTTGAACATTTGCTTGATCTCTGGAGATGCTTTAGTGCATCCAGCAACATCTCCACTTTTTTCTGCTGTGTTCCTTTATTCTTGTTATCCCTCCACCTGTTTCCTTCCCACAAAGGTTGTGTCTCACCCTTTTTGTCTTTGCATTAAGTAAAGTGGCATATTGCCACCCTATATCCTCAACACAGGGTGCCATACTGTAGAAAATCCGTGCATAATAACAAATTAACAATACATTAGATAATTAATCTTCAATTGTATGTAAATTAAGGCCCACTTTTACAACTCTAATTAGGGCTCAATTGGGGTTTTCTTGATTACATTTCAATTGAAGTGCAATTCAGCACTCATTCAACTTAATTAGGTCACGTGACGCAAAATTGATTATCAATTGCATGTAAATTAAGTTAATTTAATAAAAGTCCTAATTTTAGAACCCTAATTAGGGCTCAATTTGGGGTTTTCTTGATTTACATTTCACTTGAAGTGCAATTCAGCACTCATTCAACTTAATTAGGTTACATGATGCTAAATTGATCTTCAATTGTATGTAAATTAAGTTAATTTCTTAAAATCCTCAATTTAGGAACCTTAATTAAGGTTCAATTTGGGGTTTCCTTGGTTTTAATTTCAATTGGAGTGCAATTCAGCGTTTATTCAACTTAAGGTCACATGACACTAAATTGATCTTCAATTGCATGTAAATTAAATTAATTTAATAAAAGTCCCAATTTTAGAATCCTAATTAGGGTTCAATTTGGGATTTCATTAATTTAAATTTCAATTTGAGTGCAATTCAGCACTAATTCAACTTAATTAGGTTACATGACACTAAATGGATCTTCAATTACATGTAAATTAATTTAATAAAAGCCCCAATTTTAGAACCCTAATTAGGGCTCAATATGGGGTTTTTCCGATTTCAATTTCAATTGGAGTGCAATTGAAGTTATTAAACACTCATTGAACCCTAATTAGGCTATTTAGAATTTTATTTGAACACTACTAATTTTTTGAGTTAAAAAAATACCTTCTTAATCTTAAAATGGGATTCTCCGGCTAAGAATTGGCCGAATCTGGTCGGCGGCGGCGGCTTCGGTCGGTGGATGACGGTGATCTCTGGCGTCGAACTGGCCGATGGGGCGGGCAGTCAGTCTTGCGCGGTTGCTGCGGGCTGTGCGGCTGTGAGAGGGAGATGGCGAGCTGCAGGCTTGCAACAGCGGCGGCGATCACCGGCGGTGAGCTCCGGTGGTCACTTAGTTCATTGGCGGGACGGTGGCCGGCTAGCGGCAGGCCTAGAGGGGGCAGAGGAGGGCGGTTGCTGCTGGAAAATGGGGGAGGGGCACTCACTGGTTGCACTGCACAGTGCATCCCGTGAGAGCCTCCCAGCTCTCAATATCGGGTGGTCCCAATGGTTGAACTGGGCAATACAACCTGGTTCATTCGGTTTTTCTTTTTTCTTTTTTTTTGGAAACTTTACTGGTCAGTATCGGTAGAAAATAGGCAGAATCGGACCGACTGCGGCCAATACCGGTACGTATCGGCCCGGTGCGGTACATACTGGGCAGTATTGAAAACCATGGTTGTGTCAAGGAGATGACGACTTTGACACTCGGCAGCACCATCCTACTATGAAGAATAAGCACAAGATTCATGCATGATGCCCTCATCTTGAAGAAAGACATTAATACTACGAGCAAAGTATTTTCGGGCATTGTCAGAACAAATGACTTTAACAGGTATGTGAAATTGAGACTTGACCATATTGCAAAACAATTGAACAACACGAGGAACTTCATCTTGAGATTTCAATAGATAAAGTCAAGTACAATGCAAATAATGGTCAATGAATGTAATGAAGTATCGATAGTCATCCAAGGATGAGATAGAAGGACCCCACACATCAGAATGTACAAGTTTGAAACAAGAAGTGTTTTTATTCATGGAATAAGGAAAATGAGTTCTACAATGTTTTGCCAACTAGCAAATTTGACACGGTAATAACTGGACATCAACTGACTGAAACAAAAGGAAACAAGACCCTCAAGGATGAAAAGAAAGGTGCCCTAAATGAAAGTGCCCCAACCGGATCTCCTGCCCAAGCTGGGAGGCGCAGATGGTTGAAGTGCACTATTCTCACGTGGTTGGAAGACATAGAGACCATCTACTTCATGGCCAATCTTAATCGTTTGCCTTGTTTGCAGATCCTGAAAAATATAATGATAAAAAAATGCTACTGAACAATGCAATTGTTTAGTAAGGATACTGGCATAAAGCAAATTAATGGAAAGGGACGGTGTGAAGAGTGGAGGACAAGGTTAGTTGATTGAAAAGGCGAGTGGACCCTTTTCCAACCACAGTAGCGCGGGTGCCATCAACAATAGCAATCTTATCCTAGCTGAAGAGCAGCGAATAAGAGCTAAAAGACGTAGGAATACCAGTCATATGATCTGTTGCACTTGAGTCAATAACCCGAGCATAATCGGAGAGCCTAGTGGAGGCACTCAAGGTTGCACCATGTATACCTACCTGAGAAGGAAGAAGATGGAGTGGAAGTCTGAAGTTATGGGAGAATCCGCTGGAATGTAGCAATATCAGAGGAGAAGAATGCGGCAAATCCAGGAGCAGTGGGAGTAGAAGATCCTCCTCGAGAAGTAGAGGTAGTGGCACAACAGCCACATTACCTTTGACTTGTTTTTCCTTCTTGGTTTTGAACTTGTAGGGCTTCTTGTCTGGAAATTTTTCCCAGCAAAAATTACTGTCTTGATTTGTATCACCACAGTGCTCACACTTCTTTTCACCCTGTGATTTGCCACTCTCAAGCCAAGGCTTGGTGATTGTCCCGACATCATACTCCGAATTCAGTCCGCTCAAGAATTTTACAATTTTGTCATATTCTTGGAGCGAAAGACAAGTCTGCTAATCAGCAAAGCATGTCCACTTTGCAGTACAGTAGATATCCAACTCGTTCCTGAGGGAAGTAAGTGCGTAAAAGTACTGTGTGACAGAGCCGAGCCTTGCTTCAACTCGTGGATATTAGGACTCAGCTGATAGAGAGGAACTTTGTTTTTCTTACGACCATAGAGACCAGCTAAGGTCTTCCACATTTCTGCAACAGTTGACTTGTGTAGAATAATAGTTGATCAGATTACAGGACTGACGGAGTTCAATAGCCAGGACATCACCATACTATTGTTCTGCCTCCAGGCAGGAAAAAGAGGATGCAGAGGGTCTGGCATCTTTTGATCGCCAGTGAGAAAACCCAATTTATCACACTCAGTGATGTAGAGCTTAGCAGTTACAGCCCAAGAAGAATAGTTATGCTCCATCAATTTTTCCGATGTGATCTGTAGTGTTGTCTGTCCAGTCGAGGACAGTTGCACAGGTTGAACAGTGGGAGATGACATCTATGACGCTATAGACTGATTACCTGCCATAGCTGAAAAGGGAAACACTACTGCTGCCTCTAAAAATAACTGCCGGTGTCAAGAAGCAATGTAACCGCAGCAAACCACAACCAGGTGCAGCAGGAAGAGAGAGGATGGTGGTCCAGGAATCAGACTCCACAAAAACAGCAACTTGGAGATGTGTCCACAGAGGCTGAGAACAAATCTGATCTCCCATTGCAAGAAAACCCTAGAAGGCCGCATGGGAGTAGAACTGCACAAAAAGAGATGAGGAGGGAGGGCCACTCCCTTGTGTTGGGCCGAAAGAACCTAAGAAGGGTGAGGCATACATAATAGGATTTTCTGCTTGGATCTGACTCCAGCAGCAACAGCAACCAGGGGAGGAGCCCCTTGAGCGAGATCTTCCTGACCAGAACCAACCAGCAGCACCTTGGGAAAGCTGCAGCTTTTTCAGAAGGAGCCTCTAAGTGGTGCAGTGAAGAGGAAGAAGAGGTCTGAGGCCTGTTGCTCTGATACCATGTGAGAAAAGAGAGAGGGGCCGAGAAAGGGAAAGAAAGAGTTCAGCCAGCCTAGTACCACAAGCCGATCAGTCTCTCCACCTTTTATGTTAACTCAGGAGTAATGCAATTACAGAAACACCCCTCATAAAGAGGTCGACCAGAAAAGAAAGAAAAATTACAATATAGTCGCTAAAAATCTGAGACTTTGATAAAAGTCCAAACTACCCTTTAACCACTCACTTCCCCAAACACTGCAAAACTACAAGTTTCATATCTCAGGGTGATAGATTGTTCTTCCAAAAGTAGAATAAGCATTATGCTGTGGCTACATGAGGGTTCATAGTTAGACAAAAAGTCCCAACTCTTTGGATGGAAAATGAAAAATCTTGATGCTAGGATGTGTATTTTCCATCTCCTGATTCGTTGGCCTAAACTAATGGGCACCTCATAATGTGCCTTTAATATGTTGAGATGAGACGTCACCACATGTCAAATTGCCATTTAAGAGAAGTTGGGGATCCCCAGTGAAAGCCTCAGCACACTGGATCATTTTGTAAGAATCTTATAGGGTCAATATATCATTGTTGACAATGAGTCCAAATGAATAATTGGTTTATGACTAAACAATCAAGAGTTAGATATTTAGATTAAAAACAAATATTCGGCATAGCAAAAAGAAGAATGACTTCTGTAGACCTGAAAATTATAACTTAATTCCTTGAAGAGAAGGGTAATTCTTTTTAGGAATCTTTCTTTTATCATTCTGGTAATATCCTTTAGTTATGCTTCACCATTGAAGTATTTACTACTTTTCATGGTTGCAATTTTAATTCACCTTCTTAGCATTGAAGCATTGAAGCATTGCTACATCCTGTGATGCCCCGCTAAAGCGGAAGCACGTGATGCTACACCTACGTATACATGGGTGAGAGTAGTGGCACCTAGAAAAACTTATTATTCACATTCCACCACATTAAACCAACCATACATACCTACACATTATGAAGAGAAAACCAACTAAACATTTCCCATTTATAATTTTGTACCTATATACGATAGTGACATAAGTACGAAAGCCCCACACGGGCAACCAAAACAAACAACTCAAGCATAGCCGGATAAACAACATCTGAAGGCTCAAAAGACACCAAAAATTGCTCCAACCTTCATATCAACGACTCCGAGCTTCAACCGGCATGCGAACTCCAAAAACTCTGGCTAACCCTGACCACCAAACAGCTCCACAAGCTCACAGATCGACACCTAAAAAGAAAAAGGGAGAATCGTCTGAGTATGACCACTTAGTAGGACACCTAACACAACACAGCACCTCACCCCACCGATATCTTTTATACACTGTAGTTATGAAATCTTACCTAACTTGCATATAAAACTAGTTTCTTATGTAGTACAAGTATACATAAGTGCAACCAACATGATTCAGGAGCATAAAGATGGAATGATCTCATAAGCTGATAGGCAATAAAGCTTAGGTGGAAGAGCAATGGGGGTGTCTCATACCACCGTCCAAAGCTATTAAGGCCAAGGAAGAACACTATAGGGCTAGACATAACATCTAAGAATAACATAGCATAACATGAACTTGCAAACATAAACTTGTAACATATGAAGGTTTAGACAGTGAGGAAAATACATGATATTTCTGTCATTATCTTGCATTGTTCTTGTGGTTCACATGCATGGATGAAGCATAATACTTGGATCAACTTATAGAAGGAAACAGTCAACATGTGGACTTAGTGGGTCAGCCTACTTGCACATATTTGCATTCTTATCATAACATTTCAAAATTATAAAGCTCGTACCCATGTCATCAGCATATTAACCCTGTTAATCAGAACATATAGCATAAAGTCCAAGTGTAAGCTGAAGGACTATCACCACCGCAAGAAGCAGGCTCTTACACTTACATACCCCCACTAGAATCAGCGCACCCCGAGTGGGGCCTGGCCGTGTACACATACCGGAGGCCTTTGCCTTACCCCAAATTTTGTGGGGATTATCTCAGCCCGTCACCAAGGCGTATACCATACCCCTGGGTAAAGAAGTATAGCATCTTCTTGCCCTGTCATCCCGAGGTCCCGACCCAGTGTGAGTGCTATACCGTCCGTCCTATCAGCTCAAGTATAGTCCCAAGAGTTTGGATTCCAAATAAGAACATGGCTCAAATGATGTACTTTGACCTAGATGTAGTGCTTATCATGACATAGTAATGGATATCCCGCCCGGATAGATCGAATCTCATGAAATCGAAGTTAAATATCCATATCAAGTAATCATCATGACCCACATGCTTGTTCATTTGACTAATGACATCCATGCCTTATTCATTTAGGGGTCGTTTGGTTCAAGGATAAGTTTTGAGGAGAATAGACATAACTCATTCTGAGTTAATTTATCCCTATCTTTATTATCATATATGTTTGGTATGCGAGGGGATAAATATGGTGGTATCCCTATTACTCGTTTGGTAAATAATAGGGATATGAATAAGAATAAGTGTTAGAAAAAGACTTTTTTCCCTTCTTAATGATCATGATTAGTACTAATGTTTATCTTTAATGATCATGATTAGCACTAATATTTATATTTAATTATCATGATTAGCACTAATGCTATTAATATTAATATGTTTATCCTTAATGATCATGATTAGCACTAATATTGTTAATTTTATCATTCAAAGTCTTCATTAGCAATACGGTTGTAATTAATTATTTAATGATAATCATGATTATCATTAATGAGTTTATTATTTAATAAATTTACTTAAAAATCATGATTAGGACAAATGAAGCTATTGTTTAAGTCATTTTTATTTTAATAATAGTAAGTGGTAATGATGGTATTTTTTAGTAATATTAATCTTTGTAAGTATAATTAATTAGCACTAATAAGATTTTTGTTTAATATATTTATCTTTAATGATCATGATTAGCACTAATGTTTATCCTTAATGATTATGATTAGTAATATTAACTATATTAGTGCTAATCATGACCATCAAAGATAAAATTAACAATATTATCAAAAAATTTAATTTTATTCTTAATAATCATGATTAGCACTAATGATTATTTTTAATGATCATGATTAGCAATATTAACAATATTAGTGTTAATCATGATCAGTAAGGATAAAAATTAACAATATTAGCAAAAATTAATTAATTTTATCCTTAAAGATCACGATTAGCATTAATGTTTATCCTTAATGATCATGATTAGCAATATTTAAAATATTAGTGGAATCATGATCATGATTAGCACTAATGTTTATCTTTAATTATCATGATTACCACTAATATTTTAAATATTAGTGCTAAAATTAATCAATTTTTGTCCAAATTTGGAGACAGAGAAATGGGTTGGCGGATAACCACGTTTTCGAGGATAAAACCATTCCCCTTGACCCCCCTTATCCCCGCCTAAAATGGCCAAACCAAACACAGAACAAGGTTGTGTCAGTGATATCCCCGCCTTATCCTCGAACCAAACGAGATCTTACATGCGTAAGTTGCCTCGGGTCTTAAACATGCATAGCTTGTTTCAAACAGAAACCCTACGTAAAACATGTCTAGATGGGGTTCGGAGATCGAAAACATGGCCTTAAAATCATGGCCCTTACATAAGGTTGTTTAATAGATCAGGAAGCATAGAACATAGATCGGTTAAAATAGGCTTAAAGATGGCATGCATGGCTCGTGTTGGAAATGCTATCTCTACAAGGAGCCTACCTCCACCAGCCTTCAAATCACCACCTTTAGTCCCCTAGATCCACCCTTCCGAGTTCCATTCCGTTGAGATGAGTAGGATATAGCATGAAGAACACAAGATCAGTCTTAGATGATTGTGGAAGTTGCCGAAGACAGGGAGTTAGAAGATGATCTTGGGGTCTAAAGGATGCTTACGAGACGGAGAATAATCTTCCTGAAGATAAGAAACCCTAAGTAGCACTCTAGAGGTTAGGTTGGAAGTCAAGAATAAGCTAGGTGCATACGTTATGGAGAAAGAGCTACGGAAATGAGAGGAAAAGAATGATAATGGAAGAGAAAGAGAGATTAAATAGGATCCTTACTCCAATAACACCATCTTTCACTAATCCCTATGTACTAACACTTGCGGATACTAAACATGCCAGCATCTCCACTTGACGCACATTTTTCTCTGCATGTCATACACTTGTCGTAACATCTACTAACACCTGTAAACTATGCAACGCATGCAAAAATAATATTTTTCTAATAATTTTGACAATTTCCCCCTGACAAGCCACTTACAGATCTGTCACACCACCTGAAGCTCAGTCACATCACCTCGATCTTCTGAAAATAAAGCATCATTTAGGTTTTGCATCATCTAAACATCAAGGTGTAAAGTCCATCATCCAATTCGCCATCATCTAAATCATCGCCCATTCCTACATCGCCTGAGCTTTCACCTAATTCCTGCATCGTCTAAGCTATCGTCTAACTCGTGCATCATCTACTTTTGGGTATCGTCAAACTTCCACATTGTCTGACCCATCGTCCAACTTTTGCATCGTCTAAGTCTTCCGCCTAATTGCGGTGCGTCGTCTAATTTTTGCTTCGTCTAACTCTTTCGCCTAACTATGGTACATCATCTAATTTCAGCTTCATCTAACTCTTCGTCTATCTTTATCATCTAAGTCTTTCATCTAACTTTCTCCGTCCACTTTTCATATCACCTAACTTGCATCATTGAACTTTCTTCCGTCTAACCTTCATCTCTTCTGTCTAACTTCTATCATCCAGCATCTTCACCTATCTTCTATCTGCATCGTCTACTTTTCTCTGTCTATCTTTTGTGCATCGCCTGTCTTTAGAACATCACCTAGAACCTCAAGCGAACTAAGTGTGTCGACCTATTGGGCTCTTTTGAATGCAAAATTGATTCATATATTAATGTACATACATTCTTGGGTTTTTATTATGAAAATTAACTATATTATTATGCTTCCTAAAAATCTGGGATGTTACACATCCCATGATGCCTATTCTGGTTCTATCTTTGACAAGGAAACCGTTGTAGGCTCACTTCTATTTACGAATATCCTTTTCTCTGGCCTTTTGAATATACAGTCTGAAAGGTATCTGGGATTGAGATTTACTACGGCAGCTAATGGAGAAGTATAGAGAGATGAGAAAAGATTTGTATATAGTTTTTCTTGATTTAGAGAAGGCGTACGATCGAGTACCGAGAGAATTGATTTGGTGGACATTAAGAAAGAAAGGAATCTCTCAAGGATATGTTGATTTGATTAAAGATATGTACGGCGGTGCTATTACTAGTGTTCGAACTAATGCTGGGGAGACTAGTGAATTTCCCGTTTCTATAGGTTTGCATCAAGGTTCTGCACTAAGTCCGTATCTCTTTGCCTTAGTTATGGATGAAGTAACTAAACAATTGCATGAGGATATCCCTTGGTGTATGCTATTTGCAGACGATATTGTTTTAATTGATGAGAGTATTGATGCTCTAAATGCTAAGTTAGAGCGTTGGAGACTTGCCTTGGAGTCTAAAGGTTTTAAAATTAGTAGGAGTAAGTCAGAGTTTATGCACTGTAATTTTAGTAATGGGAGAGTGGTTCAGGAAGACATGGTTCTAATTGATGGACATAACATTCCGAAGAGTAGTAGCTTTCGATATTTAGGGTCTATCATACAAGAGAATGGGGAGATTTATGATGACGTTACGCATAGGATTAAGGCAGGCTGGTTAAGATGGAGAAGTGCATCAGGTGTCCTTTGTGATCGTCGTATGCCTGTGAAACTCAAAGGGAGATTTTATAGAACGGCTGTGAGACCTGCTTTGTTATATGATACCAAGTGTTGGGCAGTACGAAAGGAACACATCCACAAAATGTGTGTAGCAGAGATGAGGATGTTGAGATGGATGTGTGGCAAGACTAAGAAAGACAAGATTAGGAATGAGCGCATCCGTAAGGATTTAGGGATAGCTCCAATTGATAGCAAAATGAGAGAAAATAGACTCAGGTGGTTTGGACATGTGTTTCGTCGCCCTAACTCAGCGCCGGTTAAAAGATGTGACCAAATCTTAGTGGATGCTAGTAAAAGAGCTCGATGAAGACCTAAAATGAGATGGTGCGATGTTATTAGGAAGGACATTAGTTCCTTGAGTTTAAATATGAATATTACACTTGATAGAAATCTTTGGCGGAAGAGGATTCATGTAGCCGACCCCAATTAATTGGGATAAGGCTATGATGATGATGATGATGATGATGATGATCATAAAAAACATCATGGGCTTTTTGTTATGGGTACAACTTGTAAATAAGGGGCAGGAAAATATGTTCCATGAAGTGGTTACAACTGATAAACTCAATAAGGGGCAGGAAAATATGTTCCATGAAGTGGTTACAACTGATAAACTCATTGCTTTCATATGCTTTTATTTTGTCATTTATTTTCATGGTTATTTGTTCATGTAGAAGGGACAATAGAAAAAACTGACAGAAGAAATGAAGCAGGGTTTTTACATATTTCGGTTCTGACCTTTATACCTTGCTTGCTGCAGAGTTTTGCATGCCATTCCACCAAATGAAGCCATCGATACTGTGGAGGTTAGTTTGTTTGCTGTGCCAATATTTGTCTGCCCAAGATTGCTAAAGTATATACAATGAGTGGATCAGCAATGTTTGCTGGACTATCTAATTCTTGTTTCACAGTTGGTGTTTTCATTCTTTTCTTAAAGCAGTGACCTCTGAACTACATTATTATAGCTAACCAATTGTGATCAAAAAATGTAATCACCTAATTTTGTCATATCACAAGTTAGTTTAAAGTTGCATCAGTCAGGAGACATATACACTAGATTGCACACCATACAGTGGTGGTGGAATTGATGAAATGGACTGTCTTACAAATCCATACCTGCAGGTAAGTTACACAAATGAGAGAGTGATACAGGGAGTGTCACAGAGAGGTACTACATCCGTCACCCAGACTGATGTTTGTCTTGTCTTCGATCGATTGGTAGTGCACAACCTCTAACCTAAATAAATATCCAAATGCACCAAAAAATATGGAAGCCACTTAAAAGAACACAACCATTCTACCATCATGTCCATTAGTACTAAAGTACAAGTAGATGTACATATCTACAAGAAAGGTACAACTGAAAATACAGACACTGACCAACTATGTTGCAGATCGTTGAATCCAAGTGGTGATTGTGAACCCAAGTGGTGGATGTGCTCCTATTTCAGTGAACCTTCCTAAAAACAAGGCATCTAGATAACTTTTGAGTCACAAGACTCAGTAGGGCTCATTTACCTCCTAGATTTCTGTGGCCCGCACCGCCTATATCCGCCTTTCCTCACTTATCATTTTTCTTTCTTTATCCTCTTGTCTTTCATATGTGCAAATGCAAATGCAAATACAATGTAACATTAATAAAACATTGAGAAGTCTTTCATATGCACATATGCAAATGCAAATGCAAATGCAATGTAACATTAATAAAACATCGAGAAGAATCTCCAAAAAGAATATAAATTAGCTTGTACCTTATGTTCCCTCGTGATTCATAATTCATTAAGGAATAAAATAATAATTCATATCATAATATTGCATCATCATAGAGTGCAAGAGATGAGCCGGGGATCAGACACCTGCTCTGATCCTCAATTTTTCTTAATTCTTATATGAATGTTCCATCTTTCATGGTCGGTCATCCCTCCAACTGCCAGCTCATTTGTTAACCTGAAATAACAGGGATAACCACTCATTGGCAGTCGTAAAAGTCAATTGAGCAAATTACCCACTAGCTTAATCTCTCAGCTACTGTCTAACAGTCATAAGGAGTCTCTAGATGCTCTCAAAGAGAGGGAAGTCATCAGGCTAACCTGCGACACAATCTCAAAGTACGTGGTTCTTGTACCAAGCACAAGTGCACTCAAGTGGGCCGCCAACCACTGCACTAGTCGGTCATGTCCCGAGTCTGGACTCTAGACCCTATCTAAAGAGGGACACTCCATTCCTTGGTTGTGATACAAATCGTAAGGAGCTGACCCGATGTTCCCTATCCCCAACGAACAGCTCATATTGGGCCCATCCCGAGATGAATCTATGAAAAGTAGGGATGTTTGGTTTTAAGCCCCCTAAAAATTTTAAAAATTAGAAAAAGGGCCCCCAAATCCATTTATTTAGTCAAAAACCCCCACAATCAAAAAAAACCATCGAGTTATCCGCTGTCCAAAAAATGGAATATTCTGAAGAATATTCCATCCTTCACCTCATTCAAGTTTTTATTTCCTATTTTACTCTCTCGTTCTCTATCTCTCACTCTCCGAGCACCGTCGCCGGCCGCTGGGGTTCTCTCTCTCTCTAACCACTGCCACCGAAGTCGAAGTGTCGGAGCTCGATCTTCCCCCAGACGGATTCCACGGGTTTGACTGAGGCATCTTCTTCGGCTCCGGCGAGCGCGAGGGAACACGTTGCTGCTGCTGCAACCGTGGAGAGGGAGGGGAGACCCCCTCTGAAACCCCTCTCCCTCCTCTTTCCTCCTCCCTCTTCCCCTCCACTGCAAACCCTATCAGGCGCCCCCTTCTTCTTCCTCTTCTTCCCGCAGCGATCAGGTCCCCTGCAAGCCCAACCTCCCACCGGGGCTTCTCTTCTTCTTCCTATTTCCCCCTTTCTGCTCCCTGTAAAGCCCCACGTGTCATTGCCCACGCCAGTCCAGCCCAAAGTCGTATCCCCGACCCTGTGGCAACTGCGAACAGAACCCGCGGCCTCCTCGGCGGTGTGGCGGCTGCGAGCAGAACCAGCAACCTTCATCAGTATTATGGCAGCGGCGAGGTCACAGTCCCCCCAACCCTCCCCTCCCCCACCCCTCCTCCGCCTCCCTCTCTCCTCCTGCGAGCCGCAGCCCCCCCAAAACTCCCAACCCCCCTCTCACCAGAGTCCCCCTCTTCTTCCTATTTTTCCCTTTCTTCTCCATGTCAACCCCCACGCGCCCTTGTCCTCGCCGATCTAGCCCGAAGTCATGTCCACGACCCTGTACTGCCCGGTCCGCACCGGACTCACCTGCCACCCCCCCCCCCCCACCTGACCGCCACCTCCACCTCCTTGTTCACCCTCCTCTTTTGCCTTCAGATGGAAGCCCCCACCAGCCACTCCCAAACGGTCCACAACACCAATCCAACCCAGAAGCACCCAAGAGGGGGAGACCCCAGAGAGGGTGGAGGTGCCGGCCTCAGAGGGGGAGAACCCCATCCGGTGCTCTCTCTCTCTCTCTCTCTCATTATGGTCTTTTTCTCTCTGTGGTTAGGTTAACCTAATCAGATTTTATCTCACGGTGACAAACGACATGGACTTGTTTTCGCAACGGAGAAGATTGTAGGGGTTTTTGGCTAAATAGATGGATTAGGGGGGTTTCTAATTTCAAAAGCCTTTAGGGGCTCAAAACCAAAAATCCCTTAAAAGCAATGGGGATAATTAGAAGGCTGGGTATTGTCTCTATCTCTCTATAGACATTTCTAGAGAGAGAAACTATAAGGAATCTGAGTGGGGTAGGGAGTAGGGAGATGTAGTGGGGAGGTGTTTTGAAGGTGGCCTTCGGTGTGAACTTGACATCTCTGGGGGCTTGGCCCCTAATCGCCATCAAGGGCCAAGAGGAGACCTCTGATGACCAGTGTGCTTCCGGTGTGGAAAAATAGGCCACTTGTGGCATGCCTGCAATTCCCCGGTGGATGGGAGGTGGTCGGTGGGAACAGGAGGTGACAGGGGGCTCCGACGCTCTTATGCGGAGGTCCTCAGAAACCCTCTGGCAAGTGGCGGTGGGTGGGAACTGGTAGGGTTGTATTGAGATGGATCCTTTGCTAGCGAACCTCATACAGAGCCAGCTTGAATGGCTTAATAGATGTGTGTGGGTGGTTCCAGCGGAGGGGAAGGTGACGGAGGAGAGAGCCAAGCAAATGCTTGATGGGGGAGGTGACAGGGCGGAAGGATGGGTGGTCTCAAAGATGCACAGAGGGGGACTCCTTACTGTGGGCCCTAGTACGGAAGCTCCGGAGGAAGCGACGAAGGCCGGATTCATATTAGCCAACGTGATCCTCCTCCGGATGTTAAAATGGACTCTTCAGAGGGGTACATATCCAGATCCTAAGGGTTACAAGCTCACACTCCGATTGATCAGGGTCCCTCTAGTGCTTTGTGACGAGATTAGCGCGTCTCTGCTCGCAGGCGCTTTGGCGCAGTGGAGCCACGCACAATCCAGTTTTCGTCGAAAGGGGACATGAACGTGCTGGAGGTCCAGTCAGCAATGTCAAAGCAATCCCAGCTGTGATCGCCATAGATGTCAGTGGACCCCAATTCCTGATCTGTGTCCAATTGTCACTGGAGCTAAGCAAAAGACCAACCAGACTTGCCCAAGGAAGAAGACAAGTACAGACGCCACTTTGAATCAGGTTTAAATTTCAAACTTGTGGGCCACGGATCTCAGGTTGGGCCAGTAAGCAAGCCCAAAGTGAGGCAACTAGCATGGATGGCAGTTTCGGCTGAAACCAAAACGTTTGAAATTGACTCTTTTCAGTTTTGGACCGAAACGATCCGAAACTACCTGGCCGAAGTCGGGCCGAAACTAAAACCATGCAGTTTGGCAAAAAAATAATAATTTATTTGATTTCGGACCGAAATCGGAACTGAAACCGAAACGGTTTCGGACTTGGCCGAAACCGACATTGCCATCTATGGCAACTAGGCCTAGGGCAGGTTGGCCCTGTAGGAAACCTAACCCGACCTGTACCCAACTCAACAAGAGTAATATCGGATTCGGGTAGCAATCCGGGTCCGATTACGACCCACGACTTACCCTACTATGGTAGTCACGGGAATAACGAGTCTGACAAACCCACTATTGTTCGCCTCCTTCGCTCGATATCTGCCCCGATTCGAGCTCAACCGCAGTGGTCTTTTGGCTCGGCCACTAGCTACCGATGACTGCCCAACTAGCCTCCCAATGTCGAGGGTGAGGAGCCGGCCAGTTCTGATGCTGGCAAGGCTGTCGGAGACATCCTCCCAGCCGACGGTGGTTCAGGGCCGATTGTAGATCATGGGGAAGGAGTCGAGCCTATTCTGATGCAAGCAAGGCTATTGGAGATGTCATCCCAGGCGATGGTGGTCTAGGGTCGACTGCGGGCTTCAATGTCTTGCCAATTGTCGTTGTGCCCGCGGGTGCAGTGTCAAATGCCATCAACTATCCTGACCAATATGTTCAGGCGGATTTCTTGAGGAGCCTACGAGCAGCCTAGGAAGTGCAGACAACGACTTTACGATCTAGGATGTAGGGCGAGAGACGGCTTCAAAAGGTGAGGATGTCATTTCGGAGACACCAGGAGGGGGAAGGGGGGCAGGATGACAAGGAGGGCCTTTCTGATAGGGGTGTCTGGGAAAGGAGGAGGTGGAGCACTAGTAGGGGTGGTGGAGAGGTGGATGGAGGCGCAAGTGAGGGAGCTAGCGGATAAGGTGGGAATCTCCTTTGCAGGGTTGGACATAGACCTAAAGGAGGTGTTCACCAAAGTCCAAAAGAGGTGGCTCATTAGTATGGCGAGGGAGTTTAAGAGAGGGAAATCTCAAAAGAAGGGGGCAAGGGAGAATGATGGAGGAGGGGAGGAGCGGGGTACAGGAGGGAGGTCGGGACATCCCTTGTACTTGTGAACATAGTCTCGTGGAATGTGAGAAAATTATGTGGAGGGAGAAGAGGAGAGCCGTAAAGGAGTTGGTTAGGAGATGCAAGATTGACATCCTATACCTGTAAGAGTCCATATGTAAGGAGATGGGGAGTCTATCACGAGGGAGATAGGGGGAGCTAGACTATCTAAGGGTGTAGCCTCCCCGACTGAAGGGAGGCCTGGTGACATAATGATCCTCTGGAATCAGTTTAAGGTAGAAGAGATGGATCAAGAATTCAAGATAGACAGATCAGTTGAGGGGCTATCTCCCGACATTTTTAGAATACAAGGGATGGGTTCTGTTGGGACTTCTCAGGGGTTTATGAACCTCAAAGCAGAGAGGGGAAGAGGTTTCTTTGGGAAGAACTGATCAGGTATCATCATAGCTCAGGTCGCCCTTGGTGTGTGGGTGTTGTTAGGGTTTAAGGTTGCAGTTGTAGCACCATGGGAGAGGATGGGGGAAAATACTATTTCAGGGGAGACGGACGACTTCACACACTTTATAGAGGAAGCTGCACTGATTGATATTAAAATGGCAAATGCTCAGTTCACTTGGTCTAATATGAGGGCAGATCCCACTTGCTCCAGATTGGATAGGTTTCTAGTATCAATTGATTGGGAGAATCACTATCCTCATGTGTAGGTGTCGTCTTTGGCCAGATCAATGTCATACCACAAACCCCTCTTATTGGAGACCAGTCGTGGACGTGGGGAGGCAAAGTTTCAGACTAGAAAGATTCTAGTTCAGAGAGATTGACTGCATAGATATTGTCAAGAACTGATCAGGTGCCATCATAGCTCAGGCCGCTCTTGGTGTGTGGGTGTTGTTAGGGTTTAAGGTTGCAGTTGCAGCACCATGGGAGAGGATGGGGGAAAACATTATTACGGGGGAGATGGATGACTTCACACACTTTATAGAGGAAGCTGCATTGATTGATATTGAAATGGCAAATGCTCAATTCATTTGGTCTAATATGAGGGCAGATCCCACTTGCTCCAAACTGGATAGGTTTCTAGTATCAGTTGATTGGGAGAATCACTATCCTCATGTATAGGTGTCATCTTTGGCCGAATCAATGTCATACCACAAACCCCTCTTATTGGAGACCAGTCGTGGATGTGGGGAGGCAGAGTTTCAGACTAGAAAGATTCTGGTTTAGAGAGATTGACTGCGTAGATATTGTCAGGCGGGTTTCGAATGTGCAGACGAATGAAAGGTCCACCATGGCTAGGTTGGTGGGTAAAATGAGGCATGTAACGCAAGTTCTCAAAGAGTGGGGTAAAGACAAAACCCTAGCTGACAGTGCTACTGAGGACAAGATTTTACATTAGATGAGAGACTGGACTGTCTGGAGAAAGTAGGGCTGCTAGGTGATTTAGACAGAAGGCTCAAGGACAATCTCAAGTCAGAATTTGATGAGATCCTCACAACAAAGGAAGTGATCTACTGGAAGCAAAGGCCGAGGGAGAAATAGATCCAGGTAGGGGACATGAATACTTTTTATTTTCAACGCATTGCCTCAAGGAGAAGAAGAGTGAATTCCATCACCTGTATCAAAGTGGGTGACCACCTTTTTTCTAGGGATGAGGATATCACAGTGCAAGTAAGGGACTTCTACTCTGGACTATTCACTGAGGATGATATCAATAGATCGGGGATAGCTTTGGACCTCCTTCCCCATCTCTCTCTCGAGGATAGGGAAGCTCTTTCCCAAACCTTCTTAGATTAGGAGGTCCACCAGGTAGTCCTTTCTCTTATAGGTGATAGAGCTCTGGGTCTAGATAGCTTCTTATCACCTTTCTTCCAGAAGTGCTAGGATACTATTAAGAGGGATTTTATGAGTATTATAAGGGAGTTTTAGGAAGGCAGGGCTCACTTGGGGGGCATAAACAAAACCCTCTTGATACTCATCCTAAGAAACAAGGTGCACAATGCTTCCGGGACTTCAAGCTTATTAGCTTTTTGAATGACACATACAAGATTATCACCAAGTTGTTGGCGCGAAGACTAGATAGGGTGATCGACAGAATGGACATTGGCTTCCAAGGGGCTTTCATCAAGCGAAGGCATGTTTAGGCTAATTTTCCGGTGGCCTATGAATGTCTCTTTGCCATGAAGAATCAGAGGAAGAAAGGAGTGATCCTCAAACTGGATTTTGAAACAGCATATGATAGGGTCAACTAACAATGTTTGTTTGATGTCGTGGACTAGATGGATTTTGGTGATAGATGGATTAGGTGGATATATGCTTGTGTTTCATCCACTAGTTTTATGGTCCTAGTGAATGAGAAGTCTACCTCATCCTTCTATTGTGGTAGAGGGCTCCAACAGGGAGATCTCATGTCCTCTTTTCTATTTGTTTTGGTAGCTCACACTCGTAAGATGTGGATGAAAGCGAAACGCGCAGGACTGATCAGAGGTTTCCAGGTGGGAACAAATAACGTCAGTATCATCCACTTGCAGTATGCAAATGACACCATGTTATTCCTAGCAGAGGACGAGTTCCATCTTTCTGTAGCCAGACCTATACCAAAACTATTGGAGGAAGTCATTGGTCTCAAGGTGAATTTCAGGAAGAGCCCCTTGGTAAGTGTAAGTATGGATGATAGGGCTCTCAAGAGAGAGGCCTTCATTGTGGGATGTCAAATAGGAGTATTTCCTCTCCTATTTAGGGCTCCCGTTATCTCCGAGGGCTCTTCATTGTAGTGAGTGGCAGTTTGTGGTGTACTTGCAGGATAGAAGGCGAGATTCCACTCTTGTGGGGGGAGAATGGTGTTGTGCAAATCAGTGCTCGAAAGTCTACCTATCTACTTTCTGTCCGTCTACTAGATCCCAAAGACAGTTGTAAGGAAGCTTGAGTCTATTCAAGCATGATTTTTTTGGCATGGCAGTGGTGAGACGTGTAGAGGTGGCACAATATCTCCTGGGACAAAGTCTCCAAAAGAAAGGACATGGGAGGTGTAGGCATCAAAAATATGGAAGACTTGAATATGGCTCCCTTGTGAAAGAGACCATCCAGATGAGGACCTTGACCCACAGTGGACTCTTCGGCATCCAAGGATGCTTCAAAAAGGGGAACCGACATCACCCATCTGCAACGGTATGATAAGCTGACCTGACAGAAAACTCCCCAGATGCTCCGATCTCCACTTCCAAGAGTCCTGCTGGTCAGGTACAGTTCTAAGTCTTGTAAAAAAAGTAGGTTGCTGAAGTCCCGAATCTCAATATCTCGTAACTGCCTCCGAAAGTGCAGGAACCAGCCTCCACGTAGCTGATCAGAATCAAAGACCTGAGCCACCATGGCTGACAGGTCGCTGCTGTAGCAAAGAGCCTGGGGAAGTGATGATGAAGAGTAGACCCTCTACACCACTTGTCAGTCCAAAAGAGGCGAGTATGTCCATCACCAAGGACTAACTGAGCATCTGACTAGACGACATCCACAGAATGAAGGATTCCCTTCCAAAGGTCGGATATGAGGGATGCAGGGATGATGGCCCAATGTCTACTCCGCACTCCTATAATCCTTCTGTCTAATGACATCTAGACACAAACCTGACTCAACAGTGCCCAGCTTCCAGACCCATTTAGCAAGGAGAGCTAGGTTAAAATCATCAATATTCTTCAAACACAGGTTGCTTTTCTCTTGGCTTTTTCCAACTCTGCCCCACGAAATGTCATATCCTCCCCTCTTTGGATCCTCACTACCATGACAAAAGAAACGGCATCGGATGGCATTTAACCTCCTCACCACCATCTTCGGAATCCTGAAGATGGAAAGGTAATAGACAAGGAGACTCTCAAGATCTAACTGACACAACACCAATCTCCCACCATAGGAAGGCAACCTACCCTTTCGGCCTGCAAGTCTAGATTGGACCCTCTGGACCACTTTCTGCCAATCCTTGCACATGAGCACCCCTAAGAGGGAGTCCCAAGTAGGATAGGGGAAACTCCCCAATCTCACATCCTAACATCAAAGCTGCTCTTTGTAATGCCTCATTCCCCGTATTCACCTTGATAAGTTGGCTTTTCGGTAAGTCAAATCTCAGCCCTGTAATTTCGTCCAACAATTCCAACATTAGTCTGGTCATGAGCCACTCATCATGCTCTGATAAGAACAGAATGGTATCATTTGCATACCGAAGATGAGTGATCTGCCTACCCCGACTATTAATCCTGACCCCATAGATAATCAAAGCAGCTTCAGCCTTGTCCCACATCCTACTCAAGATATGAGCAACCAAGACAAGCAGTAGAGGAGACATTGGGTCCCCTTGGCAAAGGCCTCTGCCAATGTGGAAATACGAAGAGGGTACTCCATTGATGAGGATAGCAAAAGTAGCAGAGGTGAGGCAAGCTCTGATCTAGCCAACCCATCACTCCCCAAAACCCTTCTTCCTCAACACTTGGAATAAGAACTCCCAATTGACTTCACCAAAATATAGTTTCAGAACCAAGCCTCTCCTCCAACGTTGCTTCAAGGTAGAGACTAGAGAGACATTCCATAGCCACCAGGGAATTCTCCCGAATCTATCTTCCTCTGATAATAGCACCTTGATTACAATTGATAAGCCCATCCACCACCTCTCCATCCTGGATGTCAGGATCTTAGTGATAGTCTTGTAAACCCCATTGAGGAGGCTAATGGGGTTATACTCCATCAAAGAATCAACACCCTCCTTGGGAATGAGCACCAAGCATGGTATGCAAAACCGCTTGGTACGTACCGGGAGGTTTTGTACCGTTGCCGACCAGTGCTAGGACGGTTTGACCAGTTTTATCCTAGAATTGGCTGATACGCAATAAAAAAATAATAAAAAACCGGACAAACTGGGGCGGTACCGGCCGTCGGGACTGACCAAAAAGCCTTAGGGTGTCCTCTCTCATAGACTGCACTTTTCACCACCCGTGAGAGGAACATCTAGCAAACCGCAGTTGCATGCTACTCCCGCTGCTGTAGCCACCACTTGCCCGCGCGAGCTCCTGTCACTAGGAGCCCATCAGGCATTGTCTCCGGTGATTGGCCCCACCATGAACCAGGCCCGTATCTCCTCCGCCACGGTTCCACTTGCAACCGCACTCGTAGGCCGCAGCACCAGTAGAAGTGCAGGAGCCCGCCACCCACCTTGACGCTGCCAATCGCCGCCAGCCGCCGACCCAAGCCGTTGCCGACGAGTAGATCCTACTGCCGACGACCAGATCTGGCCATTTTTCCGCTGGGAAACTCCATTTCAACTAAGAAGGTAATTTACCTATAAAAAAAAACTAAGAAGGTAATTTTTTTACTAAAAAATACTATTAAATAAAATCATAAATGAGTTAATTGGGGTTAATGCGTGCTTAATTGCACTCTAACTTAATTTAAAATAATAAAAATCCCCAAATTGAACCCTAATTAGGGTTCTAAAATTGTGGCTTTTCTGAAATTAACCTAATTTAGATGTAATTGAACATCGATTGCATCTTATGTGACCCAATTAGGGTTAATGGGTGCTCATATACACTCCAACTTAATGTAAAATCAAAAAAATTCTCAAATCGAGCTCTAATTAGGATTCTAAAATTGAGATTTTTTTGAAATTAACCTAATTTATATGTAATTAAAGTATTAAACATCAATTGGGTGTTATATCTACTGTATTTTTATTATGCATGGATTTTCTATAGATATGGCAGCCTGTGTTGAGGATATACCACTTTAATTAATGTAAAGACAAGGAGGGTGAAATGCAATCTATGTGGGAAGGAAATGGGGGGAGGGATATCCAGAATGAAGGAGCACTTGGCAGCAAAAAAAGGAGATGTTGGACCATAGACTAAAGCATCATATGAGATTAGAAAAAATGTTCCAAGACCTTAAGAAAGAGAAGCAAAAGGAGAATGAATTGAAGACAACGCAAGATCAACAAATGAGGGAATAGATCATGGGTCAAAGTACAAGAGGTCTACAAATTAGAGCACCAGGGAGTGCTCTTCACAGAGAAGATGATGACAATAATGAGAAGGAATTTAGAGCAACAATTCATACATCAATTCATGAAAGCACGAGACAAGTACATGAGGATGAGATGCACATATTTGGGCTTCGCACTTCTTCAACTTCTGTTGCTGACTTGCAACGTTTTAGGAGTACAATAGGAGTAAGAGGGCCATCATTTTCTAGAACAAACACCATGTTTGCTACTCAAAAGTCATCTTTACTTGGTTGTGGGGGAGATCTAACATCTCTTGTAGATCCATCTGTTGGACCAATAAATCATTATTTATTCAGGAAAGATGCTCAACAAAGAAGTATCAAGACTACTCTGAAGGGATGGAAACAAGTAAAGAAAGTTGTATCATAGCAATGAAATCACAGCTCCAAATGGTTTTTCTATGCATTCAGGCTAAGGTTACTGTTAATCTCTATTTTCAAACAATGCTTGACTCTACTACAAGAGGTGGCTTAGGTATTCCTACACCTAAGCCAAAGGACATCTATGGCTCTTTACTTGATGAGGAAGTTTGTGAGTTATATAAGCATGGATAAATCATTTGAAAGAGTGTGGGATGAGAGATGATGCACCTTAATGTGTGATGGATGGACAAGGACTACTAAAAAACAAATGGTCAACTTTCTTATTTATTGTACACAACATTTTTTTAAGTCATTTGATGTTTCTAATAATCACCAAAATGTTAAACTTTTATACAACCTAATGGAACAGATTATTGAGTAGGTTGGAGAGGAGAGAGTAGTCCAAATAATTACTGATAACGCAACGAACTACAGAAGGGTTGGTTATATGTTGATGGAGAGACAAAGATATCTTTATTAGGTTTCTTGCGCAGCACACAATTTAGATCTTATGCTAAAAGATATTGGAGCACAAGAAAAGGTTGAAAGTGTCATTCACGATGCACAAGTTATCAATACTTTCATTTATGGCCACTATCGCATCCTTGCCATTTTTAAACACAAGACAGACGATCACAACATCATCAGACCTGGCCCGACCAAATTTTCCTCACAGTTCTTGACTTTGGAGAGCTTGTGCAAGTATAGAGTGGTAATCAAAGAACTCATTAAAGATGAAGAATATCTGAAGCATTTGAAAACCCTTGGTCCTAATTCAAAGAAAACTACAAAGCTTGTGTTAAAACTTTACGAAAAGGAGAGTTTCAGGGGAAATATCCAAAGATATCTCAGGTTAGTTGAGTCAATTGTTTAGGTTTTGAGAATGGTAGATAGTGATGATAAAAATGACTTGGGATACCTATATGAAGCTATGGATAGGCCCAAAGAGAGAATTCAAAGAAGGTTCCTAACCACGTATCAGAGGTGGTGGGACATCATTGATACTAAGTAGGAAGACACACTTCACCATGAGTTGCATGCAATTGGTAAGCAGTCAAAACACTTATCACTTATTACATTTTTCAATAACTTATCAATTTTAAATATTTAATTCCTCTGATGTGATTGTGATATAATATATGCAGGATATTTCTTGAACCATCGTTATCAATAGAGTGCAAGATTTCATGCAGATGATGAGGTAATGCAGGGGTTATTAAATGTGATAGTCCGAATGTCAAGGAATGAAAACATGAGATTTGAAGTTGAGAATCAAATTGACGAATTCAAGATGAAGATGGGTGTTTTTGGACTATTAAGATCCAAAGTACTATTATGAAGTATAGTCCAAGTATAAACATATTATTTGATAACCAAATTGAAACATATAATCTTAAAAGCCTTGCACTAGTATTCTATGCTAGCTTTCTTCTTTTGTAGCAGGTGATTGGTGGACAACTCAGAAGTATGGGTGTGAATGTCTTAACAGAGATTGCTATCCGTGCTCCTAGTCAAACTACAGCTGCAAGTGAGTGTGAAAGGAATTAGAGCACCTTCAGTCTTGTGCACACCAAATTGAGGAACAATTAAAAGCTCAAAAATTAGAGAAATTGATGTTCTATCATTACATTATGACACTCAGAATGAAGAATAAAAAAAGACAACAAAGGTTGTTGCAAAGGAGGGTGGCTGACTATGAGGGGGCAGAAGAAGGGGTCAAAACTGAAGGGCAAATTGACATAGATGAGTTAATTATTCATTGATTGCATGGGTTGAGGTAAGAAGTTCTTTGGATGAACCTTTATTTGACCCCTCAGATCGTGTGCAGGTAGAGGGAGAGTCAGATGATGTAGAACTTGATAGGAAATTTGAGGATGATTCAGTTCTTGAGCTTGATGTCCAACCTCACATCCCACATCAATATTCTGTATCAATTCCTTGTACCTTCCCACAGCATGGTGAGCATGATATACAATCACTAAATATGTCCGAGTCTACTATTCCATCCAGATCTACATAAAGGCAAAAACAGAACCAACCAGAGAAGGGGAAGAGCCAAGTGTATAAAAGAAAATCACACTACGTCGAGATGAGGGCCATCAACCCAAACACCTTGTTTGTGTAGGAGAGATGATACCACCCAACTCTACATGATTTCAAGATGTGTGTTATTTAAAGATACGAATTATGATCAAAGTAAAGATTTCTATCCAATTTTGAGTTTCTCGACCCATGATTTATGTTAAGATTATGAAGTGAAATCACTTCAATGGAGGGATGGGCCCAATATTTTTTTTGCCCAATATTTTTTTTTAAGAGTGGGTGGTACTACTATTGCATTAAAATAAAAAGAGGGATGTACAAGTATAGTCAATGTGTTCCCAAAAGTCCCTATACAATAAGAACGGTGCACACAAAGACGGTCTGACCCACACTAACCCCCAACAGAATAAAAATGGAAGAGTTGGGTGAATTCACATTACAAAGGAACTCCACCCACTCTCTTACTCTCTCACAAATATACCATCCTATCCACAACTCTAGCTTCTCCTCTGAAAATTCTGTTGTTTCTTTTTCTCCCCATAATGCCCACAAAGTAGCATGAATGAGAAGCCACTAAGTAACTCTGTCGCCTTTTAGAGTCCATTCTCTATGCCATTGCCCAATCAGATGTTGGACACTCCCCTGCGGGTTTATAACACCATGAATTCTCTTGGCGATTTTAACCCAGACCTCCTGTAAGTAGGAGTATCTTACAAAGAGGTGATTCAAGGTCACATCCTCCTCTCCACATAAGTGACAGATGATGAGTATATGCTGTATAAAAGGTGAAGCCTATCACATGTTGGCAACCTCCCATGTAAGATCCCCCAGATAAGAAGCTTCACTTTTAAAGGACTCATGGGATCCCAAATCTGTGAGGCAAAGCGACGACGTACCCTCCGTTGGAAATGAAGATATAGACTGACCTAACCGAGAAGCATCCCTCCTTATCCCACCACCACACTGGTCCTCTTTGGCTAGCTCTGGAGTATAGTCAAGAAGGAAACAAATGAGTCCCTCTAATTAATCCATCTCCTCTGACTTGAGGTTCCTCCTGAATTAGTTCCTCCTGATAGATGAAAATCACTGGTCTAAGAAACTAATGACAAAGGTGCTGCTAAAATTGCATAGAGGTTCAGAAAATATGCCTCCAAGGTAAAGTCATCACACCATCTGTCCTTAGGCACTCCATCGTTGCCCAACCGGACCCAAACACTAGAGATAGCGATGTCCTTGTATGCCCAAATACCCTGCCAGATGGGTGAAATATTATGCTGAGATGTTGGGGTCATATCCCATTTCCTAGTTTTGCCATAACACCACTTACTCCCAGGAGGTATGGCAGAATCAGGTGCATTCCCCTCAGGTGGATTCTGTTCTGTGACTCTTTCATTCTTGGCAGACGACCATGGTAGCTAAGGAGGACCAAATGGTGTGGTGGTCGATCTGCATGCCACTTTATGGGTGATTTGGGGCGAAAGGAATAGAAGACTGTTTGGGAAAGAAGCCTTGGTGGCTGGGAGGTCTGCATCTTTTGTTAGGGTTGTAGTCAGGGATTGGGCCTCCATCTTGTGTAACATTGGTACTTGTAAATCCTCCATTTTTTGTCCGTTTGGGTAGTGATTGAGGGACACATCTCCTTGGTGTGATTTTGTATAGGAGGATCTTTAGAGTGCTTTTGCTTGCCTTCATTTGTACCTTTCCTTTTCCTTTAATATATTTGTGGTACCATCCACTTTCAAAAAAATCTTTCTATCTCAATAGCCTAGATTAAATGTAGTTACACAGACTTTAGTTGACTAGTGACTTTTGCACTTATGAATTTATTGGTCTACCCTATTGACAGAAATGGGGGGCAAAAGTCCCTGAATGGGTTTATGTTCTCTGAACATAGCCATGTGGCTAGCCAAGCTGTTCACTTTTTCAAGTGTGAATTCTTCTACATTGCTAGTGTCACAAACGAAGATAGATCATGTTTCTTGTGAATAAAGTCAACAGATGTAAAGGAAGTTTCATACATTGCGAGCCTCAATAGGGCTAGAATTTGTGCTGGAGAGGATGAGGGATAGCAATATGATGATTCATATGAACAATGTTATAAAGACTGGTACAAAGCAACAAATTGTTTTGTTAAGGTAGGGAGTTACACCATTAGCAAACAGAAACAAACAAGAATAACGAACATATTGTGTTTACCAGAGAATTTCATTTTAGTCAATAATGTAGACCCATTGAAAATAGGCTTCCTAGTGAGTCTAACAGAGGGCAGGTAGTGACAAATATTATAGTTGGGTGGTTGCAGGTGGCGTAGCTAGTGGAGATCCATTGTCCGAGTCATGTGACTTTGTCCGTAAGTTGCCGAAGGGAAGAAGAATAAAGCTGGTAAGAGGGTATTCACCCATCAGTTAAAGGATGATATCATTCTGGAGGATCAGGTTAGAATACAGCCAGAGGCCGAGGGATAGGATGCAGCTAGCAATGAATTAGATAAACCAATCTGGAATAGTTATTCACCTTCCAAAAAAGGTTGGAGTAGTCATTGCTCAAGAAGAAACATGAAGGCCAGTGAGATAGATTGAGTAGGGTCATTGTGTTGTTGATAAATAAACAGTCTAGATAGCTACTTAATATGGTGTACTTGGTACTTGCTCTTCTGGACCTCTTTCTATTCAGTTCTTGAGTGCTCTTTTGAACATTTATCTATTTCACTTTTGTGAGATGGATAAAAAATGTTGTCTAATATGCAGAACCTTTTTCCACCTTTTACTCGAGTAATTTTGTTTATTCTGGGGGATGTAACAGTTATCTTATTGACCAGGTGTTGCAATCAAGAACGGATCCACCATTTGTGGCATGGAAAGGTGGAGCGGTAAGGTTCTGAGCATCCCATTGTTTTTCTGACAGCTTGCCTTTTTCTGATATTTCTCAAACCAAACTCTCAGTGCCCCATTAGATTAAAGTCCTTTGGTCCAACTGCATGCAATGCCACACGTAAACATTTTATTTCTTGTTTAACAGAATTTTGCTTAGTATGCATGAGAGTTTTAAATATTTTATTTATTGCTCACATTATTTTTTTACTGGGTCACTCACTTAGCATCTAGATTACTCGATTTCCCTGGATTATATAGTTATCCAAATAACACAGTTTTTCCCCTGTTTACGCAGACTGATAGGCATAATCATATAACCATAGACATGGACGTTTTCAAAAATATTTTAAAGTGGCATGTTCTTAAAAATCTTTACAAAAGGATTATTTGTGAAGCAAAAAGAGTTGGCTATTTAATCATCTTTTGGCATTGTGAGAACCTGAAGGCTTTACTGATCATCCAGTCAAGATCAATGTCACTAGTAGACCTAGGCTCTGTTTAGCATCAGCAAAAGCTAATCCAGACCTAAACCAACCTGTTCCGTGCGTCTTTTTAGAGGGTAAAAACTGACCATTGTGATTGACAGTAGGTTACCAATCAATGACTTTCTGATCGAAAGCTAGGGGCCGCTTACATCAACACTATCCCAACACCCCTGGTTACTGGTTCCTTAACCCCACATTACTATAGACACATACATCCCTAACTCTCCATGAAACCCTGTAGCTACTGTGTTTTCCATCACATCCCTGCTTTCTCCACTCTCCCGCCACTTCATGCCAGTGAATTCCCTGGACTTGACTGTCATTGGCTGCCTTTCAAAGTTCATTCCACCACTCGCCTCATCACAAATTTCCTCATGGCAAATGACAAGGAATATTTACCTCCTGCTGAAATCTGTCTTGATCTTCTATTTATGTTTGTCCGTTAGGGCACCTGAAATCGCTATTAAGAGCCAACCGGTAACACAATTTTTTGGTAAACTTATGCTTCTGGTGCTAAATATTCAAAAAAATACATTTCTTGCGAATCCTTCTCTTGTGCAACTCGTATCCATTCACTACTCGGAATCTGTTCAAACTGGAAGCAGATGCATTCATCATTTCTAGAGTTCTCAGTTGTCTTTCATCCATTCTGTCTTGTCCTTGTAAAATTGAACCTTAAAATGTCATTCAGCAGATATTGAGGAGCATGTGGCACATAATAGGGAATGGTTAATGTTTGCTTTGTGTCTTACACAGATTCTCGGTGTTCTGGACTTTGGCCGTGAAACTTGGATTCATCGAGAGGACTGGATTAAGAGTGGGGTTCACGTAGGAAGTGGCAGAAAATACAAGGACTCCTACTATCTTCAAGCACAAGCAATGTCCTTCATATGTTCGTAGCAAGAAATATCCCATATGACTGGGAATGACTTCCCAGCAACATAAATGTAGGCTTATTGTGATCCATGTATATTTAATCAAGATCTTCATGCAGTTTTTTTTCTTTTAAAAGGAGGATGGTTTGGATCGTAATATTATTGTGGTCCATCTGTATTTTATTTTGTTATTTATTTCACTAGGAAAACAGAGATTTAATTCGGTCTTGGGTGAAAACGTCTATCATAACTTTTAACTAAAGCGAGGGTGCTGAGAATTTGCTTCTGTGTACTGTTAACAATAAAGAGAGCGTGATCCGATATCCTAGGTCTGTTGGCTCCATTCGTCTCTTAGCAACGTCCGGCTGACGCTCTTGGATCACCAGCCCATTTCGGCAGGTGCATCAAGGCCATCTTCAATTGAAATTTCCTCTTATTATGACACAGATATCCTCAAAGCTTAAGGAGCAAGCAATCAAGAACAAAAATATCGGCTTCTCCGTATATGTTGTAATACGGGATACAATATTAAAATGCCTTCGAACCCTGTATATTGAAACGGCGAAGATTTTCTCGGAAGATTCATGTATCTTTGCGATGATATCCGACTTGCCTGACTAATGAACATATGATTGCTAACTAGGGCTGCACATGGGCTGGAATCGAACTCGGAAACGCCGAGTTTTCATTTCCAACTCCGATGGTCCTACTAGGGTTCCAACTTCGATTCCGTTAAAAACTGGAATTGGCATTTCCGATTCTGTTTTGATTCTAGCTGATTACTAGAAATTGGGGTCGGATATTAGAAACCTATCAGTGACGACAGAGGGGATGGTAGCACAATGGACGAACAGCGACGACAAAGACCAAAGGTGATGGCGGTGGAGGGCGACACAGATTGAGGGGGGGGGGCGGATCATGCCATGTGAATGGCAATGCGGTGGCCAGGGGGGATGGTGGTGGAGGCAATGTTGACAACAGTGGGGATTGCGGTGTGCAGGGCAAATGGCAATGGCAAAGAGGGGAGGGAATGACAGTAGAGGGGATTGTGGTGCGGAAGTATGAGGGGGGGGGCCGAAGGCAACCCCCATGGTAGGGGGATCAGGGCACTGGAATGAATGGCAACGAGGGAGTTCGGAGGGGATGCTGGTGGAGGGGCGAAGGGTGATGACGCTGGAGGGCGACCAACGCGGGGGAGGGCAGAGAGGATGGCCAATGGAGAGAATGAACTGCCGGCCAGGGAGAAGTAGGCTTCTTTCTAAACCCCTTTTATTCTTGACAGAATGGCCATTGGAT
This sequence comes from Amorphophallus konjac, assembly GCA_022559845.1. NCBI lineage: Eukaryota > Viridiplantae > Streptophyta > Magnoliopsida > Alismatales > Araceae > Amorphophallus > Amorphophallus konjac. The sequence goes on along the minus strand of CM040123.1, from coordinate 21,973,368 downwards.
TAGCCTTGATCCCGACGGTCCAAAAAACTCTCATTTAACCATAATCAGAAACTGAGTTCAGAATTGGCATACTCCGATTTCAGATCCAATGAGCCTCGACAATTATCTGATTATGATGTCGATCCTCTATTGATGTTTCATTTGGGTGTCAAATCCAGTTATCCTTGTCGGAATCGAGCAGGCATGTCGGGCTATCAGGTCCCGTAGCCGTATTACTAACGCATAATGATGACAGAGTAGCTACAAACAGAAGAAGGCTTTTCTGCCAAGCCCGTTTAAGTTTTTTTTTAAGTGCAAAAGTGATTGTAAAGATGCATTAATTCAACTAATCTTGAGATCAAGTGCCGTATAGGCAGACAAAGCTTTAATGCCTAGCTTTCGGTAATAATTCCACAGCTTCATTTAATGGATAAAATTATCACCACCCTCATTAGTTTACACACAACATTTCGCTTGTCGGATTAATGAACATCTCGTTTAATGAACAACAGATTTTGATGGTGAGAAAGAAACTAAGAAACGTGAGTTATAGAAACAAAGTTGTGTCGGATTGAGAGATGTCGAACAGGATGAATCCAATTGGGAGGATCATGTTACTGGTTGGGTTTTAAGACTTGATTACCGAGGGTCTATGGCATAGCATCTCAACCCTCCACCGTGAGAGGAGACAAGCAGCGGCAGAGCGGCGAACGTGCACATCATTTGCGAAATCAATATCCGCCCCGTCCTGTCTCGTGTGACATACCCGAGTTAATCTTTATACAAATCGGAAAGGAAACCGGAGATTGTTTGCCGATGGCAATATGCATCCACGGTTCAACAGCCATTAAGCTGCCATCGTCGACCGAACAAGAAAATATAGAATGTGATGGAAGAACATAGAGCCACATTCTCAATATCTTCACGCTCCCTATCGACGTTGTCCGGCCATTTTCCATTTCGTCCCGCATCGGGAGTGAATTTTCCCCCCTCCCCCAAAAGAAACCAACGTTCTGAAAATTGGATTAGACCATATAGTTTAAGACTTACAAAATTAAAAGGTAGAAAACTGGCCAGCTCCAATTCTGATTTTTCGAGGTCTTATTGATTTTTCACGAACCAGAGAACCCTCCAAAAAATGGCAATCAGCTACCTTTTGAATCCGACTCCCATAAGCTCACAATAAGCAGGCAGGCTCCGGACGCGTCGTGTTGTTTGGCTGTCAATCCGAGGGCGCACCAGAGGAAGAGGTGGTGAAAGCAAGTGCAACATCAAATAGACACAACCCATTGGTGAAGAAACCATTGTCTTAGGGAGGGAGGACCGTAAAGCAAACAGGAGAGAAAAGGTTCAGAAAACAACGACAACCAAAAAAAAAAAAAAAAAAGAGTCCTATCAACGTGCTCCCAAGTTTCTGTCCGAGGGAGTCATAATAGCCATGTGGGGCAGTACACACCCTCCAACATTTAATGACTCAACCGTCTAGTTATGGTGACAGCTTAACGGAGAAAATAGTATCTGAAGTAAGTGACAACAAAGGAACTAGTTGTATAAGTCATCATCGTCAGCGCCTGCAGCCGCAGATCCGAATGGATCAGACGCGGTAGTGCCCGCAGCCGTCTCCGACCGTTCCGAGAAGCGGAACTCACTCCCAAAACCTCTGGACTGTTGCAATGTCTGGGCGAACGCCTGGTACTTCCGGATATCAGCATCGCTCACACTCCTCCGTGCGAACTTCATCGATTCTTCGAAGTGAACTGCTTTAATTTCTGCGACCTCATCAGCAGCATCTTCTTCCATTGCCTCGGGATTCTCACTCCTCCTCCTCTCCCTTTCTATGTCCTGGAAAAAGCAGCAAATCACAAGTTGTATCAGTTTCCCAAGTATGACACTTGTGCAAAGAAATATGGTGAAATAACAAGAACAAAGCATCACCTCCGCAGAATTACATAACGACAAAACAAGAAAGAAAGAAATTGTGTCTGCTTCTACTAAAAAAAGTGCAGTGTAGAATTTATTGGGAAGTTAGGATCTCAGTCTTTTAACAAAAGTCAATTCGGCTAACATAGAATAGTTACATGATCAGTCCCAGAAGAAGAGACTTGTTGAACGTTTATCACTACGAAGGGTCACAACGCTCAAACAGGGGAGCATAGACTGTGCATCAAATCAGCGCATAACTGAAATGGTGTGTGAGGGATCATGGGTGCCTTGCCCTCTATAACCTTTAAGCAGTGCCAGCCAGGGCATAATCCACAACAACCAAAAACATCTATCACTATTATCCCAAAAGAAACGAATTGCTGCCCAAAGAAAAGTTACCTCATTTAGCAATTACAGAAAAATAAATGTCATTTCAGAGCATGACGTATAAACTAACCTTCTCAATATTTTCTCGGATCGCATATTTGCATGCTCGTTGACATATCTCAGTAATATCTGCTCCACTAAAACCTTGGGTATACTTGGCAAGCGCTGCTAGTTCAACATCTTTTGAGACAGGAGATTTCCTCAGGCAGGCTTTAAAGATCTGAAAACGAGAGGCTTCATCTGGTAAAGGTATATAGATCAACTGATCTAGACGACCTGGCCTCAACAAGGCAGAATCTATGATATCTGGCCTATTGGTGGCTCCAATTATAAACACAGTTTTTTTGGCTGACATCCCGTCCATCTCTGTCAGCAGCTGATTGAGGACCCGATCAGCTGCACCGCCTGCATCTCCAACACTGCTCCCTCTCTGAAGGGCAGAAGAGGAAGATGAGTTTCAAACCAGAGCAGCAGCAAGGGGAGTGTCACAGCAAAAAAGTCCGGTTACAAAGATGATTGAAAACAAACCTGTGTGGCAATAGAATCAAGTTCATCAAAGAACAAGACACATGGAGCAGATTGCCGAGCCTTGTCAAAAATTTCACGTACATTCGCCTCACTTTCTCCAAACCACATAGTCAGCAATTCAGGGCCTTTCACACTGATAAAGTTTGCCTGACACTCATTGGCAATCGCTTTTGCAAGGAGAGTTTTTCCACAACCAGGGGGACCATAGAAAAGAACACCCTTCGAAGGTGACATGCCAAACTTCTCAAACTTCTCTGGGTGCTCAACAGGATATTGAACGGTCTGCAGAAGTCAAGCAAAAATATGCTTAGCAAAAGGAAGGATAGACAGCAAATTATAAATGTGATGATTATCTGGATAATTTACCTCTTGAAGTTCCCTCTTAACATTCTCAAGACCACCAATGTCATCCCAGCTAACATTAGGAACTTCAACAACCTATTGATCAAAACTGGTTAGACTGAGGACGGAGCTTTCTTTTCCCCAGACAAAATCAGGGGATCTACTCATACAAACAAAGAAAATTAAGTCTTTGGGCACTCACAGTTTCACGCAGGGCAGATGGATTACTGGATCCAAGGGCAGTCTTGAAATGTTCGTTTGTAACAGCCATAGAGTTAAGTATCTCGGCATCAATTGATTCATCCTCCAAATCAATGATATCCATTTTCTCCCTGATGCACTGAAGTGCAGCTTCAGTGCAGAGAGCAGCAAGATCAGCACCAACATAACCATGTGTATCCTTGGCAATTCTTTCCAGATCAACCTGTCAACATAAACAACTTTAGATTTCTGTATCTAATTTCAAAGAACACATGAATGTTAAAGAAGGTTTGAGTAGAGGAATGTTTAGTCCACTTACATCATCAGAGAGTTTCATATTTTTGGTATGAATACGGAGGACTTCAAGCCTCCCAACTTCATCAGGGACGCCAATGTCAATCTCCCTGTCAAATCTCCCAAATCTTCTCAAAGCTGGGTCAATACTATTAGGCCGATTTGTAGCTCCAATTACAATGACATGTGCACGAGACTTCAAACCATCCATTAGTGTCAACAGTTGAGAGACAATACGTCTCTCAACTTCTCCATGGGTTTTCTCTCGCTTTGGTGCAATAGAGTCAATCTCATCAATAAAAATAATTGAGGGTGCATTCTTTTCTGCTTCCTCAAAAGCTTTCCTTAGATTGCTCTCACTCTCTCCAGCCAACTTTGACATAATCTCCGGGCCATTAATGCAGAAGAAAAATGCACCTGTCTCATTGGCCACTGCCCTAGCTATCAATGTCTTCCCAGAACCAGGTGGTCCATACAGTAGAATTCCTTTTGGCGGTTTAACACCAATTGACTTGAAAAGCTGAGGATGCCTTAAGGGGAGCTCAACCAACTCCCTAATCTGAGCCATCTGCTTCCTGACCCCTCCAACATCATCATAACCAACTTCATCGAGCCTATCTTCGTCTTCCCTCTTCACAGGCTCCCCATCACAAAAGATCTCTGTGTCAGGAGCAACCACGCAGTACTCTGGTGGATCCGTCTCAATTACCTTGAACTCCACACTTCTCATTCCTCCTCTGACAAGGAAAAGATCTCCTTTCCTCACAGGGCGATAGGCTTCCGAGAAATAAGCTACAGCAGAGAAGAAAAAGATGAATAAAGATAACTGGCACCTTCAGAAATCTGAACATCTCTCTCATTCCAGAACGTAAGAACTCAAACATGGCAAGAAAATAAGTTCATGCTGAAAGCTCACAAGGATTTAGCCCTTTCATACAAAACCGTGAACACTACAAATAAAAAATATGATGTAAACAAATAAAATTCATTCAAGGCAACAAGTCCATGTTAGGAAGAGAAAGAAACATTTTGCAACTGCAAACAACTTCCATTACAATGCTACACCATGGGCTCTTTGGGGCGAAAGAAACAATAGGACTTTCAGGGGGGATGTCAAAGCGGCGGAGAGTTTGGCGTCCTTTATTTGTGAAAGAGTGAGAGATTGGGGGGAGGCCCCGTTGTAACGTGGATGCTCACAACTCATCCCTTTTTGTTTTGTTGGAAGGATAGTGGAACCACATTGTCTTGGTGTAGGCATTATGATGTATAGGGATTTTTTTGGCTCTTTTTGAACACACTTGTTCATCACTCTTTTACTTTTAATACAATAGTGGTACCACCCACTTTCAAAAAAAGCTTCCATTACAATGCGACATAAATATAATGGAGAGGGGAAATGGAAGGAAGAGAATATTAAATATGTTCCACCAATACCCCTCGGCAGGAGGTTAAGAAAACCAAATAAAGTGGTATTAGGTTAAACATGTCCAAAAGCACATTTTAGAATTTAGAGGGATAAAATCTCCCAGAAATCTATCATTTCATGCACAAAATCTTAGAAGTAGGATACCACCTGGATCAATGCATTTACTATAAAAATAGTGGTTAAAAATCAAGAATTTGCGCAAAATTCTACTTTTTCTAGATATTTAATATTCTGACCCAATATTCTACAGCACAAAAAGAATTCAACAATCTAAACTGAAAGTAAATAGTATGTAGTTCACTTACGTTTCAAGTAAGCATCAAAGAGGTTCCCAGTTATACCCTCAATGGTATCATCAATTGGTAATATGTGCACCCTTTTTCCATATTTAACATCTTGGCATTGGTGCACAGAAACCACATCACCAAGCCGAACCCTCAAATTAGATCTAACAACCTTGTTCAGTCTAATTTTTGGCTCATCACATGTATCGTCAGCAAGTGCAATGCAGATGGTATCCTTTCTCTTCTTTCCCTGAAATTATTGACAAAACACTTATCAAAAACCAGAAATAAGATAAACATATAAACAAATAAGGAAGATCAGAAACGCCCAAAAGCACAAACTAAGAAATCTTAAGACAATCAATCAGTAACAAGCCTTGTCCCATCAAATAAAGGTCCACAACTGACCAGCAGTATGACATCACCGACCTTCCCCCATCAATGTGGGTCAACTGGGAGACAAAATGTAACCATTTAACAGGAAACATGACATTATACAGTTCTTTTGCTCAAGCCAAAGACATGCTTTGTAAACAGAGTGAAAATCAAAGGCCACATCAAAGTTAAACAGCATAAATCCTAATGACAGCTAGTTAATAACCACCCAATGATCCACCAATGAAGGCATAGACCTCTAAAGGAAAAATGCTTAAATTACAGAACAATTTATGAGATGATCTAGTGCAACGAGCGAGTAGACAAAGTAAAAGATAGTAAAAGAAAAAGAGGGGAGAAAGTATACAACTTGCAATCTTGGAGCATCAGAAAACTTTGAATTAGAAATTAGAAAATCTACCAATCAATTTCTCTTACGATTTCTGTTTTAATCTACATCATGACATAGAAATACTTCACTATTTAGTTTAGTTAATCCAAACATGTTTTCTTTGAGTTTCCATTTTTGCCAGTGCTATTTAAGGCACTCCTTCCAGCATAGACATGGTCTAGCCGTTGTGACACATGTCAACATTATAGATCTTATGTTCTGTGAAATGATGTTTTAGGATCAAAGACACCTGTTTGTCCAACAATTACCGCAAATGCATGGGCTTAAATTTCACTACGAATCATGGAAAGTGGTATCACTGGACACCTGATAGGCTCTCAAAGTCTAAACTAACCTACAAGGTAGTGCATGCTACGGCCCTATAAAGAGTAGGTTCGGGCAGGCAAATGCCCATTAAACTTTGCAGGAATTTTAGCATGAAATCTACATGACCCAAGGTCGAGGTGAATTATACACCTCATTTGACTAATATCAACACTCACCCTCACCATGGGGCCTAAATATTACGATTAGCTTCATTAGAATATTTAAGTAAATAGGAAAAGATGCTAGAAGACCCAAAATTGTTTGATTACCTCAAATGCTAAACGGGAAAATTCGTGACTTCCAATACGTTGAACGACAACCAACAATCCCAACAACATGGGCCATCATAATCTACTTCACGAGCACTCATCCAACGAAATCCCAAATTCTATATATGTTCCAACCACCTCGCCAACTCCAGCCCAATCTCTCTATTAAGCGCTTCCGGCAGCTTAGAAGAGACAATATCAAATCATACACGGTGAACAACATCCAACAGAGCCGAGCCGTCTGCCCAACTATAATGCATGGTCCAAGCGCACTCCCCCAGAAGACCAGAGTCCTAAATCCCCAGAAACCCTAGCTTTCGCCCAAAGATTAGTAACTCCTCACAATAATACGTAAACAAAAAACTAAAGTTAATCAAATAAATTAGCCACAGGCCTCCATTACCTTGATCAGGATGGTATCACCCCGGAACAATTGCAGCTTCTCCATCGTCTCCGGGTGCATCGACACCACCGAGTTGTCGTCATTCGCCGCCTCGTCCACGATCAGCCTGTTCGCCGCCTTCTTCCGCTCCAGAATCGCCGTCGAGAAATCCCTCTTCGTCCCTTTCCTAGACGCATCAACCGCACAAACCCAAAAAAATCCCCAAAAAATCAACAAACATCCCCAAAAAAAACACTGAATTCTTGAACAAAAACACTCACGAATCGGACGGCGCCGAAGAAGACTCCCCCTGGTTCGCCATCTGGATCGCTGCAGGAAGGATCAAAACCAGGGAGAGCGAGCGACGATATTGCGGAGAGAGCTCCGGAGATCCGAACCCCGCGAGAGAGGCGCCGTATTTATAAATAGTGGGGGGAGCGCAGGAAGTTTCCGTTTCGGTCTCCTACTCCGAACGCCCCCACCCCCCTTGCATCACCTTCCGTTCGCCTCTCCTCTCTATCTCCGCGCGGATTCCACAGCCCAGGGTGGATCTCTACCGTCGATTCCTAATCCGACGGAGAAAACAGAGTTCGGTGGTCCGGGGCTCACCGGGGCCTTTCGTGTCGACGAAGAAAGGTCGTTGCTTTTCCCCCCGTCGATAGCCTACTGAGGAGCCTCATCGATCGGACGGTCGAGGAACTCCGGAGGTTTTCATACGTAACGGATCTACAATATTCCGGCCTGTATGGTCCGTCTGATGAAACAAACGTTATTAACGTTGGCGAATATGTGGCAGTTTTCTAAACCCATTCGGGATTAGTTTCCTTACTTCCACCTGTCATCACGTGATATAGAGGATTTTCGGTATACATAGCCCATGAACTCTCATATTTTTATATACACTCTTTATTTCACATATTAAATATCTTTCACTTCTTTGAAAATATATAATTATACCCTTCAGTCAAAGTGATGTTAATTTCAACCTCACATGCTAGGAAGATTTTATAAATTCTAGTGAAGTTAGGGGTCTATATGCAAACCTCAATAAAATTAGAAGTATATATGCAAAACAAAAGTATCATTGTTCTTTTTGAGATCCAATTCAAGTTGATGACTTGATGGCGTTGGAAGGGTGTAACAGCGGTTGTTTTAAAAGTATTATGGATATTTATAACAATAGATGAATTTAAGAGTACTTGTATAAATATGTTAGTTTTAGGGGAATATATACAAGAAAGTCCAGTCAATGACCATAACCAAATTACCAAAATACGACTTCGTCGGCCCTCCGGCTTTTTGTGTAACTGATTTCGGATTCGGAGCGGCTGCTTTTACGACTGCCCCACGTATTCGGCCCAGATTCTTTGCTTCTCGGTTGCTTTGTCCCCAACAAAAATTGGGAATCGCAGTAGTAAATAGCCTGGTGGTTCAAGGCAACACAAGGCAGGCATCTTCAGCTCCCGATCTTCTAACGAGTGTATCCATTCTATGAAGATCAGATTAAAAGATTATAATAAATAATATATTATTATTATTGATGAGAGCATATCTCGTCAGTCTAATAACGTCCGTCCTCAAGTCCATCATAGGAGTCCGACTCTCTAGGCCAACTACGCTGTCTGAATGGCCCAGTACGTCCCCTACCCCGACACAGACCAAATGGACAGACCATACTCCCGTGCGTCTTCTCCGACAGCGACCACGGGACACGGCAGCTGCTGCGCATTAATGGCGAACGGTGCTCTAATTCGGCAACGAGATCGGGACACCTCCCGCACTACTCCCCCCTGTCAGCACAGACTCACGTCCTCTCCGGTGAGCCCTGACTCATTAATGGCCAACGTCCCTGTCGCATCAATGACGGAGCTAGCTCTCCGGTGGGAGATGGCGAGTCAATGTCCATACCTCCCCGCCTCATCAGGCATGCGAGATGGGCAGCTCACGTCTCTCCCGGTCACGGCAACCCAATAGTCAACTCTCCCAGCAATGGTATAAGTAGGACCTTAACCCAACGGCCAGGAGGTACACAAGAAACCTTCCATAAAGCTCCCCCATTCCTAGTCTCTCCCTCTCTCAAACGCTCTCCTCCCTCTCCACCATTGTCTGACTTGACCGTCGGAGGGTTGTCCCCTGGGGTAACTCCTAAGACTCCTTCTGACCTTCCTTCAGTGGTTGCAGGTCCCTTTCCGGTGAGACTCTCGGCCCCCATCAAATAAATTACTGGAGATGTGGATCGAGAAGTGGGCGACCATTTCCAAACCGCTATAATTATAATTATTATTATTATGATCATAGTTGTTATTGTTGCCGTTTGATGTGTGTGCACCGTTAGATGACCGCCACATATCCTCGTTCCCGCTAATCAGAGTTCTTCCTCGGGTTTCAAAACTTTGAAATTGTAATTATGGCGGGCCGACACCAACATATCTGTGCCCCTTCCCAATGCCACGATTCGCTCCACTTACCATAATAGCTGCAGCTTCAACTATCACGTCGGGATGTGGAGTCATTTCATAGGCCTGAGGGACTATCGACCACGTCATCCCTATCCGGCCTTTGCCTATAAAAGGAGGTCTCAATGGCCTCCTCCAAGTACAGACAAAAGGATAAGGCCACATTGAAACCTACAATCGCAACCCTATGAGAAATCCCCTGAGGAGAAGCCAATAGCTCCCCTTGCAGAGCCGTGGCCATCCTATGTCTCCTTTCCATGGTTGTTCACTTCGTCCTAAGTCACCCCCACCTCATGTGAGTACTTCTCTCTTCCCTCCAACCATATACTGACTTAAGTATCGAAGGATTTTTCTAACCCCTACCCCGGTGAAGAAGTTTGTGCAGGTTGAGACTCGGCAAGGTGCACTCAAGGGGATGCACGCTTTTTATGGTCTAGCTAGGAGGCTCAAAAAGGTACACTCACATTAGGTATCCAACATCGGGGATCGACCAGGTCATCAGTGTCCCGAAGATCTAGGCTCCCCAAAAAGGTAGGTGACCTCCGAATAGATTTGGAGTCATCAAGCAAGACTCTAGGAGCTTCCACCCGAATCGCACTAGTTATATACAAGTTGATGCGATAGCCCAAGTCCTCTTAAAGGAGGCGCCGCCACATGCTCGTATGAGAGTTGCCGGAGTGAAGGGACATCATCACAGTGACATTATCTCAGTAGTCATGGGCTAGGTACTATTTCTCTACTTTTACAAACTCAGGTCATGTGCAAGATGAAACAAAAGCATGCAGCCTCGGCCCACGAAGGAGCAGTTAATTCCACCATCTTTTGCCCTCGACCACATACTCGTTATCGACGAGGGCGGCACCAAGCAGCGATAACTAACTCTAGACGAGCATTTTACAGTAGCCCAAGAAGACTCCAAAGCCCAAGAGGAGCAAAGACATATCAACTCGAGAAGGACTCTCCTCTCTTGAACGAATGAATGACAATCTTAAAGCTCAGCTCACTGTGGACGCACTTAATATTTCTTATCTCTTATTTTTTTTCATTTATTTAATTTATTTATTTATATCATTTATTAGTGTGTAGACATGTCAGTCACAAGGTGATGGTTTATTCGGACTCCAAAGACCGAGATGGCCTGGAGTCACAAGTGCGTGTGCCGTCTGACTAATCAAATGATAGTGGATAGTGTGTCGGGACTAGAACCCGTCGTGCCATAAAGGTCACGGCGTTGTAGGTGCCGAAAGGGTGGCGTCGTCCGCGTAGGTGAGCGATGTTGTGGCTGTTAGTGTTGGTGTGCTACAGGTCAATTTCAGGTCGGGTAGGCCCAATAGTTGTACGATCTTGTTCATTATTAATAAAGTGGTGTTTGAGTGTAAATATGTGATTGTGTTACTTTACGTTGTCCCTAGGATATGTGGTTGTAAAGTCAACTCGAGATGAGATCTCGATTATGAGACTGACTTTACATGAACACATACCTTAAACTGTTCCTGGTTGGAGGGTAATCACTCGGGGACTTTGATTACCTATTAAACCAGTACACATGATGTGTCAGTGACCAGTCTCATGGTCATTGGTGCGGGGCACCAACACATATGTGTAGGTGTATGTCTTTGGAGGATATGCACTGAACTGATCCGCTATTGGATCTTCAGATGGTTGATTATACCTAATGTCAACTGAAGATCCAACGGTCTCAGTAGCATCGTTGGTCCTTTGACCTGAGACATTGATCGGATCTTACACGAGGATTAGAGTGGTTTAATTACTTAGCTAAGTGACTTTAACCATAAGTCATGAGTTGTCGAGTCATTAACCACTCCAGGATACGTGTGAAGATCATCAATGGTCAAGAGGGGATCGCTCAATGTCGGGTATATATCAGACAGTTAATGGGTCATGACATTGACGCTCCGTTAAATCCCTGGCCAGTGTCGTGTGAGTTCGTTTAGAACGGACGTCATACACTTTAAGGAGGTCATAGTCAAATGGCACGATCATGGGGTTTGACAGAAACCATACCCTCGATCGTACCAGACTCATAGAAGGAGCGAGAGATTATATCGATGCGGTAACTGTGGACTTACAGGTACCAGACAGGCTGGTTTAAATCCGGCGTCCTGTAGGATCACGCGGATTTGCTTGACCCAACGTGATCAAAGGTTCGGAATAAATTAAACTATTCTTCGGCTCTGGTAGAAGCGAAGAATACGTTTAATTTACTTCTAATTGGGAATTAGAAGTTAATGGGCCTTAAACTAGAGTGACTATGGGCCTAGAGGATCACACACAATGGATTCTTGGGTGACGGATTATTATTATACAAGTGTATGTATTAATTCCTTTTAATTCCTTTTGGAAATGAGTGTAAATGGAGCTTAATACATATGTATAATAGTGGATAGGATATATATATAATTTTGGTCTTTTGGAGTCCTTTCAGAAATGACTAAATCTCTATATATAGAATCCTACGTGAGTTCATTCGAGCTTCTCCTTCCCACCCCTTAAGCTAATCAAGCATTAGGCTTAAGGGAGAGGTTTAGCCTCCCCCCTTTCTCCCCCTTACTCTCTCTCTCTCCAGAAGTTGATAGAGTCGGGGAAAGTTGTGCCGGGGAGGTACCGTCGCTGCGCAAGGGTCCGTGTGGATCTGCTCTAGAGGCCGTACAGCTGTGCGGCTCGATATTCTGCATCGGGCATCGCGGACAGCGTCGTTCCGCGCAAAGTGAAACACGCAACCCGTAATTAGGGTCTTAGAAACACCGATTAGAGCACAGATTAAGCTTTCCATAGCACCGGGATCGGGCAAATAAATTTTTGTTATCCGCTGCGTTGCCCGATAGTGCTGTGCGAAACCTTACAGTGGCCTCCCGAACTTATGCTGCTGCTACCTATAGTGCACAGGTTAGAAAGATAGGAATGATGTGATCGCCAGAGACTATTACCTGAGCTCACAGGATGATGATCGTGGATGCCTTAGGAGTGGGGAGATGGTGGGTTCTTCTGTCCTCGCTCTCGGCCGGCCAAGAGTAAGGAGCCCTACGAGTCGATGACGAAGTCCTGCAAATTAACCAGCAAACAGCAAAAGAAAACCCATTAGACTGTGATAATGTAGTATATGCTCAAAACGAAAGGAAGAACATGCAAATGGTGGTGATCGTACCGGGGAGGGGGGCGAGAAGGGGGATGGCCGAGACTTTCGACCATCAGCCTTCCCTATGTTTTGGGATTTGAAAACCTCTTTAGGAAAAGGGATCTAGGCAAGATCTATTATGCATGAAATGCAATAAAATGGAATAGAAAGCAGCAAAATGGAGGACAAGGGAGAGGAAAGACGAGGTTTGCCCGTCAACCAAACAGAGGGCGGCCAGCACTGTGGCCACTCAGAAGGGGTGGGCAGCCATGTCGATGGCCGCCCCCTGCAACTGGGACTCTCCGATGCGGAGCTCTTCAACTTCGGGTTCTGCTACAGGGGAAGGTCAAGGCAGGCGCTCTCGTGCTCACAACTCTCTCCCTGGGCTCCGAACTACTAGCCTCTCCTCCTCCCAAAATGTCCAACCTCCTCCGTGAGAAAAATGTCCAACCCCTCCTCTCCGAAAATGATCCCCCCTCGTGAGATGATTCGGAACGGAGTTTTTGTATGTGGGGGATTTCCCTCCATGAAACATTCGAAAATAGATTACATGTGAGGCTACGTGGATCTCAAACCTCCCGGAGTGGGAGCGGTTTCGGAGGACGTGCCGGGAGTGGGCGGATCGTGGAGTTGACAGACAGTTATCAGGAGGCGGCCAAAGTTCTGGCCGTCCAAAGGAGCTGGGCGGCCAGGTCGATGGCCTTCTTGAGGGTGATGGCGGCCAGGAGTCTGGCCACCTTGAAAGAGCTGGGCGGCCAACCTTGTGGTCGCCTTGGGAGGTGGGCGGCCAGCTCTCTGGCCGCCCTGGAATGGGCTGGGCGGCCAAGTGTCTGGCCGCCCTAGGTTCTGGGCGGCCAGTACCTTGGCCGCCCAGGGATCAGGGCAGAAAATCCGTGTAGAGCCTCAGTTTGATCCGCGAAGGGACAGGGTGGAGTCTACCTAAACAAGGATGAGACTCCACACTCTCAATCAACCAAGGAAAAGTATCACTTCTATGATGGCTAAACAAGGGTCCGCGGGATGTCCGAAATTAGGCATCTACAGACGTCAATTACATCTCTCCGAAGGAGAAAAAATCCTTGATTAATCACCAGGAAGAGGGCCCTTATGGCCTGAAATTTGTATTAATGATAAAGGAAAGAATATATAACTCGAAAACATATAGCAGGTTCCCATGTTAGGGCGAGGGCTTTTAAGCCCGTTCATTTGTTCATGTGTTCAGAGAATATTCCGAGTCGGGGACACAGCGAAAACGTGAAAGATATTCAAGAAAATGTCTGGCGAGAATACTACAAGTTTGATGTTCAGTGAAAGGAGCGGAATGAATCCCGGTGAAAACAGATCGGGTTCGAAGGGTTGTTAGCCCAAAGTAAAGTTAGGCCATAGCTATAGCGGGGTGATCCCCGAGATCCAGGTCTACCTTGCGAGGGCACTATTTATGTTCCCTTCACATAGGGTATGGGGAGGGAGGAAGAAGTCCCAGATCAGGCACCATTAGTTCATTAAGAATTATTTTTCACTGCCATTATTATTATTATTTTATTTATTTATTCTTTATTTTATATATTTTACTCTCATTTTTTAAGCATTATCAGTCAACCAGGCCAGTGCACGGGTCAACTGAACTCTGAGAGTTCAATCGCCAGGCAGAGTTTCAGCTTTGTCCACTCTTCCCTTTTTTTTACCATTTTTTGTTAACACTTCCCCTATCATTTATTATTATCATTCATCTCTTATTATCATTATAATTTAATGCTATTGTTGTTATATATATATTTTATTTTTTATTTTAATTCTTTTCTCTTCTCTTCCTTTTTTTTATGGGGGGGGTCGATCGACTGACTTCAAGGTCTCGCGCTCGATCGGCTGGCTTCAAAGCCAGTCGACTGACTTCGTCACCCACCTCCTTCCTCTTTTTTTGAAGGTTTGTGATGTTTGGCTATTATTATTATTTTTGTTTTGTTGTTTGTTGTTTATTTTCTTTGCTTATGATATGTAATGCACCTAGTTTTAATCAGTGCGGGGGTTATCTATCAAAATGCAAATGGTCTTAGAATCATTCAAGAAAAGGCTTTGTGATCTATGTACAAGCAAGCATGTAAGGGCTTAACTGTATATTCATGCAAGATGATATCTGGTACGAGGCAGAGTATTGTCTCATGCATAGTGAAAGTTCTCAGCTTGACCTAATCCAACCTTCAACAAATCACTATAGTATATACCAGAAAATCACAACATGCAAGCACGCGTGAGTTGAAGCATGCATGAAATGCTTCAAAGAAATGCTATGCAAGATTCAGCGTATGCAGAAGATGCGAAAGATGTACAGAGATACCGGTGACTTTTTATGCAATTTTCAGTGTCTATGGAATTTTGATCTTATCTCATTTGTAATCTCCTTTCATCCTTTCATTGGAATTAGGATTACTACACTGCTTATTTGTTTATTAGTTAGACGCCTGAAGAAATTCCGGCAACATCTCCCCCAGACCCGGAGTGTCGGGGAGGTGTAAAACGGGTGTTCATACACGAGAACCCGAGATGAGCCTTTAATTCTGCAGATGCGCACAAAAGTGGCAACATCCATATTTATGGGACTATTGTACGGTGCGTACGGAGGCTGTCGGACCGGCTATGGAGAAGCCGTCGGATCAACCATACAAAGGGGCCACCTGATTGATCTAATTGGAGCTGCCGGGCCAGTCTGATTGGGCTATCGGATAAGTCTAATCGAGCCACCGAATCGGCCATGAATGCTGCCGGATCAGCCATGGGTTAGGGCTGCCAAATCAGATTGGTTGAAGGTTGCCGAATCAGCTGACTGGGCTACAGGATCAACTTCATTGAAAGCTGTCGGATCAGCTGACTGGGTTGCTGGATCAGCATCATTGAGGGCTACCGGATCAGATTGAAGGGGGCAAAAGGGCAGCACAGAGGTCTATGGGGGATTTCAGAGCGAGCAAAGGGGAAGGTATGGCACAAGGGTTTGGTCTCGGAGTCATACCCATGGCGTGGGGTAAACTCCAGATCCCCCCCCCCCCAAGAGGCATGTTCGCGTATGAACACATTTAGATCCATACGGACATATGCATACATCCCCCCCCCCGGCTGGATCAACTTGAGAGAGTAAAAGGATAGAAAGGGGCTAACATAGAATCTATAGGGAGCAGCAGGGACACCCAGACGAAGATGAGCTCCAGGGAGGTGGATTTAGGGTCATACCTACGACATAGGGTAAAATATGAACCTTTCCCTCGAGGGGCTTATTATTATTATATCTTTGTGAAGGTGTCATCTCTATCTCCCATCGAGCAAGCTAAATAGTGACATTATGAGTGGCACAGGAACACGAGACGCCGGCAACGATAAATGCATACAGGGTGGGGCAGTAGAAAGGAAATATATACAACACCCACAAACTAACCACGCGAGGCCTTTCAAGGCTCGTTTCATTCATCCACTAGGGAAGCGAGCGTAGTAAAAAAAAATGAAGTGAAAGCAGCAAGAGTAGCAAGCATTTTTATATATATTCCATTCAAACCGCCCAATGAGACAATGAGAACATAAATACAGGGGGGGCGAGCCCCATAAACAAAACATAAAGAAAAAAAAGAAAAGAAATACAAGGAAGGGAGGGAGGCGGAGTATTGACTCCTCTCCCCCCAGGTTTCACCTCTCTTCTTCCCTCACTCTTTTCTCCTCTTCTTCTTCTTCGCCTTGCAGAGGTAGGAACCGAGGCTCCGGAGCTCCCTCTTCCTCACCTTATCCTTTTCTCTCTCTCCTTATTTCTTTTCTCCCAGGGCGCACGTCTCTTTGCGTGTTTTCTCTCCTTCCGCCGCACAGGCAGCATGACCATGCCTCTTCTATTTGCTCCTCCTTCTTCTGGCCCTGGGGGCCCTTTTATAGGCAGAGCAGAGGTGGCGGGCCACCCACGCACCGCGGGGCTGCCGGACGGGGGACGCCCTTGCCGGTTCGGCGGGAGCTCTGCCGGATCAGAAGTTATGTCGGACGGGCCGTTGATGCCGAACTGGGAGGCCGTTGCCCTTTGAAGGGAGGTGCTGCCGGTTGAATCCTCCGACCGGATGGGCACTTGGGTTGCCGGATCAGGTGGCTGGTGCCAGTGCTACCGGTTGAGGCCGCTGCTGAGTTGCCGGATGAAGCAGTGGCCTGTCAGATGGAGCACCTGCCGGATGGGCCTACCGCAGTCGCCGGATGAGGGGAGCTCGGGGGCCTGCCAGATGGGCATAGCACGCCCTACCGGTTCATGGGTTCGTACTCCCCCCTGCCGGACGAGGAGGGCTGTCGATTGGGGTTGCTGGGGTCCTGCCGGTTCAAGCTGCTAGGGGCCTCTGGTTCGTCCTTCCTGCCAGTTGCGCATGTGGGTGTTACCGCTACCGCCGGTTGTGAGTACTTGCTGGATGAGGAGCTGCAGGCAGTTGAAGGGAGATGATGGGGTGCTTCCGGATCAGCTGTCCTGAGTGGTCGGATGGGGAGCTACAGCTGGTGCTACCAGTTTACGTTGCTAGGGGGGCTGCCGGTTCAGCCTATGGAGGGCTATCGGTTCATCCCCCTATTCCACTTCTTCTTTTTTCTTCTTTTATTCTTCTCTTGCCCTTTCTTCTTCTTTTATTCCTCTTTTTTTCCTCTTCCTCTTTTTCTTTGATGCCCGGACTTCCACACTTTGGACCACGACGATCAAACACGACACTCTCATCACTGTGCTGAAAATTTGGCCGTTGTTGACACCCATTTTTTCCCCACAAGTTGAGTCTTTCTCTTATTCATTTTTCATGATGTCCCGAATTTTTCGTTGTTTTGGAGTCTTCCATGAGCGCATTTCAAGCCCATTTTTGATCACTTCCCGGCCCATTAAGTCTTGGAGGCTATTTTCACATTTTCTGGCTTATTTTCTAGTCGACTTATTTCTCATTTTCTGAAGCATTATTCAGTTGACTGAATTTTCAGTTCAGTCGATTGATTTTCATAAATCAGTCGACCAATTTGCCATTTCAGTCGACTGATTTCCAGAAATCAGTCGACCTATTTTCCTATTTCAACTAACCTTCTAGTAGGGTGTGTCAACTCAGCCTGCTCTCTTCTATCAATTTCATCGATCCAAACCTTGGCATGTTGTTTAAGTATTCTTTTCTTGATATTTGTTGACTAAAACACCCATCCCTATCAATTGAATTTGATTAAACACCCTTTGCTGGCTTCTGGCCAAGTTAGTCGACCTGAGGCAATTCAGTTGACCGACTTTTCCAGAAATCAGTTGACCTTTGCCATTTCGGTCGATTGATTTTCTAAATCAGTCTACCTATTTTTTAGAATTCAGTCGACCTGGGGCAGTTTCTGTAAAGATCCGAATATTGGGAGATGCCCGATAGCCCGAATCCCGAACCGCCACCCACGAGCCCGAACACTCGGAAGGGTTAAAAGGGATGGTGTGGAGATACACAAGGATCTAAAATAATTACAGAATTACACATTTTATATGAATAAACAGGAAATTAAAGATTAACATTAATCAAATTACATGGTCCACAATATAACAGCAGTCTAAAATATAACAGTAGTCCACAACTAGTACAGCACAGAAAAGAAGGTACAACTACACGGGACATACACCGGCCTGGCAACTGGCAACTAACCCTGGGCACCTGAACCATGTGGAGCCTCCGAAGCGCTCCCCTGAAGCCTCGTCTCACCTAAAACACGGTGAAAACACGTAGGGAATGAGCCTCAGAACAAAAGGCTCAGTAGGGATCATCCGGTCCCTACCTCGTAAATCGAGAAATCGCGCGGAAAGCAACTACAAGCTACCACTAGCAAGACGTAGAACACGAATAAATAAACGGGAAAAGCTTTGCTACGTCTAGTACCGAACGCACGGCACAGAAATCGAGACAACCCATCAAAAACCCAAGAGTCGCTACCACACAAAGACAGGAGTACCAACCACTAGAAGTAAGGCCGGATGCCTCCACTGACGACTTAGATCGCGCCTCAGGTGTCTCCCTCCAGCCCAGCGGGAACTGAGACACCGTACAAGTAACCACAGAACAAGTGACTAGCTGGGGTCGTGCTCGTCAGCGCGGGTCCAACCGCCCCCCACCACGTGTGCACACACAGACCATACGTCCTAGGTCTGGCCCTCTGACTGGTTTTCCCCTCAGCCGGACTCTCGCGTCAAACGTGGGGCCCTACAAAAACCAGTCTAAAAATCGTCTCTTAGGGTAGCCTCGCCACCACTCCCTGGTGGGACCACTCGCGTGTCGGAAGGCTACGACTAGTGGAGGGTCACTGAAGGAGTCGACTCTCTAGTCAACGGAAAATAACGTCTAAACCGAACAAAGTACAAGGACCGCTCCTCATACCGACACCGACTCACGGTGACGCAAGCCAAGAACACCACCTCCCGGGACCCCACGGCACCCTAACATATGGCCCCAACATGATGCCCAGCATCAGTCAGACCACGGGTCAACATGCGGATCGAGGTCCACTCACCCAGGACTCGAATCGGCAAAACATAACTTCGGTTGGACATAAACCTCTGACGGTCCACCTTTGGGCCGCCACAGTGGCTAGCGGTCCATCGCTGAACCGCCACAAGAAGTTGGCGGTTGCTTAATGGGCCGCCATGCCACGGGCTATGGAGGTGCAAACGGTCCTACCTTGGGCCGCCAACGGGTACATAGCGGTCGTACCTACAGCCGCTAAACCCCCAAACCTCCAACGGTCAAAAACCAACGGTCAAAATGCCTCGAAGGCCACGCCGGCCAACTCGGCTAGCGGTCGGACAATCGGCCGCCACACGGGCTCTGGTGATTCATCGTGTGACCGCCAGGCCCAACCCACACGCGGGACGCCAAAAACGGTCACATGGAGACCGCCAAAAGGAAGTAGCGGTCACTGGAAGGACCGCCAGAGTTCCAGAAAACCGAGAATGGCGGGAAAACCCCAAAATTGCCATTCCACGCCCCATTCACCCTCGGGTGAAGGGGAAACAAAAGGGAAACTTGTTCCCAAGCCCCCAATGCATCTTTTGATGCCAACAAACCACACAATGGCGGATTAAAATGCTAGATCGGCCACTCAAACCCCAAAATATGATTTTCCCTTCCCGGCTCAAAATAGCCCTCCCTCGACCTCGCCTCGGCCGGCTAGAAATCACGGGGAAGGTAAATGCCGAGCTAAGGATCGTCACCCTACCTCGGAATCGTCTGAAACGCGGCGGATCACCGCCGATCTTCAAAAACCCGCTTGAACCTTCACGAGCTCCCACGATCTCACCAAGCACCGAACGCCGCCGGGATCGCCACGCCGTCACCCTTGCCGCCACGCCGTCGCCCACCGCCATCTGCAGCCAGAGGGGAGCACGTCGTCGCGTCCATGGGAGAGGGGGACCCGTCACGGCCGTGTGCGCTCACAGGAGAGAAGGAAGGAGGACGAAGAAGAAAAGAAGAAGAAAGGGAAAAAGAAAAAGAAAATAGGGGCATTTATAGAAAATATTGATTTTATGAAAAATACGAAAAAATAGAAAAATATACATTCGCGATCCTTGGAATACGCTAATCGTCGTGGTACCATCCCGGAGTAGGTGAACGACTCGGTTCGCCCGCTACGGGGTTCCGTAGGTCTGCCGGAGAAAAACACGCGGGAACCGCGGAACACGTTCTGGGACCTCCGAAACTGATCCGAAACGCACGGATCCGAACCTGAAAGATGTCCAAAAAATAATTCCGAGCATAATGAGAACAAATTCTCTGAGAAAATAAATCTGGGACCCAAGAAGAAGGATCCGAAGGGTCCAGGATATTACAGCCCTCTCCCCCTTAAACAAATTTCATCCTCGAAATTTAAAATAAAGCACGGGGAAAAGAAAAGGAGACTTACTCAAACAGATAAGGGAATTGCTGACGCATCTCATCCTCATGCTCCCAAGACGCTTCGCCGCCAGAGTGCCGCTGCCACACCACCTTAACCAGGGGAATAACCTTATTCCGTAGGTGCTGATCTCGCCGATCCTCAATACGGATGGGGAACTCCGGTAGAGACAGATCGGGAGTCACCTCGGGCCAAACGGAATCCTCCAACACATGAGAATCATCGGGCATATACTTCCTAAGGATCGAAACATGAAACACATCATGCACAGATGATAGCTCCTGAGGAAGTTGCAATCGATAAGCAACATCGCAAATGCGCTCAACAACGAGGAAAGGGCCAACATAGCGGGGACCCAACTTCCCACGCTGCCCAAAACGCATCACTCCTGTAATATCTCGGACCTTTCGAATCCTTCTTCGTGAGTCCCGGATCTGGTTTCTCGGAGTGTCCGGCTCCGTTGTATCTGAAATTTTGTTTCGGACATCTTTCGTGTTCGGATCGGCGCGATCCGGAGTTGTTTCGGAGGCCCGGAAGTGTTCCGCGACTTTTCCGTGTGTGTTTTCCGATTTCCGGTGTGTGTTTCGGTAATTCCTTCGGAACCTCGCTGCGGGTGAACCGAGTCGTTCACCTGGGCACGAGTGGTACCGTTGCGATCGGTGTGTTCCGAGGATCCCGGAAATGTAATTTTTGATTTTTCGGTATTTTTCGGAATTTCCAGATTTTCTATAAATTCCTAATTCTTTTCTTTTCTTTTTCCTTCTTCTTCTTCCTCCCTCACGACCGTGGCCGCCCTCTCACTCTCTCTCTCCCGTTCGAGCGCGGTGACCTCCGTTCCGACTGTAGACGGCGGCGGTGCGACGGTGCGAGGACGTGGGTGACGACGAGGCGATCGTGCGGGCGTGCGGCAAGCGTGGGAAGGCGAGGTTTTAATGGCGTTCTTCATGGATTCGGGCTTGGATCGGCGCGTCTCGTCGCGAACCGGAGGTAGGGTGACGTTCCTTGGCCTCTTATCTTCCTTCCCCGCGAGTTTTAGCTCGAGACGAGGTCGAGAGGGGTTAATTTCGCACCGGGAAGGGTCGTGCATACTTTGGGGAGTGACCGCCCGATCCATCGTTTTAAGCCACGATTCCGCGTTTCGGGAGCGTAGGAGCATGCTAGGGGGCTTGGGGGTTCTTCTCTCACCGTTTCCCCCTTCGTGGGGCTTGTTTGGGGTTGGAATGGGCGATTCCGGCGAGGTTCGCCGTTTTCGCGCCGGTGAGCGATATGCTGTCGAACCAGTGGCTGCACAACCCTTGTGCGGCACTGTTCTGACCGTTTTTTGGCTCGGCGCGCTGTGGTTGGGCTCGGCGCGCAGTGGGCTTGTGCGGTCTATCGTGGGACCGCATATCCTGAAGTGCGGCCCCATAACTACCGCCCAACCCTGGATTTTCAACCGTTGATTATTACCGTTATACAGCGCACCGGGGTGTGCGGCTAGGAGCTGGCCGCTCAACCCTTCGTGCGGCCAGGGGCTGGCAGTACGTCGTCTGGTGCCGTCGCTTGGGTGTGCGGCCAGATCTGGACCGCACAACCCTTGAACAGTTAAACCATAGCCGCTCTTCCCTAGTGCGGCTACGGCCTAACCGTTCAGGTTTATTACCGTTGGGAGACGAACGGCCAATAGCGGACCGTTCATCACCCACGTGCGGCCAGGAGCTGGCCGCACATCAGTTGAACGGGCCCGTGGTGGCCGTTCATCTGCCCGTTTAGACCTGGGGTAGAATGGTCACGTCCTGACCGTTTAAACCTGGTGCGGCCCCGGTATGACCGCACATCCCTGAGCGACCCAAGGTGGACCGATCAAGGGGACGGGTCGTGTCGGCTTGTCTCTCGTCATACCGAGCTGTGCCGGGAGATGTTGTTGTCGGCTTGTGTCGCCGTGCGATGGTGATTTGTACGAGGGGCGTTCCTTGTACCGTCCGGTTGTGACGTTGCTTTCCGTTGACTTGAGAGTCTACTCCTTTAGTTACACTCCACTAGTCGTAGCCCACCAGTACGCGGTGCTGGTCTCACCAGGGAGTGGTGTACGGGCCGACCCTGAGGATGGTTTTAGACTGGTTTCCGTCGGGCCCCTCGTCGTTAGCCAGAGTCCAGCTACGGGGGAAAACCGGTCAGAGGGCCAGACCTAGGACGCATGGTCTGTGTGTGCACACGTGGTTGGGGTCAGTTGGACACACACTGACGAGCGTGACCCCAGCTAGTCACTTGTTTGTGGTACTTGTTCGGTGTCCGTGCCTCTGGTAGGTGCTACCACGTCAGGCAGTTCACCTGCGGACGCTACCGACTGTGCTTCTAGTGGGAGTACTCCGGTCGAGTCGGGAGTGTCAGGCTGTCAGTCGTTACGACTTCGACCTTCGGGTTTCTGACGTGTTGGCCGTTGGGTTCCGGTTGTTTCACCGTGGCACGTGTGTCAGTTTTCGTGCCGTGAGACCGGTGCTTTGTAGATGGCAGGGTTTCCCTTTTGAGGTACTCGCTTAGTGCTAGCGTAGCGGTTTCTCCATTTGCGAGGTAGGGTTCGAGTGATCCCTACTGAGTCTTGTTCCGAGACTCATTCCCTACGTGTTTTCACCGTGTTTCAGGCGAGGCGAGGCTTCAGGGGAGTTCGTCTGAGGCTCAGCGCGGTTCAGGTGTCCAGCGTTAGTGCCAGAGGTCAGAGTCCGGGTATGCCCCGTGTAGCTTTACTTTCCTTTCTTGTCTCTGTACTAGTTGTGGACTACTGTCGTTATTTTATTGTTATATTGTGGACCATGTAAAATGTTAATTCATTTCCTGCTTATTTATATAACTGTTTAATTCTGCAATTATTTGTGATACTAGTGTAGTTTCCACACCATCCTTCTAACCCTTCCGAGTCTTCGGACTCGTGGGTGGCGGTGCGAGTCTCGGGTTATCGGGCCTTCCCGGTAATCGGATTCTCGGGTCGTTACAACTCCCTTCATGGGAGAAACGCTAAAAAATACTCGGTCACCGATCGCGAAACTGAGGGGTTGCCTTCTCCGATCGGCATAGCTCTTCTGCCGACTCTGAGCTGCCAACATGTTCCGACGGACCAAATGCACCACATTCACACACTGGTGCACCAACTCTGGTCCCGTCATCACACGCTCACCAACCTTAAACCAATCGAGTGGAGTCCGACACGGTCGCCCATACAATGCCTCATAAGGAGCCATCCCAATGCTCGAATGATAGTTGTTGTTATAGGCAAACTCCACTAATGGTAGGTGGAGAATCCAACGCCCCTACCACTCTAGGCAACATGATCTCAACATATCCTCTAGCGTCTGAATGGTCCTTTCCGACTGACCATCTGACTGAGGATGATATGCTGAGCAAAAAACTAACTCAGTGCCAAGAGCTTACTGGAAACTCCTCTAGAATCCAGAAGTGAAACGCGGATCTCGATATGACACAATGGAAATGGGAATCACATGTAAAGGTACGATCCGCTCCATATAAAGACGAGCCAACTTGGGCACACTCCAGCTGACTTTGACCGGTAATAACCGAGCCGTCTTCGTCAGCCTATCCACCAGCAATGAAATACTATCATGCCCACTCGGAGTCCTCTGCAATCCCACAACAAAATCCGTGGTCACATGGTCCCATTTCCACGCGGGAACCTCCCAGGGCTGAAGTATACCACCAGGTCGCTGATGCTCCGTGTAATATCTCGGACCCTTCAGATCCTTCTTTTTGGATCTCGGGTCTGCTTTCTCGGAGTGTCCGACTCTGTTGTGTCTAAAATTTCATTTCAAATATTTTTCGTGTTCGGATCGGCGCGATCCGGAGTTATTTCGGAGGCCCGGAGCGTGTCCGCAGCTTTTCCGCGTGTTTTTTCGATTCCCGGTCGTGTTTCCGGCTTTTACCTACGGAATCCCGTAGCGGGTGAACTGGGTCGTTCACCTGTGTGAGAGTGGTACCGTTGCGATCGGTGCGTTCCGAGGATCGCAGATGTGTAATTTTTAATTTTTTGGTATTTTCTCAAAAAATCAAATTTTCTATAAATAGGGGCTTTTTTTTTCTTTTTCACCTTTTCTTCTTTCTTCTTCCTCTTTCCTTCTTCCTCCCCACCGTGAGCGCCCCCCTCTCCCATTCGATCGACGACGACCGCGGCAGTGTCCCCTCCGGCTGCAGACGACGCGGGGTTACGGAGCGACGACGTGGGCGATGGCGAGGCGATCGTGGCGACGTAAAGCTTGTGGGGAATCGTGAAGGAGCGAGGGTTTCGCGGCGTTCTTCACGGTTTGTGGATGATCCGGCGTGCCTCGAGGCGAGATCGAGGTAGGGTGACGTTCCCTAGCTCCTCGCGTTCCTTTCCCGCGATTTGTAGGCCGAGGGGAGGTCGAGAGATGGGTTTCCATGTCGGGATGGGGTTTTCCATGATTTGGGTAGAATTCGCCCGATCTATGATTTTAGGCCGTGATTCCGCGTTTTAATGGCTTAGAAGCATGCTAGGGGTCTCGGGGGAGCTTCCCCCTTGTTTTCCCCCTCTCCCATGGAGGTATGGGGGCGTGGTTAGAATTTTTGAGACTTTCCCGCCGTTTCACCGTTGGGACGGTGTGACGGTCCTTCCAGATACCGTCACAGCCTGTGGCGCCCCAGGGTGGGTGCGTCACAGCCTGTGACGCCCCACGGTGGGTGCGTCACATGGCACGGTTTTGCCAATTGGGTGGTCCGTGGGCCTGACGGTCCCACGATAGACCGCCAGGGAGTGTGACGCGCCTAGGTTGGACCGTCAGAGTGGCGATCCGACCGTTGGCATCCGATCGTTGTGGTTTCCGACCGTTGGGCTTTTTGACCGTTGGGGGTCAAGGCCTCTGACGCACCGAGGGTGGGGCATCAGGGCCTTGTTACGCCCTTGCGTGGGAGCGTCAGGGCTGACGCGTCCCCACCTTCTAATGCTCCTGGGCAGGACCGTTAGAGGCTGTGACGCCCCGAGGGGTGTGCGTCACAGCTGGTTTCATTCCGTCTTCTAACGCACCAGAGGTGGTCCGTTGGAGCCTGTGACGCCTCGAGCAGTGTGCATCACAGCTGGTTTCTTCTCGCCTTCTGACGCATTAGGTCGGGTGCATTAGGGCCTGTGATGCACCAGGGCTGGCGCATCACAGCCAGTTTTGCATCGAGTGTCTGACGCACCTGTGTTGGGCCGTCAGACTGCTGTGATGGCCCAGAGATATACCGTCAGAGCCTGTGGCGCACCTGGGTTGGTCCGCCAGGCTCTGGACTACACCAGGTGGTTCGCAGTTTCGTTTCTTCTCCTACGGTGGTCACCGTGAGTCGATGTCTGTACGAGGAGTGTTCCTTATACTTCGTCGGGATCGGACGTTGTTTTTTGTTGACTCGAGAGTCAACTCCTTCAGTGACCCTCCACTAGTTGTAGCCTGCTTACACGTTTAGTGGTCCCACCGGGAAGTGGTGGAGAGGTTACCTTGAGGACAGTTTTTTGACTGGTTTCCGTCGGGCCCCACGTCTTGCAGCCAGAGTCCGGCTGAGGGGAAAACCAGTTACAGGCCAGACCTGAGACGCATGGTCTGTGTGTGCACACGTGGTTGGGGGCAGTTGGACACATGCTGACGAGCGTGACCCCAGCTAGTAACTTACTTTGTGGTTACTTGTACGGTGTCCTTGCCTCCGCCGGGGGCTATCGTGCCAGGCGGACACCTGCGGTGCGGTGTAAGACGTCAGGGGACGCTACCGACTGTGCTTCTAGTGGGAGGTACTCCTGTCGAGTCGGGAGTGATAGACTGTCAGTCTCTGTGACTTCGACCTTCGAGTTTTTGGTCGTGTTGACCGTTGAGTTCCGGTTGTTCGCCGTGGCGCGTGTGTCAATTTTCGTGCCACGAGACCGGTGTTTATAGTTGCAGGGCTTCCACTTCTGAGGTACTCGCTTACTGTTAGCGTAGCGGCTTTCCGTTTTACGAGGTAGGGTTCGAGTGATCCCTACTGAGTCGTGTTCTGAGACTCATTCCCTGCGTGTTTTCACTGTGTTTCAGGCGAGGCGCGGCTTCAGAGGAACGCGTCTAAGGCCCAGCGTGGTTCAGGTGCCCAGCGTTAGTGCCAGAGGTCAGAGCCGGGGTATGCCCCGTGTAGCGGTACTTTTCTTTCTTGTCTCTATACTAGTTGTGGACTACTATTGTTTATTTCGTTATATCTTGTGGACTATGTATCATGTAAAATGTTAATTTATTTCATGCTTAATCATATAAATTATTTAATTTCTGCAATTAATTGTGATACTTGTGTAGTCTCTACACCATCCTTCTAACCCTTCAGAGTCTTCGGGCTCATGGGTGGCGGTTCAAGTCTCGGGTTATCGGGCCTTCCTGGTAATTGGATTCTCGGGTCATTATAGCTGGTATCAGAGCCAGGTTGTGGGATTATACGAGAATCATAAGTAATTGTAGTGGTCCACTAGTCCACAACAATGACGTACAGTTAACGCTGGCATCGGGCATCGTGTGTTTTCATTGACCTTGCCGTTTCCGTATTTTCTGTCTTTTGCTGTAGGAGCGAGCATGGCGCCGAGGCGGGGGACTCCCTGTAACGACCCGAGAATCCGATTACCAGGAAGGCCTGATAACCCGAGACTCGTACCGCCACCCACGAGTCCGAAGACTCGGAAGGGTTAGAAGGATGGTGTGGAGACTACACAAGTATCACAAGTAATTGAAGAAATTGAACAGTTTATATGATTAAGCAGGAAATAAATTAACATTTTTCATGATACATGGGCCACAAGATATAGCAAAATAAATAACAGTAGTCCACAACTAGTGCAGAGACAAGAAAGAAGAGTACAGCTACACGGGACATACCACGGCTCTGACCTCTGGCACTAATGTTGGGCACCTGAACCACGCTGAGCCTCAGACGCGCTCCCCTGAAGCCGCGCCTCACCTGAAACACGGTGAAAACACGTAGGGAATGAGTCTCAGGCCAAGACTCAGTAGGGATCACTCGAACCCTACCTCGCAAAATGGAAAACTGCTACACTAGCAGCAAGCGAGTACCTCGGAAGTGAAAAGCCCTGCAACTACAAACATCGGTCTCACGGCACGAAAATCGACACACGCGCCATAGCGAGACAATCGGAACTCAACGGTCAACATGACCAAAAACCCGAAGGTCGAAGTCACAGAGACTGACTGACAGTCTGTCACTCCCGACTCGACAAGAGTACCTCCCACTAGAAGCAAGACCGGATGCATCCACTGACGTCTTAGTCCGCGCCTCAGGTGTCTCCCTCCGGCCCAACGGGAACTGAGACACCGTACAAGTAACCACAAAGCAAGTGACTAGCTGGGGTCACGCCCGTCAGCATGGGTCCAACCGCCCCCAACCACGTGTGCACACACAAACCATGCGTCCCTGGTCTGGCCCTCTGACCATTTTTCCCCTCAGTCGGACTCTGGCTGCAAGACGTGGGGCCCGACGAAAACCAGTCTAAAACCGTCCTCAGGGTAGCCTCTTCACCACTCCATGGTGGGACCACTAAACGTGTAAGTAGGCTACGACTAGTGGAGGGTCACTGAAGGAGTAGACTCTCAAGTCAACGGAAAATAACGTCCGAATCCGACGAAGCACAGGGGACCGTCCCACGTACCAGCATCATCGCACGGTGACCACTGTCGGAGAAGAAACGGGGCTGCAAACCACCCGGAGCAGTCCAGAGCCTGACGGACCAACACTGATGCGCCACAGGCTCTGATGGTCTATCACTGGGCCGTCACAGTAGTCTGACGGTCCAACACAGGCGCGTAAAACACTCGGTGCAAAATCGGCTGTAACACGCCAGTCCTGGTGCGTCACAGTCTCTGACGCGCCTAGCCTGCTGTGTTAGAAGACGATAAGAAACCAGCTGTGACGCACACCACTCGGGACGTCATAGTCTCTAACGCTCCAACCCAGGTGCGTTAGAAGGTGGGGACGCGTCCTCTCTAATGCTCCCACACAGGGGCGTCACAAGGCTCTGACGCCCCACCCTGGGTGCGTCAGAGGCCTCGACTCCCAACGGTCAAACCACAACGATCGAATGCCAACGGTCGGATCGTCACCTGACGGTCCAACCTAGGCGCGTCACACGCCCTGGCGGTCTATCGTAGGACCGTCAGGCCCACTGACCACTCTATTGGCAGAACAGAAGGTTATGACGCACCCACCCTGGGGCGTTACACCCTGTGACGGTCACTGGAAGGACCGTCACACCGTCCCGACGATGAAACGAACGGGAAACAACCAAAAACACCAACCATGCCCCCATACCTCCATGGGAGAGGGGGAAAACAAGGGGGAAGCCCCCTAGGGACCCCTAGCATGCATCTAAGCAATTAAAACGCCGAATCGCGGCCTAAAAACATAGATCGGGCGAACTCTCCCCAAATCATGGAAAACCCCAACCTGGCATGGAAACCCATCTCTCGGCCTCCCCTCAGGCTAGAAACCACGGGAATGGAACGCGGGGAGCTAGGGAACGTCACCCTACCTCAATCTCGCCTCGAGGCACGCCGGATCGTCCACAAACCACGAAGAACGCTTTTAGAACCCTCGTTCCTTCACGCCTCCCACGAATGCCGCACGCCACCGGGATCGTCTCGCCGCCGCCTACGCCGTTACGCCGTCATGCCGTCGCCCAACGCCGTCTGCAGCCGGAGGGGAGCGTGCCGCGGTCGTCGTCGACCGAAGAGAGAGGAAGGGGGCGCTCACGGTGGGGGAGGAAGAAGAAGAAGAAAGGGTGGGGGAGAGAGAAAAGAGGGGGGTATTTATAAAAAATCTGGAAATTCCAAAAAATACCGAAAAATAAAAAATTATACATCCGCGATCCTCGGAACGCACCGATCGTAATGGTACCACTCTCGTCTAGGTGAATGACCCGGTTCACCCGCAACGAGATTCTGAAGGATTTGCCGAAACCCACGCCGGAATTCGGAAAACACTCATGGAAAAGCCACGGATGCACTCTGGGCCTCCGAAACAACTCCGGATCGCGTCGATCCGAACATGAAAGATGTCCGAAACGAAATTTCAGACACAACAGAGTCGGAAACTCTGAGAAAATAAATCCGAGACCCAAAAGAAGGATCTGAAAGGTCCGAAATATTACACTCGCTCTCAGCAGGGGCAGTCGGCTGAGGTTCAGGAGATCCAGCAGGAGGTTTAGGAGGAGAAGGAGGAGCATAGTAGAGTGCCACCATCGGCCACCAAAGCAGCGGATACTGTGAGGGTTCCGGGGGCCGAGTATTTTTTCCGTGGCATGTACCAGCTTATGTCGCAGCAGTTCGGCGGAGAGGCTCGTGAGGGCTCGTCGACCAGGGGGTGGGCCAGGCCGAGCAGTGAGGGATTCCATGCAATTCCATCCACCTTACTATGGCGGCCAGCCATACCCTGATTTGGCTCGGAGTTGGCTCGACGAGATGGAGCGGGTGTTCAGTTCCGTGCGGTGTACTGCGGAGGACAAGGTGATGTTGGCCTACAACTAGTTGCAGGGCACGGCTCGGGCGTGGTGGTCTTTCGAGTGGAAGACATCCTTCCAGTCTCGTCCCCTTGAGCAGATTGCGTGGGGTGACTTCGTCAGCGCTTTCGAGCGTGCTTACTGCCTAGAGTATATTGCTACGCAGCGGATGCGTCAATTTTTGGAGCTGGTCCAGGGTGACATGCCCGTGTTGCAGTATAGGGCATGATTTGTTGAGCTGGGTCGTTATGCACCTCATATCATGGAGCATGAGAGGGTGAAGACCGAGCAGTTCGTGCAGGGCTTGAGGCAGGAGCTGAGGCACCATTTGATCACGAACGCTGCCACTGATTTGGAGACGGCTTCTCGAGTAGCGGCGTCCTTGGAGCTGGATATGCAGAAGACTTGGGGACCGATTAGCCTGGGGCAGTCCTTGTCAGGCCGCAGCCAGCAGATGACTACCCAGCAGCAGAGCACGTTCCAGCTTCCTTCTGGGAGTTCGGGGGCTTCGACCCCGGCGACATCAGCGGCGGGTTCTGCGTCTTTCAGCGCCAAGGTGAAGAAGTTCTTCAGGAAGAATTTTCAGAAGAAGAAGAAGGAGGGCCGAGAGCAGCGGCAGGCTTCTTCGGGTAGTGTTGAGCAGTCGGCACCTTTACAGCGGCAGGGTTCGGTCGGTGGTTTTCGGGGGCCGTGTCCCCGGTGTGGCGAGTCGCATCCAGGCAGGCAGTGTACGGCGCCGGTGATCTATTTCAGGTGTGATCAGCCAGGACACATGGCACGTGACTGTCCGCAGCGGCCGCGTCAGCCACCCCAGTTTCCTCTGCAGCAGCAGCAGTACCCACAGCAGCAGGGTCAGTTTTCGCCACTACCACGGTCAGCGAGTGTGGGCAGGCAAAGAGCTCGAGGCCATATTACTCACATGACCAGGGCAGAGGCAGAGTCGTCGCAGCTCGTGGAAGATACTGTTATGATTTTGGGTTGCGCAGCGCGAGTTTTTTTGATTCTGGCGCGTCCCATTCGTTTATTTCGGAGGATTTTACGTTGAGTGTTGAGGACCCGGTATCCCTGATGTCTTGTAATCTGATCGTGGAGTTGCCGTCCGGCGACTTCATGATCACTCCGTATTGTTTCGAGAAGGTTCCGATCTGGATCGAGGGACGGAGTTTGCCAGGCAGGTTGTATGCATTGCAGCTTCGGGATTATGATGTGATTTTGGGCATGGATTGGCTCGAGGCCCATGGAGCGGTGGTGGATTACGGAACGAAGAGGGTTTACTTTCAGCATCCTCGTTGGTCGACCTTCTACTTCCAAGGTATACGTTCCACCTCTCCTCGTTTCCTCATTTCTGCGATTTGAGCCTGTCGTTTGCTTGATTCCGGTTGTTAGGGTTTTCTCGCTTCTGTGGTCTTGGTAGACCAGCCGTGTCCGAATGTCGAGGACATTTCGATGGTGTGCGAGTTTCCTGATGTGTTTCCCGAGGATTTGCCTGGATTGCCTCCCCAACGGGAGATCGATTTCGTTATCGAGGTTGTGCCTGGTACGGGACCCTTGGCAAAGGCTCCCTACCGTATGGCTCCCGCTGAGCTGAGAGAGTTGAGGGCGTAGTTGCAGGAGTTGCTGGCCAAGGGGTACATTCGTCCTAGCTTTTCCCCTTGGGGTGCGCCTGTGTTGTTCGTGAAGAAGAAGGATGGTAGTCTAAGATTGTGCATTGACTACCGGCAGATGAATGAAGTGACCATCAAGAATAAATATTCGTTGCCAGGGATTGATGATTTGTTCGACCAGCTTCAGTCTGCTCGAGTGTTCTCGTGGATTGATTTGCGGTCTGGTTACTATCAGCTGAGGATTCGCGAGTCCGATATGGAGAAGACTGCGTTCAGTACGAGGTACGGGCATTATGAGTTCTTGGTGATGCCGTTCGGGCTTACCAATGCCCCCGCAGCCTTCATGGACTTGATGCAGAGGGTGTTTCGTCCCTATCTGGACCAATTCGTGGTCGTATTTGTGGATGACATCCTTGTTTATTCGCGGTCTGCGGAGGAGCATGCGTACCATTTGGGTGTGGTGCTGCAGACGTTGCGAGATCACCAGTTGTATGCGAAGCTCAGTAAGTGCGAGTTCTGGCTTCGTGAGGTGCACTTTTTAGGGCACGTGATCTCTGGTGATGGTATTTCCGTGGACCCCGCCAAGGTCGAGGCAGTAATGCAGTGGCCGAGGCCGAGGTCTGTGACGGAGATTCGGAGCTTCTTGGGACTTGCAGGCTATTATCGGAGGTTTATCCAGGATTTTTCTCGCATTGCGGCCCCGATGACCAGACTTACGCGGAAGGATGTGCCTTTTGTCTGGACTAACGAGTGTGAGCAGAGTTTCAGGGAACTGAAGAGATTGCTCACCTCGGCTCCGGTGTTGGTTTTGCCTTCTGGATCGAGAGGTTTTGTGGTGTGTACAGACGCTTCCGGGGTCAGATTAGGTGCTGTGTTGATGCAGCATGGTAGAGTGGTGGCGTATGCTTCGCGACAGCTGAAGCCACATGAGGAGAACTACCATACCCATGACCTGGAGTTGGCAGCAGTGATCTTCACGCTGAAGATCTAGAGATATTATCTGTACGGTGAGAAGTTCGAGGTGTTCACTGACCATCAGAGTTTGGGGTATGTGTTCACTCAAAAGGACCTTAACCTCAGGCAGAGGCGTTGGATGGAGTATATGAAGGATTATGACTTCACCCTGTCTTATCAGCCGGGCAGGATGAATGTCGTCGTCGATGCTTTGAGTCAGAAGGTCGCGGTCAGTGCCTTGATGTTGGGGAAGTGGAGGCTTTTAGGAATAAGTGCCCGAAGTGTCATTCAGGCTCAAGATTCCCCGAGAGCCAGGGTTAGCGGTGCTTGCAAGTCTGACTGTCACCCCTGCTATCCGTCGTCAGGTGACAAAGGCTCAGCATGCAGACCCAGAGTTGCCCCGGATTTTGGCCATGGCTGATGTGGAGCTCGACGAGGACGGTGCTGTGAGGTTCCGTGGTAGGCTGTACGTCCCCACCGAGGAGCAGGTTCGTCGTGCGGTGTTGCGCGAGGCTCATGGGAGCAGGTACACCGTACACCCGGGTGCGACGAAGATGTATCGGAACTTGCGGAGGCAGTTCTGGTGGCCTGACATGAAGAGAGATGTTGTCGAGTTCGTGGCCAGGTGCATGACCTGTCAGCAGGTGAAGGCGGAGCATCAGCGACCATGAGGTATGCTTCAGCCCTTGGAGGTTCCCGTATGGAAATGGGACCACGTGACCACTGATTTTGTGGTGGGACTGCCGAGGACTCCTAGTGGGCATGATAGCATTTGGTTGCTTGTGGATCGGCTGACGAAGACGGCTCGGTTGTTACCGATCAGAGTCAGTTGGAGTGTGCCCAAGCTGGCACGTTTGTATGTGGAGCGGATCGTACCCTTGCATGGGATTCCCATTTTTCATTGTATCCAATCGAGATCCGCGTTTCACAACTGGTTTCTGGAGGAGTTTCCAGAGGGCTCTAGGCACTGAGTTAGCTTTTAGCTCGGCATATCATCCTCAGTCGGACGGTCAGTCAGAGAGGACCATCCAGACTTTGGAGGACATGTTGAGGTCGTGTTATCTGGAGTGGCAGGGGAGTTGGTTTCACCACCTACCGTTGGTGGAGTTTGCCTACAACAACATCTATCATTCGAGCATCGTCATGGCTCCTTATGAGGCCTTGTATGGGCATCCATGTCGGACTCCACTTGATTGGTTCGAGGTTGGTGAGCGTGTTCTTACGGGACCGGAGTTGGTGCAGCAGTGTGTGAATGTCGTGCACCTTGTTCGTCAGAACATGTTGGCGGCCCAGAGTCGGCACAAGAGCTATGCTGACCGGAGGAGGCAGCCTCTCACTTTCGCCGTTGGCGATCGTGTGTTCTTGAGAGTTTCTCCGATGAAGGGGGTGATGCGCTTTGGACGGCGTGGGAAGCTTAGTCCCCGCTATGTCGGTCCTTTTCTCATTGTAGAGCGCATCGGTGAGGTTGCTTATCGGTTACAGTTACCCCCTGAGTTGGCGTCGGTGCATGACGTGTTCCACGTCTCGATGTTGCGGAAGTATATGCCCGATGACTCTCATGTGCTTGAGGATTCTGTTTGGCCCGAGGTGACTCCAGATCTTTCTCTCCCAGAGTTTCCCATCCGCATTGAGGATAGGCGAGAGTAGCGCCTGCGGAACAAGGTCATCCCCTTAGTTAAGATGGTGTGGTAGTGGCACTCTGGTGGTGAGGCTTCTTGGGAGCGTGAGGATGAGATGCGTCAGCAGTTCCCTTACCTGTTCGAGTGAGTTCCCTCTTCTTCCCCTAAGCTTTGTTCTTAAATTTCGAGGATGAAATTTGTTTAAGGGGGGAGGGCTGTAATATCTCAGACCCTTCGGATCCTTCTTTTTGGGTCCCGGATCAACTTTCTCGAAATGTTTGGCTCTATTGTGTCCAAAATTTTGTTTCGGACATCTTTCGTGTTCGGATCAGCGCGATCCGGAGTTGTTTCGGAGGCCCGGAACGTGTCCGCGGCTTTTCCGTGCGTTTTTCCGATTCCCGATCGTGTTTCCGGATTTTACCTACGAAACCCCGTAGCGGGTGAACCGGGTCGTTCACATGTGCGAGAGTGGTACCGTTGCGATCGGTGCGTTCCGAGGATCGCGGATGTGTAATTTTTAATTTTTTGATATTTTCTTGAAAATCAGATTTTCTATAAATAGGGGCATTTCCTTTTCTTTTTCACCTTTTCTTCTTTCTTCTTCCTCTTTCCTTCTTCCTCCCCACCGTGAGTGCCCCCCTCTTCCATTCGACCGACGACGACCACGGCGGCGTCCCCTCCGGCTGCAGATGGCGCGGCGACGTGGGCGACGGTGAGGCAATCGTGGCGACGTAAAGCTTGTGGGGAATCGTGAAGGAGCGATGGTTTCGCGACGTTCTTCGTGGTTTGTGAACGATCCGGCGTGCCACCGGGCGAGATCGAGGTAGGGTGACGTTTCTTAGCTCCCCGCGTTCCTTTCCCATGATTTGTAGGCGGAGGGGAGGCCGAGAGATCGGTTTCCATGTCGGGATGGGGTTTTCCATGATTTGGGGAGAATTCGCCCGATCTATGATTTTAGGCCGTGATTCCGCGTTTTAATGGCTTAGAAGCATGCTAGGGGTCCCGGGGGAGCTTCCCCCTTGTTTTCCCCCTCTCCCATGGAGGTATGGGGGCGTGGTTGGAATTTTTGGGACTTTCCCGCCGTTTCACCATCGGGACGGTGTGACAGTCCTTCCAGAGATCATCACAGCTTGTGGCACCCCAGGGTGGGTGCCTCACAGCCTATGACGCCCCACGGTGGGTGCGTCACACGGCATAGTTTTGCCAATTGGGTGGTCCGTGGGCCTGACGGTCCCACGATAGACCGCCAGGGAGTGTGACGCGCCTAGGTTGGACCGTTAGAGTGGCGATCCGACCATTGGCATCTGACCGTTATGGTTTCCGACCGTTGGGGGTCAAGGCCTCTGACGCACCCAGGGTGGGGCGTCAGAGCCTTGTGACGCCCTTGTGTGGGAGCATCAAAGCTGACGCATCCCCACCTTCTAACGCTTCTGGGCAGGACCGTTAGAGGCTGTGACGCCCCGAGGGGTGTGCGTCACAGCTGGTTTGATTCCGTCTTCTAACGCACCAGAGGTGGTCCGTTGGAGCCTGTGATGCCTCGAGCGGTGTGCGTCACAGCTGGTTTCTTCTCGCCTTCTGACGCACTGGGTCGGGTGCGTTAGGGCATGTGACGCACCAGGGCTGGCGCGTCACAGCCAGTTTTGCACCGAGTGTCTGACGCAGCTGTGTTGGGCCGTCAGACTGCTGTGACGGCCCAGAGATAGACCGTCAGAGCCTGTGGCGCACCTGGGTTGGACCGCCAGGCTTTGGATAGCACCAGGTGGTTCGCAGTCCCGTTTCTTCTCCGACGATGGTCACCGTGAGTCGGTGTCGGGACAAGGAGCGTTCCTTATACTTCGTCGGGATCGGACGTTGTTTTACGTTGACTCGAGAGTCAACTCCTTCAATGACCCTCCACTAGTCATAGCATGCTTACACGTTTAGTGGTCCCACCAGGGAGTGGTGGAGAGGCTACCCTGAGGATGATTTTTAGATTGGTTTCCGTTGGGCCCCACGTCTTGCAACCGGACTCCGGCTGAGGGGAAAACCAGTTAGAGGCCAGACCTGAGACGTATGGTCTGTGTGTGCACACGTGGTTGGGGGCAGTTGGACACACGCTGACGAGCGTGACCCCAGCTAGTCACTTGCTTTGTGGTTACTTGTATAGTGTCCTTGCCTTCGCTTGGGGCTATCGTGCCAGGCGGACACCTGCGGTACGGTGTAAGACGTCAGGGGACGCTACCGACTGTGCTTCTAGTGGGAGGTACTCCTGTCGAGTCGGGAGTGACGGACTGTCAGTCTCAGTGACTTCGACCTTCAGATTTTTGGTCATGTTGACCGTTGAGTTCCGGTTGTTCGCCGTGGCGCGTGTGTCGGTTTTCGTGCCGCGAGACCGGTGTTTGTAGTTGCAGGGCTTCCACTTCTGTGGTACTCACTTACTGCTAGCGTAGCGGTTTTTCGTTTTGCGAGGTAGGGTTCGAGTGATCCCTACTGAGTCTTGTTCTAAGACTCATTCCCTACGTGTTTTCACCGTGTTTCAGGCGAGGCGCGGCTTCATAGGAACGCGTCTGAGGCCCAGCGTGGTTCAGGTGCCCAGCGTTAGTGCCAGAGGTCAGAGCCGGGGTATGTCCCGTGTAGCTGTACTTTTCTTTCTTGTCTCTGTACTAGTTGTGGACTACTGTTGTTTATTTCGTTATATCTTGTGGACCATGTATCATGTAAAATGTTAATTTATTTCTTGCTTAATCATATAAATTGTTTAATTTCTGTAATTAATTGTGATACTTATGTAGTCTCCACACCATCCTTCTAACCCTTCCGAGTCTTTGGGCTCGTAGGTGGCAGTTTGAGTCTCGGGTTATCGGGCCTTCATGGTAATCGGATTCTCGGGTCGTTACACTCCGCCTTCACCAGCTGACAGGTCAGGCACCTGGCCACAAACTCAGCAATATCTCTCTTCATGCCAAGCCACCAGAACTGCCTCTTCAAGTTCCGATACATCTTCGTCGCACCCGGGTGCACAGTGTACTGACTCCCATGAGCCTCCAGTAACATCGCACGCCTCACCTGCTCCTCGACCGGGACGTATAGCCTGCCACGGAATCTCACGGCGTCCTCACCGAACTCCACATCAGCCAAAGCCAAAATCCGGGGCAACTCAGGGTCTGCATGCTGAGCATCTGTCATCTGACGATAAATAGCTGGCATTACAGTCAGGCTCGCGAGAACAGCTGACCCCGGCTCTTGGGGAACCTTAAGCCTAGATGTCACGGCTGGCACCTGTTCCCAGAGCCTCCACTTCCTCACCATCATGGCGCTGACCACAACCTTCCTACTCAAGGCATCGGCAACGACATTCATCTTGCCCGGCTGATAAGACATGGTGAAGTCATAATCCTTCATATACTCCATCCATCGTCTCTGCCTGAGGTTGAGGTCCTTCTGAGTGAACACATACCTCAAACTCTGATGGTCTGTGAACACCTCAAACTTCTTGCCGTACAGATAATGCCTCCAAATCTTCAATGCAAAGATCACAGCCGCCAACTCAAGGTCATGGGTAGGGTAGTTCTCCTCATGTGGCTTCAACTGCCGAGACGCATAAACCACCACTCTACCATGCTGCATCAGCATAGCACCCAACATGACCCCGGAAGCATCTGTACACACCACAAAACCTCCCGATCCAGAAGGCAATACCAACACTGGTGCCGATGTGAGCAACCTCTTCAGCTCCATAAAGCTCTGCTCACACTCACCAGTCCAGACAACCGACACATCCTTCCGCGCAAGCCTGGTCATCGGGACTGCTATACGAGCAAAATCCTGAATAAACGTCCTATACTAGCCTGCAAGCCCCAAGAAACTTTGAATCTCCGTCACGGACCTCGGCCTCGGCCACTGCATCACTACCTCGACCTTAGCTGAGTCCACGGAAATGCCATCACCAGAAATCACGTGCCCCAAAAAGTGTACCTCGTGAAGCCAAAACTCACACTTGCTGAGCTTAGCATACAACTGGTGATCTCGCAAAGTCTGCAACACAACCCTCAAATGATACGCATGCTCCTCTGCAGACTGAGAATAAACAAGGATGTCGTCCATAAACATGACCACGAACTGGTCCAAGTAGGGACGAAACACCCTCTGCATCAAATCCATGAATGCTACGGGGGCATTGGTGAGCCCAAACGGCATCACCAGAAACTCATAATGCCCATGCCTCGAGCTGAACGCAGTCTTCTCCATGTTAGACTCTCGAATCTGCAACTGAGAGTAACCGGACCGCAAATCAATCTGCAAGAACACTCGAGCAGACTGAAGCTGGTCAAACAAATCATCAATCCGCGACAGCGGATACTTGTTCTTAACGGTTACCTCGTTCAGCTACCGATAGTCAATGCGCAACCTCAGACTACCATCCTTCTTCATCACAAACAACACTGGCGCACCCCAAGGGGAAGAACTAGGACGAATGTACCCCTTGGCAAGCAACTCCTGCAACTGCGCCCTCAATTCCCTTAACGCAGCGGGAGCCATGCGATAAGGAGCCTTCGATAGAGGCCCCGTACTGGGCACAATCTCGATAACAAAGACAATCTCCCGCTGCAGAGGTAATCCTGGAAAATCCTCGGGAAAAACATCGAGAAACTCGCACACCACCGGGATGTCCTCCACATCCAGTTCCGACTGGTCTACCGCGACCACAGAAGCGAAGAAACCCTGACAACCCGCATCAAGCAAATGACGAGCCCTAATAACCGAAATAAGAAAGCAGGAAGAGGAAGACATGACACCTTGGAAATAGTAGGTAGGTCCACGAAGCCGCCGGAAATAAACCTTCTTCGAGCCACAATCCACCAAGGCATGATGGGCCTCGAGCCAATCCATGCCCAAAATCACATCAAAGTCCTGAAGTGGCAACGCATAAAGCCTGGCCGGCAAACTCCGCCCTTCCACCCACACAGGAACCTCCTCAAAACAATACGGGGTGATCATAAAATCACCAGAATGTCACTCCACTGTCAAATCACAAGATAACTGGGTCACCGGATCCTCGATACTCAGCGCGAAATCCTATGAAATAAACAAATGTGACGTGCCAGAATCAAACAAAACTTGAGCCGCACAACCCAAAATCATAACAGTACCTTCCGCGAGTTGCGACGCCTCTGCCTCTGCCCTGGTCATGTGTGTAAAATGGCCTCGGGACCTCTGCCTGCCCCCCACACTCGCTGACTTGGGTAGTGACAGATACTGCCCCTGCTCCTGCTGATGTGGCCTCTGCTGCTAGGGGTACTGCTACTGCTGAGGATACTGCTGCTGCTACTGCTGCGGCCTCTGGGGACAGTCGCGCGCCATGTGCTGTAACGACCCGAGAATCCGATTACCGGGAAGGCCCGATAACCCGAGACTCGTACCGTCACCCACGAGCCCGAAGACTCGGAAGGGTTAAAAGGATGGTGTGGAAACTACACAAGCATCACAGATAATTGCAGAAATTAATACTAAGCAGGAAAATAAATTAACAAATTACATGGTCCACAATAGAAATTAACAATAATAACAATAGTCCACGACTAGTACAGTGACAAGAAAGAGAAGTACAGCTACTCGGGGCATCCCCCGGCTCTGACCTCTGGCACTACCTCTGGGCACCCGCACCACGCTGCACACCTGACGCGCTCCCCGAAGGTGGCGCCTCACCTGAAACACAGTGAAAACACGCATGGAATGAGTCTCGGAACAAGACTCAGTAGGGATCACTCGAACCCTACCTCGTAAAACGAGAAACCACTACACTAGCGGTAGGAGAGTACCTCAGAAAGGAAAGCCATGTACTCTACAAGACAAAGGTCCCATGGCACGTAAACCGACACATGTGCCACGGTAAAAAGACCGAAGCTCAACGACCAAACCGACAAAATCCAAAGGTCGGAAACACACGACTGACAGTCTGACACTCCGTACTCGATAGGAGTACCACCCACTAGAAGCACAGCCGGTAGCGTCCCCTGACGTCTTACACCGCACCGCAGGTGAACCGCCTGACGCGGTAGGTCCT
The DNA here is from genome assembly GCA_022559845.1 of Amorphophallus konjac. Lineage (NCBI taxonomy): Eukaryota > Viridiplantae > Streptophyta > Magnoliopsida > Alismatales > Araceae > Amorphophallus > Amorphophallus konjac. Next base: position 21,933,065 of record CM040123.1, on the reverse strand, counting down.
ACCCGAGACGCAGACACCGTACAAGTAACCACGAACAAGTAACTAGCTGGGGTCACGCCCGTCGACGTGGGTCCAACTGCCCCCAACCACGTGTGCACACACAGACCTTGCGTCACTAGGTCTGGTCCTCTGATCGATTTTCCCCCGTAGCCGGACTCTGGCTACCGACGAGGGGCCTACGGTAACCGGTCCACAAACCGTCTCAAAGGTGGGTGCTCGTACACCACTCCCAGGTGAGACCAGCACCTCGTACTGGTAGGCTACGACTAGTGGAGGGTCACTGAGGGAGTAGACTCTCGAGTCAACGGAAAAACGACGTCCGAGTCCGACAACGTGTGGGAATCACCCCACGCACTAGCTCCATCAAACGGTGGCCACAGTCGGAGTAAAACGGGGTTGCCACCCTCATGGGGCAACCAGGCATGTGACGGTCCACCCTAAGGCCGTCACAAGCAAGTAACGGTCTAGGCGAGACCGTTACATGCGCCTAACGGTTCAACACAGACCGTCACATGGTCAGAGGGGAAAGGGATGTGACGGCCTGGTCCAGGCGCGTTACAAGAGTGCAACGCGCTTGACCCCATGCGTTACACACCCCCCACGCTCCCAAAACCAAAAAGGGAAGTAACGGCCCAGCCCGGCGCGTCACACGCATGTAACGCGCCTAGCCCGGTGCGTTACATGGCCTGACCCCCAACGGTCACAAACCAACGGTCGAAAGCCCCTGACGGCCCTACCCAAGCGCGTCATAGGCAAATGGCAGTCTATCGTGAGGCCGTTACAGCCCCCGACCCCCAAAAACACTACTCAGGAATGTGACGCACCCCTCTAGGGGCGTCACAAGCATGTGACGGTCACTGGAGTGACCGTTACACACTCCCGAGCACGCTACGGCGGGAAAATCCCAAAAACTTCGACCACGCCCCCGTGCCTCCACCGAAGAGGGGGAAATCAAAGGGGAAGGCCCCTAAGGACCCCTAGCATGCTTCTAAGCCACTAAAATATGAAATCATGCATCAAATCCATAGATCGGGCGAGCTCTCCCCAAATCATGGAAAAACCCCCAAAAGCTCAAACACGCCCCTCTTGGCCTCCCCGCGGCCTACAAATCACGGGAATGAACGGCAAGAGGCTAAGGAACGTCACCCTACCTCAATGGAGCGAATGCTCTGTCGGATCGCCCACAAACCACAAAGAACGCCATTGGAAACCCCACCTCCTCACGCTTCCCACGCTCGCCGCACGCCCCCACGATCGCCTCACCGCCGTCCACGTCGCCGCGCCGTCGCCCCGCCGCTGTCAGCAGCCGGAGAGGAGCTAGCCGCGCTCGAACGGGAGGAAGAGAGGGAGAGAGGGAGGGTCACGGTTGGGGAAGGAAGGAGGAAGAAGAAGAAGAAGAAAGAGAAGGAAGAAAAGAAAAAAGAAAAGAAATGGGATTATATAGGAAAATCCAATTTTTCGGAAAAATACCGGAAAATAGAAAAATACATTTCCGGAATCCTCGGAACGCATCGATCGCAACGGTACCACTCGTGCCTGGGGGAACCGCCCGGTTCGCCCGCAGCGAGCTTCCGAAGAGAAAGCCGAAACACACACCGGGAATCGGAAAACACACACGGAAAAGTCGCGGAATGCCTCCGGGCCTCTAAAATGACTCCGGATCGCGCCGATCCGAACATGAAAGATGTTCGAAATGAAATTTCAGACACAACAGAGTCAGACGCTCCGAAAACCAGATCCGGGACCCACGAAGAAGGATCCGAAAGGTCTGGGATATTACAGCTGCCCTGGCTGGTCACACCTAAAACAAATCACCGGCGATGTTCACTACCTGCCTAGATGCGACTCGCCACATCGGGGACACGGTCCCCGCGATCCACCCATTGATCCCTGACGCTGATAAGGAATCGGCTGCTGTACACTGCCTGAAGACGCCTGCCTCTGATCCTTGCGCTTCTTATAGAATCCTTTCTTGAGAAACTTCTTGACCTTGGAGCCAAAAGATGCAAATCCTGTCACCGATGCCGCCGGTGTCGATGCTCCCGAACTCCCATAGTGTGCTGGAAAGTACTCTGCTGCTGGGTAGCCGTCTGCTGACTGTGGCCTGACTGGGACTGCCCCTGGCCTCCCTATCCTCGGACCTTCTGCATGTCCAACTCAAAAGATGCCGCCACACGAGATGTTGTCTCCAAATCAGTAGCAGCGTTCGCCATCAAGAGGTGCCTAACTGTAGCGACCCGGATTCCGGATACCCGGTAGGACTACCGAATACACGTGATACTGCTTGGAACTCGCGGGGCCTCCCAAGAGCGGGAAAGCTCCGAAAGGATAAAGACATGTGTAGAGTACATTGAAGCCACAGAGATATAACAGAAGTAATTAAATTTCATTAGATCGGTTTGCTAAAGTATCAGAAATAAAATTACTTTTTAATTAACAGTTTCAATTAAACAATTATACACCACCAGAGTCAGTCCAAAGCAAAAGACAACAAGTCTAGCACAGTACAGTCGACAGAAAGGAAAGACGTACCTAGAAGTCGGGGGAGACCCGACGCAGGTACCAGCTGGCCACAACATCACGCTACGAGCACGCGCACCAGGAACCACGCGGAAGCAGAACGAACGACGTCACCCCACCTGAAAAGCAGGGGTGAGCCTCGTGTCACTGGCTCGGTAGGGGTCACGCGGATCCCCACTGAAAAATACGCAGTAACACGGAACAACAACAACAAAATAGCAGGTGTAGTAAAGCAGGAAAACTACACTACAGAGCTATAAAACTACGCTACAAGCAGTAGTAAACAGACGGAGAGTAGGAGTAGGGAACAAGCAAGGAAGGGGAAGAACCCGCGCCAGACAAGCGGCGGCCGAACTAACCTCGGCACCCCAAACTACTCCAAACAGCGACAGAAGGGCGACTCTGATCTAACAAAGTCAGAAGTTACCGATCTGCCAACACGGCACCAGGCCTAAAACGAAGACCTGCAAGGACCGACAGAAGGTCTAGAAAAGACCCACACAGACGACCGATGGACTCGACAACACGCACGATCAGAACATCGTGCACACTGCCCCACGCACGACCAGAACATCGTGCATGTGACATGACACTGACCTCGGGTGCAGCCACGGAAAGGCCAACCCGGAAAGGTCACGACGCGCAAGAAACGCGAAGAGCAGTGGAGAGCCACGCGTCACAGACGGACGCACCTCCCCACCAGAGCAACGGCCAGCTGCGTCCACAGACGTCTTATGCTGCCCCACAGGTGTCTCACCTACAATACCGTCGAAGCCACGGTAGAGTCGCAGACACCCGAACAGAACCAAACAGCATCAAGTAACCAGTCAGGGTCACGCCCGCTGACGCATGTCCTCAGCCCCTGACCACGTGTGCACACACTCGCTCTAGCCTAAGCCATGTACTCCAGCTAGTTTTCTCCCTCAGTAGGACGCTACCGTTGGCTGGGAGCCCACGGAACTAGCTTACAAACCGTGCCTCGGGAACACCCCTCCGCCGCCACCAGGCGGATCGGCACTCAAAGGCCTAGGGCAAAAATAATCGGAGGCATACAAAACACAAAACTCCGATCACAAGTGCTAGAGTACTGACAGGCAGACACGCTGTCACACGTACTACAAAGCACCACTGGCAGTACGACCACTGCCGACAGACACAGGACTAGGCAACTAGACCTACCATGTAACGATCCTGAGTCGAACGACTCAAGGGCAAGATCGTCACAGACAGCGGGACAAGCCGCCAATCGGTCTAATCCTAAGCCACGAGAAACAACGCTCCGCAGAAAATGACTCACGGAGACCTGAGGGAACACCGGAGACCCTCAGCACACCTGGACACACGGACCGAGGTAAGGCAACACCTCGAGGCATCCAGAACCAGTGTCTCGGACTGGACAGGACCGCCAAGACACCCACACAAGGTCACCTGTCAACCACTGGGTCACCCCGGGTTGACCGGAACCAGACAAAGACGCACACAAGAGTAGGCTAGAGAATCCTACCCCAAGCAAGAAGACTTCTGGCCACCTTACAACGTAGTCTTAGCCCTCATAGGACGTCAGGAGACATCCAAGGGACAGCGGGCAGACCACAAGGACAAGCCAAGACAAGCAGAAACCAAAACGACGGAAATCGGAGCAGAAGGACTACAACGCACCACCCCTAGACCGTTACACGAACGTGACGGTCTGGCGCTGGCCATTACATTCCAACCGTGACGGTCTAAAGCAGACGCGTCACAACCACGTGACGGTCAGGAGGAGAGCCGTCACACACACCGCCCTAACCAACATAAAAAATGCACAAGGCACGTAACGGCCTACACCAGGCGCGTTACGCCGCTCTGACGCGCCCGACTCGGGCCGTCAGGGCCAACAAACCTCAACTCAAAACGACACCTGAACCACGTAACGCGCTAGACCAGGCGCGTTACACAGCCTAACGCCGTAAGGCAGACGTGTCAGGGCCAACAGGCTCAAGTCAAGAAAACCACTGGCCGACAGGCACGTAACAGTCCATCACGAACGCGTTACAGACACCTAACGCACGAGGGCGGGGCCGTTAGAGCCAACGACGCAGCCACCCAACTCAGCCAGAACAGCACGTAACGGCCTGGGGCAGGCGCGTTACACTGCTGTGACGCACGGGGACACCACCGCTACACTAACTGACTCACGGTCAAACTCCAAGTCAAACGCAACGTAACGGCCTGGGGCAGGCGTGTTACACAAGCCTGACGCACCAGGGCAGGCGCATCAGGGGAACTGTTGGGACGCTAAAGGGTGATCTAGAGGGGGGGTGAATAGATCACACACCCGTTAAAAATTACTGCAGTAGAATCAAATGCGGAATTAAAACTTCTACTGAACAGATAGTGGGCACAAAGCGAATACCACCCAGAAGAGATGAAGAACTGTCCTAAGCATACATCTACTGCGCCAAGATAGAAATATAGAAGCTAGGCAAACCACAAAACAATCACACAGTAGACAAAGGCTTTTAGGTGGTTTGGTCCTCCAGACCTACATCCACACCACACTCAACCCGAGTGTGGCTTACTGCTGACTCACAGCTTGAACCGATGGACATCACAGCTTGCCATACAATCCGCTGGGCAACACAGCTTGCTGTCCGAGGAATCCTCCTCGCCCGTTGAGCAACACAGCTTGCTGTCCAGTGGAATCCACCACTGCAAACCGCTGGGGATTACAGCTTACCCGTCCAGAGGCAGCACCTCTGCAAACCGCTGGGCAATACAGCTTGGTCGTCCAGTGGAATCCTCCACTGCCCGCTGAGCAACACAGCTTGCTGTCCAGAGGAGTCCTCCTCTGCAACGCTGGCTAACAGCTTGAAGGAAAGTATAAAAAGGAAACAAAAGACAAGATGAACAGCAATCAGAAAGCTGTAAACATAAAGCACAATATGGCTCTCAAAGAGCTGACTGGTCTGGATTTGATCCACAGTCCAGTGAAGACTGATCTTCAGACAACCTCTCTCACACTCTTCTTCTTACGATCTCTCTCTCTCTTTCTCTTTTACTTCTTTCTTCTTCTGCTCTCTTTACTCTTCTTCTTCTCTTCTGTTGGATCGAAGTCTCTGCACTTCTGATCTTCTGCTTCTGCTCTCAAGACTTCGATCACTCTTCATCTGAAGATGAATACTCATATATATATAGCAGCAGCAGCAGCTAGGGCGTGTGCTCTCCACATCTCCCGCCCAAAAACCTTGGACCACGTGTCGGTCTCTCAGCCAGCTTCAGCACACGTGTCACGATCATGTCTGCCCTTCATTAGCCTCCACGAGCAGAGCACCTGTCAGACAGAGTATCGGAATATCAGGTTAAGTGAAGAGCTCTGTATAGACTTGTAAAGACGATCATGATGTATAGACTTGTAATGTAAAATGCGTTGTCGCACGGGAGCATATGAAGTCTCAGGAGAGCATCTATGGCATCTGGACAGCATCACCAGCGTCAGGGGAGCATGTGGAGCACATGTTGTCTCTGGGGAGCAATCGCTGCTCCAGGGGAGCATCCTCAAAGTTAGGGAATCATTAGCAGTCACTGGAGGGCATACTCGGTCCTAGGAGAGCATCCGGGGGGACAGGCGAGCATGCACGTCTGATGTACAGACTCTACCAATGTATAGACTTGGTGGATAATGATGCATAGCCAAACGGATGTACAGACTTCACTGTGAATGCATGAACAGTGAATGAGTGTATAGACTTTATAACTCATACTGTAAAATGCAGTGTATAGACATGAAATGAACGCTGCATGATCGAGCCTAACCAATGTATAGACATTACAATGCTCATCCACTGAATAGACTTCACAGTGCTCAATCAGACTTCACGATGCTCAATCAGATTTCACGATGCTCAATTAGACTTCACGATGTGAGCGAGACAGTGTATGGACTTCAAAAGCTTGAAGGCCCAATGTACAGACTTTGAAGAGTCTGAACCAATGTACAGACTTGCCGATGCAAGGCCAATGTACAGACTTACTCGAGTGAGACGATGACCAAGACGATGCAGCTACAGTGATGTACAGACTTGGCATGAGACGCTGAGAAAGACGGTGGATGTACAGACTTCTAAATGTACAGACTTTCCACCGACCAATGTATGGACTTGCTCAGCCTGAGGCACTGTATAGACTTTATACGTCTCTGCCCAATGTATAGACATCATATATGTAGTGCTATGCAATGTACATACTTCATATATGAAGTCACTCGCTGTACATACTTTCAATATGAAGACTCATCGTGCAATGTTGTCTAGACTTAGAATGCAACGCATGAAGCAGTGAATAGACTCTGAGTGCAACCAATGTCCAGACTTGATGGTGTGCTGTGCAAACATGCTAAGATGCAATGTATAGACTTATGCGAGCATATGCGAGCATGCTTCAGACTTGAGACACACTCACAGCGTTGACGCTGCATGAGACACTAAATCAGATATAACACATCAAGGATATCAATCATGGCACACTCATGCAATCTCCACAGACTAAATTAGATATAACACACTCAAGCATTCAAATCAACATGCCATCATCATAAAGAACACATAATATCATAATGCACTCACTGTGTTGCAATCATCAAAACAAAACAGCATTGCTATCATCAAATCAACATAGCACATGCTTGTGCCTAAGGGGCACAACATTCTCCCCCTTTTTGATGATGGCAACACACTGTGACAGTGAGTCACACACAAAATTTTCTCCCCCTTTGACATGATCAAAAAGAGAAAAAACAGTATGAACATGTGTGCAACATGGCAGTACGCATGCAAATACCCTTAGAGCACCTCATTCTCCCCTTGAATGTATGACTCCCCCTGAAAAGGTTCTCCCCTTAAATAATTGCTCCCCCTTTGAGAAGGAATATGAACATATAAACAAAGGAAGAGAAGGTAGGAGGGTCACTTGACAACAGCATAAGCATAGGTTCAGAAAGGGAGTATGATTATAAACAACTGTTAAAGTATAAGAATCAGCAACATACAATTTTGACAAAAATTCAGGTTTAACAATGATAAATCTAGAGTAAAGCACCTGACCCTTGAAAAAGAGTTTATAGACTCCGTTTATATCAATGAATCTAGGGCACATGGTATTAATAGATAAGTCTGAAATAATACCCTTTTGTGTTTAAACATGGAAGTTCAAGAAAGGCAACTTGAATATGTATTGAGAAAAATAATTTTCACTCAATGACTTTTGATTTCAAAGGGTTACAGCAGTTTGATTTCCATTTTTCAATTTCTGAATCTGAACTAAGTGAATAGACCTGTGGCATTTATGCTGTTGACATTAGGTGTACACCTTGATAAGAGGCAGGTACCCCCAGTTACTAGGCATAAACTACAAGATCTACTTCAGATCAAGACCTACAAGGAATAGTCTTCACTTTTGACATTAAGGGCACACCTTGATCAGAGGCCAGTACCCCCAGTTACTTGGTGAGGACTCCCCCTATAGATTCGACCCTATGAACATAGTTAGCTTGAAGCACTTCATGACATGTGAATTTTCCTGCTTCATTGGAGGAGTTCACAGTTTCTCAGTGCAATGAACCATTGCTCTGCCACAATGTTCAGTTCTTTACATTTGTGATCTTATTTACTGCTGCCCTTAATTCATTTAGAGTGATTGTTTGAAAAATAGTACACACTCTTGTTCACATGTTCTAGACATTTCCAGATTAACACATTCAGGTATTACAAAAAAACTTTTTCTATTTTAGCCATGAGACAAAGATTAAGAGCTATAAAAGTTTTCTTTTATCTCAAATTCTGAAGTGCAGACACTTAACTCTCCAATTTATAAAGGTTAAACTTTTAGTTCTTTTCAATTTGTAAGAGTGATTCTTATAAGTGAACAATTGCATTAATCACAGCTCAATATACTAAACCAGAAACAGTTGCTGTTGTTCAGTGAAAAAGATGGGGAAAAGATAGCAATAAGCATTATGGTCCAATAGCATCTGATGTCAAAAGATATGAATCAATTGAACGGGGACAATGAGGAGTAAATAGGATTCAAGAATTGAACTAAACTCACAGCTCCCCCTGACACCATGATGCAAGAGATATGCTATGCAGCACACTGCTCTACATGCAGACTATGCAACAATGATATATGTGGCAAGTATGCAATCAATTCAAGTTTATGCATCCAAGTCATGAACATTTTTATCCTTTTTCAGATTTTTCAAAAATATGATGCAGTGCACTGTTCTACATGAAGACAGGACTCATGGTACTAGGCAGAGAACCTGGTCTCAAAGACCATCTCACACATGGTAGGAACCTCCGGACAGATTTCCCTGCCTTTTAGTAACATACCATTTGATATACCAGGGTTATGCAAGACAATGCAACATAAGGCAGTCCTACATGCATTGAACAGCATCATTGACAGTCATGCAAATGATGTATGCAGACATAAGAGACATGCATTGACTGTGTACACTAAATGAACCATTCACACTCAGTCCAAGTATGCATTCAAATACAGGCATGCAATGCCTTGACACAAAGCCTATATAGTGCATCAACTGAATACACTTAAAGAAGCATTCAAATTCAGTTCAACATATAGCAAGAGAAGAGCATCAGATATGCAGACTTGAATTCAATAGCCGAGTCTGGAATACAGACAGATCAGCTAGACAAGAATAGAATATCAGACATCAAACAATCAAATCAACATGACTTTCTCAATTCAGTTCTGAAGGTAAATCACTTACCTGCTTTACCAGATTGATTTATTTTTACCCTTGGTGTTGCACCAGATATTTTGACAAGGCCTCCAATTTCTTTCAGCTCTTAGGATTTTGGCCCTGTCTCTTGTCATATGCCTGAAGTAGCTTTTTCTGTTTCATCAGTTTGTTCCCGGCTACCAGACATACCTGCAAACACACTTAGGGAGCAGGTTTTGGAACCCAAGATATTTTGGGCTCCAAGATAGAACCAGATACTTGTGAGTGAAAACAAGACAACAGCTGTTTAGGGATCCACATTTGTGTAAAGATGGAAGGTTTAGTGGATTCTACAGCTTGAGAGTTCTTTTTGTTATTTTTCTTTTTCTCAGCACCATGTTCAGCGTGCTTTCCTTTCGTTCGCGTATCGATCAACCAATCGACTAACTGGTAATCAACTGACTGATTGACGACGCGGGCGTGCCAGTCACATGAGTGACGATTTTATTGTGCGCTCATTCTGACCCATGTCGGGGCGAATGTGAGGTTCGATCGGGACCAGCAGTCCGCCATACCATAAAGGTTATGGCGTTAATTACATCCCCCACGAGGAGGGAACACCTTTGATTAATTGCCGAGATATCGGGCTGTCGAAGCCGGAAAAAGAACTACATGATGATTATAGCAATGACAGGCAGGATGCAGCATTAATCATGCAGAAGATGCGTAGTTTAATGGGAAAATGGCTCCTCGGTACGTGGCGGAGGACGCAGGTCTGACGACCACCATCGCGCGTGACGAAGGCTTCCGGCCAGACATGATCCGGCTTTCAGTCGACGCCATTTAATATACCCGGGGATCTATGTATGCATGCACACAAGACATTCATGATTATATTGAATATGAAGATAGCGCCACGAAGGCGGCGGTGATCGACCACATTTATTGCCCCTCGTCGAGAGGAGGAAGGACGACATGAGTATGATAGCGAAAGCATGAATGCTAACAGATACGATGATGATGACGATGCAACTCAGGCTCGCTTAGCCCCTCTTTTATTCGATTTGCTGTCAGATATAGCTTATTGACATCGCCCCCGAGAGAGGAGACTCGTCCCGAGGCAAGCGAGTGAGTAAAATATCAAAAGGGTTTCAAAACCGGTGCTGTTACGACTTACACGGCGCGGCAGAGCGTAGGTATAGCGGCTAATACAGCGCGGCCATGACTAATAGCTTAAGACGGCGCGAGAGCTTGGGGGCGCGCCGGTCTGGGGCGCGCCGGAAAGTCGCAAAGAAAAAAAAAGGGAATATGAGTGTGGCCTTAATCCGGTGTGGGGGGGTACCGCGCCGGATTAGGGCGCGCCGGGGAACTCCGCGCCGTTTTAGCCCAAATTCCATTTCTTTGGACCTCCTTTGAGTTTGTTGGGCCCATCTGGGGGACTTTGAGTCCATTGAGGCCAAGAAATTTTATTAGATTGAAGTCCAGAGTCCTCCGAGGATGACATGTTAAGCCAGTACGAGGTTCATACTCGAGCACAGGGGTAATTAGATTCGGAGCAATTGATCATCAAGGTTTTTCATAAACTTAATCTATCCAGAATTGGACAGCATCTCCCCCGGATTGCAAAGAATTGCAGGGGATAAGCGGGGTCATGTTCACCTGTGGAACAAGCCCCTACATCACCGGTCTGCACAATGTCAGCCAGCAAACCCCAGTGGATGGAGTACCCCGAGGACTAGCCTACTAGGGGCACCCAAGGTTCCATGGGGGAAAGAAATAGGGGGAGGAAGCCGTCGACAGTGGGGACGATACCCCGAGGGCTAGCCTACGAGGGGTGACGGACCCATAGTCGATGGTTCATCCCATGGAGAGATTGACCATTGGGAGAGCGGGGCTCCGAGGGCTAGCCTACAAGGAGCACGCATCCCCCGGTCTCGGTCGGGTCTTAATTTGTCGAGGTTGAGTTTCGTTGAACCAGGGCCCCGTCACTGTCTGCAGTGGCTTCGAGGGAGTGCCCACCATCGAGAGATGGAGCCCCCCCGGTCGCCCAGCAATCGTCAAGAAACAGCAGAGGAATGTCCCCCTCCCCGGACGATCGAAACATCGGAAACCCTCAGAGCGGTGTGGATGAGTATGGTGCATGTGAGCAGTAGATGCATAAACGAAACGAGATCGTTGCAGGGGCATTTGCTCGAACGGTTGAAAAGCAAAGTTCGAGGGGGGTGGATCCCTTGTATAGCGGATAGAGGCACACGCAGAGGCGCGGCTCTATCCATGAGGATAAGAACGATGCAAAAATCCTTGAATCATATGTAAAGCGAATGATCGAAAGAAAACCCCCGGGGAGGGGTGTTTCTATAGCCCACGATGGTTCGGGGCATAACCGAGGCTTCGATGGAAACGGAATTACAGCTACGTTGAAGAGAATCCAACATACACATTGACACAAGTGAGAGAGACAGAGATTCTGAATATCAGCTCGGCATGTTGACCTAACCATTCGCACACGTATCACTATTCAAAGATGGAAAACGAACGAATGTTTACATTGAGAATCCGGCGTCGACACCACTGCCAGAATGCCGTTCATCGACGCCGAGGAACATACAATGGCAGGATGAATCACAGAGGAGGGGAGGGGTCGGCTCATATCATTGCCATCCCTCCCCTCTTCGGTTTACAACCAGTAGACGGAGATTGGGGGGAATCGGCGAGAGATAGGGGAGGAACAACGCCGGTGCCCACCTGCTACCGAAAACAGAGTATCGTAACTCAGTCGGGGAAGAAGAAGGTCACCGGCAGAGGACGCCCAGGAGAGGCGCTATTCTTCTCTCCGGAATTCTCTCTCGATCCCTCCTCTTCTCTCTGCTTTTCTTTTTTTTTGAAGCCTCCCTCTCGAGAGTCTCTCTTCTTTGTTTCCGTCTGGCCTCTGTCTGGCCTCCGTCTGGCCTCTTCTCTCTCGCCTCCTCTTTCTGTTCTCGAAGAACCCTATATATAGAGACCTGAGTTCGAACTTGAACCGGCGTGGGATTAGCGCGCCGGGAAGAGCCTTCAAGGCTTACCGCGCCGGGGTTGGACACCCTCAGGGTGATTTGCGCGCCGGCTTAAGGGCTGAAGATGGGCTTTAGCGCGCCGGGATCAGGGGCGTCGCATGAGGGGGCGCGCCGGTTTAAGGCGCGCCGGGCTAATGCTCCTCGTGCGCTTCAAGCCAGCCGATGAGTCCGGGGATGATTCCGGGAGTCATCGTGAACATTATCTCGCCAATGCCCATCGAAACCTTGGTGGGATGTTTTGTCGAAGCTCCCAGGTCAACGTACGGCCGTTCTTGAGACTCCAGATAGCTTTGACTTGACCGTACGGGCTTTCTGCCGACACGGCCTTTGGCTCTACGCTCCATGCTGTTGGTCCGTCCTGGCTCGTACTCAGCTCTCTAGGGGGTTGGACAGCCAGGAGATAGTTCCGCCTGAGCCGGGCGATCATTCGGCCACTAATGGGCCCATCTTGGCGGGAAGCCGTGCCCATGCCGGGCGATCGGGATCTTCCGCCGTCAGAGCTTTCGGTTCTCCGTTTTGGGAAACCGAGGGGGCTCCTTTATCCTCAGGAGAGCCTTTCATGAGGTGGGTATCCACCGGGTAGATCGTCGTCCTTGATCGGACAACGGGTGTAGTGTATGCAGCATGATAGAGTCAATGCCGATTCATTGGGTAGGCTTGGTCGCACCGCCAGTTGGTTGTGAATTCGTCCCGGCTCCCTTGAGGCGAAGTCCCCGTATCTATACGGAGTGACTCGAGGCTCTGACAGCTTGAGAAGTCTTCAATAGGTTGATCTTTGTCGGCTTCCGTGCTTCGGTGGGCCGGATCATTCGTCTTTATGGCTTGTTCGCCGGTGATCATATTTGGGTGCCAACAAATGCCCCCCAGACGTGGGTGTTGTGAGTGAGGCACGCGTGCAGCAACACCCACGGATGAACTTCATCTGGACGGATCTCTTCTTCGGTTGACAGGAGCTCTGGATGGCCCTTAGTTCGGCACGGATGCTAATCCGGTGCCATTCCCATCTTAATACAGCATGGGATTAATACGGCGCGCCCTTACCCTTTGTGGTTTTAATCCGGCGCGGTCTCGGGCATTTCGGCCACTAATCCGGCGCGCTCTTTGCTTTTGCCATGTTAATTCGGCGCGGGTAGAAACGGCGCGCCTTTTGCATATTTGGACGTTAATCCGGCGCGCTAAATAGCGCACCGGGTTAAACGCCCAGTGCCACCTCCATATAAGGCTTTTGCCCTTGTCTTTTTCTTCTTCATTCCTCATTCGAACGAGCTGTTTCTCTCTCTTCCCTCTCTTCCCTTTCTCCGGCGCCGAGAGCGGCGATTTTCCTTCGGGTGAGTGGGGATGCTGTCCATTTGGGGTTTCAAAAACCTTTCTTTGGGCCCCGGGAGGCTTCTAGCAGGGCTTGCCCTCGGAGCTATTCCCCCGGGTGTTCCTCTTGGCCTCGGTGCAATGCCGATGGCTGCCTTTTAGGGACCGTTCCTCAGTGGACGCGTTCCCGCTTTTCTTTGGCAATCCCCTGTGCTGGGGAGACTCTGCCGAAATTTTGTCGGAAGTTTGCCTTTGATCAGCTATTTTCTGACTTTGCTTTTGCTTGATGTGCCCTTTTTGCAGCTGTCATGGCATCCAGCTCTTCCTCTCGCACCGTAGTGACATGGGAGAATGTTAATTCTCTTGACTGGGGGCATGGCCAAGTGGCTATAGTTGCAGAGTCTTCAGATTCAGAGACGGACACTGTAGACACCGGTCGTCTCCTTATCCTCGGGGGCGACTCCTTTCATTATGATAGAGAGGGCGTGACCAGGATGTTAACTAGGTGCGATTGATAAACACTGATCCAGAGGGGGGGTGAATGGATCTATCAAGGAATTCTACCCAATTTAAAATTTGCATGAGATGATAACAACTAGATCAGTGGACAATTGATCAAACAAGATATACAAACTCAATTAAACTCTAGGATGTAGATAATCAATTAAATCACGGTCCTAGCATGCATCTAGCGGAAGCAGGCAATCAAACAAACCACTGCACAATGATTTTTTAGGTGGTTCGGTCAACCGACCTACGTCCACCCCTCACTCCAAACCGGAGTGAGGCCTCCACTAGTAACACTAGCACAGCAGACTCAGTCTGCAACAAAATGCTGCCAAACAGCTTGACCAGGGGAACAACCTCCCCTCTTCCTCCCAACCGGAGGGAACCACTAGTGACACCAGTCACTAGCAAACCAGAGACGCAAGTCTCTCTTCCTCCAGACCGGAGGGAACACCTAGTCTTACAACCCACAAGACTAGAACCGGAGGACCAATCCTCCCTTCCTCCAAACCGGAGGGGAACCTAGAGACCCAAGTCTCTCTTCCTCTGAACTCCAGAGGGAAACACAAGTGACACTAAGTCACCTGCAAACCAGAGGTCTCGGACCTCTCTTCCTCCCAACCGGAGGGACCCCTGGACTTGAATCCTACAAGCCCAGAACCGGAGGACGAGCCTCCCTTCCTCTAACCAGAGGGAACCCACAAGTAGCACCCAGCTACTTGCAACTGGAGATAGCAATCTCCCTTCTCCTGAACCAACAGGAGGGACCCCGACCTCTCTACAGAGAATCGGAAAAACAGCAAGTAAATAGATCAAAAGAAAAACGAAACCAGCAACAGAAAGCTGAAAAGATAAAACCAAATGTGGCTCTCGCAGGAGCTGGCTGGCCTGGATTTGATCCACGGTCCAGCAGGAACAGATCTTCTGTTGAAGCTTCTATCACTCTAGCTCTCTCTTCTTCTCTATTCTTCTTCCTCTTCTTCTCTTCACACTCTGCTATCTCGATCTCTTACTCAATCTCTCTCTTTTTTTTTCTCACTCTCTTTCTCTTCTTCTTTTCCTTTTCTTCTTCTCTGTCTAGATCGTGGCTCTCTGTATGGACTTCACCTTTCGCCAAAACGATCTGCCTTCTTCTGTGGAAGAAGGTTCATATATATAGCAGGAGCAGCAGCAGCAGCGGCAGCCCCGTCGTGTGACCTCCACACTTTCAGCCCTACATATTAGGACCACGTGGCAGTCTCTCAGCAGGCTTCATTCCAGCCTCGGATCACGTGCTGCCCAGACACTGGGAAATGTTCTTCGGACCACCTTCTTCTTCTTCTCCTGCAAGGAATTAGCACGATTAGAACTCAGGGCCACAATAACTAAAGCTGCACGAGGTATGTGGTAGCAAATCTAGATGCACTGAGAACGACACGAGATACACAAGGTAACAGAGATAACACTACAAAGAGAACAACACGAAGACGATGAAAACAGCACGAAGTAAAGAACAACGACACGAGATACACAAGGTAACAGAGATAACACTACAAAGAAAAAACGACACGAAGTATAGTGGTGACAAAAACACGCACTACACAGAGAACGACACGAGGTGGCACAGAAAGCAACACGAGGTGCTACGATGTCCTGCACGCAATAGAACAAAAACGACACGAAGACACAACAAGGAGAACGACACGAAGTCAGTGAGAACAGCACGAGGAAAGAAGAAAAAAACACGAGGTAGAATGATAACAAGGCTAACACGCCAAAGAAGGTGACACGGGGTCAGATAAGAACGGCACGAGGTGAGAGGACACAACACAGAGTGAAACAAAAGTAGAACATTCATACGAAAACAACACGAAGACAAGAAACATAAAAATAACACGAAGACACAAAAACTAAGGCAACACGGAGACACGAGTACAAGGGTAACACGAAGACAACTCGAGGATGACATCAGAAACGACACGAAGTGGTTGCAAATCAGGAAAGACACGAGGTCTAGGAAAAGCAACACGAAGACATAATACGGAAACGACACGAAGTGAAACAACACTTGAAAACATAAGAAAAACAACTCGAGCACAAATAGCTCGAATGAACGACTCGAAGAACAACAGTAAATGACACGAAGACACAAAAGCAAACATAAAGAGGATGACACGAGATGAGCAACTAAATAAAGAAGAAACGACACGAAGTAAACTCAACACGAAGACAGATCAACACGAAGACACAAATACTAAAACAACACGAAGACGATGGTTGCTGCAGTGCAATGTCTAGATATGAAATCCAAAGCAAGCGGTTGTACAGACTTGAAGAATAAGCCAATGTACAGACTTACTGTAACAGTCTGATGTACAGACTTTGAAGAACAGTCCAATGTATGGACTTGAAATCGAAGACCAATGTGCAGACTTGGTTTTGAAGACTAGTGTGCAGACTTCAAGTTTAACTGTGGATGTACAGACTTGAAGCTCCTGAAGCAGTGTACAGACTTCGAAGTTCCAATGTGGATGTACAAACTTGATCATCCAGCAATGTATAGGCTTTCAATGTGAAGACTTGAATATGTGGAAGCTACAGTGAAAGAGTGTACACACTTGACCGTGATCTCTGCAGCGAATGTATAGACTTTCAGTGAAGGGCGTTGTGTAGACTTTGGCTTGGAACGAAGGTAGGAATGAGGCTGTATAGACTTGGCCAGAACGTAGGGAAAAACACCAATGTGCAGACATGAACATCCAGCAGTGTATAGACTTCGTGAACAAAATGCAATGCTGACTGATGTATACACTTGGCAAATAGAGTAATGCATGAACAAACAATTAGCCACTACGTTAACCCAATCTAGCCATATTCATGAATTAGCTATTCAAGTAAACAGTCAGATATTCAGGCAGTCAAACAGTCATCTATAAGAATCTAGCACACCTCAGTGTGACTCATGGTGTGTCAGCCATCATCAAAACCACACAGGGGCACAACAATCTCCCCCTTTTTGATGATGGCAACACTATGAGTTACACTGACTCAGATTAGATTCTTCTCCCCCTTTGCCTTCAACAAAAAGACATGAGTTGAAGAGTGAATTAAAAGCTCCCCCTTTTGACTAAACTGCCCCTTTTACTTTAGCAAGACGAATAATTCAGAGATGTCATATGAGATGAGGACATCTCAATATCAGAAGCAATTAAATCAATTCTCCCCCTTTGTCAAACAACTCATGCAGTGATGCGTGTGCAACAAATACTCCCCCTTTGACATGGCAAAAGACCCCCCTTTGACATGAGAATGAGTCATGGTTCTTAAAAAATGAAGATCACCCTTATGACAATGAAACAGCTCTCCCCCTATCAACATGCATGATTGACTACTCTCCACTTGAAGCACAGGAATGGACTCTGGTTATCCAATAAATCAATCTGAAATCAGCCATTACAAAGAATCTGAATTCTGGTGATAATACCACAGAATCAGAACTTATGGCAGAACAAGATGGAAGATTCCAACAGTGTGGAGAGAAATACATCTCAGGAATCAATCTGAAATCCACTACCATAAGGAATCTGAAGTTCAGAGGGCTGCAAGTGAACAAGGTAATAATGGGAGTGGCACCTCACATTTGTATGGTCAGAAAAAATGCAGAAGGAATCAGTCAACTGATAAGAGAGGAGTTGACTAAACAGTTTTTGTTGATCATGCATGAATCTGATCATGAGGGTTTTGAATGCATACATCACTTCAATAAGTCTTAAAAAATGTAGACTCTTCTATCATAAAGAGTTATGAAATAGCAACATTATCAATCTGATTTAATTTTGATGTATACCAGCTTTGCCAAATTAAACTCAATACTCATATCTGAATCCAAGTTTTAATAAAAGTGAACCAAATCGTCAGAAAACACTCAAAAACAATCATCTTTTATCTTGCAAATGTGATCTCAAAAGCACCTTTGAAAAAATACACAGGTTAGTACTGAAATTAAACACTTTTTCAAGAACATGAGTTGACAAATTTTTTCAAGATAATTTTATTTGAAGCACATTATATTTTTCCTGTGCAATTTAAGTTGATCAACACCTTTTTACATGAGGTACAATAAGTCTTAGTTGAAGTGACCCAGTTACTCAGTGTGATAACTGCCATTGCCTCTCACTTTGAGAGCAGAGTTAGCAATATGAGTGTCTTTTTACATAAGAAGACACCTTTATCAGAGGCCAGACTCCCCAGCTACTCAACACAAATAAGCTATTGCTCTGTCAGGTCTTGTTTCACTAAAAATTTTATCAGAGATAACTGTGGCACCTCATGACATGAGTTACTTTATTTCATTGATAAAGAACTCAGTTTCTCAGTGACTGAGTCATTGCTCTGAATTCACAATTTTCCTTTAGTCAACTTTTTCAAGTTAAAGAATAACCACAACACTCACTCTATGTATCTCTACCAAAGTAGCCTAGATTTCAAATTTTCAGATATCAGATGAGAGACTTTACGGATTACATGACACAAGAGGTTAAAGTTTATTAAGCCTTATCAACAGATATTTTCAATTCATTTAATTACAAAGCTGAGAATACATTAATCTTATATCAGTCTGATTCAGTGATAATTCTTAAACCCATATGATAGGAGTTTCTACCACAATCTTAGACTGAATTGCATGACATGCAGTTTAAGTTCCTCAGATCAGAACAATAAATTTAGCTGACCAACAACTCAATAATGGATCCAAAATAGTCACACCAGCTAAGAGGTATATGAAGGAAGAGTACAGGTTGGTGGAAGAGTCAATCAGCAAGAGAGAATAAGGTTTAAAGCCACTAGCAGAGTCAATCACTCAATACAGGTTGAAAGTCATTTCAGTCAGACAGAATGAGACACTCTTTCTTCAACAGATTGAGGATTAGCAGCCACCATTTCAGATTCAAGAGGTATGAACTCAAAATAGTCAATTGATGATTTGAAAGAGTGTAGAGAGTGAATTTCAAAAAGAGACAACAATATAATAATGCTCCCCCTTGTCTATATGCAGTGACTCACATAAGACTCAACATGATATGCAATACACTGCTCTATATGACTTAACCCATGGTACTGGGCGGAGGACTTGGTCCAAGGACCACCTCACACATGGCAGTAGCAACCAAACATACTTCATCTGCCCTCAAGCCCTGTTCCATTTCATATACCATGATGGTCATGCAAATGACATATGCAGTGCAAGGTAATCTCATTTATTTAGTGCAAACAACAGTATGAGAAGAGCATCAAAAATCAACCAAGCAAAACAACAATTTCAGATAGTGAAATTGAAACAAATTTCAGAACTGACCTGAATTGAGTCCTGGGGTTTTCTTTTTGAGTGCCTTGGTTAACCCCCTTTTATTTCTCCCTCCAAGGCACACCTGCAAGGTATTTGATCATCTTGATCCTGCAGGGACCCAAGCAGCTTTGGGTCCTGCGTTAGCCCTGACAGGTTTTCTAAATATTTTCATAGCAACATTATCATCAAATTTCATCAGTGAACAGTCATCCATAGAATGTCTAAATTTTCCACAGTATCTACATGAACTGGCTGGTGTTTGATTCTTATGATGCATATTAGCAGCAGGGTGATGTTTATAAACATGTTCATAAGATTTTCTGTTATATGCATGAGCAGTTTGATGCTTGTTCTTAACCATCCAACATTCAGCAGATTTATGGCCTGGCTTCCCACAGTTATAGCATGAAATTTTCACAAAAGGTTTTGCAGGGAATTTGACAAAATGGGGTTTAACATTGTTCTTTTGAACATACCAACAGTCCTTGACTGTATGCCCATTTTTCCCACAGTGGGAGCATGCAAAAGAATTTCTTCTATGAAAACCATTTTTACCCCAAATAGATCTAAACCAGCACTCAGCAGCCTTGTGCCCAGGCTTATTACAGTTGAAGCACACAATGTGCTGACTAGAATTGTGTTTAGATCCATATGGATCATAAAAGTGCATGGAAGACCTGGCATGTAGTTTATTGTCTTCTTTCATGATAAAACATTCATTCATGAGATGACCATGCTTCCCACAATAATAACATGAGGCATCAGGCTTCCTAGCAACATGGTTTCTATCAAAAGAATTTCTAGAATGTAAAGTTCCACTAGCATGCTCATCCTTTAACATCAATCCACAATCCTCCATTATGTGACCTCCTTTCCCACAATAATAACATGAACCCTTTTTAATGTGAGTGTGTGAGAGATCATGTGAATTGTGTGCAGTCTTCTTTACAGCAACAGGAGTGCCTTTTTCCTTTTTCTGTGAATTTTCACCCTTTTTCTGTTTTGGAGTTTGTTCCACAGTTTTGGGTTTCACAGTTGATTTTTGTGCATTGAATTTGAAGACAGAAGGGGCAGAGGTTATGTTCTGATTGGTGGCTTTGACAAAAACAGTAGATGTTTCATTCCCATTACTCCTTTTATTTGTCGGACTATAGCCCAGTCCCTTTCTCTCAAAGTTATCACTCTTTCCAAGAAGCTTATTCAGATTGTCCTTACCTTTGACAAATTTTGATAGAGAATTTTTCACGTCTTTAATCTCAAAATTCAAATAAGCAATTTTAGCTTCATATTTGGACAGATTTGTTTCATAGGAAATGACTTGTTGATGCAAGGCATCATTCAGACTCTTGAGTTTTTCAACTTCCTGTTTTAATTCTATTTCCTTGTCAGTTTTAGATAAGGACTTGTAAAGATCATCAACTTCTTGTTGAAGGGATGTGATAGTAAGCTCATATCCAGCTATTTTCTGTTCACTGCAACTGACATTTCCATTTAACATTAAGTTGATGGTTTTTAGACTCTCAATTTCTTGTTCAGCATTCATCAACCTATCAGAATTATCCACACTCACACACTTGCCTTTTTCCATTGTCATTAGCCTATTTGTCAGCTGGGTGTTTAGATGTTTCAACTCATTGATTTCCTCTTTCAGTTTACTGTTCTGCTCTAGGAGATCAGCATCAAGCACCCATTCATCTGAGAGAGACTGACATTCATGAAACATTTCCTGTTATTTTTCAGATTGAAGTTTGTCAAGATTTTTCTGAATCTCTGAATTTGTTACTCTATCAGCCTCTAGTTTTTCAGAAATCAATCTATTTTCTTTTTCAAGATTTATTGATTTGAGTTCAAATTCCTTGAGCTGATTATTGAGTATTTCATTTGCAGATTTCATTTTTTCCAATTCAGAGTTGACACATTCTAATTCTCTCACCAATTTTTCATTTTGAACAATATCATTGTTGTGAGCCTGATCAACTAAGCTAAGCCTTTCCTTTAGCTCAGTAATTTCACACACAAACTCTTGACGCTCCTTTTTGTGTAGAGCAACTTGTTTCATAAGAGATTATTTTTCAGATTTGAAATGATCTAAGTCTAAACTAATAGAATCACACTCTGTTATCTGTCTTCTGAATATTTCATTTTCAGTTTTCAGAGTTTCAAGATTTTCACCTCCTAGTTTTTCCAGCTTCTTTTTCAGTCTTCTATACCTCTTACTCATTTTTTCATGGGAGTGTAACAGATCAGCATAGGCATCTTCCCAGTCATCTAAAGTGAAACTAGAGAAGGGGATGATTACCTTTTCAGCATCTTGGAGTTCCTCTTGATCACTGCTATGGTTGCTCTCGTTAGCCATCATGCAGTTGTTCTTATTCATCCTCTGAGCTAGCTTCAGCTGATCCAGAATGTCCTTAGCAGACCTGCAGTCATAAAAATGAGAATGTAGAGCCTTGTCAGTAGCTGCTCTCATCAGGTTAAAGGCTTTCTGATTTTCTCCATATTTTGACTTGTGACTTTTAGTCCATTTGGACTTTTCCTTTGGCAATCTGTGGGGACCTTGTGAAATTAATTTCCACAAATCCGGATTAATCATTTTCACATAATTGTGAAGACTGCTAATCCATGAGTTAAAGTTAGAGCCATTGAAAATCGGTGGAGAACCCATTGAATAAATCGGCAACTAGATTAATGCAGCAAAGGGTAGAAACAGAAATGCACGAAGGGACAACAGGATCCTCTGCAGATCGTTGGATCTGATCAATCAGAGAACCGCTCTGATACCAATTGTTAACTAGGTGCGATTGATAAACACTGATCCAGAGGGGGGGTGAATGGATCTATCAAGGAATTCTACCCAATTTAAAATTTGCATGAGATGATAACAACTAGATCAGTGGACAATTGATCAAACAAGATATACAAACTCAATTAAACTCTAGGATGTAGATAATCAATTAAATCACGGTCCTAGCATGCATCTAGCGGAAGCAGGCAATCAAACAAACCACTGCACAATGATTTTTTAGGTGGTTCGGTCAACCGACCTACGTCCACCCCTCACTCCAAACCGGAGTGAGGCTTCCACTAGTAACACTAGCACAGCAGACTCAGTCTGCAACAAAATGCTGCCAAACAGCTTGACCAGGGGAACAACCTCCCCTCTTCCTCCCAACCGGAGGGAACCACTAGTGACACCAGTCACTAGCAAACCAGAGACGCAAGTCTCTCTTCCTCCAGACCGGAGGGAACACCTAGTCTTGCAACCCACAAGACTAGAACCGGAGGACCAATCCTCCCTTCCTCCAAACCGGAGGGGAACCTAGAGACCCAAGTCTCTCTTCCTCTGAACTCCAGAGGGAAACACAAGTGACACTAAGTCACCTGCAAACCAGAGGTCTCGGACCTCTCTTCCTCCCAACTGGAGGGACCCCTGGACTTGAATCCTACAAGCCCAGAACCGGAGGACGAGCCTCCCTTCCTTTAACCAGAGGGAACCCACAAGTAGCACCCAGCTACTTGCAACTGGAGATAGCAATCTCCCTTCTCCTGAACCAACAGGAGGGACCCCGACCTCTCTACAGAGAATCGGAAAAACAGCAAGTAAATAGATCAAAAGAAAAACGAAACCAGCAACAGAAAGCTGAAAAGATAAAACCAAATGTGGCTCTCGCAGGAGCTGGCTGGCCTGGATTTGATCCACGGTCCAGCAGGAACAGATCTTCTGTTGAAGCTTCTATCACTCTAGCTCTCTCTTCTTCTCTATTCTTCTTCCTCTTCTTCTCTTCACACTCTACTATCTCGATCTCTTACTCAATCTCTCTCTTTTTTTTTCTCACTCTCTTTCTCTTCTTCTTTTCCTTTTCTTCTTCTCTGTCTGGATCGTGGCTCTCTGTATGGACTTCACCTTTCGCCAAAACGATCTGCCTTCTTCTGTGGAAGAAGGTTCATATATATAGCAGGAGCAGCAGCAGCAGCGGCAGCCCCGTCGTGTGACCTCCACACTTTCAGCCCTAAATATTAGGACCACGTGGCAGTCTCTCAGCAGGCTTCATTCCAGCCTCGGATCACGTGCTGCCCAGACACTGGGAAATGTTCTTCGGACCACCTTCTTCTTCTTCTCCTGCAAGGAATTAGCACGATTAGAACTCAGGGCCACAATAACTAAAGCTGCACGAGGTATGTGGTAGCAAATCTAGATGCACTGAGAACGACACGAGATACACAAGGTAACAGAGATAACACTACAAAGAGAACAACACGAAGACGATGAAAACAGCACGAAGTAAAGAACAACGACACGAGATACACAAGGTAACAGAGATAACACTACAAAGAAAAAACGACACGAACTATAGTGGTGACAAAAACACGCACTACACAGAGAACGACACGAGGTGGCACAGAAAGCAACACGAGGTGCTACGATGTCCTGCACGCAATAGAACAAAAATGACACGAAGACACAATAAGGAGAACGACACGAAGTCAGTGAGAACAGCACGAGGAAAGAAGAAAAAAACACGAGGTAGAATGATAACAAGGCTAACACGCCAAAGAAGGTGACACGGGGTCAGATAAGAACGGCACGAGGTGAGAGGACACAACACAGAGTGAAACAAAAGTAGAACATTCATACGAAAACAACACGAAGACAAGAAACATAAAAATAACACGAAGACACAAAAACTAAGGCAACACGGAGACACGAGTACAAGGGTAACACGAAGACAACTCGAGGATGACATCAGAAACGACACGAAGTGGTTGCAAATCAGGAAAGACACGAGGTCTAGGAAAAGCAACACGAAGACATAATACGGAAACAACACGAAGTGAAACAACACTTGAAAACATAAGAAAAATAACTCGAGCACAAATAGCTCGAATGAACGACTCGAAGAACAACAGTAAATGACACGAAGACACAAAAGCAAACATAAAGAGGATGACACGAGATGAGCAACTAAATAAAGAAGAAACGACACGAAGTAAACTCAACACGAAGACAGATCAACAGGAAGACACAAATACTAAAACAACACGAAGACGATGGTTGCTGCAGTGCAATGTCTAGATATGAAATCCAAAGCAAGCGGCTGTACAGACTTGAAGAATAAGCCAATGTACAGACTTACTGTAACAGTCTGATGTACAGACTTTGAAGAACAGTCCAATGTATGGACTTGAAATCGAAGACCAATGTGCAGACTTGGTTTTGAAGACTAGTGTGCAGACTTCAAGTTTAACTGTGGATGTACAGACTTGAAGCTCCTGAAGCAGTGTACAGACTTCGAAGTTCCAGTGTGGATGTACAAACTTGATCATCCAGCAATGTATAGGCCTTCAATGTGAAGACTTGAATATGTGGAAGCTACAGTGAAAGAGTGTACACACTTGACCGTGATCTCTGCAGCGAATGTATAGACTTTCAGTGAAGGGCGTTGTGTAGACTTTGGCTTGGAACGAAGGTAGGAATGAGGCTATATAGACTTGGCCAGAACGTAGGGAAAAACACCAATGTGCAGACATGAACATCCAGCAGTGTATAGACTTCGTGAACAAAATGCAATGCTGACTGATGTATATACTTGGCAAATAGAGTAATGCATGAACAAACAATTAGCCACTACGTTAACCCAATCTAGCCATATTCATGAATTAGCTATTCAAGCAAACAGTCAGATATTCAGGCAGTCAAACAGTCATCTATAAGAATCTAGCACACCTCAGTGTGACTCATGGTGTGTCAGCCATCATCAAAACCACACAGGGGCACAACACAGGAAGGATTATCCCAAGGACAAGCACCTGATGTCCCTTCTTCAGCGCTTCAACCTTCAGGGGAAGCGGGATGTGTTCGCCGTCCGGAAGGTCGAGCAGGCCCTGCTGGTGGAGAGAGACAGCCTGGCCGAATGTGTGATGCGGGGAAGACCCATCTATCTCCCCGGAGAGGTCAGGAAGTGGAGCGCTGTGCTAGGGCTGCAAGACCTAGCTCCGGCAGACAGACTGCTGACTAGAGCTCCCGAGTTTGTACCCGCTCGGTGGAATGATTCCGCGGGCAGAGTGGATCGGGAGAAGCCGATTTTTGGTTTATTCCTTGCCCCGTTGAGATGGGGATATAGGGATGAATCATTCTTGTTGGATTGCATGGCAATTCGCTTCAAGCACCAGATATCAGTGGGATGGTTTGCTGAGCTGAAAGCTGCAGACGCCCATGCATTCAGGCCCGGGGCAGTAGAGTTTACAGACTACGTGCTGCATCATTACGCTCCTCTTCTAATCAGAGCTGGCGTATATCACAACGTGTATGCTTCCAGGTATCGATACCCAATTTCCCGGGGATTGTGCTGTGGCATGATCGAGGTGTTTTGCCCTGAGTACAACACCTTCTATACTTCAGAGGGAGAGACTTCTTTGGACTTATGGAGCCTGTCTCAACTCAGCGGCCTACCCATTGATGGAGAACCGTATGAAGAAGTTTGTTGGCCTGACTGGTTGAAAGACCAGACCGACGGTGACGGCCGGTATTTGGCGGGCTACGCCTATCGGTATCTGATGAAGGCGTATCGCACCCTTTTTCATTCGCCGCACGATACGAGGGAAGCTCGGAAGCCGGGCGAAAAGCGCCGGGTGCGGATGGGCGCCTGGCTTCAATATTTCTTCCAGGGGAAGAGCAAGTATGAAGATTTTCCTCCCATAGCGCCAGTAGCCCAGAAGCGGAAGAAGAGGGTGCGACGCCAGGCCGCTTCATCGTCTTCCTCGAGAGGAAGGCAGGGAGAGAACCCAAACCCCACTGGTGTTGATGCAGTGACTCACTGTGCTGCATATCTAGTTTATTGGCTCTGCTCCTTCGCTCTTCCTCAAGGTGACGAGAGCGTGATCAGAGCAGAGGCCATCTACCCGGCCCGTCTTATGGCTTGGGGTATCAAGCTGTCTCTTTGTCCAGTGGCCTTGTGCCTCATCTACAAGATGTTGGGGGACTTGCACAAGATGCTTCTCCTTAGAAGCCTTCGGACGGTTGGTCCGTTACATTTTTTCAATGCCTGGGTCTGCACCCTATTCCCGGAGGCAGCTCCTCGGGCGTTACAAGCGGTTCCTCTGGTCCCGCGCATGATAGAGTTTGCAAGTGCCGAGCCATCATTGCTATCGGAGCAACTCTATGCCATTCGGGGTAAATTGACCCGTCTTCCCGTGGACTCGCCCGGGGTTCTTCATTTCTGGAGCTTAGCTGCTCACTCGAGCCCATTGACGAACAGGACGAGGCAATGCAAGCTTTTTGAAACTGAGGAGTACATTCATCCGATTTCCCAGGCCAATTATACCAAGCCTATTCTGGAGCCGGAGTTGGTTGATTGGGCACTGGCCATCAGGCCTAGTGTCCTTGTATTTCGCAAGAGTGGCATTCTGTGGCTGGAGCCGTATTACCCATTCCGTTTCAGTCGGAACTTTGGCTACGACCAGCAGATTCCATATTCTTCTTCACAATTTGCATTGCCCAACAGGCATAGAGCCGGGCAAACGTCCAGCGACGACGCCCGAATATGGTGGGACTTTTTCCATCGTCGCGAAGACGTTTCTTTCCGGGTGCCCGCCCCTGCGCGCTTCCCACGCGTTACGCCTGAATACGTCAAGTGGTGGAACGCG
This sequence comes from Amorphophallus konjac, assembly GCA_022559845.1. Classification (NCBI taxonomy): domain Eukaryota; kingdom Viridiplantae; phylum Streptophyta; class Magnoliopsida; order Alismatales; family Araceae; genus Amorphophallus; species Amorphophallus konjac. The sequence continues at coordinate 21,905,986 of CM040123.1, read as the reverse complement.
CGGACGGGATTCTACAGGACTTCCCGGAGAGAGTGCTGGGCTGTGGCGGAGCACAGGTTCTTAGCTTCCCAGCCGGAGCCAGTTCTTGACATTGACGCTTCTTATTTGAAGAAGTTGAAGTCTTGGACTAATACGGACGTGAAGGCCTATCTAGAGGCCCGCAAGCTCGTAAAAAGCCGCAAGACGAAAGTTGAGCCGAAGCTGCCCCCGATCAACAAGGATGATTATGTGAAGACCCTTCGGGGTTTATGCCGGGTAAGCAGTGAGAGGGTGATCCTCCAGCAACTCCCTTTGTCGGTAGAGGAGTCCATCACGGCAGTGGCAGACTGGCGTCCCGAAGTGGACAGGTTGTATCCCTACTGGACTTTTATTCGCAAGGAGGACAGGCGGGCTGACTTATATGCCAATACCCCCTGGCTGTTCGCACTCCTTCGGTCTCATGGCCTCTCGGTGGGTAGTCCCAGCGAAGCCATACTGGACCATCCTCTTCAGATCTCCTTCAAATATGCAGATAGGTGGGGGCTGGACCATCTGAGCCTGTATTATCTGCTGTCCTCCCGTGGACACGAGGACCTGGCGTTGCTGGCTGAGCCGAGCGAAAAGATTGGGGATCTGTGCTGGCTTGTTCGCGAGGCAGCCTCGAGGGACAAAACGCCCTCGCTATTTTATTGGCCTCTGTTCCCCTTTTACACGGGGCCGGCAAGTACGTTCTATCTTTTCATTCAGGCCCTTCGGTCAGCTTCTTCTTTTCATTGTGGTTGTGTCATTCTCACCCTTATGCGTATGCAGTCCTACCGACTTCGGAGGAGACCCGGCACTTCAGGGAGCTGATCATAAAGGCCCAAAAGCCGGCATATTTTGAAGTTCCTGAGCCGGCCCCGACCGCGACGCCACTGCCTCCTGGAGATTCGAGGAAGAGGACCAGGTCCCAACTGCGAGAGGCCGTCAGGAAGGCGAAAGCGGCGGTGACCCGGGTGACACGGGCACGTTGGAAGAAAGATGCCGAGAAGGAATCGGCAATCGTCCTTCCTTCTGTTGTATCTTTTGAAGAGTTTGAGGCTTCTCATGCACAAGGGCTAGAGGCCGAAGGTAGGCTCTTCTTTTCTTCAAAGTGCATTAGCTTGTCTCGACCGCTTGGGCTGGCCCATGCTGACAGTTGCCGATACAGTTGCCGCGGTCGTCGGACTGGAGGCGACGGTAGATGTAGCGGCTAGGGACGGGGCAGAGGAAGCCTCTGCTGCTCCCACAGAAAGGGATCTGCCCTCTCCAACACCCCGGCGGGAGATGGAAGATAATCTATAGTTTAGTTGCGATAGCAACGTAAATCTTCGTATTTTCAGCCATCTTGACCCCTTTTTGCCGTGAATTGTAGTTGATATACAACCATCATTGTTTCCGGGCTCGGAGAGTGCAGAGGAGGTGATCCCCTCGGGGCAGGGAGAACCCGCCCCTGAGGCATCATCTATTGTTGCCCTTGGTGTGGAGAGCACCGGGAAAGTTTCCGCCGAGGGTGATGCTCCTGCTGGCGAGGCTCCTACTTCGACGGCGGGGCGTCCTGAGAGAGCAGAGGGGTCTTCCTCCTCTGAGCATGTAGATTATGGTGGCGGCTCCAGTGACGAGGAGCCATCACTGCTTGGTTTTGAGACCGACGATGCTGGGGTGTCCTCGGCCTATGAGAGTGACTATCTGACTTTCAGCCCGGCCCGGTTATCATGGGGTGGTCCTATGCCGTCATTATCGCTTACGAGTGAGGAGGCTGGCGCTGGGGAAGCTGCTCTTAAAGATTTAAGCTTAGTCCCGGCCGAGGTAAGGACCTATCCAGGGTCGATGCTTACCATGCTTCCTTTCTCCTCCTTCTAGCCAGGTTTTAAGTGTATATATCTCCGATGCAGACTGAGGTGGCGCTGCCAACTATGACGGTGCAGATACCACTCCCGGCCCTGGGAACAAGCCATGCGACTTTCCCGTCCGTCCTGCGGCCCCTCGCATTGCGGTACCCAAAGGATCATGCAGCAGCGATGGTTCCAGTTGGTCCCGGAGCGCTCGTGGAAGTTGATAGTTCGGCGGTAGCCGGAGATTCTCCGCCAAGGGAGGCTGCACAGCAGTCAGTTCTGGAGAAGGGTGGCTCCGCTGAGGTAGAAGCCGGGGAGATTATTGAGGGACGGACGTCCTCGGTCCTTGAGGTTCTTGTTGGACTCCCACCCCAGGGGGCCGGCAAAGAGGTTGTTGTTGTTGAGGCTCCAGCCACCGCATCTGTCGGTGCGGTTGTTCCCGGTAGTAGTGGGCTGCAGCTCATGCCGTCATCATCCTCCGGGATGGCCGATGATATATGGGCTGCCGTGGATAGCAGAGTAGAGTTCGAACTGCCCGAGACGTCGCCACTTGGTCTTCGATCCTCGAGTGATGTCGTGTGGCAGTTCCTGGGGACCCTTCAGCAGACCGTAACGGCTAGTAGGGATTTAACTTATGTTCAGCTGACTGGCTTGATAGAGCATCTGTCCCGCTCGCTGTTGGCCCTTGGTTGTCCCATGGACGACTGGACTCCGCGGGTGATCCTGCTTCTGAAGTATGTGAACAGGAGGGAGTTCTTAGGTCGGGAGGCAGCTGACCAGCTGGCGGCCATATCATTGGAGCGGGCTGAAAGCAAGATGGCCCTTATTTCTCTGCAAGAGACCGCGGCGAGGGCGAGGGACGAAGCCAACGCCTCTTTACAACGCCGGAGCTCCCTGACGGCCCGGATAGCGGCATTGCAGGCTGAACTTTCCAGGATAGAGGCTGAACTTGAAGAAGTAGATCGCCTGGGGGTCAAAAAGGTTGAGGATGCCGAGATGGCCGAAGGACAAGCTGCTTCCCTGGAGGTGAAGCTATCCGAGCTGGAGGCCACCGAGTTCAAATTGCAAGAACTGACCCGTCATCCCTCCCTGGGTATTCCTGTGCTGGAGGACATCTTCCGACGCCCTTTGCCGTAATCTCTTTTCTTTATTTGCTCCCTTTTAATGCACCTTATGTATTCCAGGGCATGGCCCATGTAATCATGTGCCTTTTACTTCATAGTAATGAAAAATCTCCACCCTGATTTTGAATGAAGACTCCATCTTGTCATTGTTTTTTTTCCTTTCATTTGCCCGTTGATTCTAGACCGAGTGTATGAGTCACTAGGGCAGGAGAGCGCTCACGCCTTCAGGGAAGGGGTGAGGTGTTCACTCCACCGCGCCGTGACTTTTCTCAAGACTAGAAGCGGCCTATGCCGACCGAGAGTTCGGGGGACCCAGGAGGGTATAGCGAAACTGACGGATAAACGGTCCTGCCGAGAATGGCGAGAACCGAGAACGGGTAGCGACCGGTCTTGCCGATGGTGACAAGGGTCGAAAGGGGTAGACAGTCTTGTCGATGGTGGCGAAAACCGGATAGGTAGCGACCGATCTTGCCGATGGTGACAAGGGTCGAAAGGGGTAGACGGTCTTGCCGATGGTGACAAGAACCGGATAGGTAGCGACCGATCTTGCCGATGGTGACAAGGGTCGAAAGGGGTAGACGGTCTTGCCGATGGTGACAAGAACCGGATAGGTAGCGACCGATCTTGCCGATGGTGACAAGGGTCGAAAAGGGTAGACGGTCTTACCGATGGTGACAAAAACCGGATAGGTAGCGACCGATCTTGCCGATGGTGACATGGGTCGAAAAGGGTAGACGGTCTTGCTGATGGTGACAAGAACCGGACAGGTAGCGACCGATCTTGCCGATGGTGACAAGGGTCGAAAAGGGTAGACGGTCTTGCCGATGGTGACAAAAACCGGATAGGTAGCGACCGATCTTACCGATGGTGACAAGGGTCGAAAAGGGTAGACGGTCTTGCCGATGGTGACAAGAACCGGACAGGTAGCGACCGATCTTGCCGATGGTGACAAGGGTCGAAAAGGGTAGACGGTCTTGCCGATGGTGACAAAAACCGGATAGGTAGCGACCGATCTTACCGATGGTGACAAGGGTCGAAAAGGGTAGACGGTCTTGCCGATGGTGACAAACACCGGATAGGTAGCGACCGATCTTGCCGATGATGACAAGGGTCGAAAGGGGTAGACGGTCTTACCGATGGTGACCAAAAACCGGATAGGTAGCGACCGATCTTGCCGATGGTGACAAGGGTCGAAAAGGGTAGACGGTCTTGCCGATGGTGACAAAAACCGGATAGGTAGCGACCGATCTTGCCGATGGTGACAAGGGTCGAAAAGGTAGACACTGGACGTGTATAAGTGGGATATCGGATGAAGACCCTCGCCCCGACCTCGAAAGTGGCCTTTTGGCCGGCGGATGGTTCATCACTATTCATCATTCATTTTTATTCACATTACTGACCTAAGCGCCCTTTCGGGTTTTCGCCGAAGCCAGCCCCCTCTTGCTTTTGCCCGCGCACCCTTTCGGGTTTTCACACGGCGGGGTACCCGATTTTGCCCGCGACGCCCTTTCGGGTTTTCGCCACGGCTGGGTTATAGCCATTTTTGCACTTGTCCTAACCATAGGAGCAAGTCTGGCGGGGTATCTCTATTTTTAACCTCATTCTTCTTTCTCTTTTTTTTGGGGATGCGGGAAAACTGGACCGCACAAAAAAAAAACATCGACTGGCCTTGTCAATGACGACGAGGATCGAATCCTGTTTCGATTCGTCCATGCTGGTTAGCTATCGAAGCAAAAGGGGTATGGTCTAGTAACAAGGATGTAGGATCCGAGTTAGGGGTAAAGATCGAACAATCTCGCCGATGATGGCGAGAGTCGAAAAGGGGTTTATTCGTCGGCATGGGTTTGTCAACAGGGACGTAAGGCCCAAGTTGAGGGTAGAGATCGAACGATCTCGCTGATGATGACGAGGGTCGAAGAGGGTTTGTTAATAGGATTTCCAGTGGGACTTTGATGATTGTCCCTTTCGGAGTTTCATTGGGTGGAGAATAGGAGAGGCATTTGGAAATTACCACTTTACTGACTCAAGCGCCCTTTCGGGTTTTCACCGAAGCCAGCCCCCTCTTGCTTTTGCCCGCGCGCCCTTTCGGGTTTTCACGCGGTGGGGTACCCGATTTTGCCTGCGATGCCCTTTCGGGTTTTCGCCACAGCCGGGTTATAGCCATTTTTGCACTTGTCCCGATATGGGAGCAAGTCTGGCGGGGCATCACTATTTTTTTAACCCCATTTTTTTCCTTTTTCCTTCTTTTTTTTCTTTTTATTCGGAATGCGAGCCGAGGGAGGGTAGCTTGATCAGGGCGAAATGCCACTACCCAAGGAGAGGTAGCTTGATTAGGGTGGAATGCCGCTAGCCAAGGAGAGGGTAGCTTGATTAGGGTGGAATGCCGCTAGCCAAGGAGAGGGTAGCTCGATCAGGGCAGAGTGCCACTGACCGATGAAAATTAGCTTGATCAGGGCAGAATGCTGCTAACCAAGGGAAGGTAGCTTATTAGGGCGGAATGCCGCTAGCCAAGGAGAGGGTAGCTCGATTAGGGCGGAGTGCCACTAAACCAAGGGAGAGGTAGCTTGGTTAGGGCGGAGTGCCACTAAACCAAAGAGAAGGTAGCTTGGTTAGGGCGGAATGCCACTAATCCAAGGAAAGGGTAATTTGGTTAGGGCGGAGTGCCACTAAACCAAAAAAAAGGTAGCTCGGTTGGGGCGGAGTGCCATTAAACCAAGGGGAGGTAGCTCGGTTAAGGCGGAGTGCCATTTAACCGAGGAAAGTGTAGCTTGATTAGGGTGGGATGCCGCTAACCAAGGAAAAGTAGCTTGATTAGGGCGGAATACTGCTAACCAAAGAAAAGTAGCTCGATTAGGGCGGAATGCCGCTAACCAAGGAAAGGATAATTCGGTTAGGGCGGAGTGCCACTAAACCAAGGAAAAGGTAGCTCGGTTGGGGCGGAGTGCCATTAAACCAAGGGGAGGTAGCTCGGTTAAGGCGGAGTGCCATTAAACCAAGGAGAAGGTAGCTCGGTTGGGGCGGAATGCCATTTAACCGAGGAAAGTGTAGCTTGATTAGGGCGGGATGCCGCTAACCAAGGAAAAGTAGCTTGATTAGGGCGGAATGCCGCTAACCAAGGAAAAGTAGCTCGATTAGGGCAGAATGCCGCTAACCAAGGAAAAGTAGCTCGATTAGGGCGGAATGCCACTAACCAAGGAAAAGTAGCTCGATTAGGGCGGAATGCCACTAACCAAGGAAAAGTAGCTCGATTAGGGCGGAATGCCACTAATCAAGGAAAAGTAGCTCGATTAGGGTGGAATGCCGCTAACCAAGGAAAAGTGTGTTCCGACCGATCACTTAGGGTGTGTCGGCTGCGCTGCATGATACAGCTTAATGTGTTTTCCGTTGAGGCGAGAGAATTGGATGACTCCTTTGTGGTCTACAAGGACGTAGGCACCCCCTTCATATACTCGGCGGACGATATACGGTCCGACCCAGTTTTCGACCAGCTTCCCCTTGGGGTTAGAAGCCATCACTTCTCTTCTTTTGACCATTACCAGGTCTCCTTTCTTGAACTCTCGACCCTTGACTAACTTGTCAAAAGCACGGGCCATGCGAGCTTGGTAGAGTTGGATGTTTTGTTGCGCCTGGAGGCGTTTTCCTTCGAGCTCAGCGAGCTCTTCCAATCTTCTTTCTGCATTGGACTGCTCACCACTAACTAATCCGTGCTGGATGGCAACTCGCAATGAAGGGACTTCGAGTTCAATCGGCACTACAGCTTCCGACCCATAGACAAGGGAGAAAGGTGAACAGCCGGTTGGGATCTTGTAGACAGTACGGTAAGCCCAAAGTGCTTTGTACATCCTTTCTTCCCAATCCTTTTTATTAGACTTGACAGTCTTTGCCAGCAGCGTGCACAGTGTCTTGTTAAAGGCTTCTGCTAGTCCATTGGCTTGAGGGTTGTAGGGGGATGATGTCCTCCAGTCAATTTTGTATTTGTCGGCCAGCCGATAAACCTTCTGATTTCTGAAATGGCTGCCATTGTCAGAGATGATTCGGCTGGGGATTCCGAACCGGAATATTACATTCTGCCGGAAGAATCTTGCAACTAGTTCTCCCGTCACATCTCTTAGTGCTACTGCTTCCGCCCATCTGGAGAAGTAGTCTGTAGCTGCTAAGATGTATCTGCACCCTGATGAAGATGCTGGCAGCGGCCCAACCACGTCCGTGCCCCACTGAGCAAACGGCCAGCTTGGTAGGGTGGGATGCAGTGGCACTGGAGGTCTCCTTGCCACATTAGCATGTTCTTGACACTTCTGACAAGCCTTGGCAAACCTGCAGCAGTCGTCAAATACAGTGGGCCAATAATAACCCAATTTCTTTATCTCAATTTTCATCTTTGGGCCAGCCTGGTGTGCTCCAGCTGATCCTGCATGGACCTCCTGCATCACCTGTCCTGCTTCTGCTGAAGACAAGCAACGGAGTAGGACTTTCCTTCGGGCATCTGCCATAATTCGGAACAAGGTTCCGCTTCTCATCTCGTAAGAATCCTTGATCCTCATGAGCTTCATTCTCTGTTCCTTTTCTTTTGGAAGTTGTTGGTGTTGAAACCTGCGTAGGAGATGCTCTCGCCAATCGGGCTGCTGAACCCCTTCGATGACTGCTACTTCCATCTCCTGTTCGTCAGTCAGGACCTCTGTCACGCTGGGGACCTGTCGGCGGTTGATCACTGTTATATTCAGACTTGTGTCTGGCGGGACCGCCAATGAGCTGGCCAGCTTAGCGAGGGCGTCTGCCTGAGCATTCCAGCCTCGATTGATGTGCTTGATGCTGATGAAGTAAAATCTCGACATCAGGCGAGTTGCTAACTGGTGATAGGGGATGAGCTCTTGCTTTCGTACATCGAACTCTCCTTCCAGCTGTTTTATAACCAGCATGGAGTCTCCGAATGCTTCCAGCATCTGGATCCCCATGGACAGAGTGATTTGCAACCCGATTATCAGGGCTTCATATTCCGCTTCATTATTCGTGCATGGTTTATTTATGGAGCAGGATGTATGCACCACTTCTCCTTCCGGAGATTTCAGGACTATACCTGCCCCTGCTCTGACCCTGGATGATCCGGCGGTAGAGGTGTCAATTCTGGAAGCGCCATCGAAGTATAGCTGCCATAAGGAAGGCTGCACTTGGGCGGCTTCTAGGGTTTCATCTTCAGGAAGTTCCGACTCCCACGGGTAGTCCCCGGGTACCGGATGTTCAGCGAAGAAGTCTGCAATAGCTTGACCTTTGATGGCCTTGCGCGGTACGTAGGAGACATCAAACTCCATAAGGATTACCGCCCATTTGCCTAGGTGGCCTTTGAGTGCCGGCTGGGACATGATATATTTCAGGGGATCCTCCTTGGACACCAAGCTGATTTCATGCGACAACATATAATGTCGGAGCTTTTTGACTGCGAAGACTAGTGCCAAGCAGATCTTCTCAATATAAGTGTATCTTTCTTCGGTTCTGACCAGTCTTCTACTGAGATAATAGAGGGCTTGCTCTTTCCCTTCTTCATTATTCTGGGCCAGCATTGCCCCCAGAGAATTATGTGTAGCTGCTATATACAGTATCAACGGCCGTCCTTTCACCGGTGCGCCCAATACTGGAGGAGTCTTCAGATAGTCTTTTAGCTTGTCAAAGGCTATCTGGCAATCTTCATCCCAATAAAAGGGAACATCTTTCATCATCAACTTGTGAAAAGGCTGGCATCGCCCTGACAAATTGGAAATGAACCGCCGGATATAAGCCAAGCGACCCTGTAGTGATCTCAGCTCGGAGATGTTCCTAGGTGGAGGTAGCTCCTGTATCGCCTTGATCTTTGCGGGGTCTATCTCAATCCCCCAGTATCGGACGATAAAGCCCAGGAATTTTCCGCTCGATACTCCGAACGCACATTTCATAGGGTTCATTTTCAGGTCATGCTGCCTCAGCCTCTGAAAAATAGTCTGGAGGTCTTGCAGATGGTCCTCTTTCCTTCTGGTTTTGACCACCAGGTCATCTATGTAGCACTCGACCTTGTGGTAGAGCAATTCATCAAAAATCTTAGTCATTGCGCGCTGGTAAGTTGCGCCAGCATTCTTTAGTCCAAACGGCATTCTCTTGTAATGATAAATGCCTTTGGGGGTTCAGAAAGCAGTGTGGACTCGGTTGTGCTCTGCAATCCAAATCTGATTGTAGCCGGACGACCCATCCATGAATGATAGGGCCTCGTGGCCGATTGTAGCATCAATCATGACTTCCGTTATTGGCACCGGAAAGTCATCTTTAGGGCAGGCTTTATTTAGATCTCGGAAGTCAACACAAATCCGGATCTGTCCATTCTTCTTTTTCATGGGGATGATGTTCGCCAGCCATGTGGTGTACTGATTCTCTTCAACAAATCCCACGTCAATGAGTTTGTTAACTTCAGCACAGATTCGGGTGATGAGCTCTGGCCTCATACGCCGCGGTGGTTGCTTCACCGGCTCGGCTTCGGGGCTGATTGCTAGTTCATGTTGTGAGACAGCGGGGCTTAGACCGGGCATCTCTTTGTAGGTCCAGGCGAAGCAATCTCGGTATTCCAGCAACAGCTGGGTGTACAGCTCCCGTTCCTCCGGGGACAGTTGGGCGCTGAGGAAGGTAGGCCTAGGATCCCCCTCATTTCCCAAGTTGACCTCTATTAGTTCATCGACCGTGGCCTGGCCTCCATCTTCTATTTCTGGAGGCGCTGGTTGGAGGTCGACGAAGTCTGGGACACCATCTTGAGGGTCGAGCATTTCTAGTTCCTCGTCGGACATCGCCAGAGCTTCATGAGGTGTCTTGATTCCTTGCGCCAGCGGCTGAGCGGATGGATCTATTGATGCATCCATTGCTGTTGCAGCTCCCAAGGGTGAGAGAACAGCTTTAGTGTTTGTAGATGAGGTTGCGGCCATGACAGGCCAGTAGCCGTTTGCTGTCGGGCTCGGACAGCATATTGGATTTGTAGCAGAAGTTGAGGGAGTCTCACCTTCTGGGATAGCTGCATCTTCCGCAGAAGTGACTTTTTCTTTCCTGGTAGCCGGCTCCCCTTGATTGGAGTTAACCACGGCTTCCCTGATTGACAGAAAGGGTGTTGAAGTCGCCATTAGCATGACCCCTGTGGAGGGAGAGACTTCTGCTTCTTGAATGTCTTCGGCTTCGCTACTGCTAGCCGTATCAAATTCGGCTTGAAGGGCTGCTTCTTCAGGATGGACCTGCTCCCAGCATCGGTAAGGGATCAAGGTCTCTATTTGTTGATTCCCGGATAGAGCCAATTCAGCATGTTCGGTTTCCACCGGATATTCATCAAAGGTTGCCCCCAGAGGGCTATCTTCAGTTGGATAGAAGGCGGAGATAGTATCCACCTCGTACCGCCCACTGTAATAGTAGTCTTCCAGGGTGAAGCCCAGCCCCGGGTGTTGAGAGACGCGTCTCATTTCTTTGTCCAGATTTGTAGGATGCCACATCTTCTGGAAAGCTTCTTTGCACTTTTGAGATTGATCGGGAGGAATGTGTTGCTTCTGTAACATTATGGCCATCCGATCAGTTGTAAATGCCAGACCTTGGATAGGAACCGGCGGGTTGCTTATAACCTCGGGGAGGCTGCAATCTGTGTCTTCCCGAGTGGGATGCTCCTCAGCTGTATAGAACAGGGTGCTGGGCCCATCTCCCTGTGTCACCTCCCAAGCTTTGAAAGGTTCGACAGTGGGATCATTGAGGCCGAGGACTGGCTTGGTGAGGCCGGCCGGGACTCCGATGCGGTCGTGCTGTCGGTTGACCTGCACTTCCTCAGCTTTGGGGTATAGTGCTGGGGGTGTTACCCTACCAACATTTCCAGGAGCTGTGATGTGGGAGACCAACTTTGGCTTGACATACCCGTGTGGCGGTGGTGGATACCAACCGTCACCCGATCTATTTTTTGATGCTTCTGTGGGGGTTTCAGCTTCAGAAACCTTCCGGGGAGACCCCGTATATAGGTTGGCGTCCGCCAAGTGACATTCAAACATCTCGAATGGGTGGATATCAGCAAATATCCTCTCCTCCTTCCCCTGGAGACTGTATTTGATGCATTGGTGGAGCGTGGAGGGCACCACCATATTTTCATGCAGCCATGGGCGGCCGAGCAGTGCTTTGTAGGAGGTGCGAGAGTCAATGACATGAAACTGCACCGTTGTAGTGAAATCTGTCAGGGTCAGTGTGAACTCTGCCACTCCCATAGATACTTCACATTTTTGGTTGAAGCCAGCGATACGCATATCTCCGACTTTCTCGAGATGCACATTAAAGTGGTACCTCTCGTATATTCTATATGGCAGGATGTTGACTGCTGCACCAGGATCGACCAGAATCCGGTTCAGTTCTCTTCCATTTAGGTGCCCTTTCATATATAGCGGCCTGTTGTGGCTGGCAGTAGGCAGTAGCATGTCTTCTGGAGAGAAGGTCATACTGGCTTCTGGTATAGCCTCAGCTATGCAGGTTTCAAAATGAGTAGGCGTCTACAGAGCAGTGATGATCGCCTGTCGAGTCTCTTCACTCAGAGAGAGAATTTCCCAGATCGTAAATCGAGCGGGGAGCTTCTTGAGCAACTTCATTATTCGGCTTCCAGCCCGGACATTGGAGAGCTTCATCTCTTCAGCCCATCTGGGCTTGGGGAGGTTTTGATTTGGGGGTCCAGACGGACCTGCTTCATCTTCCTCGGACTCGGCACCCTCTTGGCTGGCACCGGCTGTCGGGTCTTCTTTATTAGCTGCTGTAGGGCAAGCTCCATCTGCATTTGTATCCTCAGTAGATTGCGCTGGCTGCGGGTGAATGACCCCGGGTGTAGGGTTAGCCTCTTGACAGGGCTGCTTCCCTTTTGACATCTTCATAAATTCAAGGAATGAAGGGACTGCCTTGCCCCCACTCTTGTTGTATAGGCCTGACGGAGGAGGGATTTGGGCTCCCTTAACTTCTGGCGGAGGCGTCTTGTAGGGTTGCTCCCCACTGAACATAATGTTGTGATTGGGTGGTGGCTGGCACCCCCATTTTCGGCCTGACAGAGTGGCATGCGCAGCAGTTGCGGCCTCTGCCTTGCCCCCCCCAGCATGGGGTGTGAAGCAAATTTCTTCTTCTTCCTCTTCTCCGGGTAGGTTGAAGAATGCTGACAGGGTATTGCAGAAGACGACCTGTGTTTTATGGGCCCCAGCGCCCTTTCTTTTCTTCTTCTTTTGCTTTTTCTTCTTTTTGGTTTCTGCAGGTGCTTGCCCCCAGAACAGGTTACTCTCTTGAGGTGGTGCTGCTTCAGCTTCCTCCCCTTACTTGAGTGAGAGTTACTCCAGCTCTTGCCATGGGACGTGGTCCCGTACCAGCAGAGGTTTCAGTTCGGGCTGCACATATTCATCTAGCCCTTCAATTAAGTGTTGCAGTCGAAGGACTCTAGGATTGGTTTCCTTGATTACTGGCAGCGGAGTTTGTCTCCTCCTGTTAGGTGTATGTATTCTGATAGTTGTGGGTGAAGTGACCCATACGGGTGCTACCACTGGCGGAGCAGGCCGGGGTGTAATGCCACGGATATGTGCCCCCTCTTTTGGGCGGGGTGCCCTCTTCTTCTTGTGCTTCACAGGGATTTGCTGCCACCCCTGTTGTTCTTTCACAGGCTCCAGGAAATGGATTTCGTAGGTGCTCCGTGTGCTTGCTTCAGAGATCTCCTCAGGTAATGCCTGGTAGAGGGAGACCATGTTGATTGCTGCCCTCCTGAAAGGGGCTTCATGTGGCTGAGGAGGGTCTATTTTGTACTCTCCCAGCTCTATCTCATTCTTCTTCACCATCCCTTCGATGACGTCTTTGAAAACATAGCAGTCTTCGATTGGATGTCCCAACATCTGGTGGTAGGGGCAGAATCTCGGACTGTCTTTTCTTTTCAGGTCCTCCGGCCTCCTTGGCTCTGGCAGAGTGACCATGCTGTATTCTGTTACCCAGTCGAACAGGACTCGGGTCTTGTCTTTTGGAAAGGAATAAGCTTTCTTCATTTTGTCCCTCAGCGAAGGACCTTCTTTATCATCTGGAGCTTTCGCAGGTTGCGGGGGAGCCGCTTTCTTGCCTTTCTCCTTCTGTTGTTCGAACGCCTCGATATCAAGCACATTCGCTTCTTCGGGTGTGGGGCGCCGCTCCGCAGTCTTGCCTTTCTGGGCTGTGCTGGCAGTCGACATCGGGACAGGCTTGGCTAGAAAAGCCTCCACCTCAGCCACCACATTATTCAGCCGGTCGAACGACCGTATTTCCATTCCAATCATTTTTTCCAAGATTTCCCTCCTGAGATTTTGTTTGCATATTTGCACAGCGTCCTCCTGATGCGGGGGCCGCTTACATCTCATTCCGAGGTTCCTCCACCTCTTGATATAGTCAAGGGTAGTCTCATCTGCCCTTTGCGTTGTTGAGTAGAGTTCGGCCACCGTGACCTCCCTCTCTGTGACATGGAATCTTTCTCTGAACTTCCTCTGCATATCCGACCAGTCATTAATTGACCCGGCCAAGAGGCTGGAGTACCATTCAAATGCGAGCCCCGTCAGCGAGGACCCGAAGAATTTCAGCAGATATGACTCGTCGGTGGCCAGATCACCCATAACGGTCATATAGTAAGCAATATGTTCTTTAGGGGAACCTTTCCCGTTGAATTTGTCAAACTTAGGCGGCTTGTTGACTCCCGGGGGTAGTCGTTTAGCTGCATGGTGTTGCGGGTAGGGCACCCGATAGGCATCGAATGCGACGTAGTCGCCTTCACTTTTCTCTGCGAGCTTCAGCTCGATCATCCTCTCCACCATCATCCGATTCACGACCGTGGGGTCGACTGGCTCCGGATAGAAGTGCGCTGGCTGCAGGTATGGGGTGACCAGGGTGGTCGCCTGTGGAGGATGCAGCAGCGGGGGTGTCGGGTGCACCTGAGGGAGCACCGGAGGTAGCAGCGGCTGAGGCTGTGGCGGCCGCTGTTGTGCAGTCGCCATGCTTGGCTCTGATGGCTGGGGTAGTGTATAGAGCGGTGGAGGGTCGTCTCGACGAGCCGCTCCCCGTGATGATTCACCCTGGACTTCGGGTGGTTTAGAAGCTGATGAATGCTCAGTCTTTTCTATCAGCTGTTTCTTCAGAGAATCTATCTCCCGTTGATATTTCTGCAGCAGCATCAGAACTGATGGATCTATAGTGGTGGGGATACCCTCTGTCGTTTCCCCGGACGTACCCTCAGGCAGGATGTCGAGGAGGACGTCATCTTCTTCTTCCGTCGTCACCACATTAGCGGTCAAGACGGGGGCCTTATCATCCCAGTGGGGATAGACCTGGGGTTGTTTCTCTTTCATCGTCGTCAGAAGCCCTCTTGCTGCTTCTGTCCTGTGGATAGTTGGCCCCGGCCGTACGGCCAATTGAGCCAGTTCTTGGGGGTCTTCAGGAAGCTCCCCATATCGGCTGGACACACCAGCCATGTTGCAAGTGAAAACCTGCATCCTTCTTCTTTGTCGATGGGCCCTCCGCCTGGCTTGTTGCGGAAAGGTCAGCCTCTCGAACACAGAAACCCTTCTCCTTTCTTCCCGCTCGGGGAAGGCTTCATCGGCTTCGATCTCAAAGCCATCATCGTATCCATTGTCATCGACAGATGACACCATCATTCTATCTTTCATCTCTTCTTCATGTGCTGCCGATGGGCAGTAATCTTCCTCAGTGGCGATTGTTTGCATCAACCGCTGCTGTCCGAGTGAGGGGTTGCCTAAACCTCGGAAATAGCTTCTGACCAAGCAGGTCATTTCTTCTCGACCCCGTTCTTGGTGTAGTACGGGGGATAGTGGTCGGCCTCCCGCAGGAGGAATGTAGGCCAGTCGAGCTCTGTCGGCTGGCTGTTGGAATCTTCGTCCCGTGGGAGGGACGTTGGCTTGACGGGCCGCGGCCCGAAAACTTCTGTGGCGCGGAGGATCCGCAACCACCTCTTCTTCCATCTTCGGGGGTAGGCCCCTTTCTCTTATCACCTCCGCATCATCATTCACAGGATGGCGGCGGATGGGTGTCAGCTGGTGGACAGGTCGGGTCCGTTTGGGAACCCACACATGTTTGAACTTCCTCGGCTTGAGTGCCAGATTTCCTTGGCCATGGTGGCCGGATTCTTCCATTTCTGCCCTCCTTCCAGCAAGGGCTTGATATGTGTTGTGGACAGGAACGTTGGGGATGACTCGGTCCGGGGTCACCCGTGCCGTGCGTCCGTTGAGGAAGACGCGCATGCCTCCAACCAGCATTGATTTCCCGGACTGAGACACAGTACCGGTGATCATAGTAGCGTTCCTGCGGACCTGGCGACGCTGACGTCCTCCAGGGTGTTTGTTGGCGACAGCGGGGTGCGTCCCACGTACAACGTGGTGCACCATACAGCTAGCGGCCGGGGCCGGATTCTTGAGCAAGTCGTCGCAGCGGGGAACCTTCAGAGGCTCCACCTCCTCCACAGTTTGCTTGGCAGGTTCTGGGGCTTCGACTTCCAGGATGTCGACGAAGGCCAAACCCAGAAAGTTGGGGAAGCCTACGGCGGCAGGGAAGCTGCCGAATTCCATGGGTACCGCCAGGTACCCTTGCGCGTGTCCAGCAACTATCGACTGATCGAAGTCTACGCCAGCTATTCCATGAGTTGTCATTGTTTGCCTACAACGATAAACCGGGAAATAATCAGTAGCCTTTGAAAGGGCTTCGAAGCCTGGATATCTTGGCAAAGAGATGAAAGGTGACACTGGTCCCACCGGGCGTGCCAGACTTGTTTAGCGTGCTTTCCTTTCTTTCGCGTATCGATCAACCAATCGACTAACTGGTAATCAACTGACTGATTGACGACGCGGGCGTGCCAGTCACATGAGTGACGATTTTATTGTGCGCTCATTCTGACCCATGTTGGGCGAATGTGAGGTTCGGTCGGGACCAGCAGTCCACCATACCATAAAGGTTATGGAGTTAATTACATCCCCCACGAGGAGGGAACACCTTTGATTAATTGCCGAGATATCGGGCTGTCGAAGCCGGAAAAAGAACTACATGATGATTATAGCAATGACAGGCAGGATGCAGCATTAATCATGCAGAAGATGCGTAGTTTAATGGGAAAATGGCTCCTCGGTACGTGGCGGAGGACGCAGGTCCGACGACCACCATCGCGCGTGACGAAGGCTTCCGGCCAGACATGATCCGGCTTTCAGTCGACGCCATTTAATATACCCGGGGATCTATGTATGCATGCACACAAGACATTCATGATTATATTGAATATGAAGATAGCGCCACGAAGGCGGCGGTGATCGACCACATTTATTGCCCCTCGTCGAGAGGAGGAAGGACGACATGAGTATGATAGCGAAAGCATGAATGCTAACAGATACGATGATGATGACGATGCAACTCAGGCTCGCTTAGCCCCTCTTTTATTCGATTTGCTGTCAGATATAGCTTATTGACATCGCCCCCGAGAGAGGAGACTCGTCCCGAGGCAAGCGAGTGAGTAAAATATCAAAAGGGTTTCAAAACCGGTGCGGTTACGACTTACACGGCGCGGCAGAGCGTAGGTATAGCGACTAATACGGCGCGGCCATGACTAATAGCTTAAGACGGCGCGAGAGCTTGGGGGCGCGCCGATCTGGGGCGCGCCGGAAAGTCGCAAAGAAAAAAAAAGGGAATATGAGTGTGGCCTTAATCCGGCGCGGGGGGGTACCGCGCCGGATTAGGGCGCGCCGGGGAACTCCGCGCCGTTTTAGCCCAAATTCCATTTCTTTGGACCTCCTTTGAGTTTGTTGGGCCCATCTGGGGGACTTTGAGTCCATTGAGGCCAAGAAATTTTATTAGATTGAAGTCCAGAGTCCTCCGAGGATGACATGTTAAGCCAGTACGAGGTTCATACTCGAGCACAGGGGTAATTAGATTCGGAGCAATTGATCATCAAGGTTTTTCATAAACTTAATCTATCCAGAATTGGACAGCATCTCCCCCGGATTGCAAAGAATTGCAGGGGATAAGCGGGGTCATGTTCACCTGTGGAACAAGCCCCTACATCGCCGGTCTGCACAATGTCAGCCAGCAAACCCCAGTGGATGGAGTACCCCGAGGACTAGCCTACTAGGGGCACCCAAGGTTCCATGGGGGAAAGAAATAGGGGGAGGAAGCCGTCGACAGTGGGGACGATACCCCGAGGGCTAGCCTACGATGGGTGACGGACCCATAGTCGATGGTTCATCCCATGGAGAGATTGACCATTGGGAGAGCGGGACTCCGAGGGCTAGCCTACAAGGAGCACGCATCCCCCGGTCTCGGTCGGGTCTTAATTTGTCGGGGTTGAGTTTCGTTGAACCAGGGCCCCGTCACTGTCTGCAGTGGCTTCAAGGGTGTGCCCACCATCGAGAGATGGAGCCCCCCCGGTCGCCCATCAATCGTCAAGAAACAGCAGAGGAATGTCCCCCTCCCCGGACGATCGAAACATCGAAAACCCTCAGAGCGGTGTGGATGAGTATGGTGCATGTGAGCAGTAGATGCATAAACGAAACGAGATCGTTGTAGGGGCATTTGCTCGAACGGTTGAAAAGCAAAGTTCGAGGGGGGTGGATCCCTTGTATAGCGGATAGAGGCACACGCAGAGGCGCAGCTCTATCCATGAGGATAAGAACGATGCAAAAATCCTTGAATCATATGTAAAGCGAATGATCGAAAGAAAACCCCCGGGGAGGGGTGTTTCTATAGCCCACGATGGTTCGGGGCATAACCGAGGCTTCGATGGAATCAGAATTACAGCTACGTCGAAGAGAATCCAACATACGCATTGACACAAGTGAGAGAGACAGAGATTCTGAATATCAGCTCGGCCTGTTGACCTAACCATTCGCACACGTATCACTATTCAAAGATGGAAAACGAACGAATGTTTACATTGAGAATCCGGCGTCGACACCACTGCCAGAATGCCGTTCATCGACGCCGAGGAACATACAATGGCAGGATGAATCACAGAGGAGGGGAGGGGTCGGCTCATATCATTGCCATCCCTCCCCTCTTCGGTTTACAACCAGTAGACGGAGATTGGGGGGAATCGGCGGGAGATAGGGGAGGAACAACGCCGGTGCCCACCTGCTACCGAAAATAGAGTATCGTAACTCAGTCGGGGAAGAAGAAGGTCACCGGCAGAGGACGCCCAGGAGAGGCGCTATTCTTCTCTCTGGAATTCTCTCTCGATCCCTCCTCTTCTCTCTGCTTTTCTTTTTTTTTTGAAGCCTCCCTCTCGAGAGTCTCTCTTCTTTGTTTTCGTTTGGCCTCTGTGTGGCCTCCGTCTGGCCTCTTCTCTCTCGCCTCCTCTTTCTGTTCTCGAAGAACCCTATATATAGAGACCTGAGTTCGAACTTGAACCAGCGTGGGATTAGCGCGCCAGGAAGAGCCTTCAAGGCTTACCGCGCCGGGGTTGGACACCCTCAGGGTGATTTGCGCGCCGGCTTAAGGGCTGAAGATGGGCTTTAGCGCGCCGGGATCAGGGGCGTCGCATGAGGGGGCGCGCCGATTTAAGGCACGCCCGGCTAATGCTCCTCGTGCGCTTCAAGCCAGCCGATGAGTCCGGGGATGATTCCGGGAGTCATCGTGAACATTATCTCGCCAATGCCCATCGAAACCTTGGCGGGATGTTTTGTCGAAGCTCCCA
The DNA here is from genome assembly GCA_022559845.1 of Amorphophallus konjac. Classification (NCBI taxonomy): domain Eukaryota; kingdom Viridiplantae; phylum Streptophyta; class Magnoliopsida; order Alismatales; family Araceae; genus Amorphophallus; species Amorphophallus konjac. The sequence continues at coordinate 21,887,339 of CM040123.1, read as the reverse complement.
GGTCAACATACGGCCGTTCTTGAGACTCCAGATAGCTTTGACTTGACCGTACGGGCTTTCTGCCGACACGGCCTTTGGCTCTACGCTCCATGCTATTGGTCCGTCCTGGCTCGTACTCAGCTGTCTAGGGGGTTGGACAGCCAGGAGATAGTTCCGCCAGAGCCGGGCGATCATTCGGCCACTAATGGACCCATCTTGGCGGGAAGCCGTGCCCATGCCGGGCGATCGGGATCTTCCGCCGTCAGAGCTTTCGGTTCTCCGTTTCGGGAAACCGGGGGGACTCCTTTATCCTCAGGAGAGCCTTTCATGAGGTGGGTATCCACCGGGTAGATCGTCGTCCTTGATCGGACAACGGGTGTAGTGTATGCAGCATGATAGAGTCAATGCCGATTCATTGGGCAGGCTTGGTCGCACCGCCAGTTGGTTGTGAATTCGTCCCGGCTCCCTTGAGGCGAAGTCCCCGTATCTATACGGAGTGACTCGAGGCTCTGACAGCTTGAGAAGTCTTCAATATGTTGATCTTTGTCGGCTTCCGTGCTTCGGTGGGCCGGATCATTCGTCTTTATGGCTTGTTCGCCGGTGATCATATTTTGGGTGCCAACACACCAACAGGTTTAGTTTTCTTTTTCTGGTGCTTTGATGGTTGTTGTGTAGTCCTGGCATTCATTTTATTAAAAATATTTTTGTTTTTCTGCTAGTGCCTTGGCCAATGAGTGTACTAGAAGTTGTGTTCCAAATTGGTCCTAGGCTGACCATAGAACCCCTGGTGACTAGGACTCCATGTCCTAAACTGACTATCCCATTTCCTAGCTGGCTGAGGTCTATATAGCTGATACCAAGTGGGGAAATTCTGATACCCGAACCTCATGTGTACAGGGTTCCACCCAAACCTATTAAGTGGTTGAGGATGAAAGTTATGATAGACTTGGGCTCTAGGGAAATAGGGATGAGCAAATGGGTTCCTAGCTGCACTAGGTCTCCCTGCCACCTTTGATCCTCTAGGTTTCTGAACTGACTTGTATTGGGTCTTTTTCTGAGCAGTTGATGGTGATGGAGACTTAGCAGCCTTGGGCTGGGGTTTTGATGTGCTAGCTGGCTGACCCCTAGCCTTGGACTTATCCTTGGAAGAAGAGCATGCAGCTCTAGACTCTACAACTTTCTGCTTTCCCTTGTCCTTAGCACTGGACACTTTTGATTTAGCATTATTGAAGGCAAATTTTTCATTGACCATTTTTATGAGTGGTCCTCTATTCTTTTCTCCCACACATGAAATGGTTTTCAATTCAAAGTTCTTTTTAGCTGAGGGATTAAAACCAAGACCCTCCTTTCTGAAATTAACTTTTGACCCTAGCAAGGCATTTAGATTTTCAGTTCCTTGGGTCATGCTTTCAATGATTTTCATTTTGTCAGGATTTTCATTTTCCAGATTTTCAATAGTTTTCTTTAATTCAGCATTCACTGACAAAACATCTTCATATTTTTCATTTGAAGTCTTTATTTCATTTTCAGACTTCTGAATTTTCAATTTCAACTCATCAACAACATTTTTCAGCAAATTATTTTCTTTCCTACAATCAATCACAACATGCTTTAATTCATCAAAATCAGAACATACATTTTTCAATTTGTCATTCTCTGATTGTAAGCATGCAACTTTATCATAAAGAGATTTATCATTAACCAGAGAATTCATTTTCTTCTTTAAGAGTATGTTTTCCTTCTTAATATCATTAGCTTTATCTAATAGGTCTCCATAAGCATCTGCCCAATCAGAAATAGTGTAATGTTCGAAAAGGGATGATACATGATCAGACTCTTCTTCTTCATCTCCATTTTTAGCCATCAAGCAGATGTCCTTTTCTGATTTTCCACTATCTGAGGAAGTGCTCAGCGTGCCTTCTTCCTCATCACTCCATGTACTGACCATGGCCTTTCCCTTTGGCGCCTTCTTCCATGGTCTTCCTTTCATTTTCTGTAACTCTGGACAATCAGCCTTCATATGACCTGTCTTCCTGCAATGATAACAAGCATTAACATCAGATTTTTCAGCATGGTTAAATTTATACCTGTTTTGCTTCCTGCTGTGGTATTTTCTGTAGAGATTCTTCCCTTCTCTTTTAAGAAATCTACTGAACTCCTTTGTGATCATAGCTATTTCATCCTTTTCAAGATCTGATCCAGATGAATTCCGATCACTGGATGATCCAATGCTGCTGGACTGTTTTGAGCAGCTATGCTTGGCCTTCAGAGCAATAGGCTTCCTGTATTCGTGCTCTTCAGTTTGAAGTAAATTCATCTCGTACGCCATCAAGGAGCCTATCAGCTCATTGGGTTTCATCCTTTGTAGATCTTTTGACACTTCAACCACAGTTGCTTTGGTATGCCATATAGGAGTCAACGATCGAAGGATCTTCCTCACAACTTCATGATCAGTATAACTCTTTCCCAGATTTCTTAGACCATTTGTGATGATGGTCAGACGAGCATACATTTCGATCACTGTCTCACTAGGCTTCATCCGAAATGCTTCATACTTTGACACTAGCATATTTGCCCTTGTCTCTCTCACTTCATATGTTCCCTCATAGATGACTTCGAGGGTATCCCACATCTCCTTCGCTGTCTTACAGGATGACACTCTGTCAAATTCAGTGGGATGGAGTGCACACTGAATGGCGTTGATAGCGCTCCAATTCAGAGTAGATTTCCTGACTTCTTCTCTGGTCCACAATTCCTCATTCTCGTGTAGCTCATAGTGACCTTTGCTTATAATCTTCCAGATCTCGTAATCTTTGGCTCTGAGAAAGACCTGCATCCGGTTCTTCCAATATGGGTAGTTGGAACCATCGAAGAATGGTGGCTTCGTAGTGGACTGACCCTCTGCTATTAGCCCTCTAGCATCCATGGCCGATCCTCTTTAGGATGTTAGTCCTGCACAAAGAGTTAGGCTCTGATACCAATTGTTGGGACGCTAAAGGGTGATCTAGAGGGGGGTGAATAGATCACACACCGGTTAAAAATTACTGCAGTAGAATCAAATGTGGAATTAAAACTTCTACTGAACAGATAGTGGGCACAAAGCGAATACCACCCAGAAGAGATGAAGAACCGTTCTAAGCATACATCTACTGCACCAAGATAGAAATATAGAAGCTAGGCAAACCACAAAACAATCACAAAGTAGACAAAGGCTTTTAGGTGGTTCGGTCCTCCAGACCTACATCCACCCCACACTCAACCCGAGTGTGGCTTACTGCTGACTCACAACTTGAACCGCTGGGCATCACAGCTTGCCATACAATCCGCTGGGCAACACAGCTTACCGTCCGAGGAATCCTCCTCGCCCGCTGAGCAACACAGCTTGCTGTCCAGTGGAATCCACCACTGCAAACCGCTGGGGATTACAACTTACCCGTCTAGAGACAGCACCTCTCCAAACCGCTGGGTAATATAGCTTGGCCGTCCAGTGGAATCCTCCACTGCCCACTGAGCAACACAGCTTGTTGTCCAGAGGAGTCCTCCTCTGCAACGCTGGCAAACAGCTTGAAGGAAAGTATAAAAAGGAAACAAAAGACAAGATGAACAGCAATCGGAAAGCTGTAAACATAAAGCACAATATGGCTCTCAAAGAGCTGACTGGTCTGGATTTGATCCACGGTCCAGTGAAGACTGATCTTCAGACAACCTCTCTAAACATGCCATCATCATAAAGAACACATAATATCATAATGCACTCACGGTGTTGCAATCATCAAAATAAAACAGCATTGCTATCATCAAATCAACATAGCACATGCTTGTGCCTAAGGGGCACAACAGGAACCGCCTCAACCAAACCGCTAGACGTTAAAATAGGCGTAACGCGTCACACCGGACGTGTCAGGAGGCTGTGACGCGCCACACCTGGGCCGTCACACCCTCAAAACCACCAAGAACTAAAAATCACCCACACGTTGTGACGGTCTGTCGTGGGGCCGTCAGGGACAGTGACGGTCCCTGAAACGACCGCCACACCAATCACGGCGGGAAAACAAAGGAATGGCCAAATCGGCCCGTTCCACACCCCATTCATGCCGAAGCGTAGGGGAAACAACCCTCGACGATGAAAAACTACATTAGAAGGCTAAAAAGCCCACATGCACGGGTTAAAACGCTAGATCGGGGCGATTTGGGCAAATCGACCCTAAAAGAGTCACCGAGGTTCTCGGACTCCTACCGGCCTCGAATGACCATCGATCAACACAAAACAAGCATGGATGGGATCCAGACACCCCAACGGTCAGTTAGACACTAACCGAGCTACAAATGGTTGCCGTTTTCCGGCGAACCCTGAAAACCCCAAAAATAACGGTTTTCACAAAACCGGCCCGATCTCCCCCGATCGAGCACCAAATCATGCACGGAAACAGAAGAAACATGCAGAACAAGGTGGCGGTCCATCTCCTTACCTCCACCGAAGAAACCGTGCCCCGAATGGACTAAACCACGCAGAAAACCACGCCGCGAGCTCAATCACCGACTTTGAATCCACCGTTCGGGATCACGCCAGAACCACTCTATCCTCGCCCTATCGCGCACCCAGTCAGCTCCACAGCATCCCCAATACGTGCCCCTAGGCCCTCCGTCTGCAGCCGGAGCCGAGGAAGCTCGAGAGGAGAGGAAACGGGAGAGAGAGACGACAGCGGTGAAATGAGAAGGGAGGAGAGAGGAAGGAAAAGAAATTAGGAATTTTCCTAATTTCTGAAAAATCTGATTTCTGGCCCTATCTCCGAAAAATACGCAAAAATAGTCGAAACGACCGGCTCGGAGAGTACATCGTCGCCGCAGCATCCACGAGTCGAGGAACAGACAACTAAACTCACCGTAGGGTTCCGTAACTAGTACGAGAGAAAAATCCACACGAATCGTAAAACTCAACTCGGAAGCCACAAAAGTGAACCGAAACTCACCGAAACAAATCCAAAAGATCCAATGAAGATCCAGCAAGACCTACTAAGGATCCAGGGCATTACATCCTCCCCTCTTTTAAGAAATTTCATCCTCAAAATTTAAGGATTAACAAAGGAGAAGCAGGGAAGAACAACCCAACATCACAAACACGGAAACGACACCAATCTCGAGAAGCACAGCTCAGAGGAACATTGTCAGACCACAATCACGAGCACATGCTCTAGATCGAGCACGGCACAAGTGGACATAAGTCCGACACCTCCGAAACAGGGTAAAGTCGCTCACGTCTCGCAGGGAAAGAGACAGGACTGCCACAACCATAATTATCGAAGAAATGAAACAACAGACACGGCGAGTAGCAGCTTACACAAGGAGACGCAGTCCTCACAGCTGACTGCTCGACCACATCATCAGCTCCAGTGCCAAAGGCAACAGGGAACACCTGGCACACAGGACCCCAATGACAACACTGGACCACAGGCACAACCAAGTCAGTCCTCACTCAGATATTACATCTGATCGAGTCGCAAGCTAACTCTAGGGAAAAAGAGTACAGCAAAGCTAACCGACAAGACTTGGTCCACACATAGACACAAAATCATAGAGAAACAGCGCCCAAAACAACAACAACCTCAGGGAACACTACTCAAGGACTACGAACACGCCTCGAGAGCACAACACCCAAGAGAAGAAAATGCAGAGTAGAGGGTACTCAATCAGCAGGAATGCCGACAAATTCCCCAATACTCGCAAATGCCAATGCCAATAGCAGATAATCATCAGCAACAGCACAGCAACAACAACGTCAAGGCACAAGAAGCCAAGACGAAGTCACATCGAGAAGGAACAAACCTCTCGACCCGTGGGTAGCCAACCCACACGCTTCAGCTGCATACTCAACAACGCACGCAGGCATAAGAAGAGACCTCAGTATCCGCATCTCAGTACACACCAGACGCCTTCGCAACCATGGAAGATCGCAAACAACACGCCACGAGTACCGATCTCGTGAACAACCGATCACAATAAACCTAAGTGCAAAGAAGAGGAGTACCAGCTTCAGCACAAGGCACAAGGAAAAAGCTAATCTCGGCTTACCTTCACATCCTGAAAAATGGTAAATGAGCCTTCACAGTACATCGGCCGTTAGACACGACACGACAATCACGGTACACGACAGCTCTTAACACCCTTATGGAGTCCAAAGCTAAGCAACCGTATAGCAAAGAGCAGATCAGACTCAAAACAAAATTGTCCACACTTAAGCAGACACAGGACAAAGGCATCACTAAGACAGCAATTCCAAGGTAAACCTCAAGAAGATTCCACCAGAAGGAACGAGAAGCAATATAGCTCAACCACAAAAGCTCGCCAGGAAAGGGAAATCCTAGCTTGCCTGAGCAACTTCTCCAACACGGAATCTAATCAAGCACTTCAACAGAAGCAAGACACATCAGGAGCTGAACAGACTCAAGCCGGGACGACCAAGACAACGTGAGAACGTGCACGGTCTTCAAACCGAGGCTAAAGGTCAACAGCAACCTGAACAACATACGGAGAAAACCTCGAACAACGTACTACAGATTCAAACCTTCCGGCGAACACTTCCAAGTACAACATGATCGAAACAAACACAACTAGGGGTGAGCACGGTTTGGTTTGGTTTGGTTTGAAGAGAATTTTTCTCAAACCAAACCGAACCGAATTAAAGCTTCAACCCGAACCAAACCAAACCAAACTAGTTTGAAACCAAATCGGTTTGGTTCGGTTTGAACCATATTCATCTCCCATTTTATAAATTAGATTAGATTCAAACAACATTAGAGAAATGTAGGGTAAAAGAATTTCTACCAAATAAAGTAAATATTAAAAAAATAACATACAAAGTTGTAACTTGTAAGAACAAGCTCCATAATATTTTCACATAAGAAATTAAGAAGTTCGGTTACAGTAAAATAGAAAGTGATTTGAAACCTATTTCATAAAGTCGGAAACCCCATTAGAATGATGAGAATTGGACTTTTTAAATTCAGATTTATAGTTACATATACATTTATATTAATTTGATAAAAATATTCTTAAATTCGGGTTATTCGGTTCGGTTTGGTTTTGTTCGATTTCTTGAACTTCAAAACCAAACCAAACCAAATTTTTTAATATGGTTCAGTTTGAACCCAAACCAAAATATTTTAAATTTCAACCCAAACCAAACCGAACCAAATCGTTCGGTTCGGTTTGGTTTTCGGGTTGAACCCGAATAATGCTCACCCCTAAACACAACGACGAAAAAGAAACACCTCGTCACATCCTGACGAGAGCAGGACCATCTCGTACAGTGCCAGAACAGCACGCACAAGACAACATATGAAGAAAACAGCGCCATAAACCATCGCAACACCAAAGCCAGCTGAAGACTGTACTGGACTTTCACGACTCTGGATACCGTATATCTCGGATTCCCATGTACTTCACACAACAATGCTCTGACAGCTCAGAAAAGAACTCCGAACATCTCAGAACACTGCTCTGATACCACTCTGTAGCGATCCAGATTCTGGATACCCAGTGTACCCGGTAGGACTACTGAATACACATGATACCGCTTGGAACCCGCGAGGCCTCCCAAGAGCGGGAAAGCTCCGAAGGGATAAAGACATGTGTAGAGTACATTGAAGCCACAGAGATATAACAGAAGCAATTAAATTTCATTAGATCGGTTTGCTAAAGTAGCAGAGATAAAATTACTTTTTAATTAACAGTTTCAATTAAACAATTATACACCACCAGAGTCAGTCCAAAGCTAAAGACAACAAGTCTAGCACAGTACAGTCGACAGGAAAGACGTACCTAGAAGTCGGGGGAGACCCGACGCAGGTACCAGCTGGCCATAACAGCACGCTACGAGCACGCGCACCAGGAACCACGCGGAAGCAGAACGAACGACGTCACCCCACCTGAAAAGTAGGGGTGAGCCTCGTGTCACTTGCTCAGTAGGGGTCACGCGGATCCCCACTGAAAAACACGCAGTAACACGGAACAACAACAATAAAACAGCAAGTGTAGTAAAGCAGGAAAACTACACTACAAAACTGTAAAACTATGCTACAAGCAGTAGTAAACAGACAGGGAGTAGGAGTAGGGAACAAGCAAGGAAGGGGAAGAACCCGCGCCAGACAAGCGGCGACCGAACTAACCTCGGCACCCCAAACTACTCCAAGCAGCGACAGAAGGGCGACTCTGATCTAACAAAGTCAGAAGTTACCGATCTGCCAACACGGCACCAGGCCTAAAACGAAGACCTGCAAGGACCGACAGAAGGTCTAGAAAAGACCCACACAGACGACCGACGGACTCGACAACACGCACGATCAGAACATCATGCACATTGCCCCACGCACGACCAGAACATCGTGCATGTGACAGGACACTGACCTCGGGTGCAGCCACGAAAAGGCCAACCTGGAAAGGTCACGACGCGCAAGAAACGCGAAGAGCAGTGGAGAGTCACGCGTCACAGACGGACGCACCTCCCCACCAGAGCAACGGCCAGCTGCGTCCACAGACGTCTTATGCTGCGCCATAGGTGTCTCGCCAACAATACCGCCAAAGCCACGGTAGAGTCGCAGACACCCGCATAGAACCAAACAGCATCAAGTAACCAGTCAAGGTCACGTCCATCGACGCATGTCCTCAGCCCCTGACCACGTGTGCACACACTGGCTCTAGCCTAAGCCAGGTACTCCAGCTAGTTTTCTCCCTCAGTAGGACGCTACCGTTGGCTGGGAGCCCACGGAACTAGCTTACAAACCGTGCCTGGGGAACACCCCTCCGCCACCACCAGGCGGATCGGCACTCAAAGACCTAGGGCAAAAACAATCGGAGGCGTACAAAACACAAAACTCCGATCACAAGTGCTAGAGTACTGACAGGCAGACACGTTGTCACACGTACTACAAAGCACCACTGGCAGTAGGACCACTTCCGACAGACATAGGACTAGGCAACTAGACCTACCCGGTAACGATCCTGAGTCGAACGACTCAAGGGCAAGATCGTCACAGACAATGGGACAAGCCGCCAATCGGTCTAATCCTAAGCCACGAGAAACAACGCTCCGCAGAAAACGACTCACGGAGACCTGAGGGAACACCGGAGACCCTCAGCACACCTGGACACACGGACCGAGGTAAGGCAACACCTCGAGGCATCCAGAACCAGTGTCTCGGACTGGACAGGACCGCCAAGACACCCACACAAGGTCACCTGTCAACCACTGGGTCACCCCGGGTTGACCGGAACCAGACAAAGACGCACACAAGAGTAGGATAGAGAATCCTACCCCAAGCAAGAAGACTCCTGGCCACCTTACAACGTAGTCTTAGCCCTCATAGGACGTCAGGAGACATCCAGGGGACAGCGGGCAGACCACAAGGACAAGCCAAGACAAGCAGAAATCAAAACGACGGAAATCGGAGCAGAAGGACTGTAACGCACCACCCCTAGACCGTTACACGAACGTGACGGTCTGGCGCTGGCCATTACATTCCAACCGTGACGGTCTAAAGCAGACGCGTCACAACCACGTGACGGTCAGGAGGAGAGCCGTCACACACACCGCCCTAACCAACATAAAAAACGCACAAGGCACGTAACGTCCTACACCAGGCGCGTTGCGCCGCTCTGACGTGCCCGACCCGGGCCGTCAGGGCCAACAAACCTCAACTCAAAACGACACCTGAACCACGTAACGCGCTAGACCAGGCGTGTTATACAACCTAACGCCGCAAGGCAGACGCGTCAGGGCCAACAGGCTTAAGTCAAGAAAACCACTGGCCGACAGGCACATAATGATGGACGCGTTACAGACACCTAACGCACGAGGGCGGGGCCGTTAGAGCCAACGACGTAGCCACCCAACTCAGCCAGAACAGCACGTAACGGCCTGGGGCAGGCGCGTTACACTGTTGTGACGCACGGGGACACCACCGTTACACTAACCGACTCACGGTCAAACTCCAAGTCAAACACAACGTAACGGCCTGGGGCAGGCGCGTTACACAAGCCTGACGCACCAGGGCAGGCGCGTCATGGGAACCGCCTTAACCAAACCGCTAGACGTTAAAATAGGCGTAACGCGTCACACCGGACGCGTCAGGAGGCTATGACGCGCCACACCTGGTCCGTCACACCCTCAAAAGTACCAAGAACTAAAAATCGCCCAGACACTGTGACGGTCTGTCGTGGGGCCGTCAAGGACTGTGACGGTCCCTGGAACGACCGCCACACCAATCACGGCGGGAAAACAAAGGAATGGCCAAATCAGCCCGTTCCACGCCCCATTCACGCCGAAGCGCAGGGGAAACAACCCTCCATGATGAAAAACTACATTAGAAGGCTAAAAAGCCCACATGCACGGGTTAAAACGCTAGATCGGGGCGATTTGGGTAAATCGACCCTAAAAGAGTCACCGAGGTTCCCGGACTCCTACCGACCTCGAATGACCACCGATCAACACAAAACAAGCATGGATGGGATCCAGACATCCCAACGGTCGGTTAGACACTAACCGAGCTACAAATGGTTGCCGTTTTCCAGCGAACCATAAACACCCCAAAAACCACGGTTTTCATAAAACCGGCCCGATCTCCCCCGATCGAGCACCAAATCATGCACGGAAACAGAAGAAACGTGCAGAACAAGGTGGTAGTCCATCTCCCTACCTCCACCGAAGAAACCGTGCCCCTAAGGGACTAAACCACGCCGAAAATCACGCCGCGAGCTCAAACACCGGCTTTGAATCCACCGTTCGGGATCGCGCCAGAACCACTCCATCCTCGCCCTATCGCGCACCCAGTCAGCTCCACAGCATCCCCAACACGTGCCCCTAGGCCCTCCGTCTGCAGTCGGAGCCGAGGAAGCTCGAGAGGAGAGAAAACGGGAGAGAGAGACGACGGCGGCGAAATGAGAAGGGAGGAGAGAGGAAGGAAAAGAAAAAGGAAAAGAAATTAGGAATTTTCCTAATTTCTGAAAAATCCGATTGCTGGCCCTATCTCCGAAAAATACGCAAAAATAGTCGAAACGACCGGCTCGGAGAGTACATCGTCGCTGCAGCATCCACGAGTCGAGGAACAGACAACTAAACTCACTGTAGGGTTCCGTAACTAGTACGAGAGAAAAACCCACACGGATCGTAAAACTCAACTCGGAAGCCACAAAAGTGAACCGAAACTCACCGAAACAAATCCAAAAGATCCAGCAAGACCTACCAAGGATCCACGGCATTACATCCTCCCCTCCTTTAAGAAATTTCATCCTCAAAATTTAAGGACTAACAAAGGAGAAGCAGGGAAGAACAACCCAACATCACAAACACGGAAATGACACCAATCTCGAGAAGCACAGCTCAGAGGAACATTGTCAGACCATAATCACGAGCACATGCTCTGGATCGAGCATGGCACAAGTGGACACAAGTCCGACACCTCCGAAAGAGGGCAAAGTCGCTCACGTCTCGCAGGGAAAGAGACACGACTGCCACAACCACAATTATCGAAGAAACGAAACAACAGACACGGCGAGTATCAGCTTACACAAGGAGACGCAGTCTTCACAGCTGACCGCTCGACCACATCATCGGCTCCAGTGCCAAAGGCAACATGGAACACCTTGCACACATGAAACCAATGACAACACTGGATCACAGGCACAACCAAGTCAGTCCTCACTCAGATATTACATCTGATCGAGTCGCAAGCTAACTCTAGGGGAAAAGAGTACAGCAAAGCTAACCAACAAGACTTGGTCCACACAGAGACACAAAATCATAGAGAAATAGCGCCCAAAACGACAACAACCTCGGGGAACGCTACTCAAGGACTACGAACACGCCTCGAGAGCACAACACCCAAGAGAAGAAAATGTAGAGTAGAGGGTACTCAATCAGCAGGAATGCCGACAAATTCCCCAATACTCGCAAATGCCAATGCCAATAGCAGACAATCATTAGCAACAGCACATCAACAACAACGTCAAGGCACAAGAAGCCAAGACGAAGTCACATCGAGAAGGAACAAACCTCTCGACCCGTGGGTAGCCAACCCACACGCTTCAGCTGCATACTCAACAACGCACGCAGGCATCAGAAGAGACCTCGGTATCCGCATCTCAGTACACACCAGACGCCTTCGCAACCATGGAAGATCACAAACAACACGCCACGAGTACCGATCTCGCGAACAACCGATCACAAGAAACCTAAGTGCAAAGAAGAGGAGTACCAGCTTCAGCACAAGGCACAAGGAAAAAGCTAATCTCGGCTTACCTTCACATCCTGAAAAATGGTAAATGAGCCTTCACAGTACATCGGCCGTTAGACACGACACGACAATCACGGTACACGACAGCTCTTAACACCCTTATGGAGCACAAAGCCAAGCAACCGTATAGCAAAGAGCAGATCAGGCTCAAAACAAAACTGTCCACACTTAAGCAGACACAGGACAAAGGCATCACTAAGACAGCAATTCCAAGGCAAACCTCAAGAAGATTCCACCATCACTAAGACAGCAATTCCAAGGCAAACCTCAAGAAGATTCCACCAGAAGGAATGAGAAGCAATATAGCTCAACCACAAAAGCTCGCCAGGAAAGGGAAATCCTAGCTTGCCTGAGCAACTTCTCCAACACGGAATCTAATCGAGCACTTCAACAGAAGCAAGACACATCAGGAGCTGAACAGACTCAAGCCGAGACGACCAAGACAACGTGAGAACGTGCACGGTCATCAAACCAAGGCTAAACGTCAACAGCAACCTGAATAACATACGGAGAAAATCTCGAACAACGTACTGCAGATTCAAGCCTTTCGGCGAACACTGCCAAGTACAACATGATCGAAACAAACACAATGACGAAAAAGAAACACCTCGTCACATCCTGACGAGAGCAGGACCATCTCGTACAGTGCTAGAACAGCACGCACAAGACAACATACGAAGAAAACAACGCGATAAACCATCGCAACACCAAAGCCAGCTGAAGACTGTACTGGACTTTCACAACTCTGGATACCGTATATCTCGGATTCCCATGTACTTCACACAACAATGCTCTGACAGCTCAGAAAAGAACTCCGAACATCTCAGAACACTGCTCTGATACCACTCTGTAGCGACCCGGATTCCGGATACCCGGTGTACCCGGTAAGACTACCGAATACACGTGATACCGCTTGGAACCCGCGAGGCCTCCCAAGAGCGGGAAAGCTCCGAAGGGATAAAGGCATGTGTAGAGTACATTGAAGCCACAGAGATATAACAGAAGCAATTAAATTTCATTAGATCGGTTTGCTAAAGTAGCAAAAATAAAATTACTTTTTAATTAACAGTTTCAATTAAACAATTATACACCACCAGAGTCAGTCCAAAGCTAAAGATAACAAGTCTAGCACAGTACAATCGACAGAAAGGAAAGACGTACCTAGAAGTCGGGGGAGACCCGACGCAGGTACCAGCTGGCCACAACAGCACGCTACGAGCACGCGCACCAGGAACCACGCGGAAGCAGAACGAACGACGTCACCCCACCTGAAAAGTAGGGGTGAGCCTCGTGTCACTGGCTCAGTAGGGGTCACGCGGATCCCCACTGAAAAACACGCAATAACACGGAACAACAACAACAAAACAACATGTGTAGTAAAGCAGGAAAACTACACTACAAAGCTGTAAAACTACGCTACAAGCAGTAGTAAACAGACGGGGAGTAGGAGTAGGGAACAAGCAAAGAAGGGGAAGAACCCGCGCCAGACAAGCGGCGGCCGAACTCACCTCGGCACCCCAAACTACTCCAAGCAGCGACAGAAGGGCTACTTTGATCAAACAAAGTCAGAAGTTACCGATCTGCCAACACGGCACTAGGCCTAAAACGAAGACCTGCAAGGACCGACAGAAGGTCTAGAAAAGACCCACACAGACGACCGACGGACTCGACAACACGCACGATCAGAACATCATGCACACTGCCCCACGCACGACCAGAACATCGTGCTTGTGACATGACACTGACCTCGGGTGCAGCCACGGAAAGGCCAACCCGGAAAGGTCACGACGCGCAAGAAACGCGAAGAGCAGTGGAGAGACACGCGTCACAGACGGACGCACCTCCCCACCAGAGCAACGGCCAGCTGCCTCCATAGACGTCTTATGCTGCGCCACAGGTGTCTTGCCTACAATACCGCCGAAGCCACGGTAGAGTTGCAGACACCCGCACAGAACCAAACAGCATCAAGTAACCAGTCAGGGTCACGCCCGTCGACGCATGTCCTCAGCCCCTGACCACGTGTGCACACACTGGCTCTTGCCTAAGCCAGGTACTTCAGCTAGTTTTCTCCCTCGGTAGGACGCTACCGTTAGCTGGGAGCCCACGGAACTAGCTTACAAACCGTGCCTCGGGAACACCCCTCCGCCACCACCAGGCGGATCGGCACTCAAAGGCCTAGGGCAAAAATAATCGGAGGCGTACAAAACACAAAACTCCGATCACAAGTGCTAGAGTACTGACAGGCAGACACGCTGTCACACGTACTACAAAGCACCACTGGCAGTACGACAACTGCCGACAGACACAGGACTAGGCAACTAGACCTACCACGTAACGATCCTGAGTCGAACGACTCAAGGGCAAGATCGTCACAGACAGCGGGACAAGCCGCCAATCGGTCTAATCCTAAGCCATGAGAAACAACGCTCCACAGAAAACGACTCCCGGAGACCTGAGGGAACACCGGAGACCCTCAGCACACCTGGACACACGGACCGAGGTAAGGCAACACCTCGAGGCATCCAGAACCAGTGTCTCGGACTGGACAGGACCGCCAAGACACCCACACAAGGTCACCTGTCAACCACTGGGTCACCCCGGGTTGACCGGAACCAGACAACGTACACAAGAGTAGGATAGAGAATCCTACCCCAAGCAAGAAGACTCCTGGCCACCTTACAACGTAGTCTTAGCCCTCATAGGACATCAGGAGGCATCCAAGGGACAGCGGGCAGACCACAAGGACAAGCCAAGACAAGCAGAAACCAAAACGACGGAAATCGGAGCAGAAGGACTATAACGCACCACCCCTAGACCGTTACACGAACGTGACGGTCTGGCGCTGGCCGTTACATTCCAACCGTGACGGTGTAAAACAGACGCGTCACAACCACGTGATGGTCAGGAGGAGAGCCGTCACACACACCGCCCTAACCAACATCAAAAACGCACAAGGCACGTGATGGCCTACACCAGACGCGTTACGCCGCTCTGACGCGCCCGACCCGGGCCGTCAGGGCCAACAAACCTCAACTCAAAACGACACCTGAACCACGTAACGCGCTAGACCAGGCGCGTTACACAGCCTAACGCCGCAAGGCAGACGCATCAGGGCCAACAGGCTCAAGTCAAGAAAACCACTCACCGACAGGCACGTAACGGTCCATCACGGACACGTTACAGACACCTAACGCACGAGGGCGGGGCCGTTAGAGCCAACGACGCAGCCACCCAACTCAGCCAGAATAGCACGTAACGGCCTGGGGCAGGTGCGTTACACTGCTGTGACGCACGGGGACACCACCGTTACACTAACCGACTCACGGTCAAACTCCAAGTCAAACGCAACGTAACGGCCTGGGGCAGGCGCGTTACACAAGCCTAACGCACCAGGGTAGGCGCGTCAGGGGAACCACCTCAACCAAACCGCTAGACGTTAAAATAGGCGTAACGCGTCACACCGGACGCGTCAGGAGACTGTGACGCGCCACACCTGGGCCGTCACACCCTCAAAACTACCAAGAACTAAAAATTGCCCAGACGCTGTGACGGTCTGTCGTGGGGCCGTCAGGGACTGTGACGGTCCCTGGAACGACCGCCACACCAATCACGGCGGGAAAATAAAGGAATGGCCAAATCGGCCCGTTCCACGCCCCATTCACGCCGAAGCGCAGGGGAAACAACCCTCGACGATAAAAATCGACCCTAAAAGAGTCACCGAGGTTCTCGGACTCCTACCGGCCTCGAATGACCATCGATCAACACGAAACAAGCATGGATGGGATCCAGACACCCCAACGGTCAGTTAGACACTAACCGAGCTACAAATGGTTGCCGTTTTCCGGCGAACCCTGAAAACCCCAAAAATAACGGTTTTCACAAAACCGGCCCGATCTCCCCCGATCGAGCACCAAATCATGCACGGAAACAGAAGAAACATGCAGAACAAGGTGGCGGTCCATCTCCTTACCTCCACCGAAGAAACCGTGCCCCGAATGGACTAAACCACGTCGAAAACCACGCCGCGAGCTCAAACACCGGCTTTGAATCCACCGTTCGAGATCGCGCCAGAACCACTCCATCCTCGCCCTATCGCGCACCCAGTCAGCTCCACAGCATCGCCAACACGTGCCCCTAGGCCCTCCGTCTGCAGCCGGAGCCGAGGAAGCTCGAGAGGAGAGAAAATGGGAGAGAGAGAGACGACGGCGGCGAAATTAGAAGGGAGGAGAGAGGAAGGAAAAGAAAAAGGAAAAGAAATTAGGAATTTTCCTTATTTCTGAAAAATCTGATTTCTGTCCCTATCTTCGAAAAATACGCAAAAATAGTCGAAACGATCGGCTCAGAGAGTACATCGTCGCTGCAGCATTCACGAGTCGAGGAACAGACAACTAAACTCACCATAGGGTTCCATAACTAGTACGAGAGAAAAATCCACACGGATCGTAAAACTCAACTCGAAAGCCACAAAAGCGAACCGAAACTCACCGAAACAAATCCAAAAGATCCAATGAAGATCCAGCAAGACCTACCAAGGATCCAGGGCATTACACTCAGGTCCTGCCTCAAACCCTGAACAAACTGCTCGGTCTTCAGCCCCTCAAGCTCCATGATATGGGGCGCATAACGGCCTAACTCAACAAACCGAGCCATGTACTGCAACACATACATGTCGCCCTGCACCGGCTCCAGAAACTGACGCATCTTCTGCGTACCAACTTAGGATGGGCAGTAAGTATGCTCGAAAACCGTAACAAAGTCCCTCCACACGATCAATTGGAGGGAACGTGACTGAAAGGACGTCTTCCACTCCGAAGACCACCAATCTCGAGCCGTACCCTGCAACTGGTTGCAAGCCAACATCACCATGTCCTCCTCAACACAGCGCATGGAACTGAACACTCTCTCCATCTCATCAAGCCATCTCTTGGCCACATCGGGATCTGGCTGGCCATCGTAGTAGGGTGGATGGAACTACAAGAAGTCCCGCACTGCACGACTGGGTCCACCCCTAGACGACGAGCCCTCACCAGCATCACCACCAAACTGCTGAGACATAAACTGAAACATGCTCCAAAAGAAATCCGGTGCCCCCGGAACTCTCGCTGCATACCCTCCTTGGGTGGTAACTGGTGGCACTCTGCTCTGCTCCTCCTACTCCTTTGTCAACTGTCCCTGCTGAGAGTGAGTCCTACGTCTCGGCGCCATACTCGCCTGCTGCAAAAAGACAGAAGACACGGAAAATGGCGAAATCAATAGAACACACGATGCCCTAAGCCAGTACCGACTGTACATCATTATTGTGGACTAGTGGATCTCTGCAACTATTTATAATTCTTATATATATCCACAACCACTGCTCTGATACCAGCTCTAACGACCCGAGATCCGAATATCGGGAGAGGCCCGATAGCCCGAATCCCGAACCGCCACCCACGAGCCCGAAGACTCGGAAGGGTTAAAAGGGATGGTGTGGAGATACACAAGAATCTAAAATAATTACAGAATTACACATTTTATATGAATAAACAGGAAATTAAAGATTAACATTAATCAAATTACATGGTCCATAATATAACAGTAGTCTAAAATATAACAGTAGTCCACAACTAGTACAGCATAGAAAAGAATGTACAACTACACGGGGCATACCCCGGCCTGGCAACTGGCAACTAACCCTGGGCACCTGAACCACGTGGAGCCTCGGAAGCGCTCCCCTCAAGTCTCGTCTCACATGAAACACGGTGAAAACACGCAGGGAATGAGCCTCAGAACAAAAGGCTCAGTAGGGATCATCCAGTCCCCACCTCGCAAACTGAGAAACCACGCGGAAAGCAGCTACAAGCTACCACTAGCAAGACGTAGAACACGAATAAATAAACGAGAAAAGCTTCGCTACGCCTAGTACCGAACGCACGGCACGAAAACTGAGATAACCCATCAAAAACCCAAGAGTTGCTACCACACAAAGACAGGAGTACCAACCACTAGAAGCAAGGCCGGATGCGTCCACTGACGACTTAGACCGAGCCTCGGGTGTCTCCCTCCGGCCCAGTGGGAACTGAGACACCGTACAAGTAATAACAGAACAAGTGACTAGCTGGGGTCGCGCTCGTCAGCGCGGGTCCAATCGCCCCCACCACATGTGCACACACAGACCATACGTCCTAGGTCTGGCCCTCTGACTGGTTTTCCCATCAGTCGGACTCTGGCGTCAAACGTGGGGCCCTACGGAAACCAGTCTAAAAATCATCTCTCGAGATAGTCTCGCCACCACTCCCTGGTGAGACCACTCGCGTGTCGGAAGGCTACGACTAGTGGAGGGTCACTAAAAGAGTCGACTATCTAGTCAACGGAAAATAACGTCTAAACCGGACAAAGTACAAGGACCGCTCCTCGTACCGACACCGACTCACGGTGACGTAAGCCGAGAACACCACCTCCCGGGACCCCACGGCACCCTAACATATGGCCCCCACATATGCCCAGCATCAGTCAGACCACGGGTCAGCACGCGGATCGAGGTCCACTCACTCGTGACTCGAATCGGCAAAACATCACTCCGGTAGGACATAAACCTCTGGCGGTCCACCTTTGGGCCGCCACAGTGGCTAGCGGTCCATCGCTGAACCGCCACAAGAAGTTGGCGGTCGCTTAATGGGCCGCCACGCCACTGGCTATGGAGGCACAAATGGTCCTACCTTGGGCCACCAACGGGTACATAGCGGTAGTACCTACGGCCGCTAGACCCCAAAACCTCCAACGGTCAAAATGCCTCGAAGGCCACGCCAGCCAACTCGGCTAGCGGTCGGACAATCGGCCGCCACACGGGCTCTGGCGGTTCATCGTGTGACCGCCAGACCCAACCCATACACGGGACGCCAAAAACGGTCGCATGGAGACCGCCAAAAGGAAGTAGCAGTCACTGGAAGGATCGCTAGAGTTCCAGAAAATCGAGAACGGCGGGAAAACCCCAAAATTGCCATTCCACGCCCCATTCACCCCCGGGTGAAGGGGAAACAGAAGGGAAACTTGTTCCCAAGCCCCCAATGCATCTTTTGATGCCAACAAACCACACAATGACGGATTAAAACGCTAGATCGGCCACTCAAACCCCAAAACATGATTTTCCCTTGCCGGCTCAAAATAGCCTTCTCTCGACCTCGCCTCGGCCCAGAAATCATGGGGAAGGTAAATGCATAGCTAAGGATCGTCACCCTACCTCGGAATCGTCTGAAACGTGGCGGATCGCCGCCGATCTTCAAAAATCCGCTTGAACCTTCACGAGCTCCCACGATCTCACCGAGCACCGAACGCCGCCGGGATCGCCACGCCGTCGCCCACCGCCGTCTGCAGCCGGAGGGGAGCACGCCGTCGCGTCCACGGGAGAGGGGGGCCGGTCACGGCCGTGTGCGCTCACGGGAGAGAAGGAAGTAGGAAGAAGAAGAAAAGAAGAAGAAAGGGAAAAAGAAAAAGAAAATAGGGGCATTTATAGAAAATCTTGATTTTTCAAAAAATATGAAAAATAGAAAAATATACCCCCGCGATCCTCGGAACACGCTTATCAACGTGGTACCATCCCGGAGTAGGTGAACGACTCGGTTCGCCCACTACGGGGTTCCGTAGGTCTGCCGGAGAAAAACACGCGGGAACTGCGGAACACGATCCGGGACCTCCGAAACTGATCCGAAACGCACGGATCCGAACCCTGAAGATGTCCGAAAAATAATTCCGGGCATAATGAGAACAAATTCTCTGAGAAAATAAATTCGGGACCCAAGAAGAAGGATCCGAAGGGTCCGGGATATTACATTTTCAATCGAATGGTTTCTGTTTTGTCTGTAGAAGCCTGGTCGCGGTCTGTCGGGCGATCGCGATCAGGACATTACTGTTGACCAGACGACCGCGTTCTCCCTGTGTGTGTCGACCCATCGGCCGGTGTGCGTCAATGCAGCCTCGGGCTCTTTTTTTCTCTCACATGGTCGTGGTTCTCGCCAGTCTGCGTTCTTCAATGGGCAGTCGCGTGACTGACTGCGTTCTCAGTGAAGAGTCAAGTGCGTCCCTATTGTACCCAGACATTTTCCCAATAGAAATATCAAGAAACAAGGGCTCGGGAAATTTCCCGAACACCTTTAGGGCGTTGTTCACCCAGCCCTTTCTACGACACCCCGGGCCCAACCATGGGTCCTAACCAGCTCGCCGTGACCAACGGCATCTTTAACAATTGATTGGGGCCACCCCCGATTACCTAGTTTGTTGATTTACCCACCTTCAACCAAGCCACCCGAGCCAACGAGGCCGGGATTTACCCTCAAGACGTTTCCCTCCAGCCCTCTACAGTAAAGGGAAGACTTGTCTCAGTCAACCGCAGGCTTTGGAGAGCCATAGCATCCATATGCGGCCCACACACGTGTGTCAGGAATTCTCCCGAACACCTCACGGGCATGCACATTCCAGCCATCCTACAGCAAGTCGGGGGCCAACCCGCGGCTCCAACACCCCAGCCAGGTTCTACGGTGACCCTCCAGCAAGTTGGGACCACCCCCGACCCTCAGACAAGCGGCGATGAGCCGTTCACTTTCAGCCCCCGGGCCAACCCAAGACTGCCCCGTCAACCCGCCTTACAACGCGGCATACATCACAAGGTCAGGCCCACATGCCCAGGACACCCGCTCTCAGCTCTCGTGAGTTCTCACTCTCAGCCCGGGGCCGAATCTGAGGCCTGCCAGTCAGTTACCAGAGCCGTTCGACAACCCGAGGTGTGTCGGGAATTTTCCCGAACACCTTGCGAGCGGTGACTACAACATGACAACAACAAGCCCCCACGGGCCAATCCCAGCACCTCGGAGTACCCCGTCCTCCAAAGGACAACCCAAAAGAATAACATAAGGCCCCCGGGACCACCCCCCGTGGCCACGGCACGCCCGGGGGAGAATTCGCCCCAGGCGTGGCCGTGCCCGGGTGGGGACGAACTCCCCCGGGGGCGGCCCTTCCACCCAGCCCAGTCAGCCCCAATGAGAATTCACTCCAGTCCAAGATCCGAGCAAGGTCGATCAACATACCAGCCCAAGACGTTCGCGAAGACGGAATCCCGAGGCCACAAGGGTCAACCTCCTTGTTCAATGCGCGCACGCGGCTAGCCAACCAGTCCAAAACCTGTATCCTTTTGTCCTATTGTGGTCAACGTGGGCCCAAAATAGACAAATTGGGGGTTTTATAGGCCATTGGGGAAAGAAACCCCTGATCCACCCCACGTAAAGCCCCCTGGGGATGGGGGGGTTATGTGGACCAGACTCGCTCCCTCAGCCAGGTCCGCGTAAACCCCCATTAAAACAAAAAAAAACTTTTTCATTGGGGGATGAACCCCCATCCTAGTTCGCATAAACCCCCTTAAACAAAAAAAAAAGATTTTTAATAATAAAAAAACCCAGTCCACGTTAACCCCCTAGGGGGGTTTACGCGGGCCAGGCTGACCCCCCCGCCTGGTCAGGGTTTACGCGGGCCAGATTGCACCCCCCCCATCCCGGTCCGCGTAAACCCCCCTCCCCCACTCAGAAAAAAAAATATTTTCAAGGGGTTTACGCAGACCAGATTGTCCCCCCCATCCCGATCCGCGTAAACCCCCCTGACATTTCAACTTCTCCTATAAAATCCCCTTTGAAGCTCAAGGGGCACATACGATGCATGCTAACTAGCACTTGGACATCCGCAGGCACTCCGGCAAGGACTCAAGCCCCAAGGCTTCTGGCAAGAACGCGAGGAGCAAAGCGCGTGTTGGTTGGCTTGTTCATCGGCTCGTATACGCCGAGGGTATGTCGCACGTACTCCCCTCACATGGCGTCTAGTGTTAGAGGTGTATGCCCTTCAAGCCAATCACAAGTGCTGTGATGGCAACATTTCTTGTACAATTTCATTCAATAATAATAATGACGTTTTCTTCATTATGTTCTTAACACGTTATGGTGTGTATGTTGTAATGTAATGAAGTCCTTGAATATGAGCTATGATGACTGGATCATGATGAGATTGCGATAATGAGATCAGTCATCTAGATGTTTGTATTCTAAATGTTCCTGGTCATGGGATCTTCAAGAAGGGACATTGAAGATCCGGCTAGACCGGTGCACGTGGTGCTCACTCATGTGATGAGGGTGGTCGATCTCATAACCACCGGTGTGGTGACGTCAAGGTACACGTGCAGGTGCTCAATAGTGGAATGAGTTCACTGAACTGACCCGATCTAGAATTCTTGAATGGTAATCATGCGGACTATCAATCAGGAAGTTCTAGTGTCGCAGTAGCACAGTTGGATCTTAGACCTGAGTCACTGAAAGGGTTTTGCATGGAATCCACTGAGTGTTTGATTGCTGACTTATGAACTTCAAGCTTGTGGTTCTTGATAGTCAGTTGTTCGGACTCAGTGGGATTCATGTGGAGACACTTAAGTGGACAACAAGGGATCATTCACTCCCTGCATGGATTAAGAGAGAGAATGCTCTATGGACATGTACTTGGAAATCCCTGGCAAGGGTATGAGGGTTCGCTGTGAAAAAGGAGTTTTCCAGTGAACTATACTTAAGAGTACAAGGGTCCATAAGATCAGAATGCTTTAGGGTTTGACAGTTTGACCGTACCCTAATTCTGATTGGAGCATTATGTGAATGAGGATCTATAACTGTGTGGAATCTGATGACGGAAAGGTTCAATATGGGTTGCATCCCTCCCAATGTCATATGGGATCACGAGGTGTTGCTTGGTGCCGTTCGTGGTCAGAAAGCCCTTTAATTCCATTAAGAGTTAATGGATTATAATTAATTAAGTTAAGAAGTGTTCCTAGCTTAATGGGCTTGAAAACCAGACAGACTATTGGGCCTAGAGGGTCACACACAATAGAGTAGTGGATAAGATGGATAAGGTCGGAAGTTATAGACAGTTTCCGGGTTTTTGTGAAAAGCGCCAGAGTCTATAAATATATGCTGAGGATAGAAACCCTGGTCCAAGCAATCAGGGTTTCTTCTGGCCGCCCCCTCTCTTTCTCTCTCTCCTCCCTGGTCTGGGCGCCCTCCTTCCCTCTCTCCTCCTCCTGCTACGGTGGATGGTACTGCTAAGGAGTGGCCGACGTGTGGAGATCGAGAAGGAGAATCCGTCTGTTCCTGCTGCTCGTGTGGATACATCTAGAGGCCGGACACTTGGACGGCTAGCAGCCCGACGAGCCTCTACTCGACCATCTTCGGGCATCTGGGAATTAATTAATCCCGCAAAGGTATAGAACTGTTCTTCCTAAGTGGGTTCTTCGATAATAATCTTTGATTTTGATCACCATCAACGATCCACATATTAGGGTTTCGTTGTTTTCGCTGCTCCTCTGATCGAAACCTGACAGTGGTATCAAAGCCAGGTTGCTGGTCTGATCAAAATTGAGATTATTTTATTATTTTTCATTCTTCACGTTCATGCATAGGGCTCAATGTTAGGGTGTTCGATTGAGTCTCTCAGGGATGGATTTTGGTCGATTGATCCTATGGAAATGTTCATGGCATCAAGAGGATCAAAACGCACGTTCTAGCGCATTTATTGACCTAACCGTGAGGGCGAATCAGACACATCTTCGTGGTCGCGGTCGCTGTTCGCACAGGGAGAGGGAGGTCGATTCAGGCCATTAATCTCCGATTAGGGATGTCCATGGGGCTGGCAAGGGTTGCTGGATGATTCCCCATGGCGTCCCACGGCGTCCGGGTGCGTGCGGTGGCCGGATGGGGCGGCTCCGGCGAGGTTAGCGGAGAACAGGGTGGAACGGCCCCGTGATCGTCACGGGCGTCTCCTCCGGCCACGGCGTCGAGGGCGGTGGCCGGCAGACATGCCGGCGTGGCCCCTGCAGTCGTCCGTGGTGGCCGGGGCGGCGGACGCGCTCCCTGCGGCGAGCTCCAGGGGTTAGGGTTTTTACCCCAAACCCCCCCTCCGTTCGGGCGGGGAAGAAGACCCCAGCGGGTCTCCAACGGGCGGATCCGGGCCCACGCAGGATCCGCAGCCCCTATAACCAGATCCGCCAGCCTTTATATATATATATTTTGAATTTTATGCGTTTCAAATAGTTTAAAATGCATAGAAATTCAAGAAAATTGTCAGAAAATTATGAAAAATATTTTAATGGGTTCTAAAATTATTTTAGTGACTTATTAGTTTATTTTTCATAATATGACTCGTGGTTAATTAGTTAATGGAAAATTTAAAATAGTTTTAAGCATTTCCCATTATCTAATTAATACAGTTAAGTACTATAAGAATATGATTCTTATGAGGTTAATTAACTGAATGTTAATATGGGTGAATGTTGAGGACGGATGTCTAAATTAGTTTAGACTTGTTTGTGCTTTAACTAAATTGTTTAGTTAAATTTTTAGCTGCGTGATTTCAAAACTAATTATTATTATTTTGAAATCAACGTTATATCTTGCTGTAATTATATGATAATTACTTATTGCTGCATGTGATGTGTCATGTGTGTGGATGGATGGTCATGGACTTAGATATCATGTGATGGTATAGCTTGTGGTGAATGAATGATGATGTGATTATTGGGGCCTACGTGCCTCCTTCTCTCTCTCTCTTAATTAATCCGGGTTGTACATTCTATCTCCCTCCTGTGTTGTACTCCCCTTGACTAGGTCAAGGTTTCTTATTATTATCTGATATATATTTGTGGGCATGTGTGCCCAATTTCGAATTTACTTGTAATAATGAGAAGCGGATGGAGATTAAAAAGGAGATCGACTACAGTGGGCTCGGGAGATTCTTCACATCCAGTGGGAGCATTGGATGCTCCAAGTCTTTGTTTATTTGCCATGCTTGTGTGTAAATTACCAACTGGCTCTGGTAATGTTGCTAGGTTTAAAAGTCCATGATCATCCATTGGTGTTACATCATATATTTGATATATGTGGTTGTGCTACTAATTATATATATACTTATATTTAGAGTATATATGATACTCCAAATTATTATATATGTATGTAGCACCTATATTGATGAGACCAAAAATATTCAAATCCCCTTCGATTAAATATTAGGTCGATAAGCGTGAGGCATTAAGAATGACCCACGTAGCCTTCCGTTGTTATAGTCAAAGTGAGCCGTCCTTAGACTGTGGAAGTTTATTGTGCTACCACAAGACTATCACAGCAAGGGGACGGAGACTTAGGCTAAGGCTTGAGCCAAACCTTGGGATGGGGGCTGGCATGGCTTTGTTGTGCTACAACAAGAGTTATGTCATAAACCCACTCTCATAACGTAACAACGGGTTGGACCTAACCAACGCTCGTGATTTGTTGTGCTACCACAAGACCACGAAGCGTTTGGAGGCTAAATTACTGGGAGTTACAAGGAGTTGTAATTGACAAGAGTTGCCTACCCATTAAGTATGGGGTAGTTTGTTGTGCTACCACAAGACTACTTCCATAATGTTAATGGGATCCTAATACCCACTAGGACACAGTCGTTGTGTACCGTCTTTGCACGTCAGGGGTTGTGCAAATTCGCCGAAAATTAGTCGGAGCATTAAGTTAGGATTAAAGTCCATGTCTTAATTTAATATCATGAATATCTACAATATTGTTCTAAATTCCTTTTTATTTCCTATTGTAGACCGCTATGGCGAACCACCCATTGAGAGGCATATTGGATGCCAACATGCTGACTGGTCCAAATTATGTCGATTGGCTCAGGAATCTGAGAATTGTTCTCACGACTGAGAAAATAGCCTATGTCCTTGAGCAGCATGTTCCTCCTGTTCATGCTGATGATGCCGATGAGGCTGAGGTGATTCTTTATGAGAAGCACAAGGAAGATACCACTCTGGCCCGATGTTATATGCTGGCCTCCATGACTAATGAGTTACAAAGGTAGCATGAAAAGATGGATGCTAGATCCATCATGTTTCACCTAGAGGAGCTCTTTGGAGCTCAGAGTAGAACAGAAAGATATGAGATATCTAAGAATCTGTTCGGGGACAAAATGTCTGAGGGAACATCTGTACAGACACATGTTCTCAAGATGATAGAGTGGATCGAGAGACTTAATGGATTAGGTTTTGGAATGAACAAGGATTTGTGCATTGACCTAATCTTGCAGTCTCTCCCATGTTCATTCTCCCAGTTCATGGTAGATTTAAACATGGATAATATAGAGTGCTCTCTGGCAGAGCTTCTTAATATGTTGAAGACAGCTGAGGGGACAATGAACAATGGGAAATCTGCTGTGCTACTTCTTGGTAAGATCAACAAGAAGAGAAAGAATCAATCTATTTTTAAGAAAAATAATAAGAAAAAGCAGGATAAGCAAGGAAAGGCTGCTAAGAAGGATGAGGCTAAGAAGGACAAGGGCCAATACTTCCATTGCCATAAGGATGGCCATTGGAAGAGGAACTGCAAGTTGTATCTTGCAGAGAAGGTAAAACAGAAGCTTGGAGAAGCTTCAGGTATGTTCATGATTGTTGACCTAAACTTGTCTTATAGATCTACATCCTGGGTATTAGATACTGGATGTGCATCTCATATCTACAATGACTTGCAGGTGTTGACAAGCAGTAGGTAATTGAACAAAGGCGAGGTTGACTTGCGACTGGGAAATGGAGCAAAGGTTGTTGCGCTCGCGGTCGAGAAGGTGAACCTCCAGATGCCTACAGGAGTTACATTAAAACTTATAGACTGTTATTATGTTCCTTCTATAATAAAGAACATTATTTCCATTTCTTGCTTAAATAAATATGAATTTGTTGTAAGTTTTGGAAATAATGGTTGTTCTTTATTATTAAGTGGTGAATTGTTTGCCAGTGGGAGCTTAATGAATGGTTTGTATATTTTAGATGTGGCATCTCCTGTGATGTGTGTGGACAGACCTCTTAAAAGAAAAAGAGGCAATGTGAATCAAGCTTATCTTTGGCATTGTAAACTTGGTCATATTAATGAGGAAAGATTAAAAAAGTTGTGTAAGAATGGATACATTGATCCATTTGATTATGAATCATTCACAACTTGTGAATCTTGCCTCATGGGTAAGATGACCAAGTCTCCATTTTATGGACATGGAGACAGAGCAAATGAGTTGTTAGAACTCATACACTCTGATGTGTGTGGACCTATGTCCATACATGCCAAAGGAGGCTATTCATATTTCATTACATTTACTGATGATTTCTCAAGACTTGGATACGTGTACTTAATGAAGTACAAATCTGAAGCTTTTGAGAAATTTATCGAGTTTTAGAATGAAGTAGAGAAACAAGTCGGGAAAAATATCAAAACTCTTTGATCTGATTGAGGAGGTGAATACTTGAGTACGGAGTTCACACAGTATTTAAGGGATAATGGAATATTATCTCAATGGACTCCTCCTTATACACCTCAGCTGAATGGTGTAGCAGAAATGAGGAATCGTACCCTATTAGATATGGTACGGTCCATGATGTGTTTTGCTGGTTTACCACTGTCCCTCTAGGGTTATGCCTCGAAGACTGCTGCGCACTTGTTGAACAAAGTGCCATCGAAGTCAGTCGATTCCACTCCATATGAGATATGGAAAGGAAAGAAGCCAAATCTTAAGTACTTTAAGATTTGGGGTTGCCATGCCCATGTAAAGAAACATGACTCTGATAAACTGGGGTCAAAGACTGAGAAGTGTAGGCTTGTGGGATATCCTAAGGAAACTTATAGATATTATTTCTACCAGCCTAGTGATCAAAGAGTGTTTGTAGCTAAACATGCTGTGTTCCTTGAGGAAGAGTATATCCTTGAAGGGAACAGTGGGAGCTCGGTAGAACTAGAAGAAGTTCTAGAACCACAACCTATCAGTGTATCTTCTCAAGATCCAGTGCAAACTGACCCACAAACTATGCGTAGGTCTGGGCGGATACCTATTCAACCAGATAGATATGTGGGACATATTTTTGGTAAGGTATCACATAATGAGGATGATGATCCTAAGACCTACGAAGAGGCAATGAGTGTCATTGACTCTGGGAAAAGGTAAGAGGCCATGATATCTGAAATGGATTCCATGTACTCCAACCAAGTTTGGAACTTGGTAGATCCACCTGAGGGTATTGTACCTATTGGATGCAAGTGGATCTTTAAAAGAAAGATTGGAGTGGATGGAAAGGTTGATACCTATAAGGCAAGGCTTGTAGCGAAGGGATATCGTCAAAGGCAAGGTGTTAACTATGACGAAACCTTCTCTCCTGTAGCCATGCTAAAATCCATTAGAATTTTACTTGCCATTGATGCGCACTATGATTATGAAATCTGGCAGATGGATGTGAAGACGGCGTTCCTCAATGAAAACCTTGAGGAAGAAGTGTACATGACACAGCCTGAGGGATTCATATCCAAAGAGTATCCAGATAGAGTATGTAGGCTTCAGAGGTCCATATATGGACTAAAACAAGCATCCCGCAGTTGGAACATAAGGTTTGATGAGGTAATCAAATCTTATGACTTCGTTAAGAACGAAGATGAGCCATGTGTGTACAAGAAAACGAATGGCAGTGCAATCACCTTTTTGGTACTGTATGTGGATGACATACTACTTATTGGGAATGATGTAGGTATGTTATCGTCAGTCAAAGCTTGACTGTCTAAGCGTTTCTCCATGAAAGATTTGGGAGAAGTGTCCTATGTGTTGGGGATTAGGATCTATAGACACAGATCAAAAAGGATGCTAGGCTTGTCCCAATCGATGTACATAGACACCATTGTCAAAAGGTTAGCATGGAAGACTCCAAAAGAGGTCTAATACCAGTTAGACATGGAGTCTACCTCTCTAAGGAGATATCCCCTAAAACTTCAGAAGATAGGGAGTACATAAGTCGGGTCCCCTATGCCTCTGTCATAGGGTCTATCATGTACGCGATGTTATGTACTAAGCCTGATATAGTCTATGTTCTAAGTGTTACGAGTATGTATCAGGCAGATCCAGATGAACAACACTGGATAGTCATGAAATGTATCCTTAAGTACTTGAGAAGGACTAAGGATCTATTTCTGGTTTATGGATGATAGGACTTGAAACTAAGAGGGTACACTGACTCTAGTTTCCAGTCTGATAAAGATGACAGCAAATCAACCTCTGGGTTTACTTTTACTCTCAATGGTGGGGAAGTGAGTTGGAAGAGTTCCAAACAAGAAACCACTGCTGATTCAACAACCGAGGCCGAGTACATAGCTGCTGCCGAGACGTCAAAGGAGGCGGTCTGGATGAAGAAGTTCATCGATGGATTGGGAGTTGTCCCAAGCATCTCTGATCCTGTCCCCATGTTTTGTGACAACAATAGGGCAATTGCGCAAGCAAAGGAGCCGAGGTCTCATCAGAAGTCCAAGCACATTCTGCGATGTTATCACTTGATTAGAGAGATTATAGCTAGAGGAGATGCGATAGTAGATAGAGTATCTTCTGCTGACAATATTACAGATCCACTGACTAAGCCTTTATCTCAAAATGTGTTTGAGCGTCACCTTGGGCTGATGGGGGTCAAGCATGTGGGTGATTGGCTTTAGTGCAAGTGGGAGATTGTTAGAGGTGTATGCCCTTCAAGCCAATCACAAGTGTTGTGATGTCAACATTTCTTGTACAATTTCATTCAATAATAATAATGGTGTTTTCTTTGTTATGTTCTTAACACGTTATGGTGTGTATGTTGTAATGTGATGAAGTCCTTGAATATGATCTATGATGACTGGATCATGATGAGATTGCGATAATGAGATCAGTCATCTAGATGTTTGTATTCTAAATGTTCCTGGTCATGGGATCTTCAAGAAGGGACATTGAAGATCCGGCTAGACCGGTGCACGTGGTGCTCACTCATGTGATGAGGGTGGTCAATCTCATAACCACCGGTGTGGTGACATCAAGGTACACGTGCAGGTGCTCAATAGTGGAATGAGTTCACTGAACTGACCCGATCTAGAATTCTTGAATGGTAATCATGCGGACTATCAATCAGGAAGTTCTAGTGTCGTAGTAGCACAGTTGGATCTTAGACCTGAGTCACTGAAAGGGTTTTGCATGGAATCCACTGAGTGTTTGATTGCTGACTTATGAACTTCAGGCTTGTGGTTCTTGATAGTCAGTTGTTCGGACTCAGTGGGATTCATGTGGAGACACTTAAGTGGACAACAAGGGATCATTCACTCCCTGCATGGATTAAGAGAGAGAATGCTCTATGGACATGTACTTGGAAATCCCTGGCAAGGGTATGAGGGTTCGCTGTGAAAAAGGAGTTTTCCAGTGAACTATACTTAAGAGTACAAGGGTCCATAAGATCAGAATGCTTTAGGGTTTGACAGTTTGACCGTACCCTAATTCTGATTGGAGCATTATGTTCATGAGGATCTATAACTGTATGGAATCTGATGACAGAAAGGTTCAATATGGGTTGCATCCTTCCCAATGTCATATGGGATCACGAGGTGTTGCTTGGTGCCGTTCGTGGTCAGAAAGCCCTTTAATTCTATTAAGAGTTAATGGATTATAATTAATTAAGTTAAGAAGTGTTCCTAGCTTAATGGGCTTGAAAACCAGACAGACTATGGGGCCTAGAGGGTCACACACAATAGAGTAGTGGATAAGATGGATAAGGTCGGAAGTTATAGACAGTTTCTGGGTTTTTGTGAAAAGCGCCAGAGTCTATAAATATATGCTGAGGAGAGAAACCCTGGCCCAAGCAATCAGGGTTTTCTCTGGTCGCCCCCTCTCTTTCTCTCCCTCCTCCCTGGTCTGGGCGCCCTCCTTCCCTCTCTCCTCCTCCTGCTATGCTGGATGGTACTGCTAAGGAGTGGCCGACGTGTGGAGATCGAGAAGGAGAATTCATTTGTTCCTGCTGCTCGTGTGGATACATCTAGAGGCCAGACACTTGGACGGCTAGCAGCCCGACGAGCCTCTACTCGATCGTCTTTGGGCATCTGGGAATTAATTAATTCCGCAAAGGTATAGAATTGTTCTTCTTAAGCGGGTTCTTCGATAATAATCTTTGATTTTGATCACCATCAACGATCCACATATTAGGGTTTCGTTGTTTCTGCTGCTCCTCTCATCGAAACCTGACATCTAGGTCCTCTCACTCAAGTCCATCCCCTGCGTGTAAGGCGTCGTGATAATGACGAACACACCCGCATTCTAGGTCCGCCCGCGTGTAAGGCGTTATGATAAAAACGCTCGCGCCATGATGCCGAATTCGCCCCCGCCACGAGACCGTGTGCCCTTCGCTCACCACGAGCTGGCCACCGACCGTCCCGACCGCTGACCCGAGATAGCCGGACCCTGTGTAATGCCCGAGATTTTTTGGATATTTTTCAGATCTGGATCCGTGGGTTTCGGATCGTTTTTGTGGGTCTCGGAATGAGTTTTGAGGTTCACGCGTGTTTTTGCCTGTCGGACCTTCGGAATCCCGTGTAGGGCGAACCGTTGCGTTCTCCGACTCTGAGACGTTACCAACGCGTTGTGCGTTTTCCGACTATCGTGGGGAGTATTTTTTTTTCCTATTTTCTTTTTAAAAAAAAATTGGATTGTCTATATATTAAACCTCTTTCTCTCTCTCTCTCCCCATCTCTCATTTCTCTCCCGCACCCTCTCTCTTCTCTCACGCTCTCTCCTCTCCCCCTCTCACTCTGGGCAGCCGACAGAGGTAGACAAGGGTGGGGCGGGGATGCTCGTGGGGCGTGGAGCGATGGGCACAGGACGAGGATCGCGATGGTGGAGGTGGTTCATGGGATCGCGAGCTGGCGATGGTTTAAACGGTATTTTCTTGGCGGATTGGCGTCCTCGGTACGCAGGATCTTCGGTGGAGGTAGGGGGACAGATCCTTAACCTTTGTACTTTATTTCCCGCGAGTTTGGTAGCCCGAGGCGAACCGAGAGGGTTTATTTTCCCGCCGAGGTTAAAATGTTTGATTTTGGGGTGTGAGCCAGATTTCGTGTTTTGATTACATTTTTAGGGTTTAAATGGGTCCTCTCGGTGCTAGAGAGGTTGGGGAATGGTTTCTCCTTGTTTTCCCTTTCACATGGGTGTGAACGGGGCGTGGAATGGGGTTTTCCATCGAGTTCGTCGTTTTCGGGTTTGCGAGCGAGTAACGGTCGTACCAGAGACCGCCACCCTATGAGGCGGTCCTGTGGGGGTCGTTACTTACCCATTAAGTTGGTTCCAGGTAGCGGCCACGTGATAGACCGCCACCTGGAGCTAGCGGTCAGGGTGTGACCATTTTTTTGAGGGTAGCGGTCCAAGTGCTGGCCGCTACCCGGTCGTTTGAGTCCTGTGAAGTTGCGGCCTGGCGGCTGACCGCTAGCCGATGGTTGCGGTCAGGCCAGGGCCGCCACTTAGGGGTTGCAGTCTAGGAGGTGACCGCCTCTTGATCGTGTGTTTCTGGCAGGTTGATAGCGGTCAAGAGTGGACAGCTACCTGGGGCTTGCGGTCCATTGGTGGACCGCCACTTGATGTGATGATCCAGGGAGGACTGCCACTCTATTTTCCGTGCTAGTCGTGTTCCGTTAGTGTCGTGTTGGCTCCCGGTCAATCCGGTTGTGACCCAGTGGTCGACCTTCGGTCTCGTGAATGTCCTGAACACCCCGTGGGTTCCATGTCCGGGTGTTTGGGGTGTCTGGAGGTATTGTGTTACCTCGATTAGCATGCCCACAGGTTTTGAGGGTCCGGGTGACCCTCCGTGTTCCGGGCTTTTGTGCTATTGCTAGAATGAGTCACCGTGTGTCGGCATGAGTGCGGTGGGGTTTCTCGCACATCATTGGTCTTTCGGTAAGTGTTTTCCGAGTGGGCCGCGAGTTTGGCCCTTGGACTGTGAGTCTAATCACCCAGCCTGGGGCTGGTGTTGTACTCCTGGTTTTGATGATGACAACAGTAAGATATTGGATATAGACACTTAACCTCCTAATAAATGTTTAATAGGATCAAAGGGGTTGCAGGGTGCTCAATGCGTCAACGCCACCAAATGGAAGCGTCGACGCAGCAGTGCAAACTCAAGAAAGAAGCCCCTGGGTTAATTGGTGCGTCAACGCAACGTTCAAGTGGAGTGGACGCATCAGAGCATTGATAGCTTGGGCACAAAGTCTATACACCAGCTGGATCCATTTAGTCTGTACATTGGCATATCTTCTTCAAGTCTGTACATCAGGCACCTTCTTAATGAAGTCTACACATCGCTTAGTCTGCTCAGTGCCTTCAGCCCAAGTGCTCAAAGCCAAGTCTATACAACGCCAACCCAACACATTGAACAGTTCTCCAAGTCTATACACTAGACTTCATTTCTCTAAGTCTATACATTGTTGTTTACACTGCAAAGTCCATACACTGGAAGCTCTTCATTGGATTGAGTCTGTACAGTGGGTTCAACGTTAACATGAAGTATGTACACTGGTTTCTCTGGCACGTTAACACTAAGTCTATACACTTCATTACTGTTGCTGAAGGGAACAGGGTCGACGCCTGAAGCTTAAAGCGTCCACGCATCAGTAGACGAAGCTTTCACGATGTCTTCTATTGCGTTAACGCCACAAGCAAGCAGCGTTGACGCAGCAGTTAAAGAAGCAGAGACTCTTACAAGCGACGAAGCTTTCACGATACCTTCCACTGCGTCAACGCCATCAACAAGCAGCGTCGACACAGCGGCTTAAGAGACGCCAGTATACAAATGTACATGTTCAATGCGTCAACGCAACATGCTGATAACGTCGACGCAGCACGCCCATTTGTTGAAGAATTGATCACTGGACTGCCGATACCGTTGCGTCAACGCAGCAGGCTGATGGAGTCGACGCAGCGGTTAAAAAGGTTGAAGATCTCTGATGGCTGCGTCAACTCTTTGGAGCAAGTGAGTTGACGCCATCTAACTCCAGTTGCTGAGCGTACTGGTGCTGGGCACATGATCCGAGGATAAGGAGAGTGCCCAGATGAGGACACGTGTTCTGACAGCCTGCTGGATGCTGCCACGTGGTCCGAATTATTAGGGCAGGAACTGTGGAAGCCACACGCGCCCTGCTGCTGCTGCTGCTGATGATGCTGGTATATAATGGAGCCTTCGTCTTCAGATGAAGGTTGATCGAAGAAAAAGCCTGGAGAGCAGAAAAGCCCTTCGATCCAGAAAAAGAAAAGAAGAAGAAAAGGAGAAGAAGAAGAAAGAGAGAGATCGTGATCGAAACCTTGAGAGCAATTGCAGAAAAGCAGTAGTGCTGAGAGTTCGATCCAGTAGAAGAGAAGAGTCGCAGAGAAGAAGAAGAGAAGAGAAGAGAAAAAGAGAGCCTGCGAAAGAAGAAGAAAAAGAGTGAAGAAACAGAAGAGAAAGAGAGAGAGAGAGAAGGAGTTCGTAGAGAAGAAGTGGGAAAAGCTTGAAGTTCTGGCCTCTGGCGTTTGGATCAAATCCAAGCCAGATCTACTCCCTTGAGAGCTACATTACTTGTGTTTCGTTTCCAGCTTTTGGCGCTGTGATTTTTCATCCTTTCTTACTTTCTTTTTATTATCTTTCCATCTTTGTTCTTCCGATTGCCCTGTTGGGGATCGGGTTCCTCCTGTTGGTTCAGGAGAAGGGAGATCTGATCTCCGGGTTGCAAGTGACAGGTTGTCACTTGTGGGTTCCCTCTGGTTAGAGGAAGGGAGGCTAGTCCTCTGGTTCTGGGCTTGTGGTTGCAAGTCCAGTGGTCCCTCCTGGTCTGGAGGAAGAGAGGTCTTCGACCTCTAGTTTCCAAGTGGCTGGGAGTCACTTGGGTGTCCCTCCGGTTGGGAGGAAGAGGGGAGGCTGTTCCCCTGGTCAAGCTGTGTGGCAGCAACTGTTTGCAGACTGAGTCTGCTTGGTTCTAGCGTTTGCTAGTGAAGCCTCACTCCGGTTGGGAGTGAGGGGTGGATGTAGGTCTGGAGGACCGAACCACCTTAAAATCTTTGAGCAGTGGTTTGTTTGTAGTGTGTTCTTCCATATCTCCTACCACCCTTCACAGATTGTCTTGAGATTTCTTATTCTCATTTGTGCTGCTTCCGCTAGTTGGTTATTTGGGGGCCAGTTACATATTTGCTCTTTTGTTTAAAAGGATTTTCAACTGGTTCATCAGATTGCTTGATTTGCTTCCGCTAGATGCTTGGATAGGTTCGCTCCACCTGCTTGTTATTTTGTCTAATCGAATTAGCTTAACTCCGGAACTTGCTTAGCATCTGATTTTTCAAATTGGGCATTATTCGTAGCAGGATACATTCACCCCCCCCTCTGTATCCGGGCCTAGCACCATAACAGTTGGTATCAGAGCGGTGTCTGCTTAGAAGGTCCAGCGACCTGCAGATCCGATCTTGCAGTCTTCGGTGCTAATTTGTTTTAGTGAATCATTATTCCTGTTGCATTGAATATACTTCCTATTTGTTTCAATGGCTCCTCCACCCGTCTTTAGTGGTTCTGATTTTAATCAGTGGCACGCCGCTCTCCATGTTTATGTTAATGCTGTTAATCCTGATCTGTGGAAATTAATTTCACAAGGTCCTCACACCTTACCTACAAAAGTGTCCAAATGGACCGACAGACACAGATCAAGGGACGGAGAAAATCAGGAAGCCTTTAATCTGATGAAAGCAGCTACTGACAGAGCTCTATAGTCTTGCTTTCATGATTGCAGGTCTGCTAAAGACATCTTGGATATGCTGAAGAAAATTCACAAGGCAAATGAGGACAGCTGCATGATGGCAGACAGACATAATCAAGGCAGCAGTCAAGATGAAGATGATGATAATGAGGTAAATCCCTTTCAAATCTATACTTCAGATGATTGGGAAAATACTTATGCTGACTTGTTGGGGCTATATGAAAAATTAAAAAGGGAACACAAGAAACTGAAAAAGGGTATTAGGTTAAACAGTGTAAATTCCTCTTCATGTCAAAATTGCTTAAAATTGAAACAAACGAATGATGATTCTATATCTGAAATTCGTGAGCTTGAGAGTCAAGTTAAGTTGCTAAAGAAAAAGAATCAGGATTATGTTAACTCAGAACTAAGCAAGCTAAAATCTGAAAATGATTATCTAAAACAATCTGCTAAAGGAAATGATAAATAAATTGAGAAACTCAAACAAGAGAATGATTTGCTGATTGAAAAAATGAATGTCATAAAATCTGTAAACATAGAATTACAGAAAGAGTGTGAAACACAACAAAGAGAAATGAAACAAACTGAAAATGGAAGAAAGTATGAAGTCAATTCAGAAGACCAGCTTCTAATAAATGAATTGGTTCAAAATGATAAGCTCAAGGAAGAAATTGAAAAATTGAAGCTGTTAAACAGTGCAATGTCTGAGAGACTTCTAACCTTAGAAAAAGGAAAAACGGTATGTATTGAAACTCCTGAAAATTTGAGCATTCTGGAACAAGAAATTGAAAATTATAAAACTACTAACAAGGTGTTAACTGAATGTGTGAATTGCAGTGAGCAAGAAATCGCCACCTATGAGTTACAAATCACCTCCTTGGAAAATGAAATTCATGACTTAAAAAATTCCTTGTCCAAATTTGTTCATGGTCAAGAAAATCTAGATAAACTGCTAGGTGTTAAAGTCAATTTTCATAAAGAAGGGTTGGGCTATAATTCAACAAAGAAAAGGGGTTTTGAAAATAAAATTCAAACTTCAAATGTTTCAAATGTTGCCTCTGCTAGTTCAGCCAATCCTTCAGTGTTTCAATTTGCTGCTCAAAGAATTCTGAAGCCAACTGAAAAACAAAAAGGAAAGAACAAAATGGCTTGTGCTACTTACATGCATCATGTTTTTAATTCTCATGCAAACAGGAAAACTCATGTCAGAAATCATGAAGTTAAGAAAAAGAAAATGTCATGTTATTACTGCCATAGAATTAGACATTTGATGCATGAATGTAGACTAAGAGAACTGGATGATTTGAATGCAGAAATGATGAATGGTAGGAAATATCTTGCTGTTCATTCAAAGAAAACTGAATGCTCTCATTGTGGTAGATTAGGCCACACCTTTGCTCAATGTTGGGTTGCAAATGGTAAGAGAAAACCATTCTCACATCAAGCTAAATCTTATGCTAACCAACATGTTCTTAATGTAAACAAAGCTGCTTCTCTGAACCAGCATGTCAAATGTTTTAACTGTAACAAGTTTGGGCACAAGGCCATTGAATGCTGGCATGCACAGAGTAGAAAATCCAGTTCCAAAACTGTACCTGGCAAACAGAGTTTTTATCCTGTCAACAGAAACTTTCATGCATATGCACATAGAATTCATGCAAATAAAAATGTGCACAAATCAAAATTGAAATCTGGTACATCTGGCTGTCATCTTAGTAAGCAGAACTCTCTCTCTGCCAATAAATTTCATAACAACAGTAATTTACATAAGAAGAATTTGAAATCTGCTAACTCATGTCATTACTGTGGACAAATTGGGCATTCAATGCATAACTGTTCTATCATGAACTCTGATGACTATTTGGCACAGAAAAAGATGCAGGCAGTCCCAAAAGGGGCCAATTACTATGCAAGACCCAAAACCACTTGGGCTCTTGCTAGTGGAAAATAGGAAGGTGTCTAGCAGGTGTGCCTTGGATGGAATAAAAGGGGTTAATAAACTAAGGCACTCAAGAAGAAAAACCCCATATTAAATCTCTCAGGTAAATTCCCTGCATTTCCTATTCTCAAATTTATTGCATATCTTGTTTATTGTGGTTCATGCATGATTGTTAATTCGTGCACTCTATGAGTATTCATATCTCTCAATGCTCATACTGAATTGTCTGCTTAGACATTAGAATTAACTTGCTTCTGAGAATCAAAATAATGTTCAGTGTTCCATGGCAAACATTGCTTGCTCTGAGGGGGAGTATTGCTTTCCTTGCTTGTTATGATTATCCTTCTGTCAATCAATTCATATTGAACGAGAATTCAGCATGATATTTATCTTATTGGCATTCATACCTCCGTTCATGCATAATCAAAAGGGAAGTTAGCTTGGGTTGGAGATCTCTGGCTAAATGATGTTTTAACGGACTGAGATGAAGCTGCTGGCTGAATGAATGAGTTAACGTTGTATGAGGATGGGGTCGACGCTTGAGGCTGCTTCATTGAAAAACCCTTTGTGTAAAAGTGTCTCTGGCTGGTTGGATGAGTTGACGCAGCTACGGGACGGAGTTAACGCAGTGGGCATCTGCTTTTGGAAACAGCACTATTCTGTTTAACCGGGATAGTTGGATGAGTTGACGTTGCAATGTGACTAAGTTGACGCAGCTGTCCCTTAGTGGAACGTTGAGTTATATCTCCCTCTGTTGAAAACTTCTCCTTGCATACATGCAGCCATTTCATTGCATATCCTTCCTCATTGACTTTGCTGACAGATCTTGAACACATTCTTGAAAGCCTTAAGTCTCTAATTGGTATCATCTGGTTTCTGAATTCCATCAGTCTTTCTTGTAGATTTCAATGGGCTATCTTGATCATAAATCTGAAAAATCTTGAACTAGAAATCTTCTATTATATGTTATTATGAATGTCTGAAATAACTCATGTGGTTTAAGCTTTAATGTATTCAAGGAGTTTGACTTTAAAATCTCTTAACATATCTGAATCATGTCAAATAAACCTTAACCATCTGTCTCATGCACTATCTTGTAAAATCTTCTGAAATCTGCACTATTGAATACATGACTTTAATTGGTTAAGTACATGGAATTATTATTGATCTGTAGCAAATGAATCCTTCTAAAGTGTCTAAAGGGTAATTTCTGTCAGAGCAATGACTTTGGTCACTGAGAAACACATGTCCAAAGGACTGTGTCATGAGGTACCTAGTTAACTCTGCAAAATAAAAAATTGATTGCTAAATCAGGCAGAGCAATGGCATGCACACTGAGAAATACAACTCATACATCCAGAAATGACTTGGAGTGTGTCATGATGTGTAAACGCTATCTCTGTTCAAATCAGCATGACAGTTAGTCACATTAAGTGCTTAAGGATATTGGCCTCTGATCAAGGTATATCCCTTAGCCACAAGGTGTGCACTGAACTAGAATGTTCTTAAAATTAGTAGCATGAAGAGTTATTGAACAAATTGAATTATTTGAATATTGATGATAAAATCAAATTGCTTCAACCCTGGACAAGTTCATATGACTTCATATCTGCTTGATTTCAATACTGGTGCATGTAATTCCAAAAGAAGTCAATAAATTCGATTGTGTAAGAGAAATGGTGTTTAAGCAAGATAAGTATGAGGGATTGGTTCACTTTTATTAAACAATGGGTTTAGATATTTATACAGAATTTTATTGATGAACTCTACATACATCATGATTAAACCACGCTGTTAATAAAGTTCATTCATAAGCTCTTATAATGGAAGACTTTAAAGACATGTTTTGGATTTATGAGATTAATATCCCCTTGAGAATCCAATTGAATTTCTTCCATGTGAAGCAGATCTGAAATACCTGTGCTCACTGTTCTTGACTTCTCTGAACAGAATTTTTCTTTGATTGTCACTGTGATTCCCTTCTCATTCTTTTCATAGGCTCCATTTAGTGAGGGGGAGTTTCATTATTAGATGCATCATGCTGCATAAGGGGGAGTATATCATTCCTATCTGCATCACTGCGTAGACGCGATGTCACATTGGCGTCAACGCATTATGCCTCTCTGGCTACTTATCTTGTGTTTTCGGTTCACATATGTCTCACTGCGTAGACGCAATACCCCCTTTGCGTCCACACATTGCCTCTTATTCAAATTTTCTTTACCCGGTTCACCCACTTGAACCGGCTGAACCGTTCACTAAAAGGGTCCTCGAAGTCTCTTTAAAAGTGAAATGTGACCGCTGCTCTTCTTCACTTTTTCCAAAACCCTTTTTGTCATTCGACCTCTCGTGTCCCCCAAGAATCCTCACAGCTCTCTCTCCTGTTCGATTCATCTCCGTGCCATGGATTCTCCAGCATCCACTCAAAAAGGGAAGCAGAGGGCAGAGGAACAACCAGGAGGCTCAGAATCAGCAAGAGGCACAATAGAGTCCCACTCTCAAGTAGCTCGCGAAAAGGGCAGAAGGAAGGAGACGGGTCCACGGGATCCAAGTCCGCCAACCAAAAGGTTAAAGACATCAGCAGTCAGAAAAGAGAAGCGGAAGGGTTTATCTTCAGGTTCTGCAAACCGGTCAGAAAGATGCTGGTAGCTCGCGTACAGTCACCGTGGAAGAACCTCTGAAGGTTCTTATTTCCCGGTACGTTGATGCTACTGATCATAATATGCTCGAAGTTTTTCCTCAGTTGTTTCCTACACTGGACCATCAGGGCTGGTGGTCGTTTGTCTCAACACACAAGACTTACTACCCCACCTTGGTCAGAGAGTTCTACCAGAACTTAAAGTATGAACCTACTGTTCCAAAACTCACATCTAGTGTTAGAGGTGTCAGGTTCGAAATCACAGATAAGCTGCTTGCCAGAGCATGGAAGGTTCCTAAGGTAGGAGTTCAGCTGCATGATTTTGAATATGATGCGCACGAAGCGTATGAGCTCTTGACTGAGAAACCCAGTAATCACTCCGATGTCAGGGAAACCTACCTAGGCAGTCTCAAAGCCAATCATTTCCCTTCGCTAAATAGACTGCTCCACCACATTTTCACCTCCATGATCACACCATAGAGCAGTGGAAGAGAAAGGGTGACAGAGATGCAAAGATTTCTTCTCTACTGTATGCTGAAGAGAATACAGATTTCCCTGTCGGATGTAGCTATTCAAACTATGGGGTC
Organism: Amorphophallus konjac; assembly: GCA_022559845.1. Lineage (NCBI taxonomy): Eukaryota > Viridiplantae > Streptophyta > Magnoliopsida > Alismatales > Araceae > Amorphophallus > Amorphophallus konjac. The sequence continues at coordinate 21,846,297 of CM040123.1, read as the reverse complement.
ATGTCTATCTCAGTCCAGAACCCTTCCTTATGCTGCCCCATTAACTGTTGTTTTTCGGAAAGTTGGTGTAGACTTTGGCTCTGAGAAGAAAATTATCATCCCTCGAGGGAATGTGTACACACTTTCTTATATTCAAAAGTTTATGGGTTTTGAGGTCATTGATGGTAAGGCTGTCAGAACCCTTCCTAGTCAGAAATCAGCTCCATCAGAGATCGGTCAGGCAACAAGAACAACCACTATGGATGATGGTCAAGTGCACAGAGCAGAAATACCGATTCCACCTGTGGTGAGTGAAGACATGCCAGAGGACAACTCCATGAGAGGAGAGCAAGTTTTTGAGGCTTCTGCGGAACCGAGTGGCTCTGTACCTACAGTAGAACCATCTACGTCTGGATCCATTAACGTTTATAGAAGAACCTCTCCAACTTCTGATGCAGCTCCACCCCCAGCAACTATTGAAGAGATGTTAGTGAACATGACTATGATGATGAAGCGTCAGGAGGCCAAGATGGACAAGTTGATGGAGTTCACAACCCTTCATTTTAACAAGCTAACTGCTCGGATTGTTCATTTTGAAACTTCTATTTTTTGCGAATGGCGAAATTTCTTACTCACCAAAATGGTGTCTGACCAAGCAACAAGGCAAGTCTTGAAACAAATATCATCCCTCCTTGACAAACTTGCCACTCTGGTACAAGAGATGCACAGTCAACAAGGTTCAACCTTTTCCTCTTTTGCCAAGATTATTGACCTGTGTTATGATCTGAAGATAGGGATAGAAACAATCAAAGGTCCTGTCAGTGCAATCCCTCCATTCCTCAAAGCTGTGCTAGAGAAGATTGACAAGGTAATAGCAAACATTCAATCACTTGAGAACAAACTCCACGATAAAGACTCTGTCACTGAAATTGACAATGTTCGCAACACTCTAAGTCATCAGCTAAGCGAACTCTCTCAAGAGATCAGAGACCTACTAACCAGGGATCAATCTACTTCAGGACAACAATCTCGTCAGACATCTCCAGGCACTCAATCCTCTCAAGGACACTCTTCTCGTCAGCAACAACAACCATCTTCTGCCAGACGTTTCAATCGCTTCTTCCCATCTTAAACTATGTTTTCTACATGCACCCCCTTTAATGATGATGACAAAGGGGGAGAGCAGAACGAACAACAGCATGAGTTTTGTTCATGAATGATAGCATGAATTTTGTTCATGAATGATAGCATATGTTTTCGTTTTTGTGATTCAGAACGAACAACAGCATGAGTTTTGTTAATGAATGATAGCATATGTTTTCGTTTTTGTGATTCATAATTTTGTTGAACTGACAAGTAACCATGCGTTTGTTTGATGCTAACCATGTGTGATTGCAAATGTCATTAAAACAGTTTGGGGGTTGTCATCATCAAAAAGGGGGAGATTGTTGTACTCCTAGTTTTGATGATGACAACAGTAAGATATTGGATATAGACACTTAACCTCCTAATAAATGTTTAATAGGATCAAAGGGGTTGCAGGGTGCTCAATGCGTCAACGCCACCAAATGGAAGCGTCGACGCAGCAGTGCAAACTCAAGAAAGAAGCCCCTGGGTTAATTGGTGCGTCAACGCAACGTTCAAGTGGAGTGGACGTATCAGAGCATTGATAGCTTGGGCACAAAGTCTATACACCAGCTGGATCCATTTAGTCTGTACATTGGCATATCTTCTTCAAGTCTGTACATCGGGCACCTTCTTAATGAAGTCTACACATCGCTTAGTCTGCTCAGTGCCTTCAGCCCAAGTGCTCAAAGCCAAGTCTATACAACGCCAACCCAACACATTGAACAGTTCTCCAAGTCTATACACTAGACTTCATTTCTCTAAGTCTATACATTGTTGTTTGCACTGCAAAGTCCATACACTGGAAGCTCTTCATTGGATTGAGTCTGTACAGTGGGTTCAACGTTAACATGAAGTCTGTACACTGGTTTCTCTGGCATGTTAACACTAAGTCTATACACTTCATTACTGTTGCTGAAGGGAACAGGGTCGACGCCTGAAGCTTAAAGCGTCCACGCATCAGTAGACGAAGCTTTCACGATGTCTTCTATTGCGTTAACGCCACAAGCAAGCAGCGTCGACGCAGCAGTTAAAGAAGCAGAGACTCTTACAAGCGACGAAGCTTTCACGATACCTTCCACTGCGTCAACGCCATCAACAAGTAGCGTCGACGCAGCGGCTTAAGAGACGCCAATATACAAATGTACATGTTCAATGCGTCAACGCAACATGCTGATAACGTCGACGCAGCACGCCCATTTGTTGAAGAATTGATCACTGGACTGCCGATACCGTTGCGTCAACGCAGCAGGCTGATGGAGTCGACGCAGCAGTTAAAAAGGTTGAAGATCTCTGATGGCTGCGTCAACTCTTTGGAGCAAGTGAGTTGACGCCATCTAACTCCAGTTGCTGAGCGTACTGGTGCTGGGCACGTGATCCAAGGATACGGAGAGTGCCCAGATGAGGACACGTGTTCTGACAGCCTGCTGGATGCTGTCACATGGTCCGAATTCTTAGGGCGGGAACTGTGGAAGCCACACGCGCCCTGGTGCTGCTGCTGGTATATAATGGAGCCTTCATCTTCAGATGAAGGTTGATCGAAGAAAAAGCCTGGAGAGCAGAAAAGCCCTTCGATCCAGAAAAAGAAAAGAAGAAAAAAAGGAGAAGAAGAAGAAAGAGAGAGATCATGATCGAAGCCTTGAGAGCAATTGTAGAAAAGCAGTAGTGCTGAGAGTTTGATCCAGTAGAAGAGAAGAGTCGCAGAGAAGAAGAAGAGAAGAGAAGAGAAAAAGAGAGCCTGCGAAAGAAGAAGAAAAAGAGTGAAGAAGCAGAAGAGAAAGAGAGAGAGAGAGAAGGAGTTCGTAGAGAAGAAGTGGAAAAAGCTTGAAGTTCTGGCCTCTGGCGTTTGGATCAAATCCAAGCCAGATCTGCTCCCTTGAGAGCTACATTACTTGTGTTTCGTTTCCAGCTTTTGGCGCTGTGATTTTTCATCCTTTCTTACTTTCTTTTTATTATCTTTCCATCTTTGTTCTTCCGATTGCCCTGTTGGGGATCGGGTTCCTCCTGTTAGTTCAGGAGAAGGGAGATCTGATCTCCGGGTTGTAAGTGACAGGTTGTCACTTGTGGGTTCCCTCTGGTTAGAGGAAGGGAAGTTAGTCCTCCGGTTCTGGGCTTGTGGTTGCAAGTCCAGTGGTCCCTCCTGGTCTGGAGGAAGAGAGGTCTTCGACCTCTAGTTTCCAAGTGGCTGGGAGTCACTTGGGTGTCCCTCCGGTTGGGAGGAAGAGGGGAGGCTGTTCCCCTGGTCAAGCTGTGTGGCAGCAACTGTTTGCAGACTGAGTCTGCTTGGTTCTAGCGTTTGCTAGTGAAGCCTCACTCCGGTTGGGAGTGAGGGGTGGATGTAGGTCTGGAGGACCGAACCACCTTAAAATATTTGAGCAGTGGTTTGCTTTTAGTGTGTTCTTCCATATCTCCTACCACCCTTCACAGATTGTCTTGAGATTTCTTATTCTCATTTGTGCTGCTTCCGCTAGTTGGTTATTTGGGGGCCAGTTACATATTTGCTCTTTTGTTTAAAAGGATTTTCAATTGGTTCATCAGATTGCTTGATTTGCTTCCGCTAGATGATTGGATAGGTTCGCTCCACCTGCTTGTTATTTTGTCTAATCGAATTAGCTTAACTCCGGAACTTGCTTAGCATCTGATTTTTCAAATTGGGCATTATTCGTAGCAGGATACATTCACCCCCCCCCCTCTGTATCCGAGCCTAGCACCATAACAACTGGGTGGTTCTCCGCTTTTCCCTTGGATAGGGGATCAACGAGATAGCTTGTGAGCTATCTTGGGAATCGTGTTACCGTGGTTTTAGACCTAGGGATTAGGCTAGATTGACGGTATTGTGCCGTCACGTGCAGCGATCTTGACCCGAGTCGTGTGACTCAAAGACCGTTGGGGTTGTTAGGTCTAGTGGGCTATCCAGAGTCTGATGGCCTCGAGCCACCTGGTACTCCGTGTTACTCGCGAGGGGTGCGCGCGTGGCTTTCGGTGTTCACATTGGTGACCCCCCACTAGCTGTGGCTTTCCTGCGCACGCTCGTGCGGACTCACCCGGGAATGGTGGATATCTTTCCCGAGAGAGACAATTTTTAGGCTGGTTACCGTAGGGCCTCTCGCCTTTGCAGCCTGAGCCCGGGCTGGGGGGGGGGGGGGAACCAGCTAGAGGATCTGACCTAGAGCGCATGGTTTGTGTCTGCACACGTGGTTGGGGGCGTCGGACCCACGCTGACGAGTGCGACCGTAGCTAGTCCTTGTTCTTTGGTTACTGTACGGTGTCTTAGTTTCCGTTGGGCCGGAGGGAGACACCTGAGGCACGGACTAAGTTGTCAGTGGACGCTTCCGGCCTTGCTTCTAGTGGGCAGGTACTCCCGTCACGTGACGTGAGATTCTTGCTGCTCGAGTTTCCGTTTCCGTCTGCGAGACGTGGTTTTGTGTATAGTCCCGAGCGTTTCCCGATACCGAGATCTAGGGTTCCAATGAGCGTCACCGAGGGTCTTTCCCCTAGATAGTGTAGGGTTCGCGATGGCGAGGTCGTGATCATGTCCCCAGACCGCGTGGTCTTGGGTTGGGCCTTAGTCAGCGAGAACAAGCCTCCACTGTACGGTTGTCGTGATGTTTTCCCTGGCAGTGTGGCCAGGGTGGTTCGTGGTCTGGTTGTTCCCCGACCGAGGGATCGGGGTGTTGGTTTCCCATTTCGGTAAGAGTAGTTGTAGAGCCATGGTTTCATCGGCTGCCGTGTTTTGGGGAATTTGAGTATGGTCGTGTTTTCCGCCGTTATTGTTGTAGCTACTCCTGTTGTTGCTGTTGTTCTCATTAGCGCTGCTAGTTACCGCCGTTATTTTCGGTTGGGGTTCCACGGGACCCCTACTAAGACAATGATAGGAGACGCACCCCTTATTTTTCAGGTGTGGCGATTCTTCCTCGAGGTTCGAGGGTGTCATGCAGAGGTTCTTAGTTGCCAGCTCGCCGGGTCGAGTGTTCACTCGGTGTTGGGTATGCTTCTTTGTCTTGGACTGTACTTCTGTTGGACTGAACTATGTTGTAGTTGTTTGTTTATTTCTGTTAAATGTTGAATTGACTTGCTTTATTTCCTATTCCTTTGTACCTCCACACTCCTTTTAGCCCTTCCGAGCCCTCCGGTTCGTGGGCGGCGGGCCAGGATTCGAATGGTATCGGGTTCTTCCCGGTATCCGGATCTTGGGTCGTTACACCCTGGCCCGGAAGTAACATTCCCGGGACCGACCTCACTTCCCCAACATGAAGATACTCACATTTTGGGTCCCGTACCTGACCGCTCATCCCGAGCAGTGTCCTACCTCCCTCAGGCGCCAGCCAGCGTCCGCCCCTGCCATCCAGTCTAGCCCTCCCTCGACGATTCAGGCACGTCCTTAGCTTCCCGAGGAGAGCCCATGTAAAACACGCGGATAATCCGATCTATCCTGCAACGACCTGGGGACCGGCATACATGTCAGAATTGTCCCCCGGCTTGCACCAATTGTATCTCGTCCCCTTTTGGCCCCTCTATAAAGCCCATGTGGCACCTATAAATCATGAAACCAATTGCATATGCATACTCGTACCACGGGTCCCAGTTCCTTACCCCCACTAACTAGTGTGCAACCGGTTTTCCCGGGTCTCAGTCCACCAGTCCCCCAGCTGCAGGGTATACCCCGTTCCCCGTCCTTGGCTTCAGAATTATCCAGGCTCTTCTTCAGCACGGAACACAGGTGTTCAGATTCAATCCTATGTAAATAAACACCGGTTGCTTGCGGCCGGTGGGGAAAGACGTCATGTACATGAATCCCCATAATCGCCTGTGCACTTGCACCTGTGGAACCTCCATTTCTCTCCACTTGTCGCCCGATGCCCTGTGCCCACGTGCCGCGTCCTGGCGACGCTTCCCCAGTCAATATTCGATTCCATGGGTAATTGTCGAGAAATCGACTGGCACGCCCGCACCCTGTCCAGTCTAGTTACCCTGCCTCCCCGCCACCCCAGTCTCATTCATCCCGAGTGAGTAACCATCCCGTTCGTAGACCGTTGTGTTCATCTACCAACTCCCGACAATCTCTCGTGCCATTCGACCCCTCTCGACTTTCTGTAAAAGGCGAGTGCCTGGTGCCGTCGTGAGAGGCATACAGCTATGAAGGAGGATATCCCGAGATACATCAAACTCTTGTGTTTTCCTTTATCACTTTATTCCTTCCCTCACCGCGGCCACCGATATTCTCCCGTGCACCTTCCCTACCACCCGCTCACGGGTTAGGGCAAGGGAAGTCTGCCGCGCACAGGAGCGAAACAGTCCCGAACTCCGTTTTCTCCAGCCAAGGATGCCTTAGAGTCCTAGTTTAAGCCATCTACTCCAATAATTTTGTGCCATATCGATTCCTATCCCTTCTAGGGGGCATTATCCCGTCAATATCCCATAGATTTATCAATCAAAATCCAATCTTTTGGGTGTTTATCCTCAAATTCCGATTTAGGGCTTCTAAGGCCTATAAATAGCCTCCTAGGGCCATGAGCTCGAGGGAGGGAGTTTTCTGGTCTGGGGTGAAGCCATGCCACTTCGCTGACTCTTCTCTTCAACCCCAGGCCATCCAGGGAAGTTCTAGAGTCCTCTCTCTTCGCTGGAGTTCTTTTTATTTCAGTTTCTTTTCTCTTTTCTGCACTGTTTCTCTTGCATATCGCACACATATTACACAGTTTCAACTTTATATCTCTGTCTTGCTGCGTTTTCTACCTTATTGCATTCTTCAATCATCACACAGACACACACCTATATTTTATTCCCTTCTATAGGGGTTAAAAATCCTCCCCCGGTGCGTTCTTCCCCCAATTTTTATGCTTGTTTTTCATATGAGATTGATGCTACACTCTCATGTTCTAATATGTTTTTCTCTCCTTTGTTGCTTTGTTTCACAGGATGGGCAAGCGTGGACGTGAGGCCCTTGCTTTCTAGCCGACTAGAAGGCGAGCAAGAGCTAAACCACAAGTTCCCGCATCCCACGTTGAAAGCGATTGCACGAGGTCCGTGATCATATTGTAGCGATCATGTGCCGATCGTGTTCTTTCTCTTCATTTTCCAAGGTACGCAGCATATCCTTAACCTCTTCCTTTCTATGATGTTATCCTTGGTGGCGATCACGCTATGTTCCTTTGTCTCTTTATCACCCCTCCCCCTTTCTTTTTATCACTTATCCTTGCACTTATTTGCATTGTTCGGGGGCGGATTTATTATCAACACCTCTATTTTTTGACGATCACGGTGGGACCTCTAGTGCCCTATTTTGGATAAGCAAATATGTTAAGGATTGATCGTAAATGCTAAAAGATATCATACATGGTTAGGATCCCGTGAATTGTATCTTAAATTGTTACCTATGCAATGTGAACAGTATGATTGTTTATCCGATTGGCCATCAACTGTAGGTTATGTATCCCCAAACTATTTATTCAGTTTTATTAAAGACGATTTAGATGTAAATCAACAAACTAATCGATAGGTAATTAAGCACATGGGCAATGCCATCATAAGGGAATTCTTGACAGTCAGTAACAAGTGTCCACTGTGGATTAGCTTAATTTTCGAGGACAAACAGATTGACTGTTAGACACCAGTTGCCCCATCTTGCGCAATCGATAAAGACCGTTCGGCTCCCAACGTGCAAGTCATTTGTCTAGATGCCCATCGTACGGCACGCTAGTACTAACAGATCCCTATGTTATGGTTTGGATTCATGTCCGGCTATTAAAATAATCTTGCATGTAATCAATATTGATTGAAGTTAAATTGGCCCTAAAAACGGAAGGCACTTACTGTAAAATCGATTATAAGGCTTGTACATATAGTTGACGGATTGACTGACTGAATCCATAATGTATCCGGAGGAGTACCGAACTAACTGGCAAGTCAGTTGAAGGAATAAATTATTCTATAGATAAAGTGACTGAATAAGAAAGAATTGCTCTCATAATTGAATGATGTTCTGTTCAATTACCTTATCATTTGAAATCATGATATATGTCTAGAATTTTTGCGGAATAGTGATTAACTGAGTATTATGACATGACATGTAAAAGTTATTATACAATAAACATACGATTGGTTCGAATGCCTATTGAGTCTTATGACTCACACTTGCGGTCTAACACTTTTGAGGAAGTAAGAGGTGTAATTGTAAATTTATCAAGTCGGAGGTCAGAGAAGGAGCTTAGGGAACTTCTAGCAGTCGCCATATAGAAGACTTAAAGATTTTAATTTCATTATGTGTTCGAGGGTTCTTTTGTAAGGAGAGAAATAAACAATGTTAACCAAATAGGTCTAAGTGTGGTCTTGATAAATTTTTCTAGTAAGTGGATTTTTGTATTATGATTTATGATGTAAATAATTTTAAGGTTAAGAGATGTATAATTGATTATGTGATGCAAATCATGTATGTTTAGTATGAATGGAAACAGTATGGTTGTGTTATTAGAACTTTATATAATATAGCCTTGAGTGCCTTGTGGATACCCTAATTCGCAGTGATCGAGGAGTGTAAGGTGATGCTTCCCTAACAGAGCATCGAGTGCCCCGGGTAAGAGGCGCTACAGTAAATGGTATCATACCATGTCTGTGAGACTTGGAAGTTATCTGCAGCCATCTGATTTGTATACCATACCAGAGGATCTTAGGAATTTATTTAGAGTTTGGAAGTTAACCTAAGCCGGTCATTTTCATTGAGATTGTATTAATTGGGGTTAATTCTCCCCTGCAAGAGAGGGTAAAGACTGGTAGAGAAACAATGGAACATTTGTTGGTGTCAATGGGGGAGCAATGCAGGGAGAACGGTCGTCTGGAGCGCAAGAAGTTATGGCCACATCAAGCTTGCCATCGGTAGATGTGGGAGGATTTCTACAAACAGTTTCAGGGGCTGGTGCAAGCTATGCAGACGTAGGCCCAGATGCAGGCATTGATACAGGTCCAATTGCAGGCTCGAGCGGAAGAGTAGCATAGTAGGACAATAGGGGCAGATCTGATGGAGAAGTTTAAGAAGATGAGTCCGCCGTCTTTTAAGGGGGAGAGCCAACCTGAAGTTGTGGAGAGTTAGACTAGGGAGATCGAGAAGATTTTTAAAGCAATCAGGTGTGAAGAGTGAGATAAGGTGTTGTTGTCTACTTCGAGGATGAAAAATCTTAAGGGGAGAGATTTATAACACCCCGATTTCAAGAAATCAATTAGTATATTGGACTAGTTGTGTTAAGAGGGTATGGAGGTGGTCCATTTAGTAAATCTGATCTCATTAAAATAAATTCATAAATTCAGAATAGTAGTCTATTATTTATAGTATAACTTTGCATATGAATGTCCACAAAAAATGAAATTGAGCTCATTAGAAATATAACTCGATTACCTACAACTTTTATGTTGAGCACTTTTTGATATTATGCCATTTAGTAAGTCAAAAATATCTAATAACAAGATATAGTATTCGACGATAAATTAGACTTGAGATAGGCGATGAGATAGCCTAAGTTTGAATATAGTCGCTAAACAACCTTATAAAGATATGTATTGTTATGATAGTTGAAGTTTTCAGATAGGCGTTAAGTAAGATATGTGAAGTTGAGAAGATAGTCAGTCATCTTAAAATGAATTGATATAGGCACTGGTAAAATAGTTGGTTAAGTGGGAAGATAGACAGAGGAGGAAGAGAAGAAAAATGAGAGGAAAAAAGGAGAGAGGAGAGAGATTTTTCCTCTAAAAAATATCTAACAATTCAATAATTGCATTGTACATGATTTTTCAAGAGGAAAAATCTTTCTCCTCTGTCTCCCTTCTGCTATGACATTAGAAATGATAAATTATAATAAATGATTAAAAGTGTTAGTAGAGTTTAAATAGGTAAAAATGGAGATTTAAATAGTTCATAGACATTTAACTGTTAAATGCTATCAAAATTAACTGAGAAACTTCTGTCTGTGAGATTATTAGAATTTTGAGATGTCATAGTTAATATGTTTCTCTCTCTTTAACTTTAAAATTTATAGAGCACAGAAGTCGAAGTATCATTTTTATATTTGATTGGGACAATAAGAATGTCAGATATTTCAACGAGTTGGATTTCAAAATCCCTCCCCCAACATCTTAACTAGATGGCTTAGAGGACGTTTTCCTAATTTCAAAACGTTTAGGGGCTAAGAGCTAAAAATCCCTTGAAACTTTCCGTCATCGCCTCCAGCGGTTTCGATTCTTGTTGCTAAGCGGAAGCTCTCACCTGGCTTCTCCGCTACACGTCGCCACATCCCCCGAGGGATGCCGAATGGCGGCGGCAGGTGCTTGCTCTCCTCCGCCGTGCCCACTGCCATCTCATCACAGTTCGTGCTCGTTCAACGGGAATGGCAATGCATTCCGCAGTGCCGGTGGGTTTTCTTTGTCTTCATATTTATGGTTTCTCTTGCGACCTCTCTTCCATTTTTCCCCACTTCTTTCGGTCATCTGACACCATTTTTCTTTAATAATTTTGATTGTCTTTTTATTTTCGAAAATTTTCCAGGTATCGGGGATTCTTCTTCTCGGAGGTTCCAGCTTAATGTATCTGGTGAACGAATTCTGTGTTCGAGACATCAGTCTCAATTGCAGCCCGAGGTGCTGACATAGTATCTGCCCTTACTTTTAATGTTTTCCTTCTCGGCTGCTTTTGTAGTCTTAAACTACTAGAACCATAGGTCTTGGATGGCCCTGGAGTTAAACCACAGGATCGTTTGAGTGCATATGTGCGCAACTGGAGTATAACTATTACACAGTAGTTGCTGAGCTGCTTAGAGTGAAAATAATGTTCTCTTTTTTTAATTCAGTGTACTTGAAATCGTTTTTTTCCCATTTTTTCATATTTTTTCTCATCACCTTAATCATTTGATATTTCTTTCAGTTTTGATTCCCTTGATCTCCCTTTGAATCGAACATCTTGTTTTTCAGTGTTGAACCATGTAGTTAAATGTGAGAGGTGAGCAAGGCAACAAGGGGATCGCCATAGCCTCAGGCGACATTTTCTCTAGATATCATCAAAATGAATATTAAGTAATTTTGATAAACATTGAAATTGTGATGGTTTAACATAAAATTATATAGAAGAATACTTCAAATAAAGTTGACATCAATGACATACAGAAAAAAAAGGTTTAAGAAAGCACAATAAATCAAGCAATAGAACAAGGAATATGAAGCAGACTATACTTAATGTGGACTTTATTATTTGATGCGGACCATCCACTTCTAAAAAAAGGAAAAAAGATTTTAATTAATATGGGCTTTTTTAAAGAAGTGGATGGTACCGCAATTGTATTAATCGTAAAAAGAAAATGGGACATACAAGTATAGTCTGTCATCACCCAAAAAATCCCTATACAAAAAATTCCACACCAAGATGGTGAACCCCTTACTATCCCCCCAACAAAAGAAAAAGAGAGTAGTTGTGAGACCCCATTTTACATAAGTGTTTCGCCCATTCACTCACTCTCTCACAAACAAAAGAGACAAGCCTATCCTCAATCTTTGCTTACTCTCTGAAGATTATGTTATTTCTTTCACCCCACAATGCCCAAAATGTAGTATGGAGTAGTAGCCACTAGGTAATCCTATCCCCCTTTAGGTTCCCCCTCTTCTGCCATTTTAGGAGATGCTGCATACTCTCGACCAGGCCAAAGGTATGGTGGATCTTGTTGCTGATGTTAGCCCAGACCTCCCTTGAGAAAGAGCATCCTATGAAGAGGTAGTTAAGGTCTTCCTCCACCTCTCCACATAAACAATAGGCGGTAGGTATATCGTGAAGGAATGGAGCAATTCTTTCACAAGTGGGCAGTCGACCATGTGATATTCTCCAAATTAATAGCTTCACGTTTAGCAGGCTCTTGGGTTCCCAGATTTGCGAAGCAAAACGGTGGCATAAACCCCCATATGATATGAGTGAGTATGCAGACTTGACTGAGAATGCACCTTCCTCCTATCTCAACCATCACTTGTCGACCCTGCTTTCCACCAGACTATTATCTAGGAGGAATAGCAGAAGACCCTCCAGCTGATCCATCTCCTCGTGCGTCAGATTCCTTGTGAAGGTGGGTTCCCGTGTACCTTTAGCGAACTGTGTATCAAAGGTATGAGTCACAGTTGCCATGGGTGCAACGAAATAAGGAAGAGCTTCAAAAAGGATTCTTCTAGTGTGAAGTCCCTGCACCACCTGTTCTTCCAAAATAGACACCTCTATCCATTGTCCAACCGAACCCGAACACTCGATTTGATGATATCCCCGCACTAAAGAGTGCCTCTCCAAATCGGGGAGACATTGTACAGGGATGGCGATGACAAGTCCCAATCTCTGGCTCTGCTATAGTATTTTTGCTTGACAAGTTATAGCCAAATCCCCCTATCTTCTGCTCTAAGTCTCCACAGCCATTTACAAAGTAGTGCTAGGTTGAAATTTATGAAATTCTTGATGCCCACGCCTCCTGCTTCCTTGCCCTTGCACATGTTACCCCACGAGATGTCATGCCAACCCCTACAACTGTCCCCACTGCCTTACCAGAAGAATTTAGCTTGAATAGACTCCAACATTTTGGCCACCATTTTGGCGATCCTAAAAATGGAAGGGTAGTATATAAGAAGGCTGTCAAGCATCGATTTACATAGCACCAATCTCCCATCGTATGAGAGGAGCCTCCCCTTCCACCTTACTAATCTGGACTCGAACCTCTGCACTACCACTTGCCAATCTCTACAGCGCAGAGCCCCTGGGGACAGTGATAGGCCCAGTTAGGAGAAAATAAAGTCTCCTATATGATTGCCCAATATAAATGCTGCTATCCTGAGTGTCCTTTCCTCCATGTTGAACACTGCTATGCAACTTTTGTTGAAATTCGCCTTCAGTTTACTAATTTGTTACAGCAACTCCAGCATCCATTTGGCAACATGCAACTAGCTCTCCTCATCTACTAGGAAGAGAATAGTATCATCAACATATTGTAAATGGTTGATGCCAGCACTGTGTGCCTTGGCTAAAAGCCTTTGATCAATCATGCACTTTCAGCCCTCACCCAGGATTTGTGCAACTAGGACAAACAAAAAGGGGAACATAGGGTCTTTCTAGTGGAGCCCTCTGTCACTGTGGAAAGATGAAGAATGTTGCCTATTAACCAAGACCAAGAAGGATGCTGAGGAGATACACGCCCGGATCCACCCAATCCATGTCTGATCAAAACCCATCTTAGTCAAGGTCTGCAATAGGCAATGCCAATTAACACTATCATATGTCTTCTCAAAATCTACCTTCAACATCACCCCCCTCTTTCGTGGGTCTTCATGACATACAAACACTCATGAGCAACTAGGAAATTTTTATGTGCATGTCTACCCCTGATGAATGTCTCTTGGTGGCCACTGATCATTATGCCAATCACTCTGTTTAGTCTCATGGCTAGCAGCTTAGCGATAATCTTGTATGTACTATTTAGCAGATTGATGGGTTTGAAGTCTTGGAAGCCCTGTGCACCTTGTTTTTTAGGGATGAGAACCAAGAGGTTTTTATTGATACCCCTCAGGTGAGCCCTACCCTCCTGAAACTCTCCTAATATATAGATCATGTCCTTCTTGATAATATTCCTACACTTCTGGAAGAAAATCATAGGAAAACCATCAGGTCTCCGTGCTTTCTCACTTGCAAGAGAGAAGATTGCCTGTCTGATCTCCTCCTCCGTGAAGGGGTTGGACAATGCCTTCCATTATGCTGTAGATAGCTAAGGAAGAAGGTCATGTGCAATGCTAGGTTTGCACATCTGATCCCAGGTGAAAAGTTTAGAATAGAACTTCTCGACACACCCCTTAATGCCCTCCCCCCATGTGAAAGTCTGCTGACCAACCTTGGAGGCTATATGGTTGATTCTCCTCCTTGAGGCAATCCTTTAAAAGTAAGTAGTGTTGTTGTCACCTTCCTTGGGCCATTTCTTCCTTGATCTCTGCTTTCAATAAATCTCTTCTTTTGTAAGGATCTCTTCAAACTCTGCGTTAGGTGTCTCCCTGCGCAATCTGTCAGAGTCATCCAGCAATCCTACCTCCTCTAAGCAGTTTTGACGTTCCAGTTGTTAAAGAATCCTCTCCTTAGCCAGTCTGCCAGGCAGGGTTTTGTAGAGTCCCACCCTTTAAGCACTTGGGCTCGGTGCTTCAGTTTCCCAACCACACTAAACATGGAGGAGTGATCATGGCTCTGTACACACCAAGCCCTCCTGGCTGTGTCCACGGACTTTGTCTCTTTGAACTAGAACCTCTTAAACCTAAAACCCTGTCTTATTTCCTGATTGCGGCTGGTTTTTAGAAGTGTAGGCTTGTGATCCGATATTGGCCTAGCCAAACAAACAACTTGCACATGAGGGAAGTGGTCTTCCCAATCAACTGAAACAAGGAGCTTGTGTAGCTTGGAATATGCTGGTGTCTCCCTCATATTGGACTAGGTGAACTGAGCATTCACCAAGCCAATGTCGATCAGAGTTGCCTCCACTACGAAGTCGTAGAAGTCCTCCATTTCCCTCGTACGGCGGCTGACCCCCCGTCCTCTTCCAAGTCACTGTAACGGCATTAAAATCACCACCTACACATCAAGGCCGGTCCTAGCTTTGATGGTATAGCCAAGGTTTGATGGATCGATCCTATTGGCTACATTGATTTTTTTTTGGTGATATCTGGTACAATACGATATCGTGCCAGATCAAGAACATTTTTTTGATTTTTTAATAAAAATAAATTAAAGTCTAAATGATGAGAAATAGATTTCTTTAGGGTTTATTCTGTAAATATCCCTATCCCCACTCTAAATCGCAAACCCCCTGCCCCATCTCTGCTACGAGCCGCCACCCTTCCCCACCCCCTTTCTTCTTCTTCTTCTTCTTCCCTCCACGACTCCACCCTAGAGATGTCAAAAATATCTGCAAACCCGATTACCCGCATCACCCGACCCGTATGGGTCGGGTAATATCCGATTCACGGGTCGGGTAATACCCGAATAAACGAATATGGATTCGGGTTCGGATACGTTTAAAATACCCGTTTCATATTTGGATAGGGTATGAATTTAGTGCACCCGAATCCATACCCGATCCGAACCCGCTCTTAATAACTTATTGTGTATGTCTGGCCTATGATTTTGACATGAACTTAACCTGTTGCCCGTCTTGTTGAGTTTGTGAGTTCGGACTTCTTGCTAAAATTGTAAGGACGTTTTTATAAAACATAAAAATTACTTTAGAAAGGAAATAATTGACCGAATTTCTATTTTTCTAATTCTCATAAATCTCACATTTCCTTAGATGTGGATGTAGACTCATGCTTTATGGACGGATACGGATATCCGCGGGTATATCCATACCCTTGACGGATATACCCGTATCCATACCCGCGAAAATAATAGGGTATTATCCAGGTATGGTATTTGTAAAATTTTCACAGATAGGGTATGGTATTGGTCTACTCGAGCCGAACCCGATCCATTTACATCCCTACTCCACCCCTCCTACAAGCCGTCGGACAACGTCCTCGACCCTCCCCCACACTAATCTTGGCTATTGCTCCTCACCGCCCCCCCCCCCCCCCCCCACCGCGAATAGTCTCGCCGTCGCGCCCTTCCGCATTGCTCCTTTGCCGCCGTCTCATTTGCTCGGCTGTGATCATTGCCGCTCGATACTGATGCCGTCGCCCACTGCCAGATCCCCCCCCAGCTTTTGATCCTCGGGCGAGCCCCGTCGCCACCGCCTGTCGCTGCCCAGCTGCTCCCCTCGCATCGCCGGTCGCCGTTCTTGTGCCGTTTCTGATCACCGTGCATTGTCACTGTCGGCCATGCTCCTGCCATTGACACCCTACCGTGCCCGTACCGCTGTGTCGGTCGTGCCGATTCCGCATTGGCACGATCCGACACGTGTGGTACATAGTGCATCAGATCGATCCGTCAAACCTTGGGTATAGCAGTAGCTCGTCTTATAAAGACCTTTCGCCCTCCCTTGTTGGTGGGCCATAGATCCCCGAGAAGTCTCATGGGTCATGCTGCGGAAGTTAGCCCCCCGATTGACCTGTCTGTCCTCCACCACCTCCTCCATCTGGAACTGGTTCTATGGAATCATGATACCTTCTGCCCTCCCCTCTGTTGGGGAGGCCACCCCAAGCCTGGCTCCCCCAATCTCCTTCATGATCGACTCCCCGTCCTCCTTACACTTAATCTCTTGTCGACACAAGATGTCAATCTTACATCTTCTCACTAGCTCCTTCACCACCCTTCTCTTCTCACCCGTACTGATCCCCCCTAACATTCCACGTGACAATCCTCAGAATGACGATGGTGTGTTCCTCCCTCTCCCCTCTGGCTCGTAACCCCTCACCTCTCCCTCCTCTCTTCCCCTAGTTGCCATTTTATGTGATTTTCCCACCCTCGCTCCCTTAGCCATGTTGAGAAGTCACCTCTTCTAGGTTTTGATGAACACCCCCCTCATGTCTCTCTCCGCCCCTTAGAAGAGACTCCCAATTTGTCCACCAATTCTATCATTTGAGTCTCCGTCATCTTTTCCACCATCCCCATCAGCTCCCTCACCTCCTCCCTTCCCAACCCGCCCTTGTCTTCTGCTCCCACACCATCATAGATACCCCTCTTTGACTCTGTCGCGTCTCTGGGAGTGTTCGGGATAGCCTCCTCGTTCTCCGGTGAAAGCTCCTCCACCACTGCTCGCGTCAGGATATCGGTCTCCTGCTTACCCTTGAGGCGCACCGCCGCTAAACAGGCTTGCGCTTCCATGTCGGTCGCTACCGGTCCTCTAGGGATCACATACTCCAGTAGTAGCCGCCGCCATTGCTCCTCTCCTCCTCTACGTCCGGACGGACTTGAACAACCTATGCCAGAGGCTGATACGGGAGGGCCTCCACCGGAGTCGCCTGCGAAGTGGACGCCTCCTCTGATGCGGACAATCGGCCACAATCCTTGGGAACAAGGTTGGCGGTATGCAGGCAACCCTGTTGGAGTCCTGGGATCACCTCCGGCAAGAAGTGGAGCACTTCCTTGTCTCTCAGTGAAATTGCCACTTCTGTGGCGATTCTCGACATTAGCCGCTCGCCTGAGGTGCTATAGAGGGGAAGATGCTGTCGTATCACACGTCTGTACGCTGGAGGAGGTCTGTTTGCGGTGATGCCTCCACTGCGATCATTGACAGTTGCCAGCTAAGCTACCCGCCTCTGCCTCCCTCACGCTACTGCAGGTGAATAGTGGGTATGCTTGGGCAAAGAGGATGGCACTTATAGAGTCTCGCGGGCCCAACACGATCCCGTCGGTCGGATCCGGGTAAGTTCCCGAGTCTACTACTAAACGCCATATGAGGATCTAACTTGTTCGTAATTGAGACCCCAATGGGCGTGAAGGCCTGGTCTGTAGTAGCTTGCGCAGATAGCTTGATCGGCTTGTGGGCCTGATCTGGCTCAGCCGGCCCAGGCGAGGGGGCAGGGCTTTTGAAATTTGAAAGGTGGGCTGGGGGGTTGCCACGTACCCCCCACCCTAGATCTTCTTCCTCCTGCCTTCCTCTTGGGTGTTGCCCTAATCATTGCTGGCTGCTGAACGGCTCGGACATCACCTGCACCAGGAATGTGGTCCCCTTCCAACGTCAAATGAGATCGTTGGCGGCACTGCGGCAAGGCTGGAGACCTTGGCCGCGAACTTCACCACCGTTGGAGTCCACTCCGCATTAAAGTGCTGGGATCCGACCTTCATAGAAGCGAAAGAACTCTCTAAGAAGGAGATCCCCTCTTCATCGCACAAAACCAACGGGATCCCCTAGAGGCCTAAAGAGATGATACATTCCTTAGGGCAGGGAAACGTTCCCCTCGCCATCGACCATCTCTACATCAGAAGCACACTCCCGTTGGCCACCATGAAGCTTTCTTGCACCCTCTCCACCGCCGCCACTTTACTGCAGCCGATGAACAAGAAGACTGCCCTAGATCATGGTTGTTAAGACGTCTAAGGCGACCAAAACGGTGGCCCATTGTCTTACTACTTTGGCGACAAGACAAGGCGCCTAGGCAAAATCTAGTTTATATAACTAAGTACATTACAAGATAACTATTACTATACATTTCCTACATATAAGTTCTATTTTTAATTAATAGAAAATTTGATATCTACAAATTTTCAACATATACCTATATTTTAAAAAGTAAAAATAGAATAAATGGCAAACAATAACAAATTAACAAGGAGAAAACTAATAAGAATTTGTGAATACATGCAATCGATATAAAAATTTTAATCTAAAATTTGGTATTCAAATAGTTATTCTCTATATTAAAAGGAAGCATAAATACAACACATTTCTGGATAAATTATAAGGACATCAACATAATAATTTTATAATTTTTAACTTGTGAATTATCAAAAAGAGACACAAAAATAGTACTAACTTCAAAAAGTGCACCATGCAAATATGAATTAATATCCTTAAGAGGAGGGAAGAGGAACTGACATGGAGAAGAATCCGAGAGCAAGGTGAAAGGGAAATGGAAATATTATCTTCTCTTTCCGATATTGACATATCATTTGTCAAAATTTTAAAATTACTCCTCAACTTTTGACCAAATATTAAAACAAACCTCAAATCAAGGAGTGGATGTCTTGCCAAGGCAGGCTAGGCGGGCCTAAGGTGGCCTATGTGCACTAAGGTAGCCAGGTGAGTGTCTTAATGGGTTGTTCGCCTAGACGTCTGGTCGCTTTGGGAGCCTTGGAGTGCCTTGTCAGGCGAAGCCTTGAAAATAATGCCCTAGATACTTGACACACCTCCCATCGGTGACCATCCGCTGTACGAGCGTTAAGGTAGGCCCTTATAAGTGCCGGCTTAGCTTCCCCTTCCACTGGCGCGATCAATATACATCACTGGAGCCAATCCATGCAGCTTCTTAGAAGGTCCGGCAGGAGTGGGCCTATGTCCAGGCATCCCCTTCCCCCACCCAACATACGTGCGGGACTTGCGTTTTGCCAGACCACCTCCGCATAGGAGTGCATTGGCTGTGCCCTCCCATTGTCTTCAATTCCGGCCGCACCCCAACTCTGCATAGCCAACTTGCAGAATCTTTGCGTCTGCCCTACTCGTAGGCACCATAAATAGACAAGAGGATTCTTTTGCACTCCATAAACTCCACCAGACACCTTGTTTGCCACTCCATACGCCGATCGTTGATCGTCCCCGCTGAGGTGGACCTTGTTCACCCCCGTGGCGACGCCCGGGGGTGCCACGAGACTCATAGAGCCTCTCTTTAGAAAAAGTTTAGAGAGAGAAACCCCCACAGAGTTTTGTCTAAAAAAAGGGAAAAATAGTTAATATGCACTTGTTCAGTTGAAATTGTAATCTTGCAAAATTTGTATACAAGAATACCAAGTCTAGAATGCAACCTAGATATATATCTATATATCGTCATCTATGTCTCTACGAAGTAATCATATAATGGATATTATCATCATTGTAGCTCTCTCTCTAGCCTTTTCTAGAGAGAGAAACTATAGTTTTTTTTTGCAATGCTGCGGGGGAGCTTCGCTTTGGGGGGAGGAGGAGGTTCTCTTTGGCAACTTGTCTCTTACATTGGAGGTGGTGGGAGGTAGGCTAGATTGCCCTCGGTTTGTTTCCGCTGTTGGCAGTCGGGGCATGTGCAGAGAGTTTGTCAGATGTTGGAAGACCGTGTTAGGCAGGATGTTGGTGGGAGGGAGAAGGGAGGTTGCCGGAGATCGTACACGAAGGTAGTCAGTGGTTGGGAGCAATGATCTTTGGTCTTGCAGGGGGGAAGAACCTGCATGGACGCAAGGGGTATTCCTGCGGATATCCTTGTAGTCAACTTTGAGTGGCTAAAAAGATGTCTCTTTCTTTTGTTGCTGGAGGGAGCCGTGGAGTCGGAAAGGTCTCAAGGGGTTTTTGAACACCCGGTGGGGTGAGCAGGGGCTTTGGGAGATCCATAAGACAATAGCCATAGGGCTGCTTACGATCGGGCCGGACAAGGGGGTGGCGCGCGAGGTGGCGGAGATAGGAGCTCTGGTGATAAACGGTGTCGCCATTTGTGTCCGACCATGGACCCTCGCAAGGGGGCGTACTTGGACCCAAGGGCGGTTGTAGTTCATGTGAAGCTTATTAGGATCCCCTTAGTCCTGTGTGGTGAATAGGGGATCACATACATCTTGCGGCGGGTGGGCAAGGTTCTATCGGACAGTTGCAAATTTATTCCGGCCGGAAATTTATTGGCGGTGGAGGTTGTCGTGCGGATGGTGACGTCGGCGGGGGTACTGTTGGTCATCTCCTTGATTCTTGGAGGGGAGGTCTTTGTCATTCGGGTGGTCCTCCTACCTGATGCTTAGTGGCGGCGCCGGCCTTTTCAGGGAAGATTAGGGCGACACAGGGCGGCGACTGAGGTTGAAGACTGTAGGGGGTAGGTACGTGGCATCCCTTGCGAGACCCCTTTGATTTGAATCGCCCGCCCATTTTATCGGTTTACGTAGCGGGTCTTGGGCTGAAGGAAATGGGCGGCATGCTTGGGCCATCGGGCCATGGTGTGGATGTGGGCTAGTCCGATGTTGGGTCGGAGGATCGAAGTTTGGCAGTGGGTCGATCAGGTGTGACGTGCTGCTCCGTCATGGGTCTTTTGTGCTGGGGCCCATCTCATCTGCTCGTCAACCCAGATCTGATTGACTTATTTGTCGAATCTGGGGTTAGCGGGTCGCCTGATCCCGTTACTCCTCGTCTTCCCCGCACGATAGCTCCGCCCACCAGAACAACAAGGATGCAGAGCATTGGGATGCTAGTGTCGGCGAAGGGCAAGGTGTCGGAAACTACCGGCGCACCTCCCCACCGGTCTCCGGTGACGGCCGATCCTTCTGGAAGTTACTGCGAAGTGCTTCAACCTTCCAGGGGGGTGACGATTGGCGTTGTGGGACCCTCGGGGTGCAAGCCGGCCACGACCTCCCCCCTCGACGGCTCTTCCGATGGTAGCAGGTGCAACTGATCATTCCTAGCAGTCTCTCCCTAGCGCCATAAGGACTCGACACCCAGTGGGCTGAGTTCCTTGCAACTTTGCTCCCTAGGCCCCTCCTGCTGGAGGCGGGCGATAGTGCTGGGTATGGCAGGCCTTCAGATGGCACTTGTAATGCGATCGTGTTGCTTGGGTGGGAGATGCTTGGGTTGGCTGTAGCCTCGCAGGAGCCTGATCAACCGACGGCGACAAGGGAGTAGAACAGGTCCCAAGTAGTCGACGCCAAGGGTCGTTGGACTATGAATAGAGTTGGGCGACAGATGCAGAAGACATCGTCCCGGGCTCTCCTGGGTTGGAGGAGTGCAATTTTGAAGATGAGCAGGGAGAGGGCAACCGAAGGTTGTACAAAGAGGAGATGAGGGAGCTGATGGGGGAGGTAGAGAAGGTGACATAGCCTCATGTGCGGGATGGACAAGATGGGAGTCTCTTTTGAGGGGATGGATAAGGAAGTTAGGGGGATCTTCATCAAGGTCCGTCAGAGGTGACATGCCGCTTTGGCTAGCGGCGAAGGCGGAGAAGTCACAAAAGAGGGCTGTGGGGAAGAGGGTGGAGAGTGAGGAGGGCCGTAGGGAGAGGGAGGAGGGAGAGGGGCAAGAGGAGAGAGTGGGGACCACAACCTTATCTCTATGAGGATCCTTTCTTGGAATGTGCAGGGGCCTAGGGGTGAGCGAGAAGAGAATGGCGGTGAAGGAATTTGTTAGGCAATGCAAGATTGATATCTTATGTCTTCAAGAGACCAAGTGTGAAGGTGATGGTGGGGCTCATGAGGGAGATTGGGAGTGGTAGGCTTTTGAAGGGGGTGGTTTCCTTGGCGGAGGGGAGGGTTGGGGGCATTATGATTCTGTGGAATCCGTATGAGGTGGAGGGTAGGCAAGTTGGTTGGGGGGCTATATCCCTCCACTTTTGCAGCATGAAGGATGGCTTCTCATGGGATTTCTCCGGAGTTTATGGCTCTCAATCTAGAGAGGGGAAGGGAAATATGTGGGACGATATGCTCCTATATCACCGTGGCTCTTGCCGACCATGGTGTGTAGGGGGCGACTTTAATGCTGTGACGTTTACTTCGGAGAGAACAGGGATTCACCCTCGCTCAGGAGAGACAAAGGACTTTTGTGACTTCATTGAGGAGGGAGCCCTCGTTGATATTTGGTTGGTGAATGTCCAGTTCACTTGGTCCAATGTGAAGGCTTCCCCGGCGTGCTCCAGACTGGATAGGTTTTTGGTATCGGTGGATTGGGAGGATCATTTCCCCCATGTGCATGCATCTTGCTTACCTTGGCCAGCGTCAGATCATAAGCCCATTCTCTTGAAGACTAGCCGTAGTCGGGGGAGAAGCCAGGTTTTCAGATTTGAGAGGTTTTGGCTTAGGGAGTAGGCCTTCATGGACATCGTCGGCAGGGCTTGGTGTGTTCAGAGGTTTGCAGGTTCTTCCATGGCTACTTTGGTTGGTAAACTAAAGCACTTATCACATGTTCTTCAAAGGTGGGGAGCTGGCAAAACCCTTCCTGTTAAGTTGGCTAAAGAAAGGATCCTTCAACAATTAGTCGGACTAGATGGCTTGAAGGAGCCAAGACTGATGAATGACGCAGACAGATTGTACATGGATACCTTGAGGTCAGAATTTGAAGACATTCTCATTAAGGAGGAGATTTATTGGAAGTAGAGATCGAGGGAAAAATAGATCAAGGAGCAAGGATGGCGGTGTCGGTTTCAGACTCGGTTTCGGCCGGGTCCAAAATCGAAACGACTCGGTTTCGGTTTTGGTTTCGGCCGAAATTGGTCGAAACCAGTTTAGTAAAATTTAAAAAATCAAGAAAAAAAAAAGATAAAAAATCAGATTAAAATCAGAAAAAAATCATTAAACATGCATTTGACTGTAAAGAAATTGGATTAAGTGCAATAAACATGAAGTAGGCATTGGATATGTTAAATTAATACGCTACATATTAAACATGAAGTAGGCTCAAACAGTACAATAAACATGACAAAGACAGTAAATGTTATAAATAAAATGATATCTACCCAAATAATGATGCACTAGTATGGATAATAGCTGGAAGAACCTTCTCCCTTATCGTCTGGCTTCTGTTGTTGATACCCATAGAAAGGCTGCATCTATTCTGTTTATTCACTGTAACCAAATAATGATGTAGTCAAGTCCTGCATCCCTCTTTGGATCCCTCTTGGAGTATAAGGTTGTCGGCTTGATTGGAATCTGGAATCAGCAAAAGAAGTGGAACCTTGAGGATGAGAAGAGGATGCTGACCCATAACTGTTACTTGCTGGAACTAGATGGAATTGAAATTCTGGTTGATAACCTCACCGATACATGTCTGCTTCCTGTTGGCCACCTCCATAACCTGTTGGATGTCCATGTTGACTCTGTGAATTATATCCTCCTTCACTATGATTGTATCCTCTGCCTGTGTCAGCGTGGAAGGAGGAAGTAGGTGCATATGTGTCATCGACAATAGTAGCGCCTGCAACTACAATGGGATCATTACTTGGTGCATCATCATCATCATCAAAACCATAAGAAACTAATCGCCTTTTAGCCTTTGGCTCAGTTTTTCTCTCTTTTGGTGTGATAATTTCATTCATCTTTGAAAGGACTCCTTTTTCACTTGGCGTGTGCCTCATATAAATTTGCTTCAACTGCTCAATTGCTGGGTCCTCTTGAGCAGTAGCACTAGACCTCTCAAACATCCTATGCACCGATGTACTTCTTTATAAGGATGGAGGTGGCTTGACCATTCTAGGAGTGACTGGCCTGCTATCTGATTCTGAGTGTCTAGCTGACTCAAACTCAAGCTGCTGCTCGGTGTCGTCAACAAACAAAGGCACTGGCGGTCTCTGGTGCACATGAGTCTCTAGCCCTTTTTGTTGGTCTTCTGAATTCTGGATTCCTTGACTCATCTTCATCTAAAATGCCCTCTGTCAATGTTCTGTCATCAACATTAAAAACGGGCTCATCAACCTGCTCTCGTACCTCAACCCAAGATTGTAAGGGATTGCCATCATCAAATAATGCGTCGACATCAATTTTTGGAGTTGTATCTTCTGCGGCGCGTTTGTCCCGCAACTGTTGTCTCAACTTCATTTTCTTTATTCTCAGTTTCATGTTGTAGTGACAGTAAACCAATTTTTCTAACTGTTCAGCCTTTAGCCGATTGTGAACCTTTGAGTGTATAAGGCTGAACGTGCTCCAATTTCTTTCACATTGACTTGCTGATGTTGTTTTACTGAACACCTTAATTGCAATGAAAGTCAATGCATTACTGCCCAAATCTCTATTGTTCACCATTATCCACCAGTCAACTGTTCTACCAACCATAAAAAAATAAATGTAAGATGTAAATAAACATGAATTCTTCATGATGTACTAATACATATTGACTCAATTTAAGCACAAAGATTTAGTATACCTGGGCTCACTCTTCTCACAACGTATTGCAATGGTGAGTAAGAATATGTCCCAGTCCCCATTCTATAATTCTTCATCTATAAGGATAAAGTAATAGATTAACATAACTACTTAAGTAAATTCTTTACGTCATATTGATAAAATCAATAAAGGCCAACCTCTAACTTGGCCTCAAGTCTCTTTTCTAGTGTCTTCGATAAACGACCAAGGACTTTTAAAGTACCTTGAAGCACCTCGCCATCAACATTTGCATTGGCATTGTACATAAATTGAGGGTTGAGAAAATAACATGCATTTGTGTATAGTTAACTAAATGTTAGATGTAAATTAACTTAAAAAATAATGAATTTTGTATCAATACAATTAATCACTCACCAATTGCATGCAAGTCATGGTGTAATGCGTTGTCCCATTTGTGGTCAATAATTTTCCACCACTTTTCATATTCTTTGAGAAGGGATTTCTGCAAGTCTAATTTGGCACGGTACATGGCCTCGTACGAATATCCTATATCATTCTTCTCATCGCCATCTACTATTCTTAGGATCTTCACGAGGGGTGTGACTACTTTCATGTACCGTGAGACTCTGGCCTAGAATTTGTTGTCTTCCACGACATGACAGACATCCAAATAGTCCATCTGAGCATCAATATTAGATTTGTCTATGTATTCCCGCAAGGCATTGTGATACATGAAACATTTGAGTTCATTCTTATACCTGTGCAAAGATTTCAAAGAAATGAAATTTGAATCAAATACAAATGATATCTATAAGGATAAAGTAGAAAGAATTGAGCTCATTCTTATACCTGTGCAAAGACTCCAAAGAAATGAAATGCGAAGCAAATCTGGTTGGCCCTGCACAGATGATATCTCGCCCCCCACTTGCATGCTCTCTGAACATGTTTAATATCCTAGGATGATCATAAATATACTGAGTGATTTTTTGTGCCCTCTCAATTATCTTCTTCACATTATTTTTCTTCCTAATGCCTTCAAGTATCAAATTCAGACAATGTGTTGCACATGGGAGCCAATATAATGCTCGCGCTTCTACATCAACTTTTTCCCAGCAGCCTTATAACTAGCTTCATTATCAGTGACTATTTGCACAACATTTTCCTCTCCAATTTGGTCTACCATCTTATCCATCAAATGAAACAAATAATTTGCATTTTTTCATAATTTGATGCATCAATTGATTTCACAAAGACTATAGCTTTGATGCAATAAACTAGAAAGTTGATCATGGACTACTTCGTGGTACCAGTCCAGCCATCCCATCTCTCTCCATCCAGATATGCTTGAAGCTTTCAACCCACTGATGGAGCTCCTCACCTCTATCTCAAGACCACGCTCGTATATGTCTCGATGTGACGGGGCCTTCAAGTCAGTGCCAACATCTGCTATGACATCTAGCATAGGCTGGAAATATTCTGATTCAGCTGTATGTGCAGGCACACCTATATGGAAAAATCATTTGCAAATATTTTTAAATGCATGCCCTGCAACTTCAATTGATTTTTTGACCCCTCTCAATGCTTGCTTGATTTTTGGTTGTGTAGCACTTTACCTTTTATGCAGATAGCTGTCCGTGGGGCCTATTCTTTGCGGGGTTGCACCAATGTTAGGACATCGTGTAGCTTGTGCTACACCAATTATACTGGAATATGTCCCTGAACCTATCAGTGCTTTTCCTTTCCTTCAAGCCGCTTGTTCACTCTCTACTGTTTCAGTCAGCTCTGGATCTGAATTCTCAGTGCCTTCCTTATCATCATCATCCCTCCTTCCCCTTCTGCCCGAAATCTCCTCAGTAATTTCAGCCTAATCTTCAGCCCTTTGTTGCATCCTCTCTTTTTTACCCAGAAGGCACTGGCGCATTTTTTCTCGGACATCTCGGGGACATCTGTCACATTGTTTGACCTCTCCTCTTATCCCTGCCAAATGTTGCTTTCCTCTAGTAATTCCGTCATGTAGCTCCTTACCACAATAATTACATTTCACTTTTCTTCTTCTAGCATCAACTAAGGAGAGGTGGACCCACCCCGAATCATCATGCCCTTGCTGCTCTTGATCTTGTTGACGTCTACCTATGCTACTGCATTAAGACAATCAAAGATAAATGGTTGTAAGTACAATGAAAAAATACAATGAAGTATAATTGAGTTTTAAATTATGTTGAATTGAGATAATTAGCCAAAACCACCAATTTTTAACCGCTAATTAAGGTCATCTTTGGGAATTTTACCTAATCACTCTTCATTAAATGTAATTAGTAGCATGCTCCCGCCCTAAATTATTCAATGAAGTTTAATTGAGCTTCAATTGACCCTAACTTAACCTAATCTAACAAAAGTCACAAATTTAAATAGCTAATTAGATCTTAATTTGTAGATTTATTTTAATCACCCTTCATTAAATGCAATTAGCAGCATGTTCCCGCCCTAAAATATTCAATGAAGTTTAATTGAGTTTCAATTGACACTAAATTAACTTAATCTATCAAAATTTCTAAATTTAAATATCTAATTAGACCTTAATTAGGAAATTTACCCTAATTACTTGGCATGTAATACAATTAGCAGTATGCTCTCACCTTAAAATAGTCAATGAAGTTTAATTGAGCTTCAATTGACTCTAAATTAACCTAATTAGACAAAAGTCCCAAATAAAAATCATTAATTAGGCCCTAATTTGGGGACTTACTCTAAATACCGGCGTCAAATGTAATTAGCAGCATGCTCCCGCACGAAAACATTCAACGAAGTTTAATTAAGCTTCGATTTATGCTAAACTTACCTAATTAGACAAAACTCTCAAATTTAAATCGCTAATTAGGCTCTAATTTGAATGTTTAACATATTTAACATGTGAAAATTAATATATTGAAGAGAACCTTACCTACAACAAAAAAACTATCAAATTAAGAAAAAAAATAAAAACTTACAAGATCTTTGAGGAATCTACGCACTCGACACAGCAAGAAATGGAGGTGGCTGTGGCTACACGCTGTAAACAGTAAGAAACGGCGACGACGACGGATGCGGCGGCGGCGACGATGACGGCAGCAAGCTTCTCCACTTGGAAACTCCTCCACCTGCGGCGGCAATCTCCTGGACCTATAACCCCTCAGATTCTCAGATCTGTGGCGAGGGAGGAACTGAACTCCTCTCTTAAGGGGAGTTCACGTCTGGTTTCGGGCCGAAACGGGCGAAAACGAGTGAAATCGGTATCGATTTTGCCCGAAAAGAATAAAAAAAAATATGTTTTATGTTTCAGACTTGCTACAGTGAGTAGGTCCGATCTTGTATCGGTTCGGTCCGAAACTGATACATTTCGGCCGAAACATATCAATTTCGGCCGAAACTGTCAACCTTGTCAAGGAGGGGGATAGAAACACTAAGCACTTTCAAAGAATTGTTTCAGGCAGGTGGAGAATCAACCATATTGCTTCCATCATGATCGAAGAGTAGACTTATCAAAGAGAAGAGGATATCAGGAGGAGCGCCAAGGAGTTTTATTTTAGGCATTTTACTGAGCTAGAGGTGGACATGCTTGGCATTGAAGATGATCTTCTCCCTCACCTTTTCCCAGCGGAGAGTGAAGCCCTCTCCAACCCCTTCTTGGAGGAAGAAATTAGACATGCAATTTTTTCTCTTGCAGGTGATAAAGCACCATGCCTTGATAGCTTTCTTATTATTTTCTTTAAGAAGTGTTGGAACATTGTCAAGGAGGACCTTATTCAGTGTTTGAGAGAATTTCAAGAGGGTAGGGCCCACCTGAGGGGTATCAATGAAACCCTATCGGTTCTCATCCCTAAGAAGCAGGGTGCATAGGAGTTCTGGGAATTTAGCCCTATTAGTTTGCTGAATAGTAACTATAAGATCATTACCAAGTTGTTGGCTGGACATTTGGAGATGCTGATTGGCACGGTGGTAAGTGGTCAACATGGGGTTTTTATTAGTGGTAGGCACATCTAGGATAATTTCTTGGTGGCTCATGAATGTTTGCATGCCATGAAGTCCTTGAGGAAGAGAGGGGTGGCATTAAAGTTAGATTTTGAGAAGGCTTATGACAGTGTCAACTGGAATTGTCTTCTTTAGACCTTAGCAAAGATGGGTTTTGATTGGAGATGGATTGGGTGGGTGCGAGACACATAATATTTTCACTTAGGAACAATAGATAAATGCTCTTTTTGAAAAGAGACATTCCTCTGCGTAGAGAGGGTGATTCCGTGTGTGCGCATAATATCAGACGATTTGGGTTCGGGTGCTGGACCTCTCCCCACTGACCGGAGTCAGTGTTGATTTATATCGGCCTAACGTCCGAACATCTTTGTTTGACTGTCAAAGAAATCCCCAAAGTCTTTTACAAGGTTCTGATGTTGAGGGCAGACTCTCTTGAAGAGCTCATGATGTCCACTCACTCATCACCGACCAACAGAAATAATTGAATTAGGGCTAGGTCTGAGCAAAACCCTAGGATTTTGGAATAGAAACGTAAATATTCGGAAGCCATAGGCATTTTTTTTGAAGTAAAGAAGAGTTTTCTGGATCCCGAGGGTATTCAGGTAATTTTACCAACTCAGGGGTATTTTGGTAATTTTTCAGGCCAGGGGTATTTCTGAAATTTCTGGACTAGAACAGAAGTAGGACCGGGTTCCTTACTTCCCGAGGCACTGAGGCTCTTTCTGGAGGGTTTTAGGGGCTGCTATGCCATTTCTAGGTCACAAGGGTATTTTAGTAATTTTACCGTACCCTACACAGACCTAGGGTTGGGATGACCTCTGAGTGTCGGGCTGAGCTGACAACATCTCCGGGTTGAAGGAGTGACAATAGCTTCAAAAAAGACTCATGTCTGTCAAGTTTGCCAAAGAAGGGGCATATGCACAATTTTATAAAAGTCGGGGTTTTCTTATAATTTTTTCCCAAGGACATACATAACACATGCTGAATGCTTTTGTATTCCAAATGAGTACAAAGGTTGTCGGCGAGTTGTTGACTGTACAAAGATCCACATTAAAACGGGAGATAGGAGTGTAGCCCCAATTACAAAAGTTGCAAGGTAAAACTGCAATTTACAGGACATTTGTGTTTCTTAGATCCCGGGGAGGACTTTTAAGCAATTCTCCCATTATTGGGGCAGAATTATATGACAAAGTCGCCCCGAGATTTAGAAACAACCAACATGGCCCACTGAGGGGCGAGATTACAAGAATACCCTCATAGGGGCATATACACAAGACTCGGGGACTTACCTCTCGCGGGTCAGAACAGACGAACAAACAAACAAAATGCTCCAAGTGTGCTCGTACGTAGTTGATGCCAGATCCAAGATTCTCCAGCCTGTTTTGGACCCCTGGGGGTCTATTTATAGAAGTGGGGGACCTATCCGGGAGTGTTCGACCCCGTACGGGTCCAGCGGGATGAAAATGACCCCGGGGAGGTCAATTTTCAAAATTTTTTAAGTCTGTGCGCTGGAGAATGGGACCTCCCCGGGGTCGCGGACCCCCGGGGGGGCCTGCCCAGGGTCGCGACCCCCGGGGGGACCTGCCCGGGGCCGCGACCCCCCGGGCAGGACCTCCCGGGGTCGCGCCCCCCGAGGGGGACCTCCCCGGGGTCGCGGACCCCGGGCGGGTCCCACCCGGGTCCGGGCTACCCCGGGCGGGTCCGCCCGCCCAGGGAGGTCCCGCGCGGGACTCGCCCGCCTCCGGGCGGACCCGTCCGGGTAAGGGCGACCCCGGACGGGTCCCTCCGGCCCCGGATGGGTCTCCTTTTGCTGGGTTTTAATAAAAAGGGGGGTCTCCGGGGCTTTGAAGCTTCGAGTTCTCGCCGTGCCTCGTGGAGAATAGCGAGAAGGAGCGCCTCCTCGTTAGTTTGTCGTCTTCCTCGTGCCGTAGGCCGCTGCGGGAGGACGAGTTGTTGACCGTGCCTCGTGATACACGTGCGAGGGATTTGTGCTTGGTACATAAACCTTCTCCGTCATCTCTTTCGTTCTTGTAGATGTCTACTTTGCCCGTAGTCACACGTTCAAAGGACGGAGATTTAATCCCGTAGGGATTTTAATGAAACTACACGATCCCGACAATCGTTGTAGCTTGAACTTGGTTTGTTGCCACCCCCCGAAGGGTTTACATTGTAACAACATGTGGGCTATAAAGCATTTAACTTAGGAATATTCGACGGGACGGCGATGCGCCGAATAAAGATCCCCGTGTAAGAATATCCTATCGGATGGTGATATACCGTACCGAAACCTTGTCACATGCGAAATCAATATCCCGGAATTTAAGATGATAAATTACGGGTGCAACAAATACCCCCCACGGGCATACGTCCAAGCCGGAGGCGGGGGCGGAGCGCCCGTGCGTTCCACGGCTTTTTGTCATTCTCCGGGCTGATAGGCATGCCGGAGTTTTGTGTGACTTTCCGTAGTCTTGTTGCTGCCCATATGCTGATTTGACTGATGGAGCTTTCTCTAATCTTGGCTTTGCAGCTCTTTCAGACATGGCTCGTTGCAGACGGAGCAGAGGGACTTCCCAGAGGTCCAGGGCCAGCGGTGGTGACGATCATTATGTACGGAGGGCGGACAGGCCTATGCCACCATTCCCTCCTCGCAGCATCACCCCCGAGGGCTTTGATGCGGTGGACCGTGGATTTACTTGGGTCGCTAAGGGCCCAATTGGGGAGACTACTACCACTGAGGGCGTTGTTGACGTCTCCAGGCTCACGTGACGGCAGGGATGCTACACTTATGATTGGTCGGGTGGCTATCCACCTCACTTTCCACTGGACCGTCACCTCTTCCCTTTCATCTAGAGTTTTATACCACCTGGAGTAGAGGCTGACGACCCCCGGCTTCCAGAGGAGAGGCGCCGCCTGGAGCGGGCCATATTGCTCGGACGGGATAGTATGCATGGCACCTGCAGTTTTTCTTATCCGAGCTTCCCAGAGGGTTTTGTGCGTCAGCGACAGTACCCTGACCAGAGGAGTCTTGGCTCCTACAGGGAGTTCGACAGTTTTACTGTGAGAGCGGCACCGTCTTCACCAGTCACTTGGCATCTGGCCGGGCATCACAGGGCCGCAGATATTGTCCTTGAAGGGATGTTTCTGACTCCCTCTGGCGCAGCCTGTGCGCATGATGATTACGATGCTGATTGCATGCTAGAGAGGATCTTGGCACAGAGGACCCCGAGCTTGTACGGGAAATGGGCCGTTGTTCCTTCCCATTGTTATCGCCGCGGCGCCACAGAGTGGCTATGGGGTGTGCTGCTAGTTTACAGGACAGCACTTGATAGGGCAGGCATACGTCATGCAGTGACAATAGCTTTATATTCATATCCCTGCCACACTGGACTGGTCCAGGCTCTAGCCGAGAGATTTAACAGGCGCTGGAACACCTTCATGACTGCTGAGGGGGAGACTTCACTAGACCTGTGGGCTTTCCACAGGATTTCTGGTCTCCCAGTTTGCGGACAGCCATATGAGGAGCTATGCCTGGATGATATGCATCTGAGTGCTTCTGATGGAGCAGGCCGATACTTCATGCCATACTGCTTCAGGTATCTGATGAAGACTTAGAGGGACTTGGTTCTCGTGGGCAAGGAGAAAGCTGCACGGACGCCGAGGGTGACTCTGAATGCATGGGTCACACATTTCTACAGCGGTCCCTATTGTTTCTACAAGGAGTTTGCCACCTCGGGGATGTCTTGGGAGCAGTGCCGCCAGGTCGAGCTCCGCTTTGCTTCACACCCTCGTCACTTACCCGCCCCGACACGGGGGTGGAATTCGAGGGGGCTGCCGCCGTTGACGTACATGGCAGCCTACCTGGTCTACTGGCTGGCCAGCTTTGTGATCCCTCATGGAGAGGAGGGGATTCTGCGGGCAGAGGTGATCTACCCAGCTTGTCTACTGGCTTGCGGGCGCAGGCTCGCCATTGCTCCGGCCGCGCCGGCGAATATCTTTCATAGCCTTGGGGCGTTAACTTCGTACTCATCTCCTAGAGATAAGCATATCTTGATGCCCACCCACTATCTGAGTGCATGGGCCGGCCTGCTGTTGCCAGAGTTGTCACAGAGGACACCGGTGGACAATCCAGCTGTGCCCCTGCTTTTCGCTTTTGCTGGTCATCCGGACCAGGATGCAGTTTTGCAGCTCGCCAGCGCTCATCGTGCTTTGTCCTTCCTCCATACTAGGAGGGATGAGAGTCTGGAGTTTGATCACAGCTCTCGCTCGTTCCGTCCATACACAGAGCGGCAGGATGACACCGTTGTTTGCAGGCTATCCTCCTAGGCTCTACCTTCCGACCATGCATTGGTCGATTGGGTTATCTGTATTCGGCCGAGTGTTCTGGTTTACCGATGCTCCAGTATGGCAGTGCTTGAGCCATATTACCCGCATAGATTGGCCAGGAATTTTGGGTACGACCAAGCGATACCTCAGCATGCAGATTTTCCCTTTGCGGTTCGGCAGTACAGGCAGAGGGACATCCACCTGGTGGCGGCTTCATGGCATGACTTCCTCTCTCGGGAGGTGAAGGAGGAGTACCCCATTCCAGAGCAGACACGCAGAGGTTTCTTTGATGTACACTATGCGCGCTGGTGGTTTAAACTCAGCAATGTTTTTAGGCAGCGAGCTGATGTTATCCGGGCTGCGGAGGAACGGCGCCTGAAGAAGGAGGATCTGTCTCCTCTGTTTCTGGATGCGGAGTTCATCAGATCTCACTTTTCTGGGGCCGCCAAGGTCATTCATGAGATTGAGACCCGTTGGAGGGAGGAGGGACTCTCTATTCCTGTCGACAGGAGTCAGTACACCGGTGCTTTGAAGCCCTTGCGGAGTGCGCCAGCTGCGGCTTCTTCTTTTTGGTCTGCCCGTCGGAGAGCAGACCTTGACCCTCTGGCCCTCTACTTCTGGTGGGAGGATCTGAAGACCTCTTGTGGTTTGAAGACCCAGTCCCAGCTATCAGAAGCTGTTCCCGAGGGGGCATTAGGAGGCAGTGCCTTCACAGCTTGGAGGATCCACATCATGAACGCAGTGGGTTGCACGTGTCCCCTGGAGTACATCTCAGATTTGGAGGTGGCTACCACCCCCAATGCCATCTGGACCATTGTGAGTAAGGTTGCTCGGGTCATTGGCTTGCAGATCGAGCAGATCATCTTGAAGCCCGAGAGGCTTATTGGGGATCCAGGTATATGCTGACTTATTTAACCCTGTCTCCATTTGCTCTGCAATTTAAGATGCTGATTTCATGCAATCTTTTTTCACTTGCAGGACATGTTACTGGCTCAGAGACTCGTGGCCGTGGGAAGAGGCCACAGACTGATATCCAGGAGGGTGATCCGCGGCCTACCATTCGCCCGCGTCCTGAGGAGGGGTCTCCTACTCCGGCAGAGATCCTAAGTAAGAATGGGGAATGTTTGTTTCCAATCAGTATTGCAACCTGTTTTGAAAATGTTGTAATCTGACTGTTATTTCCCCTTGTTACTGTAGCTCCTCCTGAGACTATGCCTACCACGAGTTTTTCTCCTCGCCCCGGAAATGTGTTCACGGAGGCGGGGTTGGAGGTGGACGAGTCCATTCCCGACATCAGCGTGGATATTGACGGGTTGGACTTCCTCGCAGATGACTACATGCCTGTGACCGGCGACTCCCCCGCACTTGATACAGGCGGGAGCTCTGTTGCTCCGGAGGCAGGTTAGTGCCTTGCATGTTTAACCTTTCTTTGTCCCCCCTTCAAATAGATGAAGTATGTGCTTCAGCTAATATAGCATTGCACGTTGCAGGGACTTCTCGAGCTCAGATCCCTCTCCCTGTTGTTGGAGGAGGGGAGAGGTCTTCTGGCGTCGAGGTGACTTCTTCGCCGTCCGGTTCTTCAGGAGGGAGAGGCTCTAGCTCCTCATCAAGGACAGGGACTTCCAGCACCTCCTCCAGCGGGAGTTCTTCTTCTTCTTCTTCAAGTTCTTCTGAAGAAGGCGAAATCAGGATGAGCCCAGGTGACTTAAGATTCCCCTTTTCTTTCTGTACATAATGAGCTTATCTAACTTGTTTTGCTCATTATCATACAGCTGCTCAGACGACCTCCTGTTTGGACGAGCTTTCCAAGCTCATAGAGGTCGGCTCTTCCGCTGACTTGCCAGCTTTTGATGAAAGGGTTGGGATTCCGATTACAGAGGTTGCAATCCCTGGCAAGGAGGCATCGTCCCTAGGCATGGGACCATCGGTAGGTACTACCGATGTTGCAGAGTCTAGCCGGGTGCGGACTTTAGGTATGCACAAAGATACTCTGTACATCATTCCAGCCACACATACTGCTGCATATTAACATCCTGAGATGCTTCTGTTTTGAAACAGCTGGCGATCATCAAGGGGAGGGCAGCCTCCCTCGGTCCACAGAGATAGACCAGACACCAGGCTCATTTCATATGCCATCTGAAGAGCAAGGCACCGCCGACGAGGCCGCGACCTCCATTGATTCGGCAACGAAAGGTATACTGTTGTCGAATTAAGGAATTTTGTCATTCATCCAGCAAGATTCCTTTCATTTATGATATTGATCACCATTCGACATGTGGATGCCTTCTTTCAGCTGTCTCTCCTTCCATGGAGCCGACGACAGAGGTTGACCCCGCTGTAGTTGAGGAGGAGGCACCTATACAGGCTTGGTATGTCTTGATTAAATATGAAGTGCTCATTCTGGTTTTTGGTATGGCTGAGTACTAAGACTTTCCATTCCTTGCCTTCTTTGCAGAGAGGTCGGCAACGCCTATACCATCCACGGAGCTGGGACCAGCACTTGTTGATAGTTTCCCTCCAGTCCCTAGGGAGGGATCTCCTTGTGGACCCAACCCGGCGAGTGAGACTGCCTCAGGTAAAAGTCTTGAAGTTTGCACTCTTGGAGTCTTACCTTGGTGACATTATTGTGGTGATACACTCACAATCTCTCCTCTTTTTTTTTTTTTTTACAAACAGGGTCCGTAGAAGGCGCAGGCGTGGCACCCATGTATTTCCCTGCCCTTGGAGTTGAGTGGCCTGACGCTCCTGCTCTTGGGACGGCGATACATGTTGCCATTGCTGACCAGCTCCTGCAGGGTCTTGATCAGTTGATCCAGGCTGATCCACTGCCCTCCGTGGAGGCTTTGAGGGCTGATCTGGAGGTGTTCACCAGGAGCTACCACGGACTGAGTCTTCCCCGGGATGCATGGGCCGCGAAACTGGAGGGCTTATGGAGCGAGTTTGCTCGCCTCCATCTTGCACAGGAGCAGAGACAGAGAGCCCAGTTACAGATCCAGGAGTAGGAGGAGCAGCTGCGTGAGCTTCGAGCGGCCCAGGCGGAGACTGACCTCCACCTCGAGAGCATCGAGGGACGTAGCCGGAGGGTTTCTCTCCGAGTGAAGGAGCTACAGAGAGAGCTTCAGGAGGCTGCTGAGGAGCGTCGTAGTGTCCAGGCTGAGGTGGAGACCTGCCGTCGCCGATCAGATGAGCTTCGGGGTGAGATCTTCTAGAGGGAGACTCGCCTTGCAGAGTTGCGAGGGGACGAGCGCCGTGGTTGACGAGCTCTGGCACTTTCTTGTACATAGGGCCCTCGCGCCCCGTTTTTGTTTGAGTTACCCCCGAGGGCTTGTCTCGGGCTCCCTTGATGACATTAGTGAATAAAGGACAGAGCTTAGCATAGCTGTTTTTGCTTCCATCCTCTTGCACGTATGTCTCTTTTTTTTTGCATATATATTTTTTTTATCACTTTACCAGCCCTACCGCCCTTTCGGGTTTTCGCCAGGACTGGCCCCCTTTAGCTTTTTCCAGTGCGCCCTTTCGGGTTTTCACACTGAGGGGTACCCATTTTTGCCTAAGGCGCCCTTTCGGGTTTTCACCTTAGCTGGGTCAAAGCCTTTTTGCCCTTGATTGCTCTCTAACAGAAACAACCAAGTCCGCTGGGGCCTCAATATTTTTAACCCCGTTTTTTTTTTTTTTGAACCTATAATGCCAAAAGGCAAGGAGAAGGTGGCACTCCCGTAGGGACGTGTGTGCCGCAGAGGTGGGACAAATAGGTGGATTTGATTGCCCTAGGGGACGAATTAGCCAAATCCAGAACCGAAAGTTGACCGGGTTGGCAACCCGAGAGGGTGTGCATGTGCCAAGCCCGGTTGGGACAACAAAGGAGGAGGTTTAACAGTCCGAAAGGGACATGCGGGTTAAACCTGGAGGCCGATAGGCGGGATGGGTTGGCAGCCCGAGAGAGCATACATAGGCCAAACCCGAAGCGATGAAAGTAGGAGATTTGACAGCCCGGGTGGGACGTACGAGTCAAATCCGTGAGTCGAAAGGCAAATAGGGTTGGCAGCCCGACGAGGGCATGCAGAGGCCGAACCCGTGGAGACAAAGGAATAGACTTGGCGATCCCGGTGGGATACATGAGTCAAGTCTGAAGCCAAAAGGTGAGATGGGTTGACAGTCCAAAAGGGACATGCAGAGGCTAGACCCAGAAGAAAAGGGGTGGATTTGACAGCTCTAGTGGGACGTGAGAGTCAAATCCGAAAGCCGATAGGCGAAGAAGTGGGTTGGCAGCCCGAGAGGACATGCTGAGGCCAGATCCCGGATGGGAAAAAGTGTCGAAAGGCATGATGAGTTGGCAGCCCTGAGAGAGCATACTGAGGCCAGATCCAGAAGGAAAGATGAGCCGAAAGGCATGATGAGTTGGCAGCCCGAGAGACATACTGAGGCCAATTCCAAGAAGGTAAGATGAGCCGAAAGGCATGATGGATTGGCAGCCCGAGAGGGCATACTGAGACCAATCCCAAGAAGGTTAGATGAGCCGAAAGGCATGATGAGTTGGCAGCCCGAGAGGGCATACTGAGACCAGTCCCAGTGGGACCAAAGAGTAAGTGGGTTTAACTGCTCAGAAGAGACACATGAGCTGAACCCAGAAGCCGATAGGCAGAATGGGTCGACAGCCCGAAAGGGGCATGCGTAGGCCGAGCCCGATGGGACAGAGTATGACAACGTGAGAACGTCGGTGGGACTAGGCGTCATGGGATGACATGTAAGGCGTAGCCATAGCATCAATATGATGTTTTGGCCGAGATGGGGTGGAGTCATTGACTTAGAGCCACCCTTAGAATAGACAGAGAGAGGATTTTTTTCACATTACCAACCTCACCGCCCTTTCGGGCTTTCGCCGAGGCTGGCCCCCTTTAGCTTTTTCCGGTGCGCCCTTGCGGGTTTTCACACCGAGGGGTTGCCCATTTCTGCCCGAGGCGCCCTTTCGGGTTTTCACCTCGACCGGGTCTGTGGCCTTTTTGACCTCAGCCAACTGTTGAAGGTCGACTGAGTCCGCCGGGGTATCAGTATTTTTAACCCCATTTTTTTTTTGAACCTTCACTGAGGAGAGGTACTGTCCTGTGAGGACTGCTGTGAAACTCTTGCGGCGGCGCATGGTAGAGCTTCATATGCTTGCCGTTGAGAGGAGGGAAGGGATTGTCCCCTTGTGGTCAAGGACTATATAGGCCCCTCCTTCGTAGACTTTCTGGATGACATAAGGTCCCCGCCAATTAGGCTGGAGTTTGCCGCTGGATCTTCCGCGAGAACCTCCTTTTCTTTAATCATGACGAGGTCGCCTTTCTTGAATGCCCTTTGCTTGACCAGCTTATCATAGGCACGTGTCATGCGGGCTTGATACACTTGTAAGTGCTTGTAGGCTTTGAGTCTTTGACCTTCAAGGTTGGACAATTCCTCGAGCCTTCTTTCAATTTCAGATTGGTCTTGGCCTGGCAATCCGGCGTGCATAGCAACGCGGTAAGATGCTAGCTCGATCTCCACAGGGACCACCGCTTCGGCTCCATAGACCAGGGAGAATGGGGAGCAACCCGTGGGGGTTTTGTAAATAGTCCGGTAGGCCCATAGGGCTTCGTGGACCTTTTCGCCCCAATCTCGCTTGCGGCCACCTACTATCTTGGACAGTAGCTTGCAGAGGGTTTTGTTGAAGGCCTCGGCTAACCCGTTGGCTTGGGGATTGTAGACTGATGATGTCCTCCAGTCAATATGGAATTTGGTCGCCAATGCATAAACAATCTTGTTCTTGAATGGCGTCCCATTATCGGATATAATCCGGCTGGGGGTGCCGAATCTGTATATAAATGTAGTGCCTTACAAAACGGGCAACTATCTCTCCTGTAACTTCTCGTAGGGGAACGGCTTCTGCCCATCTGGAGAAGTAATCAGTGGTGGCAAGTATGAACTTGTTCCCTTGGGATGATGGTGGGAATGGTCCCACAATATCCATGCCCCATTCTGCAAATGGCCAAGTAGGCACTGTTGGATGGAGCGGGTTGGGCGGCCGCCGAGGGACTGGACCAAATGCTTGGCATTGATGACACGTACGAGCATATTGGTTGCAATCTTCGTACATGGTGGGCCAATAGAACCCCTTGAGTTTGATGCTGTTCTTCATCTTAGCTCCTGCTTGGTGAGCTCCACACAATCCGGAGTGGATCTCGTGCATGACGGTCTTTGCTTCCTTGGACGAAAGGCACCGTAGGAGGACCGATCGGTCTTTTTCATGGACGAGTCTGAAGAGCAGACCATCAATCAGCTGGTAGGATGTCGCCCTGCGTAGCAGTTGCACCCTCTGAGCCCGATCAGGAGGGAGCCAGCCGTTCTTTTATCTTTATGATCGGCTCACCCAATCT